>JBBBVT010000001.1:2443585-2462189 GCA_037177035.1 Craterocephalus eyresii | reverse complement strand
AGCATTAACACAGCAAAAATGGTTTAGAAAAAGAAAGTGAGGTGGCCACAAATGGCCAGGATAGAGGCCCAAGGGTTAAATGCTGCTCCTTTATGCCAGTCATGTGACCCTGCTGAAACACATAAACATCTCTTCCATGAGCACAGGATGCGTCTTCCCCCATGGTTATTCAAGAGAAACTACTCATTGCATCAGTTGGGGTTAAGTAATTTGCCAGCTTAACCATAATCATCCATGTATAATTATCTAAAGGGGGGATCTTACATATTGCTTAGTTAAATCCTGGGGATTTTTGGGGGATTGGAAGTGTCTCTAAAAATTACAGTGTGTAAAAGAAAAAAAAGAAACTAGGATTGGAAAAAAATTTCAAGTCTTGATGAGATAATGTGCATTTTGTAACATATTAAATTGGAGCATTTCCCAGAGGAAAAACAAAACAAACACAGCAGGTATTTTATGCTCTGAATGAGTGTGTGTGTGTGTGTGTTACTCTCACCATTGCGCTGCGGAGGACCTCTACCCATCTGTTGGTTCATGCCAAATGGGTCCTGAGGGTTTGGGTTCATAGCACTCGTATGCAGAGCAGAGTCTGAGTTGGTTCTGAGTGGGAGGAAGAGGAGGAAGAAGAGGAAAGTTATTCAGAGTATTCCAGCACCTTGGACAGAGGCAGAGGGTTTCTCAGGGCCGTAAGGTCAGTGAATCATTCTGCTTCCTGCTCTGCCTCCACGCAGGCGGCATTCGTCTGCAGGCTCACGCTGACCTTACACATACACCCTCACAGCTCTCAGTTAACCCACTGTCAGTCTGCAGAGAAAACACATCCCAGCTCCACCAGGAAATAATCCCCTCAAAGCACCAAATATCAAGATTCTGGTGTTTGTTGTTCTTAATTAAGCAGATAAAGAGAAATCAGGCAAATGTATCTTTGCAGATCATGAAAATCCCCTATTTTTAGCGCTGCTTATGGATGCTCGGCAAATAATTCTCTAAGAGCTTTTTCCTGGAACTGATCTGAAATGGGGATATTCTCAGAAAACATTTTTACTGTCATATTGCAATTTTCCAACTGCAAGCTGTAAGATTATTTGAAGAAATTTTCTTCCATTCATTTGACTTTGCCTGCAGCATCAACACAGGCCAACAACATAGGCCATCTTTCACAAATTCTTTATTCCCCATTTCCCTTTGGCCACACACTTTATCTAATGAGCTCCCTGAAGACTCATTTGCTTCCATTTAGGTGGCATTTCTGTTACAATCACACTCATGTCTGATTGAAACCAGCAGGCTTTCTGTTTCGCCTTCAGTTACTGTAGAGAGGAAAACTTAGAAGCCTTTTATGGCTGAAAAACTCAATTTTTCCTTTTTAATCAACTAAAACATTTCTATACCTTGTCAGGTTTGAAGAAAGATTATTTAAATGTTTGATTTTAATAACAAAAAAACTAAGAAATAAAATATCCTTGTATCTTGACTTAAAAATGCTTGTGTTGTAAACCTTTGTACAAACGTGTTTTAAAAGCCACCAATCAACTTAAAATCTCCTGTAAGACAAAGATGCAGGCTTTTATTTGAGGATGAAGAGCAGCTGTGACAACAAACAGGACTTTGTGAGGCTCATCTTACATGAAATGATTATTTACCAGCAGATTTTATGGGGTGACAGATAAAATCTAGAAGCTGGCAGAGCTGTGAGAGATTTCTAACAGATAGCAGGCGACTGTGCAGCATGTGATGCACACATCAGGTTGCTGGGGGAATAACAGCAAAGAAGCAGTGTGAAATCCATCGTGATGGAGAGGAGAACTGTGCACGGCAAGTTTTCTAACAGTTTATTTTCCTTCCTTTCGTGATTTAACCTTTATGTCTGTGATTGCTAATTGACCAGAATTATTAGACCATCTATGGCTCCCAGTACACCCACTGCCAAGTTAATTTTCCACTGCTGGACAATAAGTCCTTTTGATTCTTGCAGTTTCCAAGTCTCTGGTTGCCCATTGGACTCTTGATTTAAGGCAGTCATTTGTTTTCTGCACATAGATTTACATATTTTAACCCTTCAGAGTGAAAACTTCTCTGTAAATCCACATTTCTTATTGGTAAGTTTGTCTTCTCATAGAGATCTGACACTGAAATCCGATTTGAATATAATCAGAGTGCACATGTAAACACAGGTTTATATAGTCATTGGTAAAACTTTTCACACTTTAAGCAACTGTGTTTGTGAACCTGTAAGCTGCACAACTACAGAGTGACTTCAGAAAATTTAAACAATTCAAAAAAGCAATATATAACAAATAATAATAAGAGGAAGGTGAAAAGGCTGAAAGTAAGAATATGTGAGTCAGGAGCCTTGATGTTAGACTGCGCATGAGCCTAAAGCTGGGTTAGTCAGAGGAAAAATGTTGATTAATATTTCAGAAATACCAGGTGAAAAGATGAGGAGAGCCAAAAAGGAAAAATAACATAGATCAGCTATAAACAGTCTGCGGCTGAGACTCTTTGGGCTTCTATATTAGTGCAGCAAAAGAAAAAAGATGGGGGGATTAATGAAATGCTGCAAAACAGATTGAAAGGAATAAACAAAAAGAAACCAGGACATTATGAAGCCAAAAGAGATTACAAAAAAGACAAAGAGGAGAATTGTTGTGCTGTGAGCGAGGGACAAAGCAGCATAGAGACTGATTTAAAGAGAGATAGGAAGGAGGATGGGGGGTTAAGGGTCACCTGTTGAGTTGTGATAATAATCTAAACCCAGGCCGCTTTTCCTCAGTCCATGGCTGCTGTTCCCTTCAAAGACAGAGGAAAAGCATGAAAGACAAAGTTACTGGGTGAAAGCAGAGACCCCTGGCGCCTGCCGGTAAGTTTGTGGAGAAAATATCCTGCTAAAAAAGAATATGACATGTTCATTCTGGCGCGTGTGAAGAAAGATGAAGGACCCTGGAGGATACTCAGACCATTTATTTTCAGGGAAAGTGGCAAGAAGATAAATTTAAAGAAGAAAATAAGAAGAGTGATGAGAAGGAAAGACACAAAGAGCTAGTCAGGCATATAAACCATTTGGCTAAAGAAGCATCAAGAAGGGTTCTCCAATCTCTATTAGTGAGAGGAAACTCTCAGGAATTGGCGCCACTGGTAGATGTGGTCACTGGCAAATCCTGATATAAAGTGAGAAGAAACAACTACTTTTTTGTAGTTTTTTTCTCTGAAGTAACAGCCTTCAAAACATGGTCTGAGAGGATGTAAACAAGAAGCCCACCTCTTCCACCGTACCCTAACAGTACACATACTGTATAACCACTGTCTGTTCAGTCTAAGCTCATGTAACTTGATCGTCGGATTCCAGTCTCTCAGTTTAAGTTTCTACAGTGACTACACTGGGCGAAAGTCTTGAGCCATCCTTATTTCTTAACTCATTACCCAGAAATCAACAGTTCTTGAAGGACTTTCCAGCGCTCTTCTTCTGATGTCGCCTGCCTTTCGTTCCATTCTCTGTCCAGATGATCCCACGCTGCTTCAGTAACGTGGAGGTCCGGGCTCTCCGTAAGAACGCTTCATCTGATGGATCTGCTGAGGGTCCAGATGCATCTCTCAGGTTCTTTGTCGGGTTTTTGCTGGATTTGTTCCTATTTCTTCAAGACATCACTTTCAGATCCTGTTCCTCTGCTGTGGATAGTTTTGTTTTTTGCCCTGCCACTTCTTCTTTTCTCCTCCACTTGTTCAGTTTCCTCATGTTTTACAGACACGTTGACTACCAAGCTGACATATAACAAAATTTTCAGCAAACAGCTGTTTGGGAATCACCTTGCTGGTGCATAAATACAATTTTCTGTCTGTTTCAACAACATGGAAAAACATCATAAGCCTTTTTGGTTGGTTTGGATTCTAGTTTTGAAACAGCAGCTGGTCTCTAGAGTACTACTTCGCTTATTCTGAGTCCAACATTTGCTTCAGGAGACCAGGACTGTATATGATTGTCGCGGTGACAGTACGAAAAACAGGCCTGTACAGAAGGACCACAATTAACTTAATGCATGCAGAACAAAGGTATATATGGAGTAATTATTTAATTCAGAATTAAAAGTGGAATAAATCAACCACTTACTCGGAATTAAGTTTAATTCGGAATGATCCTTCCCTTTGGAATTAAGTATTTACATGTTCATTTTTCATCCTGTTAAAGTGGAATTTATCCTAAGTAAAGAAGAACTAAAAGTCATGTAAACATGGCCTTTAGCAGCTTTAGAATGGAAATAAAAAGGAGGAAAAAAAAACAGGCAGACATCTGGGCAGCTTGTAAACTCGACAACTGTTTAAATGAGGTTTCATTCATGAGGAAAATCTTTTCCTTTGTAATAATAACGACTTCACATGTCTGAACAATCGACTTGTTGAGCAGAATGTTGTTTCGCCGGAGCTCCTGGAGCAAAAACAGGTTTTGAGCCCATAAAACCCTTTCGTGCCACCGTCTGAGCATACATTGCCTTTAATCATATCAGATAAGGAGCACCTGCCACAGCTCCTATTTGTCTCTGGGAAGGCTAAATGCATAAATAAATAAAATTTGTGGGAGTCGCTGCCATCAGCAGTCTGACCTGCTGGGTGACTCGAGCTTATTAGAGTGCAGTTTGCATGTTTTCACTCACACTACAAAGGAATGCAGTCGGGCTATTTGTTAACTTGGAAGTCTGTGCATGTTTATGGTTCTGTCTTTGTACCACCTTTACAATTGAAGAGTGAGGTTGCTACAAGGTCCTACATGCGATGTCACCTGAGATTGATTCATTGTGCTTTAGCTGCCTGTGTTATCTTGTAAATGTGCAACTTGTCACCTAAAATCGTAGAAATCTGAAAACATGGCTCTCTCAGATCACATCTTGAAGAAAGAATTGCATACAGCATCAGAAGTGGTGGGTTCAAAACCACCCTGACCTTCACTCTTCTGTTAACGGTGATCTTGGGCCTTTGTTAGCAACAGGTGTTTTTAAAAGTTTCCAAACACTTCGCTTTTCGTCTGCAACAAAGCTGCAGCTCAGCTCCTCACAGGCACACACACACACCAGATTTAGCCTGTTTTGGCTTCTTTTTGAGAGTTCTTATCCGCTGACCAAACCTCTGAAAACCATAAACTGGGATTGTTTCCACAAACTATCCGAATCCTGCAGGTTCATCAGCCTTTAAAGAGGAGCTGCTGTCTGTCTGCTTTGTTTTTAAACTGCTCATCAAATGTCAAAAAACAACACCTCTGTGTGTCACATTACCTGGCTAAGCGGTGCTTGTTAGTGTAGGTTGTCCAGTCTATATTTATACTTGGTTATACGACCCATGATATGGACTGCAGAGTAGTTGTGGCACTTTCCCCAAACAACAAACAATAAACTGAGATTAATTACTAAAAAGGTGTCAAACAGCCCATTATTACCTGAAACTACAGTAAATACATTTCTGACCCATTCTTTTCTCTGCTGATGAAGCTGTTGGTCTTTATATAAAGAATTAATGGCACTAAGATCAGCAGCAGGGAAGATCAAAGAAATATTAAAAGGACTAGAACTTCCCAAAAGATTTGGTGGTGGAAAAAATTCCAGACCCCTTCTCTGGAAAGCCTCTCCACTTCTTGTTCTCCTGGGAGCATGGTCGGAGACTTATCCCGAGAGAGGCTGGTACATGAACAGCAGGCCAAAGATGGGTGAATGGAGGAGAGGGAGGGCGTGGGACTGGACCGAAGCTCTGACCCTGGAGCAGATGGCCTCTAAAAGGGATGCAGGACTGGACTCAGGTCTGATGACTCTACAGTACAGTTACAAACTCTCTTCCCAGACACCGAAAAAAGTTTTTTCCCTTCCCAAAATTTCTCTAACTTCATTAAAATTTGTTTAATTCCAAAAAGCTAATTTCAACTAAACCTCACCCTAACAAAGTTGGGAAATCACAGATTTTTGGCTTAAATGAGGGGAGAAAAAAATCCTAAAAAAGAATTAAGGCGACAGATAAAATCTGCTGGCCAGGCAGCTGGTCATGGAGCGGTTAAAGGCTATGTGAACAGCTCTGTTCCCCTGCATTTCTGTCATGCCTGGCAGTCTCTTAGCACTGGCCCGCTGCCTTCAAGATTTAATGAAACAGAGCCTGGAAAGCTTGACAACAGTCAGCTTAACACAAACACACAGATGCATGTGTGTTGGATTTATAGACTGTATATCCAAATCATCTTAACACAAGAACGACATCAAATCAGCATTTAATGTTAGCAGAATTTTCCTTGACAGAGCTACAGTTCTTAGACTGCATCATTTCTGCAAGAGGCAGAAACGTGCAACAGCTCCGTCTACTCACAACATCATCTTCCTGTTAACGCAACGCTGCAGTTAGAACTAATCTGAATATCTCAAGTCAAAGGCAGCTGCTTTGATAAATGATGCATAAACGTGATCATGATGCAGATGTTTGCTGCAGTGAAAGAGTTAAAGCTAACAGTAATGAAGTGCAGATGTAGCTGGGGTTGTAAACACTTACCGCCCCGCTCTCTCTGGAGACAGAAAAGCAGGGAATCTGCTTCTCACTGCAACTACTCACAAGCCCAAAACCATTTCCGTGCATGATAATCAACTTCAGTCAGTGAGGAAGAGAGTGGCTTTCTGAATATGTGCAACATATCAATGACACAAACATTTAAAGGAGTCAAACAAAAGAGAATTTTATTCTGTGGGACAGAATGAAAACTCTTCCTGCTTTGGCCAGACTTCAGCCCAGACAGATTTCCCTTTTCTCCTCCAAAACTGTTACATCTTTATTACATCTACAAGTTCTGCCGGTGGTGTGACAGTAAAAACAACACAAGTGAAGCTTATAGACATTTTTCACCTTCGTCAACCACAGAAACAACTAACAGGACTCTTCCTACTGTCACGGTGTAAAAGTAGAGCTGATTAGAGTCGGCACTTTGGTCCAAACAGGTTTAAAATGCTACACTAGCAACACAAAACATTTTAATCTGAGAGGTAGCCGAGTTGGGACTTGATACTCCAGC
Source organism: Craterocephalus eyresii (assembly GCA_037177035.1). Classification (NCBI taxonomy): domain Eukaryota; kingdom Metazoa; phylum Chordata; class Actinopteri; order Atheriniformes; family Atherinidae; genus Craterocephalus; species Craterocephalus eyresii. The sequence continues at coordinate 2,455,162 of JBBBVT010000001.1, read as the reverse complement.
ATTTATATATGAATATGTTCAGTGAGACTCAAACTGGCCAGCTGCGCCTGTTCCTGCTCTGAGAACAGACCCTGAAGTAACAGAAGAAACCACAACACAAAGCAAGATGAAGAAACGGACGTTAAGGACAGAGAACCATGAGGAAAATAGCACACACCATCTATGAAATGCAGACCCGTCCAATTCACCGCTTCACAAAGTTCCAATCTGCCAACAACTAAATATTTTATTCTCATCTGTCACACACAAAAAAAACTACCTGAAAACCCAAACCTGACAAACTAAAGGCGAGCGTACGATCACCTACTGCTGCAGAAATCTGGAAAACTTTAGTCAATAAATTGATGGAGTCAGATTAAGTTTACCTGGAAACATTCTGACTGCTGAACCCGATAAATGCTTAGGTTTGCACCAAGCTCCTAGATAAAGGGAAAAGTGATAATAACTGAAAGAGCCTGAATGATTATGGCATAATTACCAACCCCACAGTTTGTTTAGTAGAGATATTTACCTCCGCCAAGGAGGTTATGTTTTAGTTGCAGTTTGTCTGTCTGTCAGTGTACAAGATAACTGTAAAGGTTAAGGATGGATTTTGATTAAACTTTCAGGATAGCTTGGAAATGATGCAAGGGACAATCGATTAGATTTTGGTGAAGATCCGGAAGAGATTACGGATTCTGGATCACTTTTGAATTTTCGTTAACATTGCAGTCAATGGAGCTTAGCTTCTTATCTCGAGTGCAGAGCTGTCTTCACTTTCTTAGCTTGGCCTTTTTACAGCTTGATTCAAATCTACGCTTGGAAAATGTTGGGAAGTAACATTCAGGAAGGCTACTATGCAGCTTCTTCACACCAAAGCACAGCAATCTGGCTGGAAATGAACGAATGCTGCTAACTAAACAAGGATTAACATACAACTAATAGTAATAAGCAAACTATTATGCATCGTTAAACTTTTCGAATGGTCAAAGATTTAACTTTCCCATATCCAGTTAAAAGTTACTTTATCTCACTAACATATACTAATATTTAATCAAATAAAAGCGCTTTGAGTAGACAAGAAAAGGAGCTCTGGATGGCAATTTCTGGAGCAAAATTTGTCCAAATCTGTCTACACCAAGAAACATATCAAACTAATACAAGATATTCCACAGAATCCCTACACAGGGAACTGAATGAATCAGAAGAGATTAAACTCATATTTCCACTGAATGTGGCTCTGATAATTACATCCATGTTATACAGCACTGCTCAGTAGTTCAGCAATTTTTGGAAACAAGTCATATAGTCAATATGTCTCTTCCGGGGCAGCAGCATCCCTCACTCCCCCCTCACTCTGTTTATAAGGTGACACATCTGTGTAAATCAATTAAAACCACTCTTTCTAGCCCTTATTATTGCAAAGAAAACGAAACTCATGAACTAGAAATAAAAAACAAATGAAACAAAAACAATGTAAAACCTTTCCATATATCTATGGAAAATTGATCTACCTCCATTCAGAGTGAAATCTGTTCTCGACTGGTCTCCATTCAGGTTTTATTTTTATTTTAAATTTTTTATTTCTTTCTCCAGCTTTTTCACTCCTACATATTCCCAAGAGAATAATCACCAAAAATTATGTTATACATATGTTTGTTATTGTTATTATTATCATCTGACATTAGGACATGGATCTGGGCGTTCTCCGAGGTTTTATAGCTTTAGCCTGTTTGGACTCAGGCGGTTTAAGCCAACATGCATCCATCTCTCTAGCAGCGATGTGAGCCAATATCCACAGCTGAGGGGGAAGTTTATCCCTGTTGCATACTGCGACAACAATCTGCTGCAGGTTGGAGCAGGTGGTGCAGTTTGGCCTGCAGAGACTTGACGGGGCTGAGCGAGGTGCGAAAGGAGAAACACTAACAGTTAATGTGAAGGGCAGCGCGCTGACTGACATAACCGCAGTCAGGAGCATAAAGGAGTCTTTATGTGGTACTATTATGGTGACTCTTCACTCATGGATGGAATGAAGTGGAGATTAATTGTTCAATTTCACAGCATTGCACAGAAAGAATTCATTTCAAGAGGGAAATTGTAAGAAAATATCAAAAAGTAAACATAAGGGTAAAACACTGTTTGGTAATGGTGAACTGGTTTTATAGATACAGATATTTGCTCATGGAGGATTCGTCCAATCAATCCAGCGGCCCATTTTACATCAGCACGATACTCTGTCTCAGTTGAAGCCTGCACGTGTCCTCGTGGCAGAAGACTTCATTAAATGAAAACAGTTGTCACATGTGCTCACAGAATTTGGTTTAGATGACTTGATGCTCATTCATTCGAAGAGAGGGAGACAAAGCTGTGCCGCTCAAATTAAACCCGAGTCAGCTTTGGGCGCATCGTGCCACACAGCTCTGGGAGGTTCAACCCCACTCTGAAGGTACTGACGTCTGGTTGCTCCATAAAGACATTTGTCAGCCAACCTGTTTTGTGCCGTCAACAAAGAGAGGGCGTGGGCCTTGTTCCCTTGTACAGTGCAAGCTGTTATAGTAGGCTCAACGCTGAGCCTGGCCAACGTCTGTGTCAGTGCTGTGGAAGAAGACGAGGCAAGGTGATTGGCAGCCGGCCAAGCCAGCACACTAAACACAAGTGTGGAGACAAAGCAAGACTGACAGAGAGCGAGCGGGGAGGAGTTTGCCTGAGCTTTTTTATCACAGGCCCATAATTCACTCCTTTGTAAACAGTGAGGGAAAGCTGTCTACCAATTCACTGCTGCTCTACGTGGGCACAAGCAGTACAGGAAAGAAAAAAAAAGCTTGTGTGGCTCTCAAGGCCACATCTTCTGTTGTTGAAAAGTTTGAATTTCAGCTAAAGGTGGAGATCGTGCACCACAGAGCAGTGACAACACAAAATCCCCACACAGTGGGAGGACCGCTGCTGGGCATGACCTTTAAAATGAAAGGCTATCTGTCAAACACCTCAGTCAGAGTACCAGGCTAAATACCGCATTCTGGCACTTGAAACATTAATGCAGAAACAATAGAGGCAAACAACTCCACCCGTCACTCAGCACTTCCCTCTCAGTTACATCTCTGATTTGTTTGATCAAGATGGCTGGGCGTCTGGATCTAAAGAGAAAATACCGGTTGGCACAAGCTGCATGTAGGAAACGCGCTGGCAAGAGGAAACAGTTCCCGCTGTAAAATATTCTAGTGACAGGAAGAGCAGACAATGAGCATTCTGTCAGGAGCTACTCACCTTCTCCAGCTGTTGTCCGGGGGTGGGGACAGGTACACTGCTCCATATGGAGAGCTCTCTATGTAGGTTTTTGTTAAGGAAATTAGAGGTACAAACACACAAGTATCATCATATGGTCAGCAGGAATAGAAATGAAGGATAATAAGGACAAATTTACAGTAAAAAAATTCAAACTGACTTTATTTCAAAGAAAAAGGATGTGCTCTTCTGATAAAAACTAAAACGAAATAAAAAGAAAAAAAGAAAAAGAAAACTTTAAAAAGTGCAACTACCTTAAATACCACATGAAAAAGTAAGAGTCCAATCAGATGTAGGGCTGAATGCCTATGCAGAGCTCTAATATTGTGTATGGGAAGGCAGGACATCAGGAAGGTGGTGTTTTGTCTTGCTGAAAGTTATTATTTTCACATTTGCAAGCTGAGCTTCCCTGTTCTGCAAACAGTGGCTTCAGGTTCATGAGTAGTGTTAAAACAAGACAAAGCAAAGCCGCAAAAGGACAGTCGCTGTTCCAAGTGGCACCTGCTTAGGTGTTGGTTAAAGTCTTATCGGTAGTGAGGTAGGTTTCTGAAAGCCTGGAGGTTTGCTGCCACTCATCACCTCTAACACAAAACATGGGATAAGCCTTTTAAAAACAAAGTGGAAATACTCCTGAGCTTTCTCCAAACAGCAATCCCGTCAAACTGGCCCATCAAAGACATGAAACAACTTTCAACAGGAGCCACAACATGCGAGTCAAACATGCCTTTTAACATGACATATATGTCATAGTGCCGTTCTGCTCCCTGTTGTCATAATTCAGTAAAACTCCATCATACAGTGGATGATCCCACTTGCAGCTGGCAGACTCAGCTGCTCTCTGATTAGATTACGATGAAGAGGAACCACATGTTTTAGCTGATTTTTGTCAACAGGCATTATGTCCAAAACCGTTTCTGTACACAGAGCATCTTTCCTGATTGTAAGCCAGAAACATACGTTCCTATGACATCAGATGCTGACATGCAGAACAAACTCCTCTTAAGCTATGTTACACAATAAGTCACTTAATCATCATCATCTCTGTCCCTGAGGCAGACAAAACAAAACAAACAAAAAAAGGGAGAAGTGCCCCATGTTTAAAATGATCATCATTTCTTTTTTGGAGACTAATAAAGGGTTGTTGTTTTTTATCATTATTCGCACGTTTGCAGCACATGTGAATTTTATGCAGAATTATAAAACTTAAACTTGTACATTTGAAAGTAGCATTCCAATTATGTTCCATTTTTATAACAATATGTCAGATTAAAGCCCATTTGTAAAAATGTTTATGTCTACAATCAAATTTTAATTGCCTGGAAACAGTCAGTGAGTAGCTGTGTACTGCAGGATGGGATAAGTTTGGAAAGTCCAATCTCACCATCATAGAAGTCCAAATTATATCAACTACCGACTATGAAAACTGTAAACCCACCAAAAAAATAAAACAAAAAAAAGAGGATTTTTCTGCTCCTTCTGCCTCCAGTTGTGAGGAGACTCTGGGGAAATAGCTCGTGAAGGGTGGAGCTTAGAGTTTGAAGTGCTGACTGCTTGTTTCTAACTCCTCTGTATCTGCATGCAGCATGCACACATAAAAACAACCCCTGTGCATCAGGAGCACAGGCCGAATCTCCAACTGCCAATGTCCATTAAGCTTTAACAAAAGAGCAGCATATCTGCGTCACATTTCAAATTATTGTAATGACTAATCCTGCTCCCGAGGCTTCAAAACAGCCGACTACACATGTGTTATCACATTTGAAACTACATCATAAACACACACACGCAAAAACGCGGCCGTCCACCTGGAGGGCAGGGCACCTGCTTACACATCGCTGATTAACCTTTCACCGTGACGACAACGTCTGCATCACACAAATGTGCTGGAGAGACCTCCTACTGTCATCGAATCAGGTTTGGAAGGATATCTGCCGTCCGTGCTTGTCGATGGGTCGGCGATGGGGCGAGTTAATGCGATTGCGGTCCCTGTGGACCCTCTCAACCAGCCCGTGGTGGCGGGTCCCTCTGACGGAGTCCAATCCTGAATGGAAGCCACCCTGTGAAAATGAGATAACAGCAGGTAAATGGTCACATTTCTAATCGAGCTCGTAGAACAATCAGGCCATAAAAAATGTACGGAAACGATTAGAATCACAGATTGCAATTACTTGGCAATTAAAAGCGAAAAAGTGCCGGCAGTAATTTGAAAATGAAACCCTTCACACGCATGCTGCTCTCAGTTAATCTGCCCGCAGACAAACAGTCTAAATGAGCATCGCCAAAACTTTCTGTTATAATTTGGGAGGGCAGTCAGTGCATCAAGTTCCATCGTTGCACTGCTTTCACAAAACACACGTTTGGACTGCTGCAGCTACACGAACAGACACACATGCATAGCAGTGACATGACTTTATATCACCATTAACCCGCTTTTCAGATGAATCTGACAAAGCACATTGCATCTTCAGGTTTTCTTCATCACCTTTGATGTCTGCAAAATCAGCAGGGCTACACTTCCTAATCTGATACTGATGCTCTTAAAAATAGTCATTGCCATTTAAGGTCATTCAGTTCAATTCAATTCAGCTTTATTTGTATAGCACCAATTCCCTACAAAGTCATCTGAGGGAACTTTACAGACTAAATTTATTCAAGGCAATTCATTGTGATCTAATCAGTGGTCATCCAAGTCAATTCATACAAAATAAAAGCCAAACATAAGGAATTACCACAGGAGAAAGAGAGAGAAAAAAGGGAAAACTGTAGGGGAGATTGAGAACACAGATCTTTGTCGACAGATGTCTGTACCAAGCATCCAACTTTAATGAATGTCATTAAAACAACTAATGCTGTTCAAAAGTAAAGTCGATATGTTGGACAGCGTATTCATCTTTGTGTATGAAGCAATGTCACTTTCTCAGTAGCAACATCTATTGTTCGGGATGAAGACACACCTTGTAACTCATAACCGATCTTAAGACTCTTGTCTTTCTGATTCGTTTGACGGCACAGTGATATTTATGATGCACGTTCCGGTAGCCGTCGTTACTACTGCATCCTGACTGCAGACTGAGAAACTGCACTTTACATCTTTTTTACTGAGTGTGATGCTGCAGCTGAATTTCTCTTTACGTACCACAGCAACACACGCTAACAAGATATCAAAAAACCTGCCATTTTGAATCTGAACTTGGGCTGATTTAGCAAGAAACACAATATGATGTCATTAGAGGACAAGAGGAAAAGAAAGAAAAACAAAAGACAGAAAAGAGGCAAAATAATACTCAAGATAAGAATTTAAAGATAAGAAAAGAAAAGATAAGTCTTTTACTGGCTAGGTAGAGCTGGCAGTAGAGGTAGGATGGAAAATGGATGCTGGATTACACATTGATAGGGGAGACAGTCCCACTCTGTAACAGTCCCACTGAGTGTCTTTAATGGTTGTGATGCTGGTGTATTTTAATTCCCTCCTCTTGTTCTGTAGTATAGCTGCAGTGTTTAAATCTACTGAGCTATAGCTAGGATGTAGCTTCCCCACATCAGCAGCAGAGCTGATGGCGCTTTATTCTGATCACTGGAGCATCAGTCACACACGTCAGACTTTGACGTAATAGCTGGATGAGAAAATGATAGAAAATTAGGCTCCTATCCGCTCTCTTGTTATCTGTTGTCTTCTAGTTTAGTGAGGCAAAACTAGAAGTAAATATTACATTACTGCTAAAAATGCTATTTTGAATGAACTGCATTCATTTAAAGCTATAAAGTCACACGTATCATATTAGGTAAATACAGTTTCTGAGACATTTTGCATCACTTTATGGCAAAACATTATACAATATAATACTTGTCTTCAGCCACCTAACGGAAAGCAGGAAGCACAAGAACATTTTGTCATGTCACATAGTAATAAATGGTAGATATACCCAAAAAAAGTGTTAATTCTTTTCCACATATTGTTAAAGGGGGAAATAAAAACCTCCAATAAAAAAGTCCAAAGTTTTTCTTGGGTTGGGCTTTAAAGGGTTAAATAATTATCATCAAGAGCAATCTAGAAGCCATTTTGTTTGTCAAGTTTTGTTCCCAGAAGAGAAGATGAATGGTCTCTAAATAAGAGGGGCTTTCTCCCTCAGGCCAGGGATTGATTTCTGGACGCAAACTTAGCATTACTATGAGTGCTCTACCTCAAAGGGCTATTCTTTAAGGTAACAAGGGCACTTTTACCTGGACCTTCTGTATCTCAGAACTCCTTCGAGAGCTGACACAGATACAGAGCCCTGAACTACAGAAAAGCCTCGTTATATCACATACAGCAGTGAAATTCTTGGGAGAGGGGGCTGAGTATGCATTGATATTTCATTCCTTTTCCAAGTTGGCAGAAACTCATCTGAATTATTCAATGCTCCCAGGAGACATTTATTTGGATTTCTTTCGTTTCAGTGCACTCTTAAGCGCCATCTGCAGCTCCACTGCACATGAGAACTTGATGTCAGACACAACTGGCCTTGAGAAACCCCTGAATGAGAACAAAACCTTGGATCTGCTAGATTGTAATCTCAAGGTAAGCAGAGATTTGAAGAAAACATCCGTGTGCTGTTCTCCGCTTAAATAAAAGCTATGTGTGCACATCCTACTGATTATCACAAGTGGAAATTTTAACACCATGTTTAGACTGCTTTTAGAAAAGTGAGAACAAATATGCAGATTCCGATTTATTTGAAATTAAATGTATCTTTTTTTATTATTTCTGACTGGATCTCAGGCATAACCCACACGGCAGCACTGAAAGTGAATTATCAGCCATCTCACAAGAACATAAAAGGCAATCAGATTGATTTCTTTTTGTCATGGATTTGTTCCAGTCAGTTTCTTTATGAGACACTGCGTCTGGAAATTCGCATTTCTGTTCATTTCAAATGAAAGTGAGCGGAATCACTATTGAAGCCCAGAATGCAGCATCCTCATTAAAACCTAGTGCGCCCAGCTGTCGTGTTCCTCGCAGCTCAAACTCCTGCCAAGTCACTTGATGCACATCTGTTGAATGTCCTGTTATGTAGCAAAGCCAGATATTACAGGGATTTGCGGGTTTTTTGAGACGTGTATAAAGGGTTACTGAAAGTTAATAGGCATTTGGTTTTTAAAATTATTATTTTTGAGATGTCAGCAGGTAAGACATTAAAATTGTAAAATCTTATTAAGGTATTAGAATGGGCACAAGGAGTTGGTTTTTAGTGGTCAAGCATTGTGGCACAAATAGAAAAAAAAAAAAAAATTGTCACCCACTTTCTCGGACAACGCTCACATATTTAATGTGGCTGACATATTACCAACGTGGTTACTAATTCTGGTCCTATGAGAGCCCAATCCAGCAGGTTTTCCATGTATCCCTCCTCCAACATAAGTGAATCCAATTAAATGGATCTCACAGCCCATCAGGTTCTGCACTATGACTCATGAATTTAAGTCAGGTGTGTTGGAGCAGAGATAAAGAAGTTCTCGTAGGCCTGGGAGGAGTAAACTGCTCTGTAATGTGTATTGAAAGGTAGAATTAGGCCAGCAGGGGAGCAAAGTTCAACTCGCTGCAAAGGAAGAGCAGTAATCCATTGAATTCAGAAGTAACTGCAAGCACTCTGAGCATACAGACACCTCTACTGAGCTCTTTTTTTCCCCAATGATTTTTGAGTTAGAAGCTGTAACGGCTAAAATTATCCCCATCTCCTTACCTGAAATCATTTTAAGGTTTACTGCCAATCTGAATTAACCTTGATCGGTCCTTATTCCAAAGCGGATGAAAAAACAAGTCAAACTATCAAACTCTGGGCAGGAGTTTGTCAAATTTTCAAAGGGTCACAACAACACAACCAGTAAGGAAAAGCTGAGGTTGGCTAAATGGAAAATTAGTTTACTTTCTGTACAAGAAAAGCCAGTCCTGGACTACAACATCAATACATTTAAAATGGATCATTGAAGGCAGATATAAATAATTCAGATCTGAATTATTTTCAATAACAAAACCCCCACAATATGCGCCTGTGCTCTCTGCTGATGAAAGATGGCAGCTCATTCTGCTTCTGAGCTTTGTGTGGGTGTTGTGTGTTCTGACCGTAATGAGATCCCACCTGAAATTCAGAGCTGGTGTTGCCGATTTGATTGACGTTAGGAAGAGAACCTCCATAGTACTGAGCTCGCGACTGAGACAAACGAAGCTGCTGGATCTTCTGAAACTGCACCTGTCCATCGAAAAGAGTGGAGAAAACAAACATAAGGGGTTATGAAATACTGGCATGATTAAAGAAGTTGTAAGATTAAAATTAACCTGCATGGAGTGGCCTCTGTATTTCTGACAGAAATTATAACAACTCTTATCATTTCTTCATACTTTCATATGTGCAAGCACATTTCACTAGTAAAATCTGGCATGGGCTCCACTACTTCTTAATCTCTTAGTTTAAGTGGATGGCTTCAGAACAAGCTTGTGTTTCCAGAAAAGAAAAGCCATGAAACTTGTTTATTCATTAATGCTTTGATCTGACATATAGCTCAAGTTAATTTAAATATGGACATTTTGATGCATTTCAACAAACATGACTAACCAGACCAATATGTTCAAAAGGTCCCTAAATTCCAATATACAAAACAAAACAAAATCAACTTTTAAATGTGTATTGTAGGCATTATTCTACTGCTAGCCTAGAAAAAGTAATGTTACAGAAATAACACAGTTCAATTTCTGCAAACTGATTGGTGTATTTACAAAATATTCAAGAGCACATTCATTTCATCTGCTCAAATTCCTAATTTGGTACAAATATGAAACAAAATTGACTTGATGTCCATAAAACTCACCCGAAAAGTGGAACTTTTACTAAAGTTTGATCAGAGTTGACTTCTTTCCCATAACGAATGTAATATGTACAACTTGTCTAAGCAACCCTTTACTAAATGTACTCAAGTTGGCTCTATGACGGCTGCAGCCCTGCAGGATTTCACTGTGGCCCTGCTCCAACTCAAATGGCTCAAATTAATAGGATCCAACAGCCTGTGACGTTCTGCACAATGACTCATTCATTTCAGTCAGGTGTGTTGGAGCAGGGACACATTGTAAGACCGATCGAGTAGCCCAGCGCCACACCTTTGGTAAAAAATTAAAAAAGCAAACTGAGTAACCCTTTTTAAAGAAAAAAACCTGTCCCTTTAAAAAATTACAAAAGCAACATTTTCTTTTCACACGTACTCAAAAAATGTGGGTTTAAAATACATCATACAATCATAAAATATTTTTTCTTAGTCTGTGACATGAACAGCCCAAACAAATATTCTATTGTCTGATTTTCTTTCAGTTGAATCGGATTTAATTAAATTAATGTAAATTAATGTAAATGTAACAAACATATTTCAGACACATTTAAGGAAATTAGTAAACTAGCTTCCCTAACCAGCAGCATATAAAGAGATGCCACAAAGTCCGGCAGAAAACAGAGGGCGGCTTGTTCTGTCAGGGTGTGGTAAACAAAGCTGCTGTTTTTTTCTTTTTCTTTTTTTAACTCTGATCAGGAATACTCAAATGTAATGTGGGCAACTGATCTTGGACTGCTGAAAGGGCACAATTTGATTCTCCAAAACTGATCTTATCTGCGGATCAAAAGAAAAAAACAAATCTATTTAAAAAGACAAATAGAAGGATAATGCAAGTTAAATGTTTACATTAGCAAAAAATCCATCAGCTTATATTCAGTAACGTTTGTTATGACAGAGATGATGACATTTTCCTTATCTGCAACTTTTCTAAAATATCTTTTTCACTATTCATTTAATGCTACAGTCTTATCTTCCGCAATTCATCCTTCATCTCTCATCACCATGATCATACAGTGGCTATAAAAAAGTAGCTAACATCCCGGTTAAAACGCTGTTTATTTTTTAGCTGTAAATAAATGAGACAAGAAAACAAATTTCAAAACATTGCTCATCGTCAATCTGACCTATAAGCATGTCAAATTTACCAAATTTCTTTAAAGGTCTGTTGGGGAAAAAAATATAAAAAATGTAAACATACAATAATCTGGTTGCAAAAGTGTGCACTACGTTGAAATACCTTTAGATTAAATCCCCTGTCTAAAATAAAAGATTCCCAGGTAAAGTTCATCCGTATCATTCATAGACTCAAAGTGCTCAGAGGCTGAATATGTTCTAGTCTAATGAGACCAGGGTTCAACTTTTAGGCCACAACTTAAAAAAAAAAGCCCTGGTTGACTGCGTGTAATTGTGTGTGTGTGTGTGTGTGTGTGTGTGTGTGTGTGTGTGTGTGTGTGTGTGTGT
>JBBBVT010000001.1:2418491-2435324 GCA_037177035.1 Craterocephalus eyresii | reverse complement strand
GACAGCTGGGATAGGCTCCAGCACACCCGCGACCCACCTGGATTAAGCGGTTCAGAAAATGGATGGATGGATGGATGGGATCACTTGATGTTAAATAGTGGCATATACAGTCAAACTTGTAGGGCGAGTTGGCTTTATAGTTACTTATGCAAGTTTTAAATGTAATCTTGAACGTTTTGAATTATAATGATTCGAGGAAACACAAAAAAGATCAACTCTTGGAACAGTTTTGGGACTTTTTGCCTTTTTAAAGCCTGGATAATTAAAAGATCTTATTAAGTGCTGTGGTTGCATGACTCACTTCCACTTCACAGGTGGACTTAATGGACCATATTTTATTAAAGAGCTGACAGGTTGCACACAATAGCAGAAGAGGTATTTATGTCCTGTAAACCAATAATAAACAAAGGTATACATATTTGGTAAACTAAAAGATGATCTGAATACATTAATTATTCCTCTGCTTGAGATAAATATAAATAACTGCTGAAAAGTGTGATTTATTATGGCTGAGAGTATGGACAAGTTTCTTTAAATAGCAGAAGTCACAAGTCTACAAAGGGGACACCTGAGCGCCTACAATTCAAATAGAAGCTCTGTCACTGAATGTACAAAGCTAATGTAAACTCTTTTCGCAATATGTGGGGTCTAAAAGTTTAACCTGTGGAAAATAAATAGAATTGCTTAAATATGACAGATTAGGAGGGTAGAATATAACAAATATCTCAACAGGCAACATTGATTCCTTAACACCACAAAAGCAGAGATTCATCTGCAAATATAGAGATATTCTACAAATCCTTGTCTAAGTGCTTACCATAATTAAAATCAATCCTTCAAAGACTTATATCAAACCTTATTTCTCTTCCCAATACAGCTAAATCTGCCATGAACGGTTACATGGTAGTCCATTTTTTATTAACAGCAAATAGTTTGTCCTTACTTGCTCCTTGCTTTTTAATGACAAAACTCAACGTCATGTCAAAAAGACATGTGATTTGTAACAGTCTAATGAATGCATGCATTGCAGACACAACAAAAAAAGGAAGCCCTGGTTAAAAAACTGCAAATATCAGGCAGAGGAAGCGGCACTCTGTTGGACAAGATACATGCAGACGACTCCTGCGCTGCAGCGATTGCACAGGACCACCAAAACATGACACAAAGCTGAACATAAAATGCTTTTACCCTTGATACGGTGAGATCTGTCATCAGCTGTTCAAAGGCCCGCGTCTCCTCTGCTTGCTTCTGGTTGTGCAGCGCAATCTTTTCGCTGAACTTCCTGGGGTTTGAGCCACCTGTGCCCGGGGAGCCAGACATTGTGCGGGCCGCAGTTTGACAACTTCAGCTACTTGGAAACAGTAGAAGACGGCGCTGGAAAGGGGGAGGAGGGGGGAAGGGAGGGGGGTCTACCTTTCAAAGACTCAGTGTATGTTGCAGCAAACCCATGAGAGCTTTAGAAACACTTCGCACACTGGCGGTAAACCAAAGTTATCTCAGAGTCAGTCCGACTGACTGCAGTATCAGAGCTGAGTTATGCTAACGCAGCTAAGCTAACGTTAAGCTCCAGTTAATAAAGTTGTCTAATTATGAAAATAAACCAGGATAAATTAAGCCTATACGTTTTGTATTCGCGAATTAACTGTAACAACTCTCTAGAAGAAAGACTCTACGGTTACAATGAGTTAATCGTGTATTTAACTACATATAAACACATTTCCATGAACCACTTGTTTGAATATAATGTTAACATAACGTTAGCTGTCATTGCTAACATAACATTGAGGTGAACGGAGAACAGCGGCAGCTAGCCAAGTTAGCTAAACTGCTTCGTGTATGGCATCTCGATAATTTTGACAAATGCACCTTATCTGGTTGTCGACACTCGTCCTCGGTCAACATCTAACAAAGCTGTGGTGAAAGAACATGTAAAAACCTGGTAGCGTCGTTAGCTAAATATCGCTACAAATGTTAGCAACTGTTCGCTCGGTTAATTGTATTTCAACAAGTGTCCGCTGGTCTTGCATTGACTTGAATAAATTTCCACTTTGTTACCCATAAACTGGGTATAAGTCACTTCCAATTTTTTACACGTGACGCAGGAACTCAATCCACGATTCATGCAATTAGTTAAGTTGATATCACAGTTCTTCACAGCAGGGACGAGTCTTGTGTTAATCCATGGACAGCAAAGAGATCTCAGACAAACTCCAGCCCGACGACTCCATGAAGATAAGCCAGTAGCACCGAAAGCAGAGCTCGTTTATGTCGTCGCCGCCGATTCAGAAGTGTTGTGAGAAACTGCTGGCCACGTTTTCAGCTCAGTTGTCCTCGGTTGACAGAGCTCGCAACGGCAGCTGAGATCCGCCAGCTTGTTATCCCCATACTGCTGCGAGAAAAACATTACCTCGTTAAACACCGACAGTAACGGTGGCGACCACAGGGGGGCGACAGAGCTGCGTTTATCATCGCCTCTGAATTTATTCTTTGGAAATTTTTAGAGAACTTTTTTATTTAACAAGCTATTTTTTTGGTAAAGAAGAACCAAAAGAATAACATGTCTGTCCTCCTCACAGTCTTAAGAAAATAATTATTTTTCTACCTCATTCCTCTTTATTGATTTATTTAGTCATGTTTTCTACCATCTGTATTTGCATTTTTACACTATTATAACCATTCATCATCTTAGTTGTATGTTGATATTTTGTGTGTGTGTGTGTAAGTGTGTATTAATTTGTGAATATACAATTATCTTCATGGATTCTGTTTATTATTGTTTTGTCTTGGATTATATGTTATAATGTGTCAATAAAGTTGCTTTGAAAATCCATTAGAAATATGACTTGGGTTTCATAACAAAATTATTACCTATAACCTAATATGTGGAACTCGAACAAAAGAAGAAATCTCTCTCAGCTCAGCAAGTCAGCTCTTCTTCATTGGAGTAAAATACCAGGAAGAATTGTTTAGGTCATGGAAAAACAAACCCCCTTCATGTATTAACATGGCAGCAATGATCACTTTGGTCTGATCTGATATGATTCAAACACAGCAGATTAACTTTTATTACATTTCAAGTCCACATATACAACAAACTGTAGTACAATGAGTTACCCTTATTTTATTTGTTATGCTTTCCAGCACCCAGACCTTTACATTATCTTTTAAATTGGTCTTGAGCAATATTATTTGAAAGTCTTTTGGAGATTCTTTTTTGAAACAGACACTTTTTAACCTCTCTCTGCATGCACTCTTTGTACAGTACATGACCATTTTTAGAGGACTGTTAAACCAAATCATACAATAATTGAAAAAAAAGACATCAAACTCAAGAGATGAACGATTGTTTTTAATTTGTACCTGAAGGCACTTTGTTATGAGGAGCCTGTCGTGAAGACACATCATTTGTTCTTATTTCTTAAGATGGACATGCAAAAGTCAAAAGATAAAACAGTATTTAAATATAGAAATCCAGCAGAGACCTGACACATGACCTGAAAGATGCATCTGGACTTTCACTTGGTCCATCTGGGCCTTTTTGCATTTCTGTGCATGGTAGGTTTCAGGCTGCATCTCTTTCCCATTTTGCTGCTCATTTACATGAGAAGCTCAATACTTCTGCATAGTACTGCAAGTAATATGAAGTTTAAACTTATAAAAGTAAATATTTGTTCACTAGCTACATGGCCTATTACCATAATGTTGCTTCTTGTAACACAAAAATAAGTTATTCACATTCCCAGTTCCCAAAAATTAGATGCATAAAATTGATGTAAAACAGAATGCAATGATTTACAAATGGCATGAACCCATTTTACTCTTTCGTGGTACATATTACCCAACATGATGGCAGCAACACATCTGTATAACCTAGCTCCAGGGTGATGTTCAGCATTGTGTCTGTAAAAGTCTGGGAAGTTAGGAGAGCAGTTGCTGGAGTTTTAGGAGAGGATTGTTGTTCCTTTCTGGTCTGATGCAAGATTCTAGCAGCATCGTGATGCTACAGATGTTTAGTCCTGGCTGCAGCAGCCAGTTCTGCTGCAGTGATGGATGCAGTGTGTGGTCCAGCGTGGTCCTGCTGAAATGTGCAAGGCCTTCCCTGAAAGAGACAATGTCTGGATGGGAGCAGATGTTGCTCTAACACCTCTATGTACCTTTCAGCACTGATGGAGCTTCACAGATGTGGAAGCTGCCCACATCACAGGCTCCGATTTGAGATGCTGGATGCTCCCTCTCCTCTTTAATCTCCAGGAAACAGCATCCATACTTTCCAATAAGAATTCCACATTTTCATCCAGTTTTCCACTTTGCCTCAGACCATTTTAAATGAGCTTTGGCTCAGAGAGGACAGCACTGTTTCTAAATCCTGGTCACATCTGTTTCTTCTTTCCATGATAGAGCTTCAACCAGCATTTGTAGATTCAGGCGGAACTGTGATCACAGACAGTGATTTCTGGAAGTTTTCCTGAGCCCGAGCAATGATTCCAGTACAAATCAGTTTTTTGTGACCCCTTGATGGTAATTTGTATTTTTTTTAATTCACTGGTTTTTTTCATTGCTTATTTATAATGTGTAGTTTATTTATAGTGTTTGGATATTTATCTTCTGCATCTGACCTTGATGTACTTTTGTTATTTTTGACTGAGGAATATACATGATACAATGTGTCCGTTTTAACCTGTTTTTAACTTGTACAAACGGGAATTAACTCTAAACTACCTGCAAAACAGTAGTGTCCAGTTTTTAACTTAGAAATTTTCCCATGCACACAGAAATTCCTCCGGATTCTTTGAATCTTTAATTTTTCTGTAAAATCTACAGTGTAGATGGTGGAATCTTCAAAGTCCTGACTATATGTTGAGGAACACTTTCCTGGAATTTTCCCACAATTTTCACTTTTCCCACGCATTTTGCCTCAGATTGCTGAAACCTCTGAAACGCTGTTTATACCCAGGCATGTCACTTAGATGTAGCCAATGAACCCGATTAGTTGTCAAATGCTTCTCCAGATGTATTTGATTTGTATCAATTACTTTTCCACCTTTTGTTGCTCCCGTTTCTACATTTTTTTCAAAGATGAGCTCATATTCTCCCTGAAATGGTAAAAAGTCTCAGTTTTACCATCTGCCATTTATGGTCTACTGGGAATATAATATGGAGTAATTTGATTTACAAATCACTACATTCTGTTACAACCACATATGTATGTATATTTGGAGTTGTAAAATGCATCATAGTTGCAACACATTTCATTCTCAGTTGGTTGGGTATAAAGTCCAATGGAAACAGGAAGGTTCCTCAAATGAAAATTTCATAAAATAACTGGAGAAATTAAATTAACTTCCTCACAATCCTTGCTGCTTGCACACCCCCAAGATGAAAACAAACGGCACTGAAAGGTTTTTACTCTAGAGAACAGGTACGCTACGCTGAAGGACATTTTCAAACATTACGTTTTTCCCTTCTAGATAACTCCAGCAGATCATTCACTTGAATCTTAAACTAGATGCTATAGGATGCAGGGGTCCAGTGCATGAAAGCTAGCATCCTGCAACTTTTAGATGCATCCCTTCTCCAGCACACCTGATTAAAACGAATGTCTTGTTCCCAAGCCTCTGCAGAGCAGGATGACGTGCCGATGAAGGAATTAAGCCATGTGATCCCGGCATGTTGGAAAAGGGACACATAAAAGTAGCAGGATAGCAGCTCTGGAGAACCGGACTTGGGCACCGTTGGTGTAGAGTGACATCTGCTGGACCATCTGAATGTTTAACTGCTCATCTACATGAGCCATCTTAGCTTTTTCTTAGCAAGTTTAACTCATTAAAAAAATTAAAATAAAGACAACAATAATGTATTTTCAACAAGACATAGGAAAAATCCATCCATGTATGTTTAGCTTATTTTGTACTGTGATAACAGCTGTATGAGATGCCCACAAGAGCACATCTTTTTAGTTTTATGTGCTAGAAGTGAAGGATGCAGCTTGTCCACAGATAAACACTGGAAACCAGCAACAGGCCAGCAGGTCAGGGCCAGCCTGGCCCAGTCAAAGGCAAACCAGCATCCTGACTGGAGATTTCAGAAGGGAGAAGTTGGGTATAATAATATATAATATAATATAATAATAATTTTCACAAACATATGAAAACATTTTTTACTGCAGTGTTTTCAGGATATGAAAAGTTACACTTTTTTTTGCTTCAGATGAGACAGATTAGCGCTCTGGACTTCCAAAATGCATGGCTGACTGTAAGGATGGAGGACATGTCATGAATCAGGTGAGAAGACAAAACAAACAGCTGAGGAAGAAAAAGAAATCACCATGTCTTTACATAAAATGAGTTTTATAATTAATCAAAAGCCCATGCACAAGATATTCATGGCATTTAAAGCAAAAAATACAAACCTCTGAGCCATCTGCAGTTACAACAGGATGCAAAAAATCTTGCACAAAGGATTGTTTCATTAACAATAAAGCACTGATGGGGATCGCACCTACTAAAAAAATAATAATAATAATAATGATGAACATAAATTTGCATAGGCAGATTTTAGAAGTGCAGAAGGGAATGTGTAAGAAGACGGGATGGTTCAGGTCGGAGCCTTAAAGCAACCCTTAAACGGGGTTTTGTGGTTTAATTTTTCAGTGTCTGTAGCCCTTTTTCTCCTTTCTGTATCTACTTCCCGTAGAATTTCTTGTTGAGCAGGAAAATGAGCAGGTTGACGTTGATGGTGGCCTTGTCGAAGAGCTTCATCACCGCCACGCCTTCATACTGCAGCTGGAGGAGATCCTGATGGACCAAAACAGACGGATCAGCCTCTTTACCTCAATGCATGAAAGGATGAGTTTAAAAAAAAAGCTGCAATACCTGATATTCTAACTGTAACGTCTCCAAGTGCACGCCCATGAACTTGGCCTTCACTTCAAACACGCCGACCGTCTCTGCCGGAGAGATCTCAAAAATAGCATTCTTGAACCTGTGATAAGAAGAGAGTGGACATGAGATTAATGAGGTGCATCATCTGTTGATTTCTAAAACATCTGGGGCATTTGTGCCTGCAACCATCTAAGATCGCATTAAAAAAGAAACCGTGTGCGGTGAAACTGTAGATGAACTCACTGGTTGGGCTGCAGATCTTCTATCGAGATCAGAACGCCCTTCTCATGGAGCCGAGCTGCCGTGTATTTCATTGAAACCTGTTTACTCTTCTTAGCCTTGCTGTCTCCTGGTTTCTTTGACAGCCTGAGATGAGAAAGAAATTAAGAAAAAAAACCAGCTTTAAGCACAAAGTTTGAAGTTGCAATAATATGTTTCTTTTCCTCAGAGTGTATGTTAAAAAACAGTTGCTGAAACACCATGAAACAGGGAGTATTTAATAGCATCAGGATCAGGTTAAACCCTGTCTGGCAGGTGAAAAGGACTTGGCTCTAAAGAAATGCAACAAGGAAGTCTCAGAAAAAGTCTGATATAAGCCAGAAACCTGGAGTTTCAGCCTTTAAAAACAAAGCACCAAGCTACATGATCCTGTGATGGATGCTGATCAAAAATATAGCTTATAGTCAGATATTAATTAATAAGCTTGGGTGTTGATATTTAAATGGCACAGGCCCCACCCAGAAGCACTCAGACTGCTTTTATTAAATTTAGCAATGCATTTGTGTTGTGTTGTTTGGATTGTGTGTTTATTTTTGTGGTGTTCAGACTTTGATTATTTAAAAAAGCCCCCCCCTTCATATGTATTGAAAAAAGTATCGAGTACCATCTTTGGTATATAAAGATAAAATAAGACCTTATTTTATCCCAATACGGAGAAATTTGTGTGTTACTGCAGCTGAAATACAAACCAGACAAAGATAAAAGCACCACGTAGGATGCTAGTGGGTTAAACGTGGGGCGTGTGAGGAGCGGGGCCGACTTACTTGCCCTTGCTGGCCAGGTTGTCCATGCACGTCTTGATGTACTGATTGTAAGAATCAATCTGCACGTTGTAAAAATTGGTCTTTGAATTGAGGGCTGCGTTGGTCTGCTGGAGTTTCACCAGCTCGGCTTTCCTGCGCTGCCGATACCGCCGCTGATTTCTGATGTCCTACAGCACACACACACACACACACACACACACACGTTTTAACCACTGAAGGAGTTGTACTTTTTAAAACGTCCATCCTCCAGGATTTCTCACCTTGGCGATGTCATTGATGAGATCCTGGTAGCGGTTTTCGGGGTGGACCTTCCCCAGCTCTGCCAACCTCTGCAGGTTACTCTTGATCTTGTCCTTCTTCCCCTGCAGCGTCAGGCTGTCGTCCACCACCGGTTTGACCTGCTTCATCTTTTCGGGCGTCTTGGCATCTCTGATGGCCCTCCTCTGCATCGCACGCTGGTACTCCGCTTCCTGGTTACAGTTTTACACAAACACATTGAAGCAGATCGGAAAAATACACTAAAAGTTCCACATTTGCATAATACTCAGCAACTTGCACGGGCCGAATAATTTTGTTTTTCTGCCTGTCTGCTTGGATTTATAGTTAATTTGTACCATGTGTAATAAACACACACACCAAGCAGAAGCCCTGAACTCATCACAGGGAAAAATGTGTTGCTTTTGTTGGAAAGAGGATGTGGAAAGTGCACTTCATCAGTTACAAGGTAAAGTTAGCATATGTCTTCCAGTGTGTTTAAAAAACAAGTTCCTGTTTTGTGCCTGAAGGCAACACAGTACTTTTCCACTCAGACGTGGCCACGCTTTGATGCTGGGCATCCTGGTGTGTTTGCAGTAAATACCTTCCGATTATTGATGTTCAAAGCATAAACATTGTTCCCTCTTTTTCTCTTTTGGCAGTTCTGACCTGCTCTGGGGTGGCTGTTGAGTCCAGGATCTCAGTGAGAGTCTCTCCAGGCTGGAACCGAATCACATCCACGATCAGCCTCTTGGTGCTGCAGAGATATGAAGGAAACATGAGGATGGAAGACTGAAGACATTTCTGAAGCAACAACATATTTTCTTGAACTTAACAGAGTGGACTCACTTGAGAAGCAGGGTCTTGGCATCCATCTCAGCGTTGGCCTCACCAGGGACATCGAACTTGTTGGCGAGTGTGAGGGAAACCTCGGTCTTCCCCATCTGCTCTTTGTTGGGATCGTCGGCAGGAAGAGGGTTTTCCCCTGAAGAAGACGAGGGGAAAAGCTCAACATTTTGTCGTTTCTGTTCATCCCTGCTCTCCCCTCATGTGTAACCAGTCGATTTCAGGCCAAGGGCGCTCCGTCTGCAGGTTTTACTGTTTCCTGCTGCGGCACACTGTAATCAGATTCATGCATCAACATGTTTGTGCAGTCCTCACCAACAGGCTGCTGAGCCTTTAAATTCAACTCAGATGTGCAGGAGCAGGAAAAAGAACATGTAAAACGTCCCATCAGTGATGGCGGCGCCACCCTGTGAGCCCACGCCATGTTCCACTTCCCTCTCATGGATGTCCGCCACACTTTTTTTTCCCTTTGTTGTTTCCAGTTAGGATACTTTATTTTCATTAAATCCAAGCTTTGTTTAATTGCTTCAGACCAGTTTAAGCTGGCCAACTTCCCCCACGTTCCACCTCTGTCCTTTCAGATGACATGGCGTGCAAAGGGCTAAAACATCGCTTCAGGTTGGCCTTATTCCTGAACGGACACCGCCGACTGACCAGGATAGCCTCCGTTAGCCGTGCAGCAGCATGTTCATGGACAGGCCGGACAAATGATGTGCAGCAGTCACCATGTCCCACGCCATGTCGGATTTCCTGTTGGGTTGGTGAGGTTTTTTCTGACTTTCCTGGATTGGGAATCTAACTTTAGAGAGACTTCAAGGTTAATTTTCTTCTAGGAAGTCATAAATTCCACCGTACAATGTGTAAAGACACAAGTCTTTACAGTGGCTTCCAGTCAGTCAGAGAATAGATTTTAAAGCTCTTCTGATTGTTTATAAATCCCAGAACGGTTTAGGACCAGAATACATCAGTGATATGTTCAGAGAATATAAACCTGCCAGAACTCTTAGATCCACAGACTCAGGTCAACTGGTCCAGACAAGAGTCCAGACCAAACATGGAGAAGCAGCTTTCAGCTGCTATGCTGCAAACATGTGCAACAAACTGCCAGTAGAGATGAAACTTTCACCAAATGTAGAAACTTTGAAGTCCAGGTAAAAAAAAAAAAGTCCTGTTCTCATGCACCTGTGTATGAAATCTGCAGAGTAAATTTCAAATCGAGTCTTGAACAGGACATGACGATATGAACCAAATTTCATTTTGCCATAATTTTTTTCACTTACTCACGATACTCACTATATATCTAATTTGTTTTTGGTCGAGTAACTGAGCAAATGGTTCAAATTTACAGCCTGGAGTGCTAAATGCACTTTTATTAAGGATCATAAGCACATGTGCATTCAAATATGTTACTGAAATTAGTGTATATGTGTATTAAAATAATAAAAAATAACTTTCAATGACCGGAACAAGGATACAGTTGTGCAAAATGCTAAAAGAGCTTGTTTTGAGTTAAAGCAAACTCGATATAAACGATATCCCCTCATTCCATATTTCATGAAACAAAGTCCTTGTATATTTCAAAATATCGATATATTGCCGAGCTCTAAGATACAAATGAACTTGCTTTGCCTTTTAAACATCTTCTGTCTTTTCAAAAGGTAACAAGCTCACCGCATTAATAGGCAGCTAAATAAGCTTTTTTAGAAGCTTTTTTCCAACTCTGCTCTTCATTTGTGATCCTGTTAAAGTCATGTTGAGTCCACCTGCCTTGCTCCAGCTCCACTCACCAATGAGCGACTCCACAGTGGGGACTTCGCCCAGGTCCTCTAGCAGCTCATGGATGGGGTCATTGTGCTCTGGGGCGATGGCATCCTGATGGTCCAGCAGCAGCTACATGACAAGCAACCAATTATTCACAATACAGAGAAAAAAAACACCTCAGAGTCAGAAGATTTCATTTTAAGCTCACTCACAGTGTGAGTATTAACGATCTCTCCGATGGAGATATAGATGACAGGTTTGGTGACTGTGACCAGGTCCGAGTACTGATCCACGTTGAACTTATCTTCAAGTGAGGGAACGTCGCACGCTGCCAGGAAAAAGCGCCTGAGAGGGAGAAAAAGGTGGAAAATATCAGCATAAACGGCCGGCATCTCTCTCAGGCTGCTGATATAAAACCTACGCAGACCTGAACTTCTGGTAGGAGGCGCTCAGATACTCGTTGATGGGGTTGAGGTGGGCGTTGTCTCCCAGGAACATCTTATTGGAGGCGGCGTGCTGCAGCATCTTGGCGACGGAGCCCAAGTTTCGCCGCTGCTCGGTCGTTAGCTGACCGCCGGCGGACACCTCGATGATGTCGAAGGCATCGGGAGCCACAATGGCAGGGTTCATGTAGCGGTAATACAAAAGGTTCCCCACAATCTGCACAATCACACACCTTACTCATTAAAAACACTTTCAGGGCTTATTTTTCTTATAAGAGTTTAAAAAATAACTTGCAGTTTCATATTTATCAATTTCAGCAGCATTTAAATGAGCCATTAGACGACAGGGATGAAAAGGGTGAATATGTCAAATGTGTGAGAGCGTTGCACGAGTATGAAGGGAGAAGCCTGCAGGGGTAACATGGCTCACCTCAGTGTCAGAGGAAAGAAGAAGCAGGACGCCTGAAAGTTGGAAAAAGAGACTGGAGCTGGTTGGGAATGTGAAGAAAAGAGCGGCAGCAAGAAAAGGAAAAAAGGAAAGATTAAAAGAGGGCATCACAAGGAAGAAGATGAGTTAAAGTGTTAAATGAAGACAGCAGGTAAAGGAAAGCAACACGGGCCGTTAAATAAAGACGCCGACCTTGAGCAGCTCATCCTCTGTAGCGTCGGGAAACTTCTCGTGGAGCGTGTCCTTCAGCACCTTGGAGATGAACCGCATCCCGTACCTGACGGACAAAAGCAACATCAGCACGGTGGAAGGTTGTCCGGGAGGAAAAACACTTGGCGTTAGGAATGAGCAGCGTACGGGATCGTTTCCACTGAGACGATAATTGCAGACAGGAATTTGTCAGTGATGGTCTTCATGTTCTTGATGGAGGCCTCCAGTCTGGTCCTCACCTCCTCGTGAGCCATGGCCTGCTCTGGAGTGACGTCATACGGCAGCTTACTGTCCGAGAGAGACGGAGATAGGAAGAGCAGCGAGATCATCACAGTGAGTCCGTGATATTTGGAAAAATGAAAAAAAAAAGAAGAAAACTACAACACTGCAAAAACTCCAAATATTAACAAGTGCATTTTTCTCATTTCTGGGCAAAATATCTAATCACACTTAATATAAGATGTAATAACTTGGTTTAAGACATAAGGAGGGAAATACGACTTCTGAGCACCACAAACTTATAATGAGACACAAAACTTCACAATACTAATCAAATATAGCAAAGAATCTTATTTCAGGAACTTGTAAGGCTTGAATATATTGTATTTGTCCAAGAAAGCTTATCTACAGATTTTTACAGTTCTATTGGCAGATTTCTTTTTGCTTATATTTTTTAACTTATTTTAGGAGTGGCCTTTTTCCAGTGTAAACAACAGAATGCAACAAAACAGAAGTCAATATAGGGCGACCAAATCTTGATTAGTTTTTTTAGTGACATGTCATTTAAATGACCTGCTTCATATGAACAAGAAGAACTGGCTCCACATGGGAAGAGCTGAATCTTCATTTTGATGGACACATTGTAAAGCCAATCAAATCCAAGGAAACCCTTGGATCAAACCATTATGTGGCAGGAGTAGGTGGCTGCTAACTCTCACAGGATGTAAAGTATAGTGATACAGGCCGCATGAGTGATTAGAGAAAAAGGACGAGCGTCGGGAGGAAGTGCAGATATTAGCTAATCTATTATATTTATAGTCATAATGTTGAGATTATGAAAGGTCAAAGTCTTATCTGTTTGATGTTATTCTGTCTTTAGTTGCTCATTTAAAGGTTTAATTAAAACAAACTAGTATAAAAAAATGGGAGCTAAGGGAGCTTCCCAGCATTTTTGTTTAGAGGTGCGGTACCTTTTTCCTGACCTCTCCAGTCAAAACAGGTCTGATCCCAAGAGGTTTTTCCTTAAAGTTTAAAAGGGGTTTCTCATCTCCACAGCTGCCAGGCTACAATGCGATGGTTGCCGTGGCGAGGCTATTGTTATTATTGAAACACATTTATTATGAATTAGATTAATTAGGATCATAGAATATGTCCAATTTAACTAGATTATAACTGGACCAGAATGTATGATTAAATGTAGCTTGGGGTAATTTTGACCCAGAAAAATCCCTGTTTCCAACTTATTTGATGTACGCTGACATTAATCATGCACATTCGTGGAGATTAAGATTGAGAAACTGCTGTGGGCCAAAGAAAACAAAAAACAGATTCACATAAATATTTATGATTTTTTTTTTTTGTTTCAAGATTTTTAACTAGATTTCTTTTATTTTACAAAAATATTTAAAAAAATCTTTTTCAACTTTTTTTCTTCCTTTACTTTCTTTTTCTTTTTCTTTTTATATTTGTCTTGTCAAGCATTATAGGAAGCAGAATGACTGCTCGGTTTGTCTGCTCGGTTTTGTTGCCCAGATTAAAATGTTCCATTTTCAGCTGGTTCAAAAATCTTAAATCTTACTCAGATGTGGCATGCAGTTTTTTTTTGTTTTTTTTTTTAGGAAATGTGGCTCCTGATTCAATTTTTTCAAATGATGTGGGGTTAAAAAAGTAAACTAAAAATAGGACTTTCAGTGTGTGGATGGAGCTCGGAGAAGACACAGGATGCAACGCGGATGCCCACCTGGCCTCGCCGGTCTGCGTCTCCATCTGGTTCACCCAGCTCTTGTAGATGTCCACCGGGTCAGTCTTGATGTTTAGCGTTTTGTCATCCATGATCTCCTTGACAACCGGCGCCAGAATCTGCCTCAGGGCGTTCTGACCCCGAGCGCCTCTGTGGAAACTCACCACCATCTTGATTACTGTCGGGTTTCCTGTGACGATCTCCTTCATCTGGTCCACCTTGGACCTGCAGACGGTTGGGAAGGGTGACATTTAGGCATCATTACATCTACAGCTGCAGCCATTTTGAAAAAAGAGGGAATGAGTTGAGTTTCTCACTTGATCTCCTCTTGCAGGGCGGTTTTGAAGAGCTTGAGGAGCAGGTACTCCTCCCTCTGGTTCGAGGCGTAGTTGTACAAGGTGAAAATGACAGAGTCCATGAACTTTGTGGATTTATTTTGTGGCATCTGGAAGATCAGCTTGGCAAGATATGTCGGGTTGGTCTAAAAGGAGACACATTTTCAGTTCAATGTCTTAATATTCATCATTCTGCTCTTCATTTCTAGGAATAAGGCCTAAAGTATGTTCAGATGAATGAAAAAACACGTGGTAACCTGGGTTTAAAAACATAAAGCCAGTGTGAAGTAGGGATGTAATGATACTTTGAAAATCGATTTAAAAATCGGTTTAAACTGGTATAAATGGCAATTGATGTAGAAAACAAGGAAAATCGATTTGCATACAATGCATCAATGCAATCAATGCAGATAACGTTCAAAACAAATAAAACTTCTTTTGTTCATAAAAAGATTTGTGATCATTTCCATATCTATAATAATTATTTGTTCAGTGTTTAGTTTTGCTGGTACAACAGGCAATAAAAGTTTTAAACAAGGAAGAAAAAGACAATTTATTTGGCCATAAAATAACTAAAATTACTTTTGTTGGAAAAAAATAGCAAAAAATCAAAATCGAGAACTTAAAATCGAAAATCAAATTGGGCCTTGAGTGAATCGTTACATCCCTAGTGCGAAGTGCAAAAACCGAGTCATGAAACTCATGACTGTACTAAGATGGCGACGGTGGGAACCGCCCACTTAGTTTCCTTTCAGCTCATCAGAAACCTCCGGGTCACCTGGTTTTAAGGTTTGCCCATTCATCTTACAGGCTAAGGAAAAAACCGAGGCGGCGTTACCTGTAACAGGTAGAAGAGATACTGGTAGGCCTCCAGCTTGATCCTCTTCTCCTTGCTGAGCGCCTTCAGTCCCCCCCTCTGCTTGTTCATCATCATCATGTTGGACAGCTGGCTCTTATTCTTCTTGGTCAGCTTCTTGCTGTGGGACACCACCTCCTGCAGGGTGATCTTGTTCTTCACCAGCAGGCCGATCTTGATGTCCATCAGGTTCAGGTCGTTCTCCAGCTGCTGGTTGGAGCGGATGTTAGTGACCACCTCCTCGCGCAGCCGCATCAGCTCCAGCTCCTCCTGGAAGTCCTGGTCGCTGTGGTCCAGCAGGTGGACGAACTTCCTCACCACCGCCATGGGGGGGTCCTTGGCGTTGACTGCGGGGAGGGCGTGGAAATGTTACACCAGGAGAAATAATGGGAATGAGAGCTTTTTTGACGTCAGCGCGGGGCGTACTTACTCAGCGTCTTGTAGTCGTCTCTCGCTTTGTTGGCTCTGATGAAAGCCTGAATCTTCACCACATCATTGATCTGCAGCAGAAAACATTCAATCATTCGGCTGATCAATCGTCCTCATTACCAGCAGCAGCAAAGGAATCCACGGTGAGCCGGAGGGGGAACCACTCCACGTACGTCAACATGTTAAATGAGCCGCCTGCCGCCCCCCCGAGCGACTTCCAGCCGACATGTCAGGGGACATTTCCGTCTTAGTAACATGATTTACAGTTTTCATTAAACAACGGGCTGTTTGCTTATTTTTGAGGCTAATTTGTGACAGAAAATGTGATAATGCTCTCTCCAAGTTGTTTTAGATTGTCTGAAAATCCAATTTGCACAGAAACAAGACTCACGTGATCTTGGAAGTACTTCAGGCGATCCTTGTACTTCTTACGGGCTTGATGCATTCGGACCATGGACTGGATCTGAGCGAGACAGAAACAAATCCCTCCGTCTTCATCACAAGTTTACTGTTTATTATATATGAATGATTGTAAACGCATCCTCATTTGACCTTAACAGCCTCCTTATTGTGATCCTTCAGGAACTGCTTTCGCTCCTTGAACTTCTTCCTCTGTTTGTAGCCCTTCCAGTGGGCCTGATGAAGGACAAAAAGCAAAAAATAAACTTCATATATTGTTTCTATCAATTATCTCATGACGAGGAGATTAAACAGGACTATCTTACTTGTATGCATGTAACAGCTGGGTCCTGGGATTTCAGGAAGTTCATCCTCTCCTTTAATCCATTTCTCACCAGGTATCCCCGGCAACGAGCTTGGAGCTTGGTGATTAGAGTCTCGTTGGCTAGCCACAGCTGCTCCCGATTGTACGCCGTGGTTACCCCAGAAACCACTCCCTGGCAGGGAAAATAAAACAGACGGTTAAATGTGGTTTTTATGAAGCCATGAAACCAAAGAGACGGCCATGTGGGGGGTGGGGGTCGGGGGGTCCACCTGGATGTCCTCCTTGTTGAGCTGGGTGCCGTTTTGCTTGAAATCTGCAGGCTCCACCCACGTTCCCTCTTTATTCTGCAGGTTGTAGTAGTAGTTGTGCCCCCCCTTCACCCAGTGCTGCACCCAGTCGCTCCCATCATCACCTGCACAGGAAGGGGCGAGATAGGTAAGCTGCATGTTTGAGGATTACTTTTAGGCATCTTATTACCAGTTAGCTACTTTAAAAATATATGTTTGTGCCATAGTGTATGCAATCTAAGAATATATATGGATAAAGATGTAATCTAATATTACTGATAGGAAGCTAAAAACTTAAATATTTTTGATTGCTTAAAAAAAAAAAAAAAAAAAAAAAACCCAAAAACCCCCCCCC
>JBBBVT010000001.1:2402586-2413541 GCA_037177035.1 Craterocephalus eyresii | reverse complement strand
GATTACTGAGATGTCCTTCAGATGAAACCTTCAGAGTGAGCGATGCTTCACATCTGACGTCTTGCTGCTCTCAGACAACAAGATGAAACAAGTCTAAGCTGAAATTTCACAATAAAATCTACTCCAGGCTTTGAACATGTTTGGGTAAAAGTATCTGTTGTTGTATCACAAACATGCCCAGTATTCATATTCCAGTGTCTGTTAAGGCTGAATTATACTGGGATCCATTTTCTGCTTCCTGTGTTGACATCCCTAATCCTCTGAAAGCAGCAAAGTCTTTGATCACAAAAGATCAGTCAGGAAACTGTTGGCTAGGGAAGAAGCAACATTTCAGAACATGTGGATGATGCATAAAAATCTAGTTAATGAATATCAGATATAGGATATTATGGTTAGGATTTCTTGTTCTGTCTGCTGGATAAAAAAAGTTTCAAAATAACCTCAGCAGCGAAAGATTTGTAGCTGCAGAAAAACACACAGCCGGTTAATTTTAGGGTCAGAAAAATGCAGCAAGTGACCCCAAAAAATTCAAGAAAAGTCACCAAAAGAAATGCTGGGCCCGCTAAGTGGTTCAGTACGTCCTACTCCTCCTTCCTATCTGTGTCAGATTATTCACAAACCAGCACAGACACCATTTTGTCTCCAGCTGCAGTGATGCAAGCGTGCATCCAGATGGCGCTCTCTGCCTCTGCATGAAGTCCGTTCCGGCTGCCCGCCACCCCTTCCTATGTGCCGCCCCTTTGTGCTATCCTGCAGGCTAGATCAAAGGATGTGTGTGTGTGTGTGAGAAGTGGGTGGGTAAGACTGTTACCTGATATTTACACAGCGTTATGGAATAGGAGGGGAGAGGGGTGGGGTGGGGAGGGAGGCGGCTTCTGCAGCACGCAAAGGGAACCAACAAGCTTTTAGAGTAAATAAAGTCCCACCTGGGCGAGAGCTCCTACGTGTGTGTGTTTGGCTGCTGGAATGGGTATTTGTGGGTGATGAGTGTCTGCAGCTGGGAGGAGGAGGAGGAGGAGGTGGTGCAGGGCAGGGTGTGGTGACAGAGTGGGCAGGGGACTAGAGGAGGACCGATGCAGAGCCTTGAGTTATTTAGGCTTTATGAGCACATGATGGAAAAAGAGGAAGTGAAAGCCGAGGCGGTTCAGTAATTACGTGTTAACAAGCTAAACCTTTCCTCTGCAGCTCCTTCTCCTTCCTTACATGAAAACGCCGCTTCCACATCCCTAGCTGTTAGAGCTACAAAGCCCAGTGATAAGCATCTGAAGAGGCACAGCAGCCAATATTCAGCTTGTTAGTCTGGGCAGGACTTCCTGCTGTTTATGTAGGCACAGCCTTTGGCCCAAGCCAACTTCAGCCCGAGTTAACAAGGCGACACTGTAAAGTCGCTCAAAAACAGGAAAACAGGCACTCTGTTCCTTCTCCCGACCACAAAATACCATCTTATAGTTTAACTACGGCACTGTGCAGGGAGCTGAGTCTCTCTTTCGCCAGGAAAAAGGTGCAAACATTAATAAGGAAAACAGAGTTTTGACAGCGTAGAGGGTGAATATTTGGTTCGGGCAACTTTATTTTCATTTTCTATCCAGATGATCCCACACTGCCTCAGTAATGCTGAGGTGCAGGCTCCGGGAGGAATCCTCCCTCCATCAGACTCGGTGCCACGGATTTTCAGCACAGTTCTGGTGACATTTGCATACATCAGCCCTTTCTCCCAGTTTCCCTGAACGGCTTCCTGACAGCAGCCTTTCAGTGGAAACCATCCAGCAGCAGATGGACATCACTGTCACACACTGTTCATCTGCTGTAAGGACAGACTTTTAGTTTAACATTTGCATCAAGTGTTGAATGATTCATAGGACCCTGTTAAAAAGCTCTACTAACATTCCTCTTAACACGGGCCGAAGGTAAAAAGACTGGACTAAAACGGACAGAAGCAGCAGCTCGTACAAAAAAAAAAAAAAATCACAAACAAAAAAACAAAAACTTTGAGGCGGCTCATTATTATTGCACACTCCTCTACATCTCATCCCTCTTATATGCACTAAAAGGCCTGACGGTCCTCCTCCCTCAGCTCAGGAATGCCTCATCTGCATCCAGCGTTTCAAAGCCAACAGGAAGCTCATGCTGCCCTAATTGCTTCCTCTCTCTGCAGCTCATCACCTCAATCAGCCCGCGTTCACCAGCCGGCGAGCAGAGGATCAGAGGACGGCCAATGTGCCCGTGCCTCTCTAATACTGCGGTCAGCTTTCTGCCCTTTTATGGAAATGAGGGACTGCTTGTTATTTCCTGTGCCTGTGAAATCAGCAGGAAAAATAGCTCACTGTTTTTCCAGGCCTTCCCCCCCCCCTTTTGTTGTAACCATTTTGAGATATTTAGATGTAGCTGGCAGTGCTGACGTTAAAAACGGAGTGGGCAGCTGCCATAAATTCGCTAAACCAGATAAGACTGAAGGCTTATTTGTTTTTACAGGGGATAAAAAAAAACTCTGAGCTTAAACTGATCAAGTGAGACAATGATGGAGAATATTTAAGTATAAATAACTTCCAGGTTGGTCATGACCATTTTCACCTCCTCTCTCCTTCACTTCTCCTGTGACAAGATAGCGGCCCAAATAAGGCGCTCTGTCTGCGACAACATATGCAAATGCAAATGCAAATATGCAGCCAGAAAAACCACACTCATCCTCTCGTGATAACGCAGGCAAATGAGTCGGTCGCATGAAGCGCACTCGAGAAAGACTCTGTTCAACGCCAGTCTGAGTTCAAGAGAGGAAACCAAAGAGAAAAAGGCAGCAGAGGGCCTCGGAGAGCACAGGCAAACCTAAACGTCCCGCACAGGAAGCCGGCGAGGAGGAGACGATGATCGCACCATGACATCAGCGTCTGCTCCAGGCAAAGATCTCACACAAGGCTGAGTCACACGAAGCCATCTGCAGCTCCTCCTCAGCTTTTTTTGTGCCCATATTCACAAGACTAATCTGTTCACATACACAGCTCATAAAACATGACGTCTAAATGTCCAAGGTCCTGTCATCGCCACGTCTACCCTGATGTCAGGCATCGCAGATACATTTCACACTGCTGGCAAAAGCTGCTAATATCATAACATCTAATACCCTTTTTGGTAGGCAGGTCGGGATAATAAATTGATCAACTTAGAAAATGAATGTGATAACTGACAATATTGCACTAAGATATGTCAATTTGAGATGATTTTAACTAATATAATGATAATGCCAAAATAATAAAAACAAATAATGCAAGTGCACACTTCCAAACATCAATAAACTTTCATTTGTAAACAACATTTTCTCTAGAAGTAGAAGAAATTTGAGATAACTAAACAAAAACAATAAACAGACACCACCCTCAGTCTCATAAATTATTCAAAAACCAGTCAACAAAAACAAACATGATAAATAATGAAGTCTCTGTCAACAAAATATAAAAAATGGGCCTCAAAACAGATAAACTGCCAGTCAGCATCTCTTTAACCAAACAGGCAGCAAAAGAAATATACCCTGCTACACTCTGTGCTATCGTACCAGACCATGCAGCCGTCAAATACGACACGAGAGTCTACGAGAAACGACAGAGAACGAGAACAAATGAAAATTATTGCGGACGGCAAACTTATTGCACTAATTTTTTATTACCTTGCGATTAACTGACTTACTGCTTTTGCGACTGGCCTTTTGTTTGGTTGTGGAATCATTCCAATTATTTTTCTCCCTTTATCTAAAGTCATACTAATTCCGTGGATCAAACGTCCTCCCGTTTCTATCAGTCAAATAAAGTTCTGACACTTTTTAACGGTTTAAGCTGCAGTAAAAATACCCGACAGCCATCTGGGTGTAACTGTAGTTAGACCCTGTTTGCATGAGCTGTTTGCATAAAGCTCACTGGAAACTGGATGCACACAGAGAAGGGACGCTGCAGTAATCCTGATCTTCCATTTCCTACATCTGCCGCGGAGTGAATCAGACTTACGTGGGCCTTCTCTCTGCGCGCCTCCAGCAGCTTATCGTGGTAGTGCTGAGCCACCGACGGGTCCACATCTGTGAGCTTGGCCGAGGGGTTCTGCAGCATGTCCAGGGTCTTGGTGGGGTCGCCGTCGTCCAGGGCCTCGTTGATCTGTCCGATGGCAGCGATTCCTGTGAGAATTTGAAAAGAAATCAAAGAATCTCTGATCAGATTTAATTTATCTAAAAAAATCTGTTGTTTCATGCTGATTAGTTTGGTTGGTGATTGATAAACAGGCTGAATTATAACATAAACACAGAAGTGACATTGTAAACTTTTCTGGTTGGATAAATCTGTGGCGTTTCTTACGTTCGTGCTCCTCCTGCACGTTCAGGTTCACCTGGTCGATACAGGCCTGAATATCGTTCCAGGTCAGAAAATCACAGCCTTCCTCTCTTGCCGCGGCTTTCAGACGCATCAGCTCATCCATATACCTGAACACAAGCACGGCGTCGCTTTAACCGCCTGCTAAACACATCACATCACATCACAGGGCGCCGGCGCTCACCTCTGCGCGTACTCGTCCTCCACGTTGCTCAGTCCGGTCACGGTGCTGGCCAGCTGCTTCCACAGGCCGGCTCGGTCTCCAACGTTCAGCGCCTCATTCATCAGCACCACCGAGGACAGCATCTCCACGGCAACAAGCAGCTCAGGATGGGACAGGGAACCCTGCAGGGCAGAGAGTTAACGAAAACTTTCAGCCTGTTAAACCGACAGCCATAGGAGGAGATAGATCAGTGCGATCCAACTAGGGCTTCAAAACCAACCATTACAAGAAGATCTTCGAAACTTGCTCTAAATATTCTGTCATTTATTCTACCTACACACCCACACCCTCCACAAGTACAGACAGTTGGCTAGATGCTGAGCCTGCGCAGAGTTTGGGAAAAGGGGAATTAAACATGCTGATTATCATCCAGATTATCTGAATAGCATAGGTTAAATATCTCTCTAAATCAAATTAATGCAAATCTTAAGTGATTCTGAAATTCTAGGATGATGAGGACGATGATGAAAATAAAAAATGTAGTTGTATTTCTAATTCAGTTTCCATTTGTTACAAGGAAAATAACAGAATGTCTTTTTTATAACTAACAATTGATGAAGGAACACTTCTTAAGTATTTAAGTATTTCAGGCCATAATCAGACATTTCAATTAAATGTGAAGGTCAGACATGACATGAAAGAAAAAGAGTGTTGAAAAATAGTGTAACATGTGTTTTTACCTGTGAAAACAAACAAATAAATAAAATTCTAAATGGGAAAACAAAGTTCTAAGAATTCCAATTCAAAATTAAATTCAAAAGTAAAATTCATTAATTACAATACTAAAAGCTTTAAAAAAAAACATGAAAATGAAAAAGAATCAAGAAATTACTCTTATCAACTGATTTAATAAAAGGGGGATAAAATCTACTGGTTAACCTTTTAAGCACCATAACACAAAATAAATTGTTTTTATTTCCATTTTTTTCTGCAAAACTTACCCAAATGCTGCTATTTGTATTTTTTTTGTTTCTGAGACTAATCACAAAAACATTTAAAAAAAAAAAAAAATTATAAAATGCCACTCCTGTGTTAGAAATTGTATGATCCTCTTCCGTGTGTGATGAAATAACCATTTTATATTATTTTTACTGCTGGTCTACCTCTGCACTCTGCTTCTGCAGACTGGCGAGCTCTCTCTGGTAGAGGTCCGCAGCGCTCGGATAAACCTCCGGCAGCTGAGCATCGGGGTTCATCAGCTCCTCCACCGTCTTCTCCGGCACGCCTGCTCTGATGGCGGCATTGATGCGTTCCACCGCTTTCATCACTGCACAAACACAAAATCGTGAGAACGGGCACGGCTGTTGTCTGCAGACATAATATGATCATTTACTTTTTTAAAAATGGGTTACGGGCTTACTTTTTAGGTAGCCTGCTGCAATCTCATTGGCCACGTCCACACCGCTCTGCAGCTCGTCCTTCGTCAGAGCTTCTCCTGGAGACGCCTAAAACAGAGTCGGGTTGATATTCTGAGACAGAAGCACAGAAAGAACAGCAGACAATCAAACATCCCAGCTGGGTCCTACCTGCTCTTTATTCTCTCGTTCGCCCTGCAGCTGCTTGAGGTACCAGCTTTTGTTCTGAGGCTGCAGGTTCTGGACGCCCATGGCCTTCAGAGCCTCATACAGCTTGTCCTCATCTCCGCTCAGCAGAGCCTGCTCAGCTGCACTCAGGGCGCTGCTCACTGGTGGGAGGAAAGTCCGCAGTCAACACGTGCGCCGTGGAAACAAGTGTGTAAATAAATGTGTTCATGAGGCTAACCATTGACTGTGTTGATGTTTCCCTGGATCTCAGCCTGGGTGAGCAGCTCGTCGTAGATATCTCTCTCTGCATCAGCATTTTCCATTTGCTGGGAGCGTAACAACAGAAATATGAGCGACATCTACTGACTGAATCAGCATATTCCTCCCTGAAACACCTGGGTAAAATGATGCCTTTCCAAGAGGGAATTTAACTCATTTATTCAAATATTTGGGGTAATTTTGGTCTTTTGTTTGCTTAACCTGTAGTTAAATTTACTTGTATTCATGTTTTGCTTTCACTGGTGAAAGAACAGCACGGTTTGTTCAGCACAGACGAAAAGCTTCTGTGTCTTTAAAATTTTGCTGACTCATGCCAAAACCGTCCTAATCCTCAGGCAGCATATTCAATTATTCTTTAATTAAAAAAGTGGACTCCAACTCCCGACAACTTTTTAATCACAGAGGAATTTCATGCTCTCTCTCTGAGAAAATGTGCTTTAGGAACAGAAATCAGAAAACGCACCCGCTTGCGTGAGTTGGCCACCTTCTCTCCCTTGGCCCGGTACAGGGTGTCGTGGTACTGTTGGGCCGAGCCGGGGTCCAGGTTGACCAGCATGGTGTTTGGGTTCTGCATGGCAGCCAGCGTGCCCTCTGGTACGCCGTGATCAATGGCGTCGTTGATGGCTATCACAGCAGCATGCACTGAGGACGGAAGAGACGACTGATGAGATGTGCTTGTTTTAGGTGGTGATATCTTTGAAAAGTGATTCGACCGCAGGATGAAGGAAACGGCTAACTTGCCATCATTAAAATGCACTAATTAACACATTTAATCCCAGCAGGAAATCAGATAAACCAGTCATGATTTTTTTCCATGCATTAAACAAACCACAGATAAGGTGTTAATTAGCGAGCTTCAGGGTAGCTGGGATGGAAAAGACATATTTGTCTGTATTAATTAAATAGGTTCTGAATATAACAGAGAAATGTATTTATTTAACAGACTTCTTATTTTATCATTTAACCATACTGATAAAGCTAACGGCAAATGTAATGACTTTAATTTAACCCTCATTTTTCTGTTTTAGGTGGGCAGACTTAGCAGTATATTCTCCAACAAACCAAATATTTAGTTCTAAAGTTTCATTATTTATTTAAGGGTTTTATTTTTTATATTTTTCCTTCTGAAATTGGAAGAACTTAAAATGAGGGCAACAAAAATCTGCAAAATGCCAAAACAAATTCCTTTTATGTAAAGCAAACATGGTAATGAATCTCTTTCTGATTCTGATTGGACATGAGAAAATTGGAATAGATGGGAAATAGACTGTACTTGTAAAACACTTTTCTAGTCATGTTGACCACACAGGGCTCAATTCAACCCGGTGGCCTGTTTGCTGCTCTCCCTGCAGCCACGAGTTTCAAGCCTGGGTTTAATGTTGACTGCAAATAAATAATGTAGCAACGTCAAGTTTCCTTCAGCTGACCAAACTTGTAAAAATAAAACCGGTTTTATCAAGGAGGAGCTCTAAAGGACCTGTTCATGCATTCATAACGACGTTAGAGTTGACAGTACATTGTATGCATGTTGGGGATAAGATATCCCACATGGATAAGCACAAACATTCCTCTCTGACCTGGTTCAACCCTACACTCCTTTATTGTCTTTAAGACTTGCCAACAATAAAACCTGTTGATTGCTGATCGGCAATATCCAAGAGCCGCATGAATTGCAATTCATATAGCAACAAAAATATCTTATAAGAATCGAATCAGGAGGAATGCATGTCACCCCAGCCCTAATAGTTATATATTCTGTAATTGTCGTTTGGGAATGACGAAAGGGACACGTTAAAAAAATGCCAACAAGGAGTTCCTGGTTGCTGAAGCTGAAGAGGGAATCAGGCTTTTTGCTGTGGCAGAACCAAAACCATGATGTTAAACATGAAACAGGCCTCCTTTTTCTGTCTGCTTTTAAATCCTCTTAACATCCACTTATTTGCATAGCTTTTAAAACTAAATTAGATGGTGCTTTCATGTCTTAAGTTTCATATAGTGTGTTGGCCATTTTATTATTATCTAAGATACAGTTGTCTGCAAAATTATTACCTCCTTCCATAAAAGAAAAAGCAAAGTTCTTAACAGTAATTGAATTATCTGGACCCTGAAAAAAAATTCAAATTCACAATTTATTTAAATAAAATATTCTTTTTTTATTCAATTGAGTTGAAAAATTAATAATTAAAAAAACCCATATGTTCCTGGACCAATTAGAGCACTTTGCTGATGAGCCGTGGACCAGGATACCTTTGGCTTCAAAGAATTTTTCAACTAAATATTAGATGATGAGTGATGTTTTAATTTCTCATACATTTTTAACCATTTAAAATATTTCCATTTAAACAACCATTCAAAAAAAGTCATGATTTTTTTCATAAGTTTTTCATTACTTATTTCAGTTTCAGCTTTTCTCAGTTAAAGTTGTTTTTTTTCTCTGTTTAATGGAAGATTATGAAGCATTTTGCAGACAACTGTGTGAGCACATTTTGGCACATTTTTGTTGTTTCTTTTAAGTGTTTTAATAAATAAAATTAGATTGGACTGGATTATATGGCGAGAAATGCCCATCCCATCCCACTTTAAAGCTCAGATAAAAACTTCTTAAAAGCTCACATTCAAACGGTCACATTTCCACATTTCATATATCCAGTGGGAGTGCTTTAAATCTTTTAAAAAATATATCACATGATCTGATTCCGTAGTGTGGTCATACAGCTGTGAAAGCCAGTATATTCTAACCTCTGGATCACAATCAGCACTACAGTTTGTGAAGTGAATCTGTGACATTGTGTGCCCCCCCCCCCTCTTACATGCAGCTTCATCCACTGAAAGCTCATTGGCCAGGATGCCGCCGATCTTGCTGAAGGCGGGCATCTGGATTCCATACTTCTCCAGCTCACTCTTCATGTTGTTGATCTCCTCCTCTGGGAGAGAAAGACAGAGCAGAAGGAGCAGATTCATGGTCTGTAGTGGAAAGGGGGGAAAAAACAGGGGAGTCGAAGTGGGGGTGGGGGTGGGAGTGAGAGTCTGTAGAGACAGACTGTTCCTGGCTCATGTGAGATAATCAGATTCCTGAGACTGGCTCTGAGACGGGAACACAACTGACAGGAAAAGCTCCCATAATCACTAATGGCTTTCACATTTCCAGCAAACCACGCTCTCCGCTCTCGGTTTCTCGGCTGTAAACTTCACGTTAACTCCAGCAACAAGGTGACATCTGTAATGCTCTGGACTCAAAGCGAGAGAACGAGGGAAACAGATGCAGAGAGTCATGTTCACGCTCTCAATCTTACCAGTGAAATCCACTTTTCCATACAGATCCTGGATCTGAGGGGCCAGGCCCAGCTTGAACAAGTACAGACTGTGAAAAGAGACGATGAAAAAAATATCAGGAAACATGACAATAAACAGGAGGAGAGAGTTGTTGAGACAAGACATTGTTCAACAATATCCCTTGTGGGATCAATAATCTGTTGAATACATGACAAGCCATTTCCTGTCCACTTTGAGCTAAAGGCTGCTCCTCCTCTGGGCTGGATCACCGCTGTGAATTAGCTCATTTTTGGGGTTAAAGGTGCTTCGGACATGGACGGGTCAAGCAAACATCCTTTCCTAAAAAACGGTGTAACTTTATGGGAAAGAAACAGATGTGAAGCATGAAGCTGCAGATCACTGAAATGCAGATGCAACCGGGT
Organism: Craterocephalus eyresii; assembly: GCA_037177035.1. Classification (NCBI taxonomy): domain Eukaryota; kingdom Metazoa; phylum Chordata; class Actinopteri; order Atheriniformes; family Atherinidae; genus Craterocephalus; species Craterocephalus eyresii. Next base: position 2,403,472 of record JBBBVT010000001.1, on the reverse strand, counting down.
AGATCCTCCCATCGATACAATCTGGTAAACTGTAAGACTGGTCCAGTTGGTCGGGGAATCAGCGAGTTGCTATGGTTTTATTACCACAGTATGACCCATTTATCCCTCTTCTACACAGGATGGCCGCCATACTACAGACAACAAAAGCTCAAAGAGATGTAATTTGTTGCTAGTAAATAGGTAGACAATAATGATAAACCAATATTGATTTTTTAGAGACAATGCAGATACACTTTATTTTACATCAGTTTTAGCCGATACGAATGTAGATTTTCTGGAGCCGATATGCTATTGCTCCTTAAACTGAAATGATAAAAATGAAAAAAATATGACAAATGTAACGCGTCTCATTTTTGTTAAAAAGAATAATTTAATTAACTTAAAAACAAAATTTTGAACTTTAATGTTGAATAGCATATAGGAGTTCAATGTTTGTGTGTTAAAGTTCAACATTTAAATGAAAATAAAACTGAACAATATGGCCCCTCGACAATTTCTCTCTTCTTTTTTGGTAAAAAATAATAAAGGAAAACAAAACACAAATATCATCCCAATATATCATACCGGTATCAAATGATACTAGTTATAAAAAAAAAACAAATTTACGCCCGATGTACCGGCCAGCTTATATATTGGTCTATACTTAGTAAAACACAATTCAGGTTGCCATCTCCAGCTTGACCAACAGACAATTCATATTCACACAATGTCATATTAATTTATTAATTACTGCCCCTTAAGGTCATTAGGAGAAAAGAGTGTCCCCCAGATTTATATGTTTTCCAAAGTTTTGGTTTAAATCTTCTGATGAACTTTATTTCTAATCTAAACTACCAAAGTTTTGACCATTCAAGTTATTTTAATCATTTAAATGCTAGTTTGATGG
>JBBBVT010000001.1:2385102-2402449 GCA_037177035.1 Craterocephalus eyresii | reverse complement strand
TTTGATGGCACAATGTCACTGTTTCAGGAAAAGAAAACATAACAAAATGTATTATTTTCCAAATAAATGAAAGAATATATAATGTTTAATAAGTTAAATTAAGACATTCTTGTTTTATAGAAGTTGACAGAGATTTGGAAGAATAAAAATAGAAAGAAATACCAATACGTATTTTTTTTAAAACAGTTTTTGTAAGTAGACTTTTCTGTTCACTAATGACCTAAAGGGTAGGAAATTGGAACTTTAAAATTCTAATTAAAATTTTTCTTGAAGTTCTTCAGGGGAAACACAGTATCACCTCGTACAGGAATAGACAACTAGAAAAGGTGGCTAGAAATTGAGAGAAATTTGTTTGGAAAGTACCAAAAAGTTCCTAACGACCTACGAGGATAAGTACTAAAAAGAAAAATTATGATGTTTGTATTTTCATATTATTATATTTGTTGTGTGAAGGCTGTTTTTAATCCTCTCTTACATATGCATGTTTAATATGTAAAGCTGCCCAGACCTGAAAGAAGCTTTATAAATAAAATAAATTTGAAGTTTGAATATAACTCAAACAAACCACATACTGTACAGACTTCCTGTAAAAGCTGCATTAATCTGCATCTGTGGCATTGGTAAAGTAGATTTTGCTTTGAATATTTTTGGCTGATGTGATTACAGACTGCAGCATGCACAGACGTCAACATCAGGACGCTGCTCTGCTTGCCGCCTTCCTGACTTGGATGACCTCTGCATACATGTCACCTGAAGTGGAACGCTGCATGAAAACAAACGGCTTCATATCTGTTTCCACTGAACGCTTCAGGTTCATAAAAATGTCACTGACTTGAAATACGCCGAGGTCACAAACATGAACGTTGCAGAGGGAAAATACATCTTTTAAAATGGTTCCAATGAATGAACAATGAGTGTGTTTTCATAAACAAACAACATCTGCTGACCTCATCGCATGCTGCACCCTGTTCAACCAATCAGCAGCGGAAGGATCTGAGCTCTGTAGAGCGAAGTGAAGCAGACAAACCTGAGAGCGTGTATACAATAGATGCAGCGCGGCATGTTCTTCCTGTCGTAGATGTCTGTGGTTTCAGGATAGAAGATCTGAAACAGAGTCGGGAAGATGTGTTAAATTAGCAGCACTTTCAGCAGACCCAGAAGAACATGCCATCACTTCCATCGTGTCACAGCTTGTGTCCAAGAGTCATTCTGCAATTAGCTCATACAGTAGATTTCACAATTTAGATCTGCATTCACATGCCGTATGGCGCAACCCAGATGGAGCTTTGGAGGGAAGCAACAGATTTTTTCAGTTAAAGCTGCCAACTTGTAATATTCCTAATTTCTTTCCATACAAACACAAGCATTGAGATACAGATGCCTACTACAGAGAAAACTTCCACTGTTGTTCACATTGTAACAAAATTACCTTTAGTTATTGAATGTTGTGTTCTATAGTATCTTATTTATCCTATATATTCTTATTATTTCAAATAATTAGGATTATGGCAATCACTACAAACAAAAACTAATTAAGGTCAGTTGACAAATGAGTCAGGAGGAAAACAAACAAAATAAATAAAAAATAAAAATAAATGTTATTCTGATCCATTTTGCCTCATTTATCTTCCTTTAATAAAAGAAATATCCCCAAAATGCAAAGTTCAGAGCCTATGCCATTAAAACAAACTAGATGTGAATGAAAATTGGCACCAATCATAGCTGAGAACAGGAAAGTGTAAGTAATGGCAACTTATTTCAGATTTGAAGTCATGAAGTCAGTATGATGGATCATAAAGTTCAGTGGAATTTAAGCACCATACTTAAATCTAAAAAATCTGATTTCTGTGACAGCAGTGAAAATGAAAAGCTGTGGCGGAAAGGTCCTGCCTCGAGGTAAAACAACTGTCCTTTCATATCCAGCTCTGTGCACTGAAACCACCAGCCTGGAAAGTTGTAAATCAATCCCAAACCAATCAGCATTGATTTTACAAACAATCACAGATTTTTGCTGCAAATGACATCAACCAGATTGGTCTTTAAAGCCAAAATTGAAACTATAACAAGTGTCTGCAGTGGCTTAAACTCATTTAGGGGAAAGGAAGACTAATTTCATTGCTCTTTACTTTGATCTGTCCTGGATTCAGCTGAGATACTGATGTGTCTGTGTGAGCACGCTCACCTTTGGCAGGCCCTTCTCTGACATGGCGTTGAGCCACTGGATGACATTGTCCGTGTGTCTGAAATGGAGACCCGTCGCCTGTGAAAGAGAAGCTAAACTTCAGAACAAAGATGCTGTTCACCCTCACACAGAAACCTTCAGTGTTCACGTTGGGAACAGAGACGGTAAAACAAGGCCTTGCTCAGCCCAACACTTAGCCAGGTTAACATGCATCAACACAAGTTACATTTCATTTACTGAAGCCAACGGGTCTCATCTCCTGGTTTTTTCCTTTACAAACTCACAAGAATAAAAGGAGAATATAAAAACTCCAAATCATTAAAAAAGGTCATTGCAAGCTTGTTCTTCACCTTGTAACGCGTCTGCTCTCGGTCATAAATCTTCTTGAGGGAAACTGTTTGCGGGGCAAAGAAGTTGCCCAGTTTGGCCAGATAGACGCCATTCCTCAGTCCTTCCTCCAGCTCCGTTGTGGGGGGCAGCTCCTCGTCCAGGCAGGCCTCCATCCACCTACAAGCAGAGCACAAAGAAGGAAAATCAGTAGGCAGTCAGGTTTCTGTACAAATATGTCCGACAATTCACCGCTTTTGTAAAGCAACCAGAATTCTATATTTGCATTTGAGATTTTTGCAGCTACATGGCCATCACCTTGCAGCTGCAAAAGTCCTTTTTTCTGTCTGTCAAACTGTCTCATCTTTGCTGTTTTTCATAGAAATGGGAACCATTGATGCATCTCTGTGACAGGCTGCCAGGAACGAAGAGCCTAAAGATCCAGTTTAAAACTGTCTGATTGCTAAGTTATCCGTTACGTGCTGATACAATCCTGCTTCGTCCATCGAGGTAGGAGCTTTTCTATGGCAATGAGTCATGAATGATTCAGTGTTACACATCATCCTGTGATATTAGGTCAAACAGAAAGACTGGACTGAAAATTCTTTAACCCTCTGGTACCAGATGTCAATTCACAAATAAATATATATTTTACTCAGTTTCGCTTCCAAGTATCTTTAGTCCACATTAAACCATTCGAAAGCTAAGATAAGACTGTGGAGATGTGAACTATGTATACCAGTTCCAGGCTCCAATTATAACCTTAGATCAGTAAATACTTATTTCAGCTGCATATGACATGTACCTGTGAAGTCACCCTGTACTCCTATAACTGATAATATCGCTCCAAAATATTCCCATTGCATCAACCCAGGAAAATAGCTGCTCCACAACAACTGTTTTATCCATAAAAAGTGAAAACGGCAGGATTTGAAGGGGTTAAAAAGTTGGCAAAGTCTGAGGAAAGGTTTTTAAAACCTTCAGAAAATCTGGTGGACTTATTGCTGTAGACCAGAGGCGTCCAGCGCCGGTCCTCCAGGGCCACAATCCTGCAGGTTTTCCATGTTTCCCCGCTCCAACACACTCAATTCAATAAGTCATTATGCAGAATTTAATATGCTGGTGGATCCATTTAATCTGAGCCAGTTCTGTTGGAGCAGGGAAACACTGAAAACATGTCCCCTCCCTCCCCCCCTGCTGTGGACCATTTTAACAGATTACAATAAAACCTGGCTGCTTAGAAGCAAAACAAAGAAATAGGTTGGATCAAAACTTCTGCTTAGAACTGTATAATATTCCTTTTCTGGCTTAAGTCTCATGAGAGTGTATATGCAGATGAATTAAAATGACACACCTATATTACCACAGATGACTCACTCACACATTACTTATGAGGACAGAAATTCTAAAAACGCAAAAAGGAAAAAAACTGTGAAACTGAAACTGGGTCCTGTTTTGGCTGAACCACCCCAGGATGTTGAGGTCTGCGACAGTTAGTTTATTTAAAGATCTCAGATATTTGTGTTCAAATCAGCAGCTGAAAACATTCATTATTACCTAAAAGCCTTCTAAGAAGCTAAAATCTTTCTTTGTGCGAGCCTACGGTAAAACGGACGGTCCAGATGAAGCCCAGTGACACAAATGGAAATACCAGGTGTGACCACTTTTCCTTCCTGTTGGCGGTTCCGACACAACAAACACACAACCTTGCCTGTGGCACTTTCTCAGAGTTCCCAGCATTCTTCACGTGTGACATTTTATTTCTTTTAGGTCATGTTATAAAGTCGCATTCCTGCTGTGAGTCGGAGTCAGCCCTCGGCCACAGAGGAGACGTGCTGAGCTCCCATACCGGGTCAGGCCCGGTGGACTGGATTCCAACACCAGCAACTGCACACAGATCTACTTTAAATCAATGTAACTCTTGTTCGGTTCGAGTAAAGGCCTGGACAGAAAAGGAGGCACGAACCCGGCGCGGTATGTGGGCATGTAAAGAAACGCGATGCAGAAAAGGTCAAAAACCTGATTCTTCCTTTACTCCGAAGAAAATTAGATTTGTAGCAGCTTGGCATGTTTACAAGCATTTGGAATTTTCTGTGCTAAAAGTGCAGCAACTTTGCTTTATTTCTTCACTTTGAGTTGATGTCATTTAGAAGATCTAATTTTGGTGAACAGAGCAGCAGCTAATCTAAGTTAGATGTAGATGAAAAGTTCACGGCTGCATTGCACTCAGTCTCGAAACCTAAAAACCTCATGCATGAGTGATTAATAGCTTTTTAAGTAGCGCCTGCTCTGCTTTGAAAAGGCCGTCTGATATCAGAGAAACCATGAGTTACCATGAGCCATGAGGATTTTCAGGTCGTATGTGGCCTTCTAAAAAGCCAAACAGTCTGTCGTTTCATCTGTTAAGAAAACACTCCCACTCTTCTGTAACTAAGGTCTTTGTCAGGCAACAGCAAGGTTAACTATATCCTTAGGGAGATTAAAAGATTCTTTTCCTCCTTCAGACAACCCCTCCTCCTCTCCTAGCACAGACGCATTCGTATAGCTTAAGCTACAAGGGCAAAATGTTTGTCAACTTTCTGCTGATATAAATGATTGTCTTATCAAACATTTCTTTAAAAAACACAGGAAAAAGATTTTAAAAAATAAATCGGAGACCAGAAAAAGTCAAGGATGCCCTGACTTGGGGAACTCATAAACAAATCTGATGAGATCATTCAAATAGTTCAGAAAAAAATTTAAATGGATTGGATTCACACCAAATGGTCCACTAGACTCTGTACGACTGGAGGTTGCAGCTTTCCAACAGTCCCAGTTCGCTTCCTAACATTATTCCGTTTCCACCAGCAGGTCTGGGTTGGCACGGTACGGTTTGGTAAATCCTGATCTCTGTTGAGGGTCCACAGTCAACCGTACCTTTCCCCAGTAGGTGGGGCATCTGTGGGATAACAATACATGTGTCAGCTCTAGCTGTCTGCATAATTATCCCTACCCTTCCATTAAAGACTAAAAACTAAAAAAGATTAAAAACCAGCTGTCACTGAAATAAGATGAAACTAACAAACAAACATAGTAATAATAAATTTAAAAAATATTAAAATAAAAAACCTTTTAATTGTGGTTTAATCAAAATATTTAAATAAATAAATAAGAGAAATTAATATAAAGTACATTACCTCACTCATAAGCTTATACTTAGCTGAACAATCCTTTGAGGCGATCAAGTGTTTCATCAGATTTCTGCACCTGACACAGGTATTCTAGCCACTACTCATTTTGCAAAGTGCTCTCATTTGTCCCGGAACGTTTGATTTATTATTATTTCTGTTGTGCAACGAGCACATTCCGGTCTTCCAGGGCCGACATGCTGCAGGTATTAGGCGTTTCCCTGCTGCAACACACCTGGCTCAGAGTCAAACTTCATTAGGACTTCATTAGACTTGTGCAGAGGTTGACGTCAAGCTACACTTGACTGCAAAATGATTCCTACCCTTCCATTAAAGAAGGAAAAAAGCTGAAACTGACAAAAGTAATAATGAATAAAAACTTAGGAAAATCATGACATTGTTTTTGAATTGTGGTTCAATTGAAATATTGTCATGCAAAAATGTAAGAATTTAATATAAATTACGTCACTCATCATCTAATATTTAGTTGAATAATCCTTTGCAGCAACCGCTGCAATCAGGTGTTTTCTGGAACTCTCCATCAGACTTCCACACCTGTCCACAGGTATTCTCCCCCCCTGCTCATCAGCAAAGCACTCTCATTTAGGACTGTATTTTTTGTATGTATATATATATATATATATATATATAATTTTTTTTTTCAACTAAATCTAATTAAAAAGAGAGTCTTATTTCACAAAATTACAATTTACCAAACATATATCTGTTCTAAACTGTTTTCAGTCTCATGTTAGAATTACTATGTAGAATTTTGCCTTTTCTTTAATGGAAGGAGATAAATATATTTGCAGTCAAGTGTAATTACCAAATTATCCGAGTCCGAGAAACTCCTAATACCTGCCGGATGCCGACCCCGGCAGTAGGACATTAAGAAAACAGTGATGGTAGGGAAAAAAAAGTTTCCACACCTTTCATCAAACTTTAACTCATCATTATTGTTCTTTTTCTAAACATGTGTCAGCCCAGTGGTATTCCTCCTCCAAGTAAGACAATATTCCAATAGTCTGAGTTATGACTCACACCCACATTGTAATCCTAACGCAGCTGCTACGCCCATCTTACTGTAACTCTCCACATGGCTCAGTCTTCATGCACATCTTTCCCCCACCATCAACTGCTGCCCTGAGGCTTCAAAGCAACCCGACCATTATTCTCCCACTCCCATGTTTCACCATAGGGATGAGGTCCTGTTGATTGTGTGAAAATCTTCTTTCTTACTAAGGAGTTATGTAGGTTTTTACATTTGTGTAATTTGTCCACACAATAGCTCCAGAGGGTTTTGAGAGCAGTTTTTATTACACCTAATGGCTTATTTGTCCCCTTTGGGTACATTCCGAGAATGATGAACACTCAGATCATTCAAATCTCTATCCATCCATTTTCCACACAGCCTATTCTGACTCAGGGTTGCAGGGGAGCTGAGTGAAAGGCCGGGTACACCATGGACAGCACCCCAGGCCATTGCAGACAAACAAGCACTCACACTCACTCTTTGGGAGAATTTAGAGTGAGCAATTAACCTTGCATGCATGTTTTTGGGCTGTGGGAGGAGGAGAAAAGCTGACTGTCATTTATCTGGAGAGGCTAAATTTATAACCAAGCAACCTCATGCAAGCAGGTTTTCACAAAACTATGCAGGGTCAGATTGCAGCCTGGACTCAACTGAACAGCTCCAGAAAAAATCCTGATGATGCAAAGTGATTCACAAAGCGACAGCAGAAAGTCAGCTAAGAGATTTCCTCAACATTTACACTCTTACAGAGACACTTGGTCCTCGTACAAATCCATGAAGATGCACGCACACCCATACTTTGTGGAGCAAAGGGCAGTTAAACCAGCAGCTGAAACAACTTTCCCCTCAGGAAGTGGTGCGATGGGGCCAGCAGACAGGCCTGCCATTGAGGCCGAGGTGGCCGACCCATGGTGAAGGGCCTGGGCTTGCCAGTGAGGAACAAGCCTCCACTATCACTCCACTGTGGAGGAATGAAAGGCTCCACAAAGGCTGCTAAGTAATGGCGCTTTTATCAGGGATACACACCCTTTCCAGGCTAGCACAAACACAGGCACACCCTCCACTTTAACCAGTGAGAACTGCAGCTATGAATGGGATTTCAGGATGCTGTCAATAAGAGCAAAGAAAGCAGCCAGGTTGTGTTTCAGACTCTGAACAGGCATGTCTGCAATTTTTTAACAAGCCACAAATACGGAAGCATCGACTGGAATCGCTGCAATTACTCTGAGCTAGCAAGGTTTGGGCTCAACTCATTTAGAGTTTAAGTCTTCTTAACAAGACTTCAGAGACTGAAACCAAGAATGGTCAAGTTCTGCTGGGCTCTAACAAAGGCCTTCTCCATTTTCCATCCATGACAGGGTGTGAAACAGAATGCGATTCCTTGTGTGGTCAGAAAATATCCACCAGCTTTAAGTCCATCTGCAAATTCGAAAAAAGTAGAGCAGCACTGGTGCAGATGTGGAATCCCAGGAATTCTTCCCAGATGCTACACATTTTCAGGAAGCTATGGTCACCGCCGAGTTCGGAGTTCAGTCTCATAGGAAGAGGTTTGCTGCAGGCCTTTATCTCTGCAGGAAGACGCGCTGACTCCTTGCCAGTAAGCCGTCCTGGAGGAGGCTACAACCTGAACCAAAGACTCCTCGGCCGGTGTGGCCTTGCTGGGACGCACATGCTACATTAATCATGTTTTAGCCCACAGAGATGAAGCAACTTTGCACTTCAGTCACATACTTCCTCTTTCCCGGGTTTTCTGAGCCACAGGCGGCATTTCCCCAGCAGTTAATGTTTAATAACCGACAGACAACACCAGCATGCTTACCGACCACAAGGCTCTTTATTGCACGGCTCAGAGGCATCGCTGTCCCTCTCGGGGAGCCGCCTAATTTTTTTTTCAGGTTTTCATTGTTTAGAAAACTTGGGTCAGAGCAATAAAAAACAATGAGCACTATATTGTCTCTAATATGCTTTTAAATTAGTCTGGGATGCAACACACAGGGACAACTTTCCATTACAGTCACACAATGATAGTGATTTGACAAACACTTGGTTAAACAGGCATGATAATAACATACTAATTAAACTAAAATGTCCAGAGAAACTCACTTGTTTACCAAATTTACTAGATATTAAAACTATGTCTTTTGGCCTCCGAGTAACTCAGGCTTTCTGGCTATCTTGGTGCATAACTAGATTCATCGGTTAAAATTCTTATTTGTTGCAGTGGACAGATTTTTGGAGCATCAATCTACACAAAACACTGCTTCACAAACGCAACATGAGTGACACTCTGTAATGTCAAACTGAAAATAGCCACGCCTTCCTATTCTTGCTGGTAATCACACCCTAGAGAAGAAAAATGTTGCAGGTGACCTCACATCCTGCCGGTCCGTAACCCGTGGTGACAGCTGCTCCTTTTAGAGCTGTGTTGACATTTCAGTGGTGTTTCTACAGGAGCCGTGCAGCTGCAGATTTGTCATGTTTCTTGAGCACTTCACAACACGGCACAGGTTTAAGTCAAAGACAACAGAAACCAGTACATTTAGCTTGAACTGGACAGCTGCTGTACAAAACGGCATCTAGAGAGAAATCCTAAAATGAACCGCTTCTTCTGTCTGAAATGACATAACTAAAATAAATTAAGTATATCTTCTAGGGGTGGGAGGAAAGAAATTAATTCACGTAATTAATCTTATTATTATTTGCTTTTTTTTTTTTTTTTTTTTTTTTTTTTACATTTTTTACTCATCTTGTCAGGTTGTGCTTTCAAAATTTAAATCCTTTATTTTCAGGTGCTTCAAATATGTTCACGCTGTCCTTTTGGGCAGTATGGTTCCTAATTTAATTTTTGTCACAGGTTGAGTTTAAAAAAGCAAACTTATTGAAAAAAAAGGCAATATCAAGGAATTGCAATTTAAATTGAATTGGCACCCGAAAATAAAAATTGTAAAATTATCATATCAGGAGGAAAGTATGTTGTTAGCTCTAATATCTGCACAACTACAGGGTATACCATGCGTAAAAAGAAAGCTGTGACATGGCTAGAGAACTAATATATATGTTACTGTATCCGGGTAAATTCACCTGAAGCATATGAGAAAATATGAATGTTATGTCCTACTAAAAGAAAAGCCCATTTAATCTAAGACTTCAAAAATTAATTCATGTAGAACATAGATGTATCCACGCTCCATCACACCTGATTCAAATTAAACGTCTCTCCTCTTCCCGAACATGTTAACCCATCAACCTGTTTCAGGTCTTCTGCAGCGAGGATCATCCAAATCCTGCAGGACAGGGGAGGAGTGACTTTGGACACCCCTTATCTAGGACTTGTTATAAGTAATGTCTGATGAGGAACTGTGCAAAGATAGAAGTTGGAAAAGTAAGCCTGAGCAGTTTTACAGATGTTTAAACAGACATGTTACGCAGATAAAAAGCTCAAGAAAGCCATTAGTCATGTTTTGATAAATCAGCACTTCGATCAATGATCAGAGTCAGGAAAATAAAGGGATAGTCCCCAATTTTACCTTTACACACCATGATACACTGATACATGTGGATCCAAGAAGAATGTGAACTCAGAGATAGTGTGACAGGAAGAGTGAAAAGCTGACTATTAAAGCCTCACACTTCATAAAACTAGCAGGAGCCTCATGATTCATTTCAAACACGGACTCAAACTGAGCTTTTTTTCTTTTTTTTCCCCACTCTTTGGCTGCTAGCCCACAGAGGTTTTGTGATGAGACAGATGTCTCTGCTTTCACATGACACCTTGTTTGTGTGGAGAAATAATCAGAAGCTCTAAGGTGCTGTTCTCATGCTTTAGTTACATTCTCATATAATTGGTTGTGGTTTGAGCTGCTTCTTGCTTGGATGCCAGTGCTTGGTAGAGTCTTTTAGCAGAGCTTCTCCCTGGCATTTAGGTATGCTACATGTTTGGGTTGCTGCTTCTTAGTGTGCTGCAAAGACTTCAGCACTGCACATATTTCATGCTGCTAAAGGGGGCACACGTTAAGAAGTTAATTATGAGTGAGATTAGAGCTGCAGGAAACTGAGCAGCTCATTACTTGGAAGCTGTAATTCTGAAACAATTAGCTGATTAACTGATTATAAACAGAAAACTTGAGGATAAGCTGCTTTTCTTTAGTTATCATCTGAATTTATCTCCACTCTAGGGGATTTTTGCTTTTTGTCCAACACCATGTAGGCTTTTACAGACTTCAAACCCATCTTTTACTCTGACCTATTAACGATTAGATGAACAACATGCAAAGTAACGCCAACTTTCGGCTTGAAAACCCCCCCGAGATTCATGCAAATACATTCAGAAACACAGGTGTTAAAACCCCAAAGACGGGCCGAGCCGTCATTGTCCTGCTGTCCATTACAGGAGGTGGCAACGCAGAATAAATGCATTCAGTCTCTACAATGCTCTTTCTGCTCTGACCCTGACTTTGTGAACACGTTTGTGTTCATGCGAGCCTGAAAAGAAAAAAGAACGGAAGTGGTGGGCACCTACTGAATAGCTGGAAAAGCTAATCATGTGTTGTGAGTCTTATCTGGCAGCAGCACAATGTCAAGGTACACATACCCTCCCCCGTCCTGCTCTTTCACTTTTTTCCCCAGTTATTATTGTTACCCCCCCTCCCTTCTTTGTGCTGCTGAACTGAAGGATAATTAAAGGCTGAGTTTAAGAAAAGTGCATATAAGCTTAAGCAGAAAGAGAAGCTTTGAAGTTATGGGATCAACAATCCTGAGGAAATCCCATCTTCAGTCTGAACCAGCCTTTCACGAACAGGCCGACGTTCCTGCAGCAGTCGGAGCAGAAGAAGACAACAGAAATGACAGAAGGAAGGACCAAAAAAAAAAAGAAAAAAAGAGATGAGTGAGTGCCAAGTTGTCCATTACATGCTTTGTTGCAGCACTGGAATCTGTGCACCAACCGACCTCGTCTCACCGCTCGCTGGACTCGGAAACTAAAGCTTCATCCCACCTGCTAACAGCTTCCTGCCATAATCCCGCCCCACATGAGTCAGGAGGGTTTTCTGAGGTGTCATGGTCGGATAAACTGCTCATCCGCTCAGATCTCAGCCACCAACAGCTTCTATCAGCACCGGGACTCTGAGCGTTCCCTGGGCTCTGAGAGGCAGAGACCAGAACTGGAAATGTAACTTGTGGTCTCAGGTTTCAAAGATGGTAGGGACACAACAGGTGAGAAGCTACGGAGGAGGAGCCGCTCTTTATGGAGCACTGATCCCTCTCCCTTTTCTTTTTTTCCCGCCCTTTCATTCCCGCTTTCAGCTGTATAGAGTGACTCAGGCCTGCTTTTCCAGAGGCCTCATTGTTCTCAGGAAACACCCGCCTGGAAGCAGTTATGCAAAACCAAAAACATTTCACACACTTTCGCAGCAAGTTGATGCCGATTTAAACATCCAACCTGCATCCAGCGTGCATTGACGCCAAATCCAACCAGCAACTAACCTGCATCCAACCTCCATGAGTAGCTTTCATGCTAATTTTAGCAGCAGGTAAATCAATGAATCAAACTGAACCAGCATCCTGGCACAACAAATTCTTTTTCCAAACAGGATCAGGTAGACCTAGGCCGCAGCTGCGTAACAGCACACCTTTGTGAGGATCATAAGCATTCATGAACTTTACTGCTATACTAGCACACATTTACACGAGTAAGAAACTTGGTAGCCAGATTTAGCCAAGTAAATAGTTAGCAATATAAAAATGAATGAATGGATGAAAAATACTTAATCTCAGAAGGAAATTCAATAAAAGCAAATGATCAATTTATAAAATGTAATAAAAGAATAAAGTAGAGACCACCACAACAAGAAGCCAATAGTTCATGCAAATGCAGAGGAGAAGTCACCCGATTGGCCACGGGCCATTACAGCCCATAATACAGGCCAGTGGATCGAAACATCAACCAGACAACAAAAAGTGAATCAAACCGAATTGTATGAAGCTACCACAACACCCCGGCTCAGATAAGTGACAAAAATCAGAATTTAATATGACTAGAAAATAAAGCCATTAGTGACTCAAGATACATGTACATGATTTGCCACCAAAACCCCCAATCTCCACATATCTCCAACAAATCCCTCCATAGCTTTTTTTTTTATTTATAAAGGAATGCAACAATACATGAGTCTAAACCGATACAATATTATTACATGTATCAATTCCATGTGTAGTTTAACATCTCCAGGCCACATAGTGGATTCCTCCCTCTTTTTATTCCTTCTCTAGCTCAGTTAACCATTGAAATTCTCTTTGTGGGAAGTTTAACTTGCAAAGAAGCAAAGGTGTGAAAAAAAGACTTGGAAAACAGAAGCTCCACCTACAATGTATTACCACCCACCAGGGGTACTGCGGTAATATCAGTGTGGGTTTAACAGGGTCCACATTAATCCAATGCTGTTAACAGGAGTTTTGTATGAACAGAATGGCTACTTCTTTTTTTTTTTTTTTTTTGGCTACTTCTGATGAGCATGCATGAACAAACCGCAATCTTCAACGTGTCCAAAGAAGAAGAATAACTTTTTTTCTCAATTCTGGTGCTCAGGACCCAGAGTCCTGCTTGTTCTGGATGTTTTCCTACTCCCAACACACCTCATTCAGATTAATGGACTTCTTTATTCAGTTCTTTGTTTGTGTCCAACCAGGTGTGTTAACATAGAGAAACATGTAAAAGATGCAGGGCTGAGGACCAGGACTGAGAAAGACCGGAATAACTACAGGTACATTGAAACAGCAGCTTTCTCTGTGTGCGACATCCAGGGTTAAATGAGCAAATGTTTGTTGTTTTTTTTTACTGGGCTTCTGCTGCTGTGAAAGGTTTATTTCTATTTTACAGTTTTACAAAGAGGAAGCTACATTTCGAGTTGATGACTTCTTTCTATTTTAAGTTATGGTGGAAACGACTGAACACTCCTCCTAGCTTCTCTTTTTCTACCTTCCAGTATTTTTTTCTTATTGATTATAATAATTCAGAGTTAATATTAGAGTCAATAAGTTGTAAACTTTTACTCAGAAAAATTATTTTTCCTAACTTAACATCTAAAGTCGGCATCAAGCAGCACAGAAAGTGGAAAATTGTAAAGGTTGTCCATTTTGCTTGAAAAAAAGTACTTCATGACTCATTATGAAGAATTTCAGCTCCGTAAAGAATGAAAAAGGCTCACGAAGTTGCTTTTTGCAGAAGTCAGGAGGCTCTACGACTGTTAACCAAGGACAGATGGTATCGCTGTGAAAGTCTTTGACACATCACTCTTGTGCCATTTTTCCCTTATAACAACACAATATCAGGGCCTGGTGTTACATAACATTCACTGCAGCAGTAGCAATACACAAGAGTGTTTGGAAACAGGAAATTACAGGCAAATAGCCAGAGCTTCAGAAGGAACTGGTCTGCAATGAAGAGTGAGAATGAAAAGATGAAGCTTCAGTTTAGTTTTAAACTGTAACAGGACGCAAAACAAAACTGTAATCTTTATTTTTACTGTTGCGCCAGCTTAAGCTCCCTGCTATGAATGTTATTCTCAAAGTCCAACCGAAGAGGGAAATACATAATCTTTGATATAATAGGAAGACACCGGACTGTGCATCGTGGATAAAGATAAAACAGATTATCTTTCCGCTGGCTGTGATGGATCCTCTTGTTCTGTCAGTCATGCTGTTCGATACACAATGCTGCTCTGGAGCAGAGATTAAAAGCCAGCAGGCTGTCATGTGAATAAAGTGGTGACGTAAACATTAACATAAAGTGTGGAAACTTTGGTTATCGCAACACAGTTAAACAAATGATAAGCAAGCCAGCACTCCACGGTTCTGTCTCCATCTTAGTTTGGAAATATCTGTGAGGGGGGGAAGACATGAACCTTGGTCTTTATTCTAAGGAGGAGCTGATCTCTTCAGCCTCATGAAACATTTTACAGCACTTTATTTCACGCTCTTAAAACTTGGAATTGTTAACTCTTTATGTTACACCTGACGAGAAGCAGTGGGGGGTGAACCAGTCAGTTTTAGATGGAGGGAAGTGGAGTTACGCAGAAAGTCTTGTGAAAAAGACTCTTAGTGTAATGAACTTGTTGAGATGAAACTTTCCTTTTTCATCTAAGCAGAGTAAACCATCACATTTCAATCAGTGACTTAGAATTGAGATTTTGGAGCATGTACTGTGACATATTTTTATAAATATATTACATTAAATATGTGTGTGTGTGTGTGTGTGTGTGTGTGTGTGTGTGTGTGTGTGTGTGTGTGTGTGTGTGTGTGTTTACTGTAAGTCCCATCACATGCTCCAAAATCTCATTGTGAGCCAGTGATACAAAATATTTTCATAGAAAGTTGAAAATAAGTGAATTTGTTGTAGTTTGTCAATTTGTCTGAAACTTTAAACAAAAAAACAATTTAAGGGTCTTCACTGATAAACTTCACCAAATTTAGAAATCAAACAAATCTAGAATTACAGTAATGCAATCACACAACCAAACATAAGGCTGGGATAGTTGTGTTTCTGTTTCGTTCCATCAGTTGCCTTTTAGTGAGACTTTTTTTAAATCTGGAATCTGAGGATACAGATGGTTGCACATCTGTAGAGAAATCCGTCTGAATCCAAGATTTCAGCTGTTTCACAGTTTGTGGTTATTATCTTATTCTCCTCTTCATAATGTGGAGACAGATGTGGTTTGGAGGGAGACCAGCCAAGTACACATACATTACAAACACACACACACACACACACACACACACACACACACACACTGCTTGAAGTCTTGCAGGCCCGACACCATCCTGCAGAAATACATGCAGACCTCACCTTGATGCTATGACAGCATCCACCTCTGGGTCAAAGGTACCTTCGGACTGATGCTCGGCCATACCACTGCACTACGCCGGCATTTCAGCTTCATCTGATAACAGCCTGAAAGCTCTATCTTAGACTTGGAACCAGGTGTCAGTTTCTCTAAAAAGCAGCTGAAACATGGAGCCTGTTTACATGCCAAGCAAAAATCTGATCAGAATCTGATTTCCAGATTTACCAGATTGTTCCATTAATCCAAAATTTCCTGAAACAGACATTCAGAAACAAAAAGGATAATAAACCAAAAAATGTGATCCTGCTCATGTAAATAATTTCATATTTCCTGTAAATATATTTACCTCCGCCAACGATCTGAAAGAGTTCATAGATTCTGGATCACTTTGAATTTTTCGTTAACATTGCAGTCCATGGAGCTTGGCGGAGGTCTGCTCTCTCCAAGTGCTTTTCTAGTAATATTCATTCAATGAGCATATATAGTTAAACTGTGTGTACTTCCTTTCACCCATTTTAAAAATCAATATCAGTTTCTTTATTATGAAAACAAAAAGTGAAGCAATACTAAAATAATTGCTAATTAACTGAAATTGAGGTAACTTGCAATTAACGGTGATATTGATGAGGTCGTGTGGCCCGGCCCAATAATTCACGCATCATCATCACATGTGCTTCATCACATTAAGCCAGTTACCCGACTATGAAACCAGATGAACACACGCGGATTTCTCCAAATATTCCTTTGTCTTCATGCACGTAAGACCGTATTTCTTAAATATTTTGGGTTTTTTTTGCATCCGCGCATGTGCAAAGAAATGCATCTTCCACAAACAACAACTACACAAAAATAATACATAAAAATAAATAAAGGTTTTGTAAAACAATAATGGACTAGAACATACAGAGGAGAGTTTTTTTGAATATCGACCCATTTGTCACGGCTGCTTCTGTTTGCTGTCACTAATGACTTTTCAATTTCCCATGCAAATGTAGTGGACGGTTCTCGGTGGCGAGATTGGATGTCGACGGTCACACCTCCGCCATTGGACTTCGGATTCGCTGCAGCCTCAGCCAATCACATCGGACTTACGCCTTCCCCCAGAAAAAAAAGCTCCGACCTGCTTTCATTCAGGAGGACAGGTGGTTCGACTCACAACTGCTTGTCCTCCGCTTGCTGGACCCTTGGCTTTGTGGTTTTTGGTTTTGTGTTGGGATTAGGGTTAAATGCTTTGATTAATTTGCTTGCCTTTGGATTATGTTGATTTAGTTGTTGGTTGTGTTTTGTAATGGGTTTACTATTTGTTTATTTTCCTTAGTTGTTGGCGCTGCTGATTTTTTGTATTTATTTATGTCAGATTAATCTGGTATTTTGTGTATGTGTTTTCTTCATTACTTTGTTGTTTTGTTTTATAGCAGCCCTTAAATGTCCAACACCCTTGGGTTTCTACCCCTTTGGCCTTAAATGTTACCTAAACGCCACGCAATAAAAACTTGTAGTACAACTTAACGGTTTGTGGAGTCCAGTGATGCCACAGATTACTTGAAAAAGTAATCTGATTATTGATTACTGATTAGTTCATTAAAAAGTAATGTAATTACTTTACTGATTACTAAGGTTTAGGAGTAACTAAGTTACATTACTAGTTACTTTATTTGTTAAAACCCCCAAACATAAAAATAAGATTTTTTTTTTTTACTGAAAGTGCAAAAGTTACAACGCTAACTTCACAATGTTTTGCAACTTGTAACTTTTACTTGTTTTTCACCTTCTATGAACATAGAGTCAGTCTCTTCTTAAC
>JBBBVT010000001.1:2360658-2377524 GCA_037177035.1 Craterocephalus eyresii | reverse complement strand
GATGAGGAGATATCGGAAAGGAGGAGGCAGAGACAGGCTGTGGAGCAGAGGGGCGTTGAACAGCAAGCTAATCGTTCACGGACAGACAGTGTTTGGTGGTGTACGTGTGGACATTGTTCAGTGTTGATCACTGAAGAGGAATGACTTTGCTGCGTTTTGGTGTTTGCCGTTTGAAACAAATATCTCAGGGAAGGATCCAAATCTCCAAAAAGTACCGTAGGTGTCCAGTAGACTTCAGTTTACATCACAATTAAGGGCCCACTTGCAAAAAAGTGGACTTCTCCTTTAACAAGCACATTTACCAGGATCTGTCAAATTAAAATTACCAATATCTAAAAGACAGAAAAATATCAAAAAATGTTCAGAATCTAAGAACATCCACCTTGTTTTTGACCTCATGTGTAAGATTCCCATTCTTAACTCTGGATAGAGCTCAAACACATCCAGATTTTACAAACTAATATGGCATTAAGGTTCAGACATTCACTCTTGCTGATATTGCCAAATTAAACCGCCAACTTTGCAAACAAATGCAGAACAGATTAAACTGATATGACTCAGCAGCTGTTTCTGATCAAGCAAAGAAAATACATTTATATGACTCACTGTGACTTCCCAAATAACTTCCCAGATAACCTCTGGGATTTAAGATTCCTGACGGCGAGCTCCTTCCATTCTTCTCTTGTGGATGTCCACCAGAGTTGTTTCTTTCCTTCCAAGAGATTTACTTCCACTTACTCTTACTGATGGCCACTGCCAGCCTAGTCTAAACTGAGACCCTCAGGCTACACTACCCAGCTGAGCTTATTTGCATCGAACCGATTCCCATTTCTGTTTTTACAGCTTTTCAAAAGCCACTAATTACCTTCACTTGTGAATGGAAACTGAGACTAAAGCTTGTGTAGCTATGATTTATATCTGCAGCAGGGAAATCAAAGAAAAAATTGAAAAAAAATCTCACAGTCTAGCCTCTTCTTTCCACTCGCTACCAAACGCAGCCCCATCACAAGCCCTTTCACTCACAGGACGCCTGAAATTAACGACTCCAACAATCTCTTAAACTAACATCATTTAATCATTTGTCATTTGATGCAAATGTTCTTCCTTTAAGCAAACATACCCCTGCCAGAGATGAGAGAGCCACAGGGGAGAATTTATGGGTTCTTTGTGGGAAATTAGCCACCATATAAAGAACTATGCACTTTGGCGTCTGTTATTGCCTTTACAGTAACGGATATAGACACTTAATCCAATTTCACCACTTCTGTTCATTGTGTGCATGAGAGACAAGCTGCGGCTAAGCATTGTGACACAATGAGGTGGTGCAGCAAAAAATTGGCAGGAAAAAGCGTCCAGAAGGAAAGTTTGAGCAGAGCTGCGGAGCAAATCACATGTAAAATTTACACAAGCCACTACTGTGGCCGTCTGTTTGTCTGCAGCAGCTCAACCCTGCAGCTCCCCTGTTGCAAACGCCTGCATGGAAGCAGCAGCGTCACTCTAAATAAACGCAAACATATTCAGTTTTTTAGTCTGAAAGGCACCTTCCTGCACACAGCAGGCGGTTTATGCTGGCTTTGTTTAGAATGTGTACATGCCACCACAGTGAGTTCAGTGGAAATATTTTTATGAGGCATTAAATGAGGCCAGAAATCCTGCAGCACCAAGACTTGGATCCTGCTGTGATCGAATTACTATAAAGCCACAAAGACTGCACAGATTTTCACAACTTCACAAAGAAATACGTCGCTTGCAACTAGGACAGCACAAGTCCAGTCCAGACAGCTACTATGCTGCACGTTTTCCATGCATCTCATGCACGTGTCATTCAGCTCTGCAGATGCCTGGAAACAAGCAATTCATCTGATTCAGGTGGGTTTGAGAAGGGTTGCATCTAAAAGGTGCAGGATAGTAGCCCTCCAGGACTGGACCTGTGCACCCTTTGACCTCGGCCCTCATCCTGCCAGTTTTCCATCCATCCCAGCTCCAACATACCTGAGTTAAATGAATGGGCCACTGTTATTGGTTGTTTGGACCTTGATTTGAGTCAGGTGTGTTGAATGAAGGAAAGATGGATGGAAAACCTGCAGAAATGTGGCTCTCGAGGGTCAGGGTTCCTCACCCCTTAACACTGGCAAACTACAGTATAGCTCATCAGCTCTAATGAAACATTTTTCATGCAAAAATGCCAAAAATGTAGCAAATATTCATATTTTCTTCATCTTAAATTATTTTAAACTGGCATATATTTCTACTGGATGAAGCTAAATGAAGACAAATAGATTTTATTAACAATGGCCTCTATTTATAACCAAGAAGAACACAGACAAATTAACTTAAAGTAAACTTAGCCGTTACTGGAAGATCCCACAGTTCCTTAACATTAAAAAAATAAAATAAAAAAAATCTCTTTCCTCCCAGTACGAGCAGAATAAAAGCTGAGATCACAGAGAACTTTGTGGTGGAACATCTCATTTGTAGGCCTGCAGATGTGCAGCTGACCTGGACGTGAACCTCACTTTACCTTTTGGCTTCCTCCAGGTGACACAGATACTCATATGCCATGTTCTGCTGCCTTCGCTCATCCATCTCCTCCGCCGTGAGCCGCTCCACACCATCCAGGACAGCTGGGGTGAGACATATCAGCATGGTTAGAACAAGGACAAGGATCTCCTCATGATGCATGAGATTTATTTACAACCAGTTCTTTACACTGATGTGATGTTCACAGTCACAGCTGCACAATCAGGAAAATATTTCCATCCATAAACATCCACAAACACTGATGTCGTATTACATAAACCAGCCTTCTTCATTAGTCATCTGGCCAGTTATAACATGCTCTTCATCCACCTCAGGGGGGATTGCCTGACTGTCAGGGCTTATTCGTCTGGAGACACGGAAAATACACTAGAAGTTACAATAGGGTGTGATTCCCATGAGATCCAGCATGAGTTCAGTTTTCCCTTAAGCACATTTTCCCCACTTTTCTTCCCCTAAATTATGGGGAGGGGGGATGGGGGCAGGAGGAGGCCTCTTGTCACATCTGCGTGAGATCAGAGGAAACTTCCTCAGCAAGTAAAACATTATTTGAACCTAAAAACTGAGACATTTGTACAGAAACATTACATAAATCACCAATAAAAACAATACTGATCATTATGATATCCATATTTGATGAACTGGGGCGTAAAAGTAAGGCTGTAACTTAAACTTAGGATCGATTCATTCTTTTTTTCCCCTTTTAACTCTGTCTCCACCGATCTATAGATTACTAGGAATTATTTCCCACTTTCTCAGCCAAAAAAAACAAACTTTTATGCAATGTGAGAGAAAAGTTGTGTGAAGTGGCAGCAGGCCTCCCTCCTCCTTCAATGTGCATTTTAGTAAAACGCGGAAGTCATAATTAAGCTGTAAGCATGCTGTCAGACCTTCCTGCGAGCGTAAAACAGACTTTTCTCAAGTCTTTTATGGGGGGGAGTTTGCACGGACAGGGGGGTTGGACTGCGACCTGGAGCCATGCTGGCACCCGCCTGGCATCTCAAGGTGAGCTTCGGGGGGAAAAAGTGAACTTACAGCCATATCTCGGCCGGAGCCCGTCCGTCTCTTCTGAAGTTGACATCCTAAAAGCCTCTCAGCGCTCCACGGTTCAGCAGGAAAAGAAGCAGAAAGGAAAAGAAGAAAATAAAAGTTCCTCCGCGCTCTCCAGGCAGTCCTGTTTTCCAAACTCCACGGACCTAGAAAAAGCAAAAGCCCGACGGAAAAAAGCTGGGAAGGACCTTTCGGCCCTCTTGTTCCTCCTCTGCAGTTTGAGCGGAGACTTTATCTTTAAACCGGCCTGATGTTGCTGCTGGGTGTGTTCACACTCAACTCAACTTTGCGTTTCAGGAAACGGGCTCATATGAGCGGACTAACCGCAGCCGCAGCGCCCCCTGCTGCTCGCTGCGGGGGAAACACGCCGGGAGCTTCCCAAGCTAAGGTCCGCTGACCTACAAGGGCCACAAACGATGCAATGAGGGTATTTTTTTTCAGGGATTTATTTCAAAGTAGCACCAGGGTTCAACTTACAACGGGGAGCAGAGCAGCTCCCCTAAAGACATTAAGCTAATACTCTAAGGGGAACCCTAAAAAAATAGCCTACTTTCAGGTTAAACTTAATTTTACTTTAAGGTTCAAGGTGTTTTTGTTGTTGTTGTTTTTGAAAAAAAATAGCATTAACAGTCAACATTTGTGTTTAATCTATTGTAGGAGTGTCAAACTCAAACCCACAGTGGCCCAAAATCTAAAACTTGGGAAAAATCACGACCGACACTGATATTATTTTTAAAAATATTCATCCAAATAAAACAATGAACCTTTTCACATGGATTCAAACAAGTTTTTCTTTAACACTGATTTAGAAGCCCGCAAATCTAAATACTGTACAACAGATAACTTAATGCACACACACAAACTCAGATTTCTAAAAGAATCACATTAATGGCATTAATTTCTTGAAAAAAAAAAAGTTGTATGCCTCTCTTCTTTTGAAGCCTTCTGATTACATTTCAACATTGACCTTTTTTCACAGGATAATGATAAAAATGAAAAATAAAATAATCAAACAATAAACTGATAATAGTATCCTTGAATGAATGTGCAGCAACTTGGCCCATGGCTCGGAGCAGCATGAAAACGTATTATCCGTCAGTTTACTCTGATGTGTCGAACCAGATACCTACATCTAATACAGGAAAGCTCAGTAAATCTGGGCTCAGGCTCTGAGTGTGAGATGTCATGATTCCTGTCCTGTCCTGCCTGAAGAAAAAACACCAACAAAGCATGCTGGGATCTTGAGTATTACATATGCTGTATGATTTAATATGATTTAATTTCATTTTATTTAACATAGGTGATCTGTTTCCTTCAGCATCATGCACGCTCTAGCATTGCTGCAAACCAACATGACAACCACCTGATCTGCTTCTTTTTGCAAATGTTAAAGAACTCAGCCCCTTTTCTGATTAAACAAGCACAGTGCAGTGGTAGCAGAAGGGTTTTTTTGGCAGTACCCAAATTTTCTGCTCTGCTACGTTGGCTATAAGGCTCCCCCCCAAAACCCCTAATACTTTCCGACCTTAAATACATGTCTTTCCACTCACAATCCATCACGCTTCTGAGCTCTTGAAGTCACTATCCCCCTATGCTGCACTGAGTTTTTTCTATTTTTATCCTAATCTGCAAAACTTGCTTCAGGCTTGCCCCAGAACTACGATCTCTCTTCCTGGACTCCTTCTAGATCTGTAATGTATCCTCTAGATTTCTTTGCAGTTTTCTTGCAGTTGTCAAATTAAAAAAACAGTAATGAGAAAGAAATCAAGTTTATTTTATAGCACATTTGCAACCATAGCAGGTACTGTACAGGACAGACAATAAAAATATCAAGCAACAATAACACAAAGATGAAACACATCAATAAGCAAAGCATCAAATAATGCTGAAACTGTGGAAAAAAATCAAATTAAATGAAAAAGCAAAGCGCTGAGAAGGTTTAAGAAGTTTTAAGAGGTTTTAACCAAGTCGTCGGAGCAGCCAGAAGCGACAGGTAAGCAGATCTTTGAGCTCAGACAGAAAAAAGGGACCAAACCATTCAAGCATTTATAAAACCAATGAAAGAGGGTAAAATCTGGTCAAATTGACGGAAAGCCTGATGTGGTCCAGGTTTGTCCCAGGAAGAGAACAGGGAGGAAAAAAGGAAAACAAAAGGAAAAAATCTTATTTTAAATGTATTTTTAGAAAGCTTGTTTTCTGTTAATTCACACATATAAACACTTTTAATGTATGTGTCCAAACTCTGTGTTTGTGGTTTAAAAGGTATCGCTTAACTTCTTTACTTACAAAATCACAATGATGTTCCTGCAAGAGGCTCTTGGTGATGATTTCTGATGCTGTTCATCACATTCCATCACTAAAAAACATAAAGTCAGCTCCAACGCAGCGAAGGCAGCCTGCTAATACGGTGATTGTCTTTTCTTTTGTAAAAGGTCAGATGCTGACTCATATTTCCTGTTGCTAATTATAAGGGATTTTCCAGTAATGGGTGAGGTAAAATGGGACATTTATAAAAGAAGCCATTTAAACAGCAGAGGACATTTTCTTCTGACTTCCATTCCTGAATATGGGCTCCACATACAGCTGTTGTAAATTCATGGATCCTGGTTTGTTTGTTTCTGAAAATGTCTGAAATGCGAGTAAACGTTTTCAGATCAGGATTTACACCTGTGCACTTTATAAAATGCCTTGTGAACCATCCATGAGAAGAAAAGGCTTTAGGAACAGAGGAAAGATTTTCCTCTGGAGGCTCTGCCATTGCTGAGTCATGTTTCGGTAAATGATAGTATCCCTGCAGAAAGCCATACGTCAGCTTCCTTGTTTGAGCCACAATGGTGTGTTCTAGAGACACTACCAGCAATTTAAACTGAAGAGATTCAGAAGCTGCAACAACCACAAAGACGACAAAAAAGACATTTTAATATACTCAGAGACAACTTTATCAGGTCCACCTGTCAATGCATTTAGCTAATTAGCCAATCAAATGGCAGAAACTCAATACATTTAACTATAAAGGGTCAAGACGACTCGCTGAACTTCAACCTGAGCACTAGAATGAGGGAGAAAGAGGATTTATTTAAGTATTTTATGACATTTTTACACTTAACCATCTCTAGAGTTTACAGAGAAAATATCCAGCTAGATGATAGAAACCCAACAGGTAGTCCAGTCAGCATTGGTTCCAACCAAGGTCTGCAGAATAGCATCTGAACACACATGTGCATCCCTTTCTGAGCCCAGTGGAGCATCTTCTGATGCTGCTTCCAGCAGGATGATGTCCCATGTCACACAGCTCAGATCCATGATTCACTGGACTCCAACGGCTCCACAGCCACCACATCTCAGTCTGATATTCCAGCTTTGGGATGTGGTGGAACGGGAGATTCTCATCATGGATGCAGCAGCTGTGTCATGCTGTCACGCCATCAGCATTGAGAACCTCCACATAATCACTTTCTCACCTAACGCATCATTCATCGGATAATCATCAGTCTATTGCACACTATTTCCAGCTTTTCCTTTTGGTCTGTACTTCCTCTGTATTTTAGATCTAACAAACTTGGAACAGCCAAAATCTTTTGCTGCAACTGGAGCTGAATTTCCTTGAAGCTGCAATCATTTTAATCATCATTATGTTTCCACAGACAGCTCCCTAATTAAAACTGTGTTTCCTGTCAGTCAGCTGGGTGTAACAGACTGCAGATATTTGTTGAAGAAATGCTAATTACATGCTGATTATGTGGGTTATACAGGGAAAATGGCAATGAGCAATTTAATAAATTTCCATGAGCCTGAATGTTTAGCTGTCAGAGGAAAAAATATCATTTTTTATTTTTATTAGTTTATTTAAGATGGAGAGTAAACATCTATGACCATTGTTTTACAACTTTAAAACATTTTCAATCTTGATAGTTGCAAAGTCATCCTAAAATTAAATACCAGCAACAAAGACAAACCAAATCAGAATATTTAATCGTTTCCAGGTGATCAGCTCACCTGCGTGGAACAGCAAAGTTTTCTAAGGACTAAATCCGTTACAGATGGTCTTTATTGTGTGTATTAGAATAAGAGCAAAGTTTACTGTGGATTCGGTGAACTATATGCGTGGGTGGGGGCGAGTCCAGCGATACGGCAGCGGCCTCCCGGGCGGGGCTTTTCCGACTCTCTATAAGAATGAAGAAAGTCCGGCAGGTCCAAGGACGAACACCAGCAGATCCCTGCAAACATCTGCTCCTCCAGCTCCTGGACCTCCGCCCTCCTCCTCGCACACGCGCACCAGCACCATGGAGAGCTCCAGTTTGCTCCGTGCGCTGCTGCTCGTGGGGTTGTTGTCCGCCCCGTGTCATGGCCAGCCATCACAGGAAGTCCCGGTCCAGGACTTTGAAGATGAGGCACCGGAACCAGCCGAAGACAGAGATCTGGTTAGTACCGGGAAAACTCTTGGGGGGGAGCAAAGCAAAGCAAATCTATATATGTATATTGTATAAGTAGGCCTATGAGTCATAGATTTATAAAAGTTGTTTCTATTGGGTAGAATTATTAAATTCAGATATTCAGATTTATAGTATTTTCACCCAAGTGTGCAATAATTATAGGAATTTATTTAAATTTACATTATTATTGTTATTTAAAAAAAGCTAATTAAGTTTTAGATACTGAAATTTACCAAAGAATGTTTTTTTTAATCCTTAACAGTTTAAGAAAAGTACAAAATGCTGCCTCGACCTACAGAGATTTTGGTTTGCACTTTCATTTTTCACTTGTTTTGCTTCTTAAATGTCATTTATGTTGCTTGTCATTGTTTTTGTTGTCGGGCTGTTTTTCATGTTTTGAATCATCCTGGGAACTAAGCGACATTTAAACTTTTAGTCTAGACAAAGACAAAATGTCTTTGAAAGAGTTAAAATGAAATTAATTTAACATCTTGAATATTTCACTTTTTTTGGGTTGTGTGACCACTAAAGTCACATCAAACAAACAGAACTTTTTCAGTGTTAAAAGAGGACAGAATCTGATCTTAAAATTTAAAACTGTCTGAACGATTTATTTATTCAACTCTTTTTAAAAGATGTAAAATTCAAGCTTAACTTTATTCCTCTTCATGTGTTTCTGTCCCAACCTCTTTACTGTGTAGGTAGAGGCTCTGGAGATTCTGCTGGGCCAAATGCATCATCATGTTTCTTCCACAGAGAAAAGAGGGAGCATCCCACTGGTAACTCTGGCTTTTTGCACATTAATATTAATGCAATAAACTTTTAAAAGCTCATTAACTCATCCACAAGGTTGTGCTGAGTCATTACAATCTACTGAAAATATCCCCCTACTGCTTTTTAATTAAAGCCTTTGGTAAAGAATACCTGTCACTAATTAAAAGATAACAACAAAATGTCAACAACAGTTTTTCCCTCAGTGTAATTAAAGACTAATAAAGATTGGGGCCTGATTTCAATTAGCTCAAAGTATGAAACTAAAAGACGACAAAACCCTTTCAATCCTCCTGTTGCGGTGAAAATAAATCAGCCTGTTGCCTTCCGGCCCGGTTTGAGCTAATGGACAGGATCTAATTATTTAGCTGAGAAATGGTGCTATAATTAACATCTTTCTCTCGCTCTCTCTTTTATTCATGATGTATCCATCCAATTAAATCATAAGAAAAAAAAAATAACCTGAAGAATAAGTGAAAGTTAATTTACTTGCAACATAATTTGGGACTGATAAAGTATCCTTCCTGACCATTTCCACGCATCATTCATCACTTTCCCTTGAATAAGTGAGCTTTACAATGAACGGTTAAAGGACGTTTGCCGTCTGCCTCTCCACAGTGTGGGATGGGTGATCGCTGTGCCATGAAATTTGGACCTCGCATTGGAAAACTCTGCGACTGCGGCAGAGCAGCCAACTGCAACTCCTACCTGCTCAGATGCATCTGAACCGTTGGGGACTTCTACGTCCTTTCCACGTCTACGGGGCCAAACATCCTTCATCTGGCTGCACAGCGTCTGCTAGCCAACCCAGACTTGGCTCTCAGTTACTGTCTGTCGTTTATGTCCATTGTGTGCTGCTGTTGTTTGGCAGCTGCTGCCTGAGGATGAGCATGTCTTTTCTACTGCTGTGTTGAATAAAGTGATGTGTCAACATGTTTTTGTCGTTTGTTTTCTTATAGTTTGCACGCAACATAATGTATTTGGGCCCTTGCTGTTTTATGATGAATTTTAGTGGCTGCATGGGTTTTTATTGGGACATGCTGCTGAAATCTTGTGATTTGCTCTCTTTCAGTCTCTTTTATAAACTTTAACTTGCTAACGGAGGCGTGGGGAGTCTGAGATGTAGCTCTTGGGTTTTCTTGAATAAAATGGGCTGACTTTGGGCTTATCTTGCGAGGACATCCAGCTGTCTTGAATGTTTTCTCTGGGAGGATTGCTGATGTCTTTCCTCCTCGGTATTGGATTTAAAGGGAGTTGCTGCAGACCAGCAAAACAACTGCTTTTATTGAGGTGCTCACACTTATGATAAACAATTATTCATTGATTCTTTATACTGCTTATTCCAGTTGTCCCAACAGGCAGGTTACACCCTGGACAGGTCACTAGTCCATCACAGAGAGAAAACTAACACTCCTGTTCACTCCTATGGTGAATTAAGAGCGACCAACATGCCGGGGTACATGGAGAGAAGCCTTGCAAACACAGGACGAAGATGTGAACTCAACTCTGAAAGGCCACTGACTTTATTGCTGTGAGGCCGCAGTGCTAACCACCAGACCATCATGTAGCCTCAGTGATTCATGTGTTTGTTCAGGCAGGATTTTTCCAATCAGATGATTTTGACATGTGATTTTCAGAACTAGATCTCTCCCTTTTTTCATGCTTGCTTTTCCATGGGAAACAAAACAGCATTGGTTTCTGCACTGTCACATGTGACTTGTTATGCAAAAGCCGTTGCATAATATTTGTTTGTGTATATAGGGCTCATGAAAGAAAACAGGAAGTGTTCTCAGCTATAGAGACAACACTGTGCAAATTAGAGCTACTGAAGTCTGCAGCTAGCTGCCACATAGCATCCATGTTTCTGTTTTTCAGACAAAATATTCTAGCGTTATTTTAGAACACTGATTACTGCTACATCTGTTCTCATCCACACAATGATGCAATTTTTTAGCTTTAAAAGGATTTAGAAGCAAAGGCACCTTGTGAGACAAGATAAACCCAGTCTAGTAAGTATAATGTGTTGAGATGCTGTTTAATGTACAAAATTTGCCCCATCATGCTGCATCCTGCATGATGGGGCCTCTTGGAATCTCTTTCTAAGTCTGTAAGTTTTTACAGTTTTCTTGATATTTGGTGTAAGATTATAAAAGTTTCAGTTTATGTGTTCATATTCATCTCTGTTTGGCCTCATTTCACCAGTTCCAGGAGATTTTTCAGTGTTGTGTTCAGTGTTCACCCCTGAGGCTGACTGGTGCGGCCCAACTCTATAAATCTCTGTTCAGCAATGCATGATTCAAAGAAGATGAAGAGCAGAATAAAAGTGTTATTCACAAGGCTGACTGGTAAAATATCCATGCTTGAAAAGCTCTGCTGGTTAAAAGGTATCTAAGGGATAATGTGCTGTCTTAAGAGTTCAGATATGCTAAAAGACACAAAAAGTACAAAATCCCTTCAAAGCTGCAGGGCACGACGGTTACTCCAGAGGAACTTCTATTATTTCATTATTTCACAGGTTAAATGACTTATAGAAAAACTCCAACGGCTTGTGATAATAGTAACTCATTCATTAAGTTTTTGTTGGATTTTCACCCCAAACTGTGATAAGTGAGATCAAAGCAGGACTCTTTGTTTATTCCAGATAAAAAAAGAAAAAGATGCTGCTCATCAGCAGAGACCTGCAGCCACCAGATACAAGATTTCCATTTGTCCCGGGAGTTTTAATCTCCATCACAGTAAAGACAGGAGCTCATTTAAATGCCTTTTTCCTGGAGATACAGTAAGGCAATATTTTCCTTCCTTATCACCAGATTCTGCTCGGCCTGTACTCAGTCAGGAGGGAATAGAAAGCGTTTTTGTTGCTGAACTCTGCTTTTTTAGAGCCTGTTTGTTTTTGGGAGAGGAGTTTTATATTTGAATGCAATTTGCCTTTTACTTGATGGTTTATATAAGCGTTGAAGTTCGACTTATTTGCATTTTCAGTTAAGTGGAAACTAAAGAAAAAGCTTTAATGAGTGAAGAAACAATGTTGGTGCTTTTTATACATTATAGGGAATAAATGGAAATGAAAATGAAATATACTTAAACACATTTATTAAACTGAAAGTGCAAATATATATTATATATAAAATTAAACATACAAAATGTGTCACAGCACACAAATGAGGCAACAGGAGGACAACAGAACTTCTACCTTTGGACACATTACCAGCACTGTAGCAGAGGCAGATTTTTCCATCTGATTCCGGCTTGGTTTTCATTTGCAGGGAAACTCAATATATTTTATGATTTCGATTTAAAGAAATGCTGGTACCTAGCACAGCAGAAATAATGTAGCTCAATGAGCGTAACGAAAAGCCCAATTTGTCTTCTTACTCACACTGGTCACCAGAAACCCACCATAGCTCTCCTCTTCACCAGTCTAGCTGTTGCACAGGGAGCCAGCAGCAAATCCTCAAATCTCCCACCTCCAGGTTTCAGCCACTCCTTCAAAGCAGCTTGCTGGAACCTCAGCTCCACCCCCGCTCCACCACACCCAATTCAAACGTTAGATACTAATTAATAATTAATTAATTAATACTATTCAGTTAGATGTGTTGAAAGCAGAGAAATATGTGAAGCTTTTATGACAGCGTCCTTAAAGGACCACAGTTGAAGATCCCTTTTGAAGACTGTGTTGTGGTCAGTCTTCAGGCCTTACAGAGATTTTCCTGTTATTCCTCCATGCTAGCAAGAAAAGATTAAGAAGGAAAGAGCGAAGAAGTCTGGAGGTGGAAAATTAAACCCTGGAGCTACAGACACCAAGGCAAAAGAATTAGCTGGTATTTCTTAATAGATGCTTTCAAGAAACATCTGAATCTTATGAGTAATAGAAAAAGTGTTACAGAGGAAAGTACAACAGTAGAGCATTGCTTGTTGGATCTTTATAAATTTCCTCAACAAACTTCAACTTCACATGGTTTACTGTAAGTCACCATGAAGTGAAAATGACATTTGTCCATCTTTGAAATTACCATATAACCGGAAATATAATTGCATGAGTTTGTACATTTAAAAATGAGGAAAACATCTGCAGTCAGATCTGTGGTAAAGACATCATTAAACAGGCTCAGATACTGTCAGAAAAAAATAAATGCATATCTGAGAGTTCAGTGATGCAAAAGGGCATCGCTTTACAGAGATGTGGGGAAAAAGTCTGATGATATGATCAGATGAGGCTCATGCTGCAAAGCCTGCAGCAGTGATGGTGAGCTGTGTAAAGAAATCTTATCACTCCCTGACCCCACACCCTTAAATTTACCTCTATTTCTTTAACTGTATGAGTCCCCACAGATCCCTCTGGCAAAGCTTAGATTCCACAGCCTTCTCCTAACTTGAGAAGTGGCCTACCGTCGATAGCTTGTAACTGGCTTTTGTTAGTGTTACATAGATCAATTTAACAAAGGGACTTGTTAAGAGCTGTAAGATTAAAGGGCTGACTCAGTATCAGTTTCATGAGCTAATCTTAGGTACCGGCTGCTTTATGAACTGCTAGCAAAACATGAACAATTTTCTGAAAGTACCAATGGATAAACAATGATGAATCAACAAGAGACATTATAAAAAAGCTAAAATATGACAAAGCATGTCCTGCCCAGGGCCTGACCTGTACACTAAAGGAGATAGGTCAGTTTGTAGTATGTCTCAATAGATTAACTTTTTTTTAACTCTTTATTTTTACTGCTATTAATGCTTAAGAACCAGTTCTCATATACAAACACACACGAGGCTAAGCAGAACCAGTGGACATAAGAAAATACAGAAACACATATGTGACCATGGAAAAATACCAATCCCAGTAAAAAAACACAGATACACTTAAAAACAAGCAAAGGGGAGATTTACATAGGTATAAAGATTTTTTGTTTTACGATTTTTAAATTGACTCTTTTTATTTAAACCTCCACCCCCATAATTTAACAACTTGATTTTTTAGCTGGTTCAAATATATCACGGCTGAATAAATCCTAAAAACTGATATGGTGTGAATATCTTTCTCAAATATGGCCCCTGATGTATTCTGTAGACATTGTCATCATTCAACTTTCTTCTCATGGTCTAATTTTTAAGAAGCAAATGAAAAATCAACAGTATCGAAGAATTGTTATTTAATTCAAAACAGCACTCAAAAAATCTTTAAAAAATCGAATTGGGAGCTTTAAATTTAATATCAAAATGGCAAGAAGAAAAGTGCATTAACAGGATAGAAGAGATAAGAAATGTCTGTGTATAGATGTGTGTCTGTGTGTGCATGCATGAGAGTTAAAAATAAAGATGTGTATGGAGTAAAAAAACAGACACAACTGCTCCATTGAATCTGATAGGAAAACATTTCCAATCCACCAGCTGAGTGTCTGAGGTGTGGGATAATTAACAGCAGAAATGATCATAATAATCTTTTGCAAGTTGAACTTGAATATGATGAAAGATGTCAAAGTTGAGAGTTTTAAGTATTTTGTAAATTAGTCCAGTCACTTTATGCTTCAAAACAAAAGCTTTAAAAATGTTGCGAATGAAGTACTGGATGAATTCCCTTGGTCTTGTGCAGTAGAAGAGAAATCTGGTTTGTGTCAGGCTGAGGGTTGTTTTATAGGCAAGTGAAATCTGACCAACCCACCAATTTATAAAGATCACACTGCGGGTGAAAGGGTGCCTTAACAAAAAACCGCAGAGATAAAGAATGTTGAGTTTAATGAGAGCAATGTTTGAGATGATTTCACTGTAATCCAGACTTGGGAGTCTGGTAGACCGTATGAAACCAAACAAGTTACATCACTTGGGGACTTTGTCACCCAGAACACAAAGAAAAGCCTGATGATTGCCTCTGAAGTAAACAACTCGGCAGTGTTAGATAGCAGAGCTGTTTGACTAAAGCAGGATCCAGCGTGTCAACGCTTAACTCACCTCTTATAAAGTGGTTTATAGAGTCTCCAGGTCTAAAACGCCTCCCAGAGGAGTAATAATGCCCTCCATCACTGGTAGGGTTTTACTGTAACTGAGGCAGCAGCCAATAAACTAAAGATGCTTAAAAGTTGCTTTTATCATTTATAAGTTTTACACCTAGGCTGTTGCATAGTTTCTTTCTGATAATTTTTTAGATAATTTATGTAATTTTGCCATGTTTCCAAGGTGAAAACGATGATTTAAAAAATTTTTTTGCTAAAAAAAAGAGTCTAAAATAACTAACTTGTAATCTCAGATTTGACACTGGGAATTATTTAAACCAAGTTTTTCCTTATTTCCCTTTAAGAAGTTTTACTCATCCATATATCTTTATGTCTTACAAAATGTGTTTATTTTCCACCTGGTAATCCACATGGACCCTTGTTTTTGTTGCCAGTCTTATGCCCTGCCTCTTGCTCCGTTCTTATCATGGTGCCACTGAAAGCTGCTGTTTATTTGCACAAGCAGCTGTCACACACAGCCCAGGCCTGTGTTTAGGGAGCATACACAGAAAGCAGCTTCCCATGCACACATCTATGATTACTGCAGGCCAAAGGATTAAAGATGGTGAAGTAGCTGCTGTTGTAACTTGTGCAAAGCATGAAAACAAATAAACTCACATAAAAAAAGCTCCAAATGCGATGTCAGCAGTTTCTTCATCCTGTGAGATCAGGATCAGGATCCTCCTGCAATCAGCCCTGATGGGTCTTTGGCTTTGCTCTGAAGCAGCAACAGATGTGTTGCTGGTCGTCAGTGTTGATGGTTATTGTGACATGAGTGTTGTGATCTAATTGGGAATTGTCTGTTATTATATGCATGACACCAGCATCTGGCCTTGTGACTTATTTTTGCAATGATTGCGCTGTAATTTGTCTGAATTTCCCAGCACAGCCAGTCCTTTAGGCCAGTGGTTCCCAAACTGGGGGGGTCAAATGGTCATTTCAGGGAGTCACCATAAAATAATAATAACTAAAATTTATCAAATAAATTTGGGATTATTTTTTAATATTATGGTTGTCAAAATTAATAAGGAAATAAATCTAAGTTTAGCATTAAAATTTTTTAACACATGGTATAAATCCACATTAATCCTTCTAATTTATGACAACTATGACAGTTTTCAAGCCTTATATATAGGGATCCTGCGGGATGACCCATGTGATATCATACAGTTAACAGTTGTCATCATGGGAGGGGGAACACGTACGCCAACATATGTTATTTTGGTTGTGGCTCAAAAAGTTTGGTAACTACTGCTTTAGGTTATAGATTAGAGATCCAAAAAGTGAATCTGGTGATTTATTGGTCAAATCCTCCACAACTTCATGGTTCATTGACCATTTACCCTGATAACACCACATGCTTTATTTGGAAAAGAAGCACAAAAACATAAATATCATACATGTTAATAAGACTGGCTTGGCCCCTGGCACCATGACATTCTTTTGGTGGACGACATAGGTTTACTGTGTCTGTCCTCGTCCTGTAGGGCAGGTGAAGATGGTGTTTACAAGTAGCTAGATCTGCAGCTGGACCACAGACTGGACTGGTTAGTGAACTGTAACCATCTTTTCAGACTTTGGAGGCTGGCAGCCTCTGACTTGATGGTTGCAGAGACGAAGCAACTGGAATGGATTAATTTTACCGCACTCTTTCGTGTTTACTTTACCTGACATTTATTTTCCTTTATTTCACTCAATTTCTAATAAGTGAATCTGACGAGTTCCCAAATTTCCTACAGGATACTTATCTATCTATCTAAAGTGAAATAAAAAGATTGCTTACAACCAACAGCGTTATTGTAGATGCTTTCAGTGTTTCTGGATCATTTTCTAGTTGTTGTTGATCACTGTGGGTTTCCTTCTCTACAGACAGCACGTTTTCATGCTTCCCTGGAGGTTTGAGGATGTACAGAGCAATTACTTGTACCAGCTTTATGTCACATTTACAACCTTTTTAAAACAAAAATTTTCATAGTGATGTTTTGTAACCTTTATACAGACAGACAGATATTCAAGCGCCTTGAGATGACTTTGTTATGAATTGGCGCTATACAAATAAAGTTGAATTGAATTGAATTGAACATGACCAA
>JBBBVT010000001.1:2310977-2330953 GCA_037177035.1 Craterocephalus eyresii | reverse complement strand
TAACACCTGCTAAACAGACATTTGCACAGTTGCCTGGTGAAGGTGAGATGGGAATAGTTACTATTTTCCATAAAAACCGAAACCTTCATAACATTAACTGACGTTAAAAAAACAGCGCTGCATATTTACTGATTAGCAAACCGTGTTATGCTAATGGATAATAACAGTATCAATTATCGATCTCCAACAGCAAAAAAAATATAATTGACATCATCTTTACTGTAACATTACCTCTGTCTCTGCAGGCTCCAAGGTGAGGCATCTGTAAAGAAAGGACAGGTAAATTCCAGGGCACAAGCAGTAACATTAGAAACTATATGTAAAAAGCAATTTGGTTTCAATCTGAGGAATGACTGCAGCCTTAAATGCCCATCAGAA
Organism: Craterocephalus eyresii; assembly: GCA_037177035.1. Lineage (NCBI taxonomy): Eukaryota > Metazoa > Chordata > Actinopteri > Atheriniformes > Atherinidae > Craterocephalus > Craterocephalus eyresii. The sequence goes on along the minus strand of JBBBVT010000001.1, from coordinate 2,330,575 downwards.
GTATGGGCGATGACAACAGGTGGTAAGATTTCCCAACACTTTCAGGTGTGTGAGGTGGGGGGCAAAGATCACAAGAAGTATTTCCTCTTTAACATGACTTGCATGGGGTGGTAAAGATAGGCAGCAATTACTTTAAATGCAAAGCACGGTTGTGAATGTACAAGGGCCATCAGTGGCCAAAACTCTTCCAGACATAAACATGTTTTCTTCTGTGAGTGGACCCAGTGGCCTCGGCTGTAACGATGACTGCACTACAGGTTACTACTAGCCGATTGTGTAAATGTGTACTTTCTTGTTCTATGGTCTTTATCCCTTTACTGTAGCTTTAACACAAAGAAAAAAAGCAACACAGAAATGCTACTTTGTATTTTCCTTTTTCTTTTGGACAAAATAATACGAATAAATGTTTTTTACCAAATAGTAGAGATAAAAGTTAATCAAGTAATGACAGTGAAATGGTCGAAATTGAACAAAAACTTAGCAAACACGTTTTTACAGTCCTACATACCCAAACCAGTTGGTAGAGACGGTTCAGGCAGGTTTCTTTCATCAATTCTTTTCTAAGATTCATGATAATCACTTAAAAGTTTTGCCTTACCAAATCTTAGAGCAGGACCACAAAAGGTATGTAATGTTCTCCAAACAGTGATCTAGCAACTGTCAAACAAAGCCAGTAATACTCGTATACAAGTATATTCGTTTCACACAGAGTTTTTTGTCCATTCAGAGACAGTCAAAATGGTGGCACAAATATGGCACATGCAATATATATGGACCCATGGCAAGTATATGGCTCAAGGATAAAAACACAACAGTTATTTCAGTACATTGATTAGAAACCAATAGAAACAGTTTTTAATATTACATTTAACTGTCATTGACCTTTGATTTTGTTCTATGCCGTACCTTTTAAAGTAGCACTATGTAAGTTTGTGACCTAAAAACAGTTTCTGACTTCTTTTAATGGCACAGTGAAATTAATTATGTGCATTACTGGAGTCGCTGTTGCCCACCAGCATCCTTAGGCTGAGACACCATTTCACAATTTCTTTTTAAGGAGGTTGCATTTACAGCTGAGTTTCGCTTTATGTGTCACATCTGTAGAATTTAAAATGAATGTACAAACCCTAAAACCACGTGCCCCAGAGGATTCTGATGAGCTGAAGTGATGCACATTGGGCGGTCCCTTCCTTCACCATCTTGGCACCATCATGAGTCTCGTGACGTTCGGAAAGCCCAAAAATGAAAAATCACTAGGAAGCTGATTCTCTCTGTCATTCTCTTTCTTCATTTTGCTTACATGAATAATATCCTCTTGTGTTTCTTTGCTGAATGGTGTGCATCAAATGAAGGGTGTGTCCATATCCACTTGCTGGCATGTGACATGGTGCTGTAAAGCGAAACATGATGCCCGGGGCTAAAAAGAAAGTTGGGAAGTCTTGTTCCTCAGCCCTTAGACACTGCAGGGCAACAGTTGATCAAACTGTGCAGCATGTATGTCAGCGTAGTTAGGGTAACATCAAAAGGAGTCTTCAGATCAGAACTTATTCTGTTGCTTTGATACCAGTGTTCCCTGCAGCTTTCATCCAGACTCATCCTTCTATCTTAGACTTCCCTCACCCTCCACTTCTTCCCGCTCATCCAGTGGGATCCTAAGGAATTCCCAGGTGAGGAATGTAGACCCTTCTGAATGTCCCAGGTCTTTCCCAGGGTTTCCTCTAGGTGGGAAATGCCTGGACCACCTCACCAGGGACGCATCAACACTCCCTACACCCACAAATCTCTTGGTCGAACACCTTCAGCTTTGTATGGTGCACCATCAGCAGGCCCTGACACGGGACCTCGGGGACCTCACGGGTAAAGCCTCACGGCCCTTTAATAAAAAACTGATGCCTGTGAAGAAGAGCTCTCTAAATCAGTAAAGAATCTTATATTGCACTCTGAAAAAAACTGGAAGCCAATTGTGTTGCATAACTGACAGAGGGGTACTGAGACCAGCGAACTGGATCATACCACAGCTCAACATCAGGGGGATTCATTTAAAATTAAAATGAGTTACCCCTCAGAAAACGCACATGTGTGACCCTTTATGTAGAGTTTTTTGACCATTTTTTAGAAGGTTGGGCCTTTGACATTTCATACAGGATGACACGTCTTCACCAAAAGTCAGTTCAGGTGAGCAGGAGATTGTCTGTGAGGGAGTTTTGAATTTTCAAACTGGACAAAAATGTCCAGGGGGCATACGTGAGTTAAACTTTGACTGACCATCTACTCTCTGCTTGCTTTATCCCACACTAACGCGCCCAAGACATGCTCCATCTTCTGTTGTTCCATATGTTCCTATTACTGCCCCCAAGTGGCAGCAATGCACTATAACATGTAGGCAAGAGTTTGCGAAGGCCCAATGGATGCATAGGCAGATGTTTGCTGAGAGTCTGCAGCCTTGCAGTTATCCATATGAGTTAAAACATTGTGAGCTAATGTCTCTGTGTGAGGCTGGTCTTTAGGAATTCCTGATACGAGTCTGTTAACAACACTCCGCCAGGCTGACCCCATAATGTGTATAAATTACAACATACTGGCACATAATGCATCTTCTCCTCTGTTCACATGGTTACCAGGATGATAGCACCACCGGTTCAGGGGTTGAATGAAACATTCATCGGAGGAGGGCAAAATATACCTTTTTGTTGTTTTCCAGGTAATTCATGCTTAATGATAAAATGGGTAATACAAACATGTTGCTTGGTTTAATTTCAGATGTTGTCCTGCCTCCAACTGAGCACTTATTATGAGTGTGTGGTTCAGGTTTTCGTCTGTCAGTTGTTTGGGGCGGCGTCTGACACCGTGCTTATGATTATGGCCTTTGACAGATATGTGGCCATCTGTGATCTCCTCGTTACACCACGATAATTACCAACAAAATGTTGGTGAAGTCACAGTTTTTGCCTGAGGGATGGCCATCGTTTTGGTGGGGAGTCTGCTTGGTCTGACATTACGACTGAACCGATGCAGGACACTGACTGAAAATCCATACTGTAACAATCCCTCGTTGTTTAAGCTGCCACATGAGAGTGTTTAGATTAATATCAAATATGGTCTCACTATTTCTGTGGTCCTGCTAACATAGTTATCACCTACAATAAGGTCACAGTCGTCTGTCTGACCAGTAAGAACAAGTCTCTGATCAATAAAGCCTTGAAGACCTGCACCACTTGTTTCTTTTCTCTAGATGATCATGTTAGTATGTGGAAAGATGCATTTACTGCAGCATCGCTTCTCTCAGTAGATAGAGTCCACATGAGTGTCTTCCCTCTTATTTCACAACCCCTGGACAGCTTCAGCCCCATTATCTATGGACTAAAAGAGAAGTTTGTGTCAAAGTCCTTCCGGTCCAGCAAAGTTTTTTCCTCATAATCCAGTATGAAATGGGTTAAAACCTAATGTCTTCCTCAACTTAAAAAAAACCCAACAAAAACACTTGTTTCTGTCAAGCAGGCATTTATTTGGTATTTTTAATACTTGCACCTGAAGAGATGGGAACAAATGATGCGTCTTTTTGCAGGCACCATGTAAGAAAGAACCTAAATATCTAGTTTAACATTGGTTCTTTGTTAGGTTTTCTGTTACGTGTCGGCACAACACTGGTTCAACCCTTTGGCCTGTTCATGCTTGAATAACTCATGGGTCAGTGTTAAGAGATTTCACAAAAAAATGCACATTCCTCTAAAAACAGTGATGTACCACAAAAGAGTTTAGAGCCAACATCTGGAGAAACTTCAGAAGAGATCAATCATAGGATCAGCTCAGAGACTGCAGGACCCTCAAGCTCCCAACAGCCGCCCACCTCAGTGGAGATGGGATGTGTGAGGGAAGAAGTTTATATAAACATGTATTATAAAAATCACATCCTAATCTTACAAAATGCATGATTATATTTTCTAGTAGCTATTAGGTTTATAAAAGATGTGTGTTTAATGTAATTTAATGGGATTTTTGGTCCTAAGAAAACTGGATAACATCAGGAAACCGAACATGCATTGAAAGGGTTACAATCTCTTACTTCTGGACGGGAGGGGGGACCCACAAGACATTTTTACTTGGGGCACTCAAATGAATATAATGAGTTTCAGAAAAGCTAGAGAGTATTGATCAGCAACTTCAAAAGATTTATGAGAAAATCTTTCAACTTAGAAGCAATATATTTATGTAAAAAAGAGGGATGGCTCAGGCACTTTGCACAGTATTCTGTGTCTAATTCATTACCATTAGTTGTTTTTGCCACAAAAGATTGTAATTGACAAGGCTTTGATTGTTTAAATGACCAGTTGTATATTACAAAATCTTAGAAGCATTTAACCATAAAACTCTACATATTGTTTGTTTTGTGTAACTTCTGTTATAGTCCAGTCTGCAGGCAAATCAAGACAAAACAGCTAATGGCCTGAGCATTACACTCAAAGTACAGACGCAAATGAGAACAGCGAAGGAGTCTGCAGCAGAGAACTATAAAGTCAAACTAATGAAGACGTTGTGAATGAAATCACTCTGTTGTTGTGAATGAAATGTTAAATTGGTGTCTCAGTCATTAAAGTCGAGGTAGAAAGAGACATGAGTCATGCTGCATCGAAAGCTTCCTGCTCCTCCATCTCCCTCAGCTCCGATTCCAGCGATTAATGCGGTGAGCTGGGATAACTCCAGCACAGGATGGAGAGCACAATAAGAGCAACGGCAGCAGTCATATGCTGGTTTGTGTCAACACGCCTGCCTTTGCATTGCAGCAGTGAAATCAGAGCCTGGCAGAAGAGGTGGCTCAGCCCACGTTGCAGGGATTAAACACAGCAAATGGGGCATTTTCCTGATCACATTTTTATTCAAATATGGTGGTTTTGTTCTGTTTTTTAGATGCAAATTTTGTATTTTATTTACTTTTTTTTATGTCTGGCTCCCATTCATCTTCAACACTTTTCCCTTGATGTTAAATTCAAAGTAATTAGTCCTTTCATTTAGGCTCATTATAATATCATTAAACTTTAATTGCACAGAAACAAACAAATATAGCAGTGTTGATAAACAGCTAAGAATATCCTGGAGGATTGGCTTTTCATTTTTTTTGTACATATTTCCCCACCGATCTCTGAAAACGTAACCGCCTTAGGCTACTTTGTGTTTGTTCTGTTAGAAAAGTGACTTCAGGATTTATCAAGACACTATTTCGCTCTAAGTAATAGTTAGATTGCAGCTGGTGATCTTTTTTGTGGGGGGCTAGGATGTACATATGATATCAGATTGAAAGGTAATTGTTCAAATCAAAACTAATTTCAAGGTTGGAAACCCTGCCTTGCATATCAGAGAAGAATCCATTGCTGCTTTGATGTGAACAAAGAAAGGGTAACAATGATTTTTCAACCCAGGACTGTACATTTTAATGATATTTCATGGCACAAAAGTCCATTGAAGTGACCAAGTTTAAATGCAAAAGAGGTTGCCAGTCAGACAAGAACATCACCACACCTCAAGTTACTGCTGATCTACATGAAATACTAAAAAATGTCATCTTCTCTTATTTACTGAAGCATATTTATAATGATATTTTATGTTAAACTGATTCTTTAATGTTCAATCCAATATTTGTAATTACATAAAGTTCAACTTAAACTAATTATCTATTGTTTCTTGTCAAACTTCCCACAATTACAATTAAATCCCACATCTATCATCCGTGTAAACAGTGATTTTTACTTTTTGGACTACATGCAGGGCTACTGTTATTGTTGACTTTTTGAGGCATATTTTGCCCAGCAACTTTTATGGGATGACTCACCCAAGGCAGCTGTTACGCATGACAAAAAGGGGGGAGAAAAAAGAGAAAAGAAAAAAAATCAAAGGATAAGGTGGAGCGAGCAGATGACACTTCTCACATAAAAAGGTGTTTGGAGCGGGGGAGCGACTATTTGAGACCAGGGAAGGGCCACATGCTGCCGCGCACCGGGACCATGCAGAGCTCCAGGCTGCTCAGCGGGGCGCTCCTCTGCGCGCTGATGCTGCTATCCACCTGCTCCGTCGGCGCGCAAGTGTTGGATGTGGAGTCAGAGGAGGAACTGAGCCCCAGAGCTCTGCGGGACTTCTACCCCAAAGGTCCGAACCTGACCAGCGAGAAGCAGCTGGTGAGTAGGCTACCTTCAGACTGCTTCAGTCTTTGTTTTCTCTAAGTTGAGTTATTTTTATGAAGGCGGTTTATTTTGAATGATATTTATTTTGAATGATATTTTTCCTTTAAATCTCAGTAATATTGGGTTAAATACACAAAAACATTAAACTGAACTAAATTAAATGCAGAAAGTTGTGGATCTAAGATGTTTTCCTTACAACTTGGTGCTTTTAATGTCGTAGGATAATTCATTCCCCCTACGCGTTTCCAATTTATATCACTTCACTCTTGCGCATAATTGTGCCTTTTAATAGATCATCGAAACTCAAGCTACCTGCTTATTTATATGCCGTAATTGCTTTGCGTTTTTTAAAATATAATAGATTTTTTTATTCTTTTTTACATTTTCTGTATTTTGTTCTGTTGTCTGACAGCTTGGAGCTCTCCAAGAAGTTCTTGAAAAGCTGCAAGCAAAACGGCTGCCTTCGTGGGAAAAGAAATTTGGCCAAGTCCCAACGGTAATGCACAAAACTGTATAGATGTTCTTTCTATATCAATTATCATAATTTATATTTCAGTGATGAAGCCGCTCCTGACGTTGCTTCTCTCTCCCTCAGTGTGATGTTGGAGAACAGTGTGCCGTGAGGAAAGGCGCACGGATCGGCAAGATGTGCGACTGTCCCCGAGGAGCTTTCTGCAACTTCTTCTTGCTGAAGTGCTTATGAGCTTTCTCCGGATCTGAATGTAGCTTTGAGAGGAGGAAAAGAAATGGAAAGTTCCTGCTTGATTCCTTTGTAATTACTCTCATATTTTTTATGATGCAGCTGAGGAGCAGCTGCGGTGACCGTCCAATCCTTACAATAAAGAACTGTAGTAGTTTTATGATAAATATATATTTGAAAAGTCGTCCAGTGTCACAGAGGAAATATATAATTATATTTAAGGATGTGAAAAATATAAGGAACCATAAAGCTTCTGTAAATATTCAGATTTATGTCTGAGCCATTGATGACTCACAATAAACTCACCTGAAGACCATAAATGTAAAGTTTATGCAGCAATATTATGGAAGTACATAGTTATTATTCATCTGCAAATCCAGTCTGTCTTATATGCTTGAACTATTTTGTTTCTGATGAATGTTTTGTGTGTATGACCATGATAATAAACTGTGGATCATCTTGTTTTGTAAAGCAGCGGAGTGGCTGTAGTTTCCTTTAACAGCATCTCTCCATTATGTAAACTGGAGAACCATTTCTGAATTATGCATGTTTTTATAATGTCAATATCAGTGAGAATCCGAAGAGGTCAATATTTGATCGGTGACGTTCGGGTGGTGACGTCACACCTTCCTGAGGGTGTTCAGGCTGCTCGCAGACCACAACGGAGAGGTTTAAAATTAAATTCTGCTGCAGAGGAAGCAGCCAGACACTGAATGTCACATCTCAGTCACACTGTCACTGCGCCAAAACACTCACTGTTTACTTTTATTTCCACTTCAGGAGCTCCAGGCTGCTCCTTAAAACATGTGTTTGAAATGAAAGAGGCTTAACAAGAGAGAAGTGACCTAAAACTAAACTGATGACAACAATCTATATTTAATTAGTTGCAAATATGCACATAAGCTCATATCTAAATATGAGTGTTCATCTTCGCCTAAAAGCTTTTTACAGACTGATGCATGTGCAGAACTGCAGATTTCTCTCTTTACATTTAAATCTGTGTCCACAACTCCTACAAAGGTGGCAGCAAGTAAAGGGAAGTTGCTTTGAAACCTCAGATCATTGTTTTGTGAAACCTCACTTTGCATTTACAGCGTCTCTGTTTGCTTGCACACACTGTTATTCTTGGCGTTGATCCCTCACCATCTGCGCGGTGGCTATGACAGGGTCAAATCCTCTGTTTTAGGGTTTACTTTTCTTCATTGGGCTGATGACGGTTCTGTGTGACTGTGGTTTACAGTCCTGTCTGCTTGCCATCCTGTAGAATTAATTTAGGAAGAAGCAGATCCAGAGCATGATTATATCATCATTTACATCCTGCTTGGTTGTGTGTTGTGATATTGCAGCACATAAATGATGTAGACTCTTGAAACTTCAAAACTAAATTTAGAAACGAAGAACAGATTTGATATGAAATAAGCTATTCTTCATCAAGCAGGTCAAGTTTTTAAGCAGAAAAGCAATTGCATGTAAATAGATTCTATATTTTCAATAGATTTTAACAACTTCCAATGATCAAATAACTACCCAGAAAGCAAGAAGAAGATTCTTATAAGAAGATGAACATGTGTCGTAGATTATCGGTCATCCAAGTCTTGGTGACCCAAAAAAGGACATGAAAATCTGAAGTAGCTGTATGGTCCTCGAAGCAAACTCATCTGCAGAAAGTGCTTCATGCAACCTTTAAACATCTGCATGCAATCATTAAACATTTAAAGCATTACGATGGAGTGGAGAGATAAGTTCTGTACCAGCTCCTTGATGACCCAATAATTTAAGTCAATGTGCTGCAGCAGAGAAGCAAGCCTGCAGGACACTGGACCAACCTTTCCTGAACCTTTCCTGAACATTTTCATAGATCTCTAGAAGACCTTGTAAATGACAATATTGTAGTTGTGTAATCAGAATTTTAGTTTATGGTTCTTGTTAGCAAAGCTTCAGAGAATTGTAGATTAATGTGCATAGTTCTTTATGTTTTTTGGGGCATTTTTGCAGAAATGTTCAATTACAAGAATCTTAGTATGGGGTGGCCAATTTTTTGCATGTGGCTGCAACATGTTTATGATAACATTTGAATCTATTAATAATCACTATAATCCAACAAATTAGGTATATGTGTAAGTGGTTTTTATATCCATTCACCAGATTAAATTGCCTTTTGAATCAAATATCTAGTAGGTCTTTGGAAAAAAAAGGTACCAGAAGACAACATAAAAAGGCGGCTGAAAGAGATCCATCAGTTCGAATGGGAAATATAAAACAAGACTTGAAACTTGGGGAATAATGTTTGGTTGACTTTAGATCTAATCCCATTTTTCTCTGAGTGCTCTCATCAATATTGCAAAGGATACTCACTAAGTTCACTTGGAAGTTTTTTTCATGCCAGTGTTTGACATCTTCATGTGTGTTTACCCCTGAGAGTTGACACCCACCTAAAGGCTCACTGACCGCGCATCTTTTCCTGTTTGTCCAGTTTCTCCATCATTAATAGTTCACAGACAGCTGGACGAAGCAAGAATTCTCACACTAAGGTATTCAGATCCCATATAGGAAATGATTTCTTACAGCATGTGGCACTATCTCGAGTGATTGATTGTGTGACGTAGAAAATCTCATATTTGCACAGTTCGACTCATAAGATGCATTTATGTCCTCTCACCAATTCAAATAAAAGCAAATTTTTCCCCCTGACAGTATCAGTATTTATTCGCTGTCCATTCCTTTGCCCTAAAGTGAGAGATCTGTGCAAATACTGGCCCTTTAGGGCTCAAAAAGAATGGAAATGTCTCTGTTATTCTGTTATGAAAGAAATATTAAAACTGCTATTGCAGTTTTTTTCCTTGCAGATGATGACATTTGGTGGCATTTGTGATGCCACGAGGCAAACTGTCAGCATCTTAGAACTTTCATGGCTGGATTGTCAAGAAATTTGTCACATATATTCGTATCCAGAGCTAAATGAATCATTAGCGGTGACCTGTTAACCTTTGGTCTGAGGTCACTGTCAGACAGAAATGTTAGTGGTGTTTTCTGTTCCCTTTAGTTCTTCTTGCTGTCAGAACACATCCATGCACAGCACTGATTACAACTTAAAGACCTATATGAAATATTCATGTGATTTTTTTCATTTTTTATAGTAGGGCCGTAAATCCCCACTTTGATCACAATACAATATTATATTGATTTATTGGATAACAATCCAATTTTGATTTGATTCGATTTAAGATGCAACAGCTGACATTAAACATCAGGGTTAATTGAACACAGTAAGTTACATTAAAAAAGCCACTAGAATATCATTCAACATTTTCATTCCTACGATTAGGTGTTTTAACTAATCAATTAAATTTTTTTTTAAAAACGATGATCTTTTCCTACCGTATAACAGAGACAGATTAGTAATAAAGCAAAAAGAAAGTGACAGGGGAACCAATAATATTAGTCAATTATTGTACTGACTTTTGAGAAATGTTTGCATTTTGCATCAGTATTGATCAATATACATCATATGATTGATACATCAATGTACTTTGTTGTATAATTATACCCCTAATTCAGAGTGTTGAGAAACTAATTGAGGCATATTTATTGTGATTATTATAAAATTCAGATTATTTTTTAACAATAATTGCACCAAGAAAAACCTGTAGTGGTGAAATCCTTAATCCCCAGTTCTGTTTTGGTCCCACCAAGCTTTCTTCCACCAGATGCAACTTCCTTCTTTTTTTAAAAAAAAAAAAAAGTTCCTGTTGCCTTTCCATCATGTCCACCCAGTCTGTCCATTCTCCTCTGACCTCTGATATCAACCAGACATTCTGGTCCAGCTCCTGCTGCTCTCTGGATGTTTTCTCTTCTTCAGACCGTTCTCAGCAAACCCTGGAGATGGTTGTGTGTGTAAATCCCAGTAAACACTCAGACCAGCAACCTCACCTTCAACTTCCTGATTCTGATGTTCAGATCGAACTTCAGTAGGCTGCCATGTGATTGGTTAATTAGATATTTGTGTTAATATGTGGATGTGGAGACAGTTGTGCAGGTAAATCCCTCAATGTAGCATTTTCACGTCACCCTTCACAGATCATTTAAGACGAATAAATTTAACACCAGAAAGGTAACAACTAACTTTTCAATAGTCAAATGTCATTTTGTTACCAATATCTATCATTTGATACTCGCTGGCTATAATTTCCTGCAGCTGACGTGCTTTTACTCTGATTTAATGGTCGGACATGATGAGTGGCTTATGGGCCAATTCAGATTATGAAGAGCCATTCACTGTGAACTCTGTGCCGAGCGGGGCTTGCTTTTTGGAAGTGCTTTGTGTCAGCAGCTCCAGCTTTCCTGCACCGCCACCTGCTTCAGCCACTGTCTGTCTTATTTTAGGACATGTGCTTCACCGTCACATCCCTTTTTTCGTGATTTCAGTGACTATTTTTCAAATGTAGTCATTAACAGGAGGAACCAAGGGGAGATGATTGGCTCGTGCACATGCTCTCATGTTCATGCTTATGAGATTTATAAAAGGAAAGGTGGAGAGTAGCAGGCATCCAGATTTAAAGATCTAGATGTTTCTTGGAGTGTCTACTGTCCGTATTTCGTGAGCCCGCCCCTGTGCCAGTCTTTTACTGGAGAGGCCGCAGGTGTTTGTGATACTCGCTGATGCTGTTTGATCTATTCTGGTGGTGTCGACGTGCACCGCGGCAGTGTCAGAGTGAGCCACCATGCACAGCGCCCCAGAAAGAGAAGCAGCAAATGGAAATCATCCATTTCTAATCTCATTACTTACACTTATTTACACATGTCAGTATGTGTCATGTGGAAATAACTTGTTACATGTGCTGTTTTTCTTTTATTCACTTTGTCCAACCTTCAAGCCTCAGAACATGCACGTTCTCAGCCTGTTGAGCCTGAGGCAGAAACGCCATGTTGACTAGTAATAATGCAGTTTAATGAAGCATTGCCAGCACAATTAGACGTCCCATCTTTTTAGCATGTTTCCATCCTAATTTGTGAACATATTGAATCCAAAAGAAGTCAGACTTTAATATTAATAGACGTGCTAATGATATGTTACACCTATTTTGGTCATTATTTAGTCTTATATTCAAGTGTTATTGATTGATGCACATCTTTAATCAATAATAAATGTTTAGTAACGGGAAATGTGGTTAGGCTGGAAATGAGACTCTTTATCTGTGTTCTTGAACAGAGTTACTTTTTCCAGACAGTGAGGCTTTGCTGCCTCTGACATGCTTAGACTGTTGCAGCCCGCAGCGACTTTGGGCAACATAGAAGTGTTTCTGATGATTTGGCAGAGTTAGAGATTTAGCCCCATTTACACAGAATACATATCTGAATACAATAGATTATATCCGAGTATTTTGGCTCACATAAAAAACACTTTTCCTCTCTGTTAGAAGGATGAGCAGCTTTCCTCGAGGTCCGTGGTGACTCCTGACTCACATTCCAAGGAAATACTCAACGTAGCTAGTTGCCTTCGTTCAGTTTTGTATTTATTATTTTTGATCAAGAAAGTGAAGGGGAAAAAACTTGCTCTTCTTCTCCCTCATTAAATCTATAAATGTTATCTAGAACTTTGCTCACCGTAAATCTTCTTGTCATTTCTGCATGCTGCAGATTTGCAACATGCCCTCTGCCAAGCAAATGATTGATGTGGCCTCAGATGTCTGGACACATCCATCTTTTTGTTTTTTGTTTTTTTTTTCAGCTACACTGGATAAATGAGCATCTGACTTTGCACTGATTAAAATTTTAGCTCCAGTTGCTTTATAATCTTATTTTTATTACCGGATCTTTGTTATGAATTGGCGCTATACAAATAAAGCACCATTGAATTGAATTGAATTGAATTGAATTGAATTGAATTGAATTGAATTGAACTGAATTGAAACCGACTCTAAAACAACAAATGACAGAATTTCAATCAAAGCGTTTAATAAGGCAATGAAAATAAATTTTTTGTCAAATTATGTTGAAATAAAGACTCCTGACAAAGTCAAAAAGCCTTGATGAAACAAACAAAAATGAAGTGACTCTTTTATGCATTTAAAAACTAAAACGGGTCAGTGCGGACCTGAACACAAGAGGAAGGTTAAACAGAGATGGAAGACATGAGGTATGTCATGTAAAAGATGAATATTTAACTGAGATGTTTTTCTTCATACATCACCTGTCTGGGTGATGGAAGGCAGACCAGTTCGTTGGTGTCAGACTAACGCTTGTGAACCTGCTAAGATGCTTTGGTACAGATGCGTATTGGTCAGATGATGCCTTCCAGGTTAATGTCTGCATGGGAAGGCAAGGAGAGGCAACTTCAGCTGAGTTTCCCTGTTGTAGGTAGAGGAGGTTGAGATGGTAGGTTGGAGTCATCCCAAGCACGCTGCTGTCATTCTGCAGCTCTCTGAGGAGTGGAGAAGGACACACAAAGGATGACCCTGTGAAGTTCTGCCAAATCTCATCATATGGCTGAAAAAAACCGCTGACTTTCCTGAAGAGGAGGAAACAGATGCTGGAGATATGTTGTTTCTGAGACTCTCTGTAGTTTTTCTTTTTATCATATTTTCACACTTTTAAGCAGAGGAAGAGAGGAAGAGTGTGAGAAAGAGACAGTTTGCTCATCTTAAACCACAGGATGTGGATCAGTTTTCATCCTCAGCTGTCACAAACTCATCCCAAAGTTGCAAGAATTTTTAAGCGAGCGTGAGATCAGCTGCTAGAAAGTCTCTCTGTTCTGTGTGTTTAGTATTTTCACCTGCTGCCAGGTTTATTCCCTTGTTTTATTAAGGGAGGTACAAAAACATGGGGACCAACTTGTTTGTTGATGTGTTTCAGTTTATACCTTTTCTACAGGAAATTAGACTTTTAATGTCTCTGTTATCTCAGTGAAAAGTACATTTGTACTCTTACTGGGAATAAAAGTCCGGAACCGATGTTTCGTTCATTCCGTTTGTTCCACTGCAAAAAGAAGTGGGCTGGTTTTAAACATTAAACTCCCAGGATGAAACACAGTTACACTGCTCAGGGTGGACATGAGCAGATTGATTTCAGAGGGATGCTAAGTCTGCTGCCACAGATCCCACAGGCCCTCTGATCTGGCTTCAGAGGTCTAGTGGCCCAGACTTTAAACTCATGCAGCATTTCCCTCAGCTGATGCACAAGCACCCGAGCTTCACCTGGTTAACAAAACAAAACAAAACATTTCCGAGAGGAGAATCTCAGAGCATCACATGTACGGGGATGTAAAGCACACATTGTGCCAAAGGTCAGGTCCTGCCACTCCAAGACCTTTGAAGGTTCATCCACTTTAAGGTCTCATCACAGGAATCCAGCAGGGAACCGTCCTCATATAGGAGGCCTACCTGGACGAACATTTGGTGTCTCCAAATTTCACCAGGAATCTGAATAAAGAGGAACTAAGAAGAAGGGCCCAGCTATGTAAATACAATGATGGGTGACACAGGTGACCCTCCCTTATTGCTCCTGTTCTGGGTTCAGTTTTGTACTGGTTTACACCATCCAAACTGGTGGTGAGGAAGCTCAGCCTGCAGGCACAAACCACATGGAAGCAGGAAGAGGGAAAGAAGAAACAAAGATGTCCAAACTAGGACAACAAAGGAAAATGTCATGAAACAGCTGTGCTGTGGGAGAGATGTTGCTTGATGCCAGTTCAGTGGGGTTCCCAGTTTCCGGTAAGATTCATCAACAGGTCAGAGATGCTTTACTTGCACGTCTTGGGTCTCCTGAGGTCAGAAAATAACTTTCTGACCCCAGAAACTGCAGCAAAGTATTTGATTTATTCATTATTTATTTTTAGCATTAAGCCACTGATGGTGCAGTGACCAATGCTGTACAGACTGGTACCAGACAGAGGACCTGTTTAAAATTTCAGGTTATTTGCTCGCCATACCTTCCTTTCCCTGTGTTTCCTGTGTTGAAACAGGTTAAAATTGAAGCATTGAGCCTTTTTCTGATGTGTTTAGAAAATTCCAGCAACCATCAAACTTCCTGTAGATTATTCCACCCATTTTCACCCAAAACTAGATTCTGTGGGTCAAAAAAACATGGTAGTCTGTTCTTTTTTTGATAAACAAATTGGCCCAAATTTGGCGTTGGACTTACAGTGTTGACTAAATGTGAGTGTGTTACATGACCATCACCTGTGGGGCGTAAGGAATTTGACATACGGAAGGTTTTACTGGTTGGGACCTTTTCTGGCCCACAAACTATTCGCCGTAATCTGCAGCCAGACCAACAACTGACATCTGGACCACATGTGGCTCACTGGAGACTTGCCATAATCCAAACCAGCCAGGCTGCTGACACCTGGTTCATACCTGGCCCACACAACAATTGTCATCGCTGTAACTGAGCCATGAGTGCCCAGATTTGGACCAAACATTTCTACTGTCTGGGATGTGGATTATTAGAAAAAAATACTTTTAAATAGACCCTCTGAAATTTGTGTGACAGCAAAAAAGCTGGACACAGAAAACAGGAGAGTCATCAAGGGTGAAGAGCTAACAGAGGACTGGATGAGGGGAAAAAGACAAAAAAAACATTAAAATCCTGCAACACCCTGATAACAATAACAGACATCAGAAGTTCATGTTGGAGAAACTTTAGAGGAGACGTTAAAGTTAACAACGAACTTTTAGCCTGATTTGATAATCATCAAAAGTCATGGCTTAAAACAAGCTTGTCCAGGATAACAGGAATGGTTCGGGTGCTCCTGAATGGCCACTATCCTGCAGGATTTTGTTTTATCCCGCCCCTAATACATCTGATTCCAATCAAACAGATTCAACCGCTCCTTGTCAACATCTTCACAGTGACCCACTGGTTTCATTCAGGTGTGTTGGAGCAGGTAAAGCCGTAAAACCTGCAGGACATTGGCCCTCCAGGACCGGAGTTTGTGGCAAGTATTATATATTTTATTAAGATTTAATGTATTTCTCAGTGATTCATATAAGATGCCAGTTGTCAAATCTGGTAGAAAATCACATTTATGTCTCATCTATTTACAAATGTGAGAAGAAGAAATGCATTTTGCATGTTTTAAATTCCAATCCAAGGTTTAAAGCAGATCTATAATGGAGAAAATATCCCTCCAAAACAAGCAGAAAAAAACATAAAACTGGACAGCTCAAAAGTTTCATCCTGGCTGAGCTGTTTATCTTATTTCCTGAGCAGCAATTCTTTCTACAGACAGCGAGGATTTGTTATTGATTCCTGCGGGAATTACCTCTGATTCCAACAGAGATTGCATATGTGGACAAGAGCTTCCCCCTCCACGCACACACCGAGATGCTTCCAACCTGCAGCAATTGCCTATCAGGAGGGCCGTTTGTTTGTGTGCGATAATTCGACAGGATGACAGATGGAGATGTTGACAGAAGCAGGAAGAGGCTGACGGAGAGAAAGAGGCGGAGGATGATTGAGTGTGTGATTAATAGAGACACAGAAAAGGTTGAGGAATGATACAGTCTGAAACAGAGAGCGCTCTCTGAGAACGATGTTGTTTAATGTAAACTGCTCGATGCATCAGCATCAGACAATGCTCACGGCAGGGGTGTGTGTGTGTGTGTGGGGGGGGGGGGGGGTTGACTTATGAGGACTGAACCCTGGGTGAACACATGCTCACAAAGCCGTACCTATTTGTACCGACACAAAAAGCTCAAAGCAACATCATGTCACATTATCGCCTTCAACCTGTGGCAGCCACGCCTGTTGTCCCCAAATCTCTCTGCTGGCTGCGTGATACATTATGCACCGATACCAATATTTGTCTACATTACTCTCTATTCACTTACCTAGTTTAAGTGTACACATTTCTAATTAAAATTATGTCTCATTGTCCTTTAGTCGGCAGATCTGCTCTGGCAAAGTGTTGAAAAATCTGGTTTCTTAGTGCAGCACACAGCAAAAGTAAGAAGCCAGAGCTGGCATATAATGCCATTTTCTTTTGAGACAATAATTCAATTTCCACACTATCATTTTCAACCTTTACTCAACAGACATAAGGAAAAAGAAAATATAAGGTGGTGTTCAGGACGAGGTTGTTATCTGAACAGGTGCTGGCAGGATCTTTCACTAAAGCTTCAGGACTAAACTCATTTTTGTGAATATTGCCTTAATATTTGTTGACAGCTATCTATCCCTGCATTTCTTAAAAGAAAATGCATGTAAATCTATTTCCTTTTCCAAAATATCCTTCATCCAGAGGCGGCTGTAGACATGAAACTCTGAAGTAATGCTGGGCTAGCTGGTGGCGAGGACATTTACGTTAACATCAAGTCAAAATAAATACATTGGAGCGGACCTGTCCTCGCTGTTTGCAGGCCAGAAAAAGTTGTGGCTCTCCACTTTGTACCAAATTCCTTCAAAGAATCATCCCTTTTTTTAAAATACATAATTACAAAGGCCCCTGTCTCTTTGATGAATGCAACACTTTCCTCCATTTTCCCCTCTTTGAGCTTTATTTTCCACGTTTAACTCTTTATTGTTATTTGATCGTACCTCTTTCTTCTCAGCAGATATCGCTGCTTGTCTAACCCTCTCATGTCATTTCCACCTCCAACTGGTCCAGACAGATGGCTTCCCTTCCCGGATCTGGTTCTGAAGGAGGTTTTCCCTATTAGAAGAACTTTTTCCCTCTCTACTGTTACCTGTTATCTGTTAGTTTCCTGAGTCGGGCAATAATTATCATCAAGTGCCAAATATGAACACAGTTATTATAAATTGGACTAATGTGAATGATGTAATGATTTGGATTATAATTTAACCACAATTAAATGTGTTATATTGGACTGGGTCTGTAAAAGTCCCTTGAGATGGTTTAGTTGTAGACTTGGTGCTGTTGGAAGAAAGCTGAACTGAAACTGAAGGATGTGGATGACCTTTAACCCCTCAGGACAGAAAGACTGTGGTCAGATGAGTCCATGTTTCAGATGTTTTTGGGAAAACTGACGTCTGGTTTTAGAAAAAGCTGCAAAGCCATGATCAGGGAGCATCATTGTCATGTTTCATACTTTTTTCTAACACTTGTACCAAGGAAAGCTCTCATGGAAACATTTGCTTGAAATGTGGAGAAATAATCCAAACTGCAAACAATATGGGACTCATTACGGTCGCCTCTTTAGCGATTCATCTGCAGCATCGGAGCCAGTTTTTGTTACAAAAATCTTTCAGTTTCAGAAAAGCTTTTAGTAATTTACTGTAAATCACTGGAGGGATGTTAATGATCGACTGTGGCATGTCTCTGGACAAACCATGGTGGGAACCAGATCAATAGGTGGACCTTAGTTTTACCATTGATGATTTTTTCCAGTCTTTGTGTGCACAGATGTTCAGCCAATAGATCTGTGCCAGTTTCATTTTTGTTCACATGATATCCTTATATAATAATAATAATAATAATAATAATAATAATAATAATAATAATAATAAGTTGGATTTGTAGTGTCATTTACATTGCAAGATCTCAAAGGGCTCTTTGCAAAATAAAGTGATTAAAAAGAATAAGTGAAATCTTTAACCTTTAAACCTTTTTTTAAATACAGTTGATTTCCTTGATGAACTTGTCTCCACTTTTGATTATTATTCAGTTATCTTTGTTTTTGCTGCTTTCTGCACACTTTCTGCGTTTTTTACTTTTTTACAACAGAGCAACCCGTTGCAGATGGAAGATGGAACATGGTGGCTGGCATTTTCTATGAGCCTAACTCATATATTTGTACTGTTTTTGCTTAGTTAGGTCATTCATTATGGATTTTGTTGTATTGTGAGTCACCAGGAAAAAATATGTTGGTATGGGGAGGCGTCACCAAAGTTTCCCTTTTCTTCCTCAGCAGTGTCCTTTTCCTTTCAAACACACCTCTTATTAAATGACTCTTTCAAGTATGTTTTTTTTTTTCCTATTTTATTTGAAGACATGCGGTCTTTGTGTCTGTCTCTAATCTTTTTCCTTCAGGTTTTAAAAACCTTTTCCTCAATGAGGCTCCAACACCAGTGGAAATCATAAACCGCTGATGTCCGAGTAAACCAAACTACACAAAACACCTGGGACAAGTGCAATTGAGGCATTATATTTCATCTGAATACTAGCTGCATTAAATCATAACAATGTGAGACCAAATATGTCTAGAAAGAAAAATCACAAAATTACTAGAAATACAAAATAAATCATAAAAACATTGAAAATAAAATGAAATAAAATAAAAAATAAACGTTGCAAACACAACCTCCAGCTTTAGAAAGTAACAAAACAAAAAACTACAACAAAGTTTTGGCTGTATGCCACAATATTCCATCTCAAAGGTGGAATCTGGGGTTGAGATGTGGTGGCTGGAGGCTTTGGAGTCCAATGAAGTCATTGTCATGTTGGAGATGATGACGGACTTGCTTTTATCACTGATGCACCTTAACCCACTGTAGTGGACACCTATTCAAAGGCTGCTTTTTGCTATGTGCAGGGGTGAGGATAAAATATTTGTACATTCATCTCTTCATTGGACATTAGCAGATCATCCAATACACTGCCACTCACTGAAGAATAAATAAACATGTTATAAAATCTTAAATATATCATACGATGTAATCATCAAGTTTGCCTCAGTGATAAACAGGACAAGAAAATAACACAACTATATATTTATATGGAAAATATATGTTATGTAAACATTACAACATATTATCTTATAAATATT
>JBBBVT010000001.1:2261617-2279429 GCA_037177035.1 Craterocephalus eyresii | reverse complement strand
TATATTGACTTACATACTATTTGCCTGTATGTGTATGTTTAATCTTTGAAGTTAAAATACAGGGACTACTCAGAAAATTTAAATATCCTGATTAAGTGCATGCATTTCTATAACTTAAATTAACTTCACAGATTAAATGTATGTATACGTGCATTTCATCTGTAAAGTTAAATTACAGAAATGCATGCACTTATCCATGGAATTTCTCATTTTTGAGTAGTACTTTATGTATCATGTTTGATTAATTTGGCTTTATAAGGTTAAACATGCAGTATTCAGCACAGACTCTGCAAAGTTTGCAAGGTTATGGACACGTCACCATAACATCAGGTGACCCTTCTGAAAAAGACTACAGGGTAGTCGAAACGTTAAGGTAATTAAACCTTTCGCTGTTTCACTAGAAGGACCAAAACCGACTGTTTAAAAAACAGCATGTATTTAACTGGACAACTCCAAACGAGCTGTCCAGCATAACATGTGGAATCCTTTTCAATTTTCCTCAGACATTTACATACTAGGTTGTATATATTGACTTGTTTAAACTGCAAAGTCCTGGATTTTCCAAAATAATAGCTTATGAAAAATGGCTGAAACTCTTTCAGGAACATTTTTTAAAAAAGAGGCGAGGATCTTCATTAAAAAGTTGGACCAATCTGGCTTTGATGGCGTTTGAGATCAGCAACATGTGAGATCTCAGTCAGTCTGACTCCTTATAGTCCTTCCCAGTAATCAGGATTTGGTATTAAATCTAAGGATCTGACTTTTCAGTGCTGGAGCCAGAAGTTTTGGTGGCAAACCAGGAAGATGTGGTTTTAAAACAGGCTCTGGGTCTAAACAATGACTAAAATATTTTGTGTTTTTAAAAAGAGACGGTAATGAAGACATTACAGTCTTATTCTGCATACTTTGCTGCCGGTGTGTGGGCAATGCTTACCTCCCGAGCTGTCACTCAGGCTCTTATCTTTGTGGCCTTCTGGTTCCCGGACCGCCTTCTCCGTCTGGGAACACCTATGAGGATCCACATGCACTTCTTTCCCCCGAGCCTGAGACTCGTGGCCGTTGGTTGGGACCACAGCGGGTGGCTGGGAGCTGCTGATCTTCGACACACTCTTCTGGGAGTCTTTCTCGCTGTCTGTTACGACAATGACGCTGTCTTCACCCCGGTCTTCGCTCTCCTCCTCCATGGGTTCAGGAGACAAAAGCTGGCTCTGGGAGAGGACCAGAGCCATTCCTGAGGCATTTCCCGTGTTCTCCGCCTCCATCACTGCCTCCTCATCCGCTTCTGCATCAGCCTGCTTACCTACTTTGTCTTCCTCTGTCTGGTTGTTGACATGCTGACGGGATGGGGACCCTGCAGACGAACTCTTTTCAGTTTCTTCTCTCAGGTCCAGAGAACTTTTGGACACATTAGCAGCAGACGATTGAGAGATCATGGACTGTGAAGGCAAAGTGCCGGGCGTAGTGTCGGGCGGAGTTTCCTGCACGCAGCTATTAACAGTCAAATCAGAGCAGGACACCGAATTTATCGAGCTTGCCTCTTTACCGTCGCTCACATCCTTTACATTCACATTTTTTACATTCAACGTAGGTTCAGTGTTTTCCAGCCTGTCTGATTTCTGCGACTGATTGTTCTGTCGGGCACTTTCGCTGCGCTGCGTTTGGGATTCAGCAGAAGTTTTGCAGGCGGTGGCAGCTTGGGACTCGGGAGGCTCGGCAGCACTTTGACTCTTCTGACATGAATTCACGGAGTCGCTGGTGTCCACACCAGGAGGCTCCTCCAGTTCTTCTATCTGCGTGGCCTGACTGTCCTCCTCCTCCGGCTCGGAGCTTTTCTGATGTGGGTTAGCGCTTTCTGTGTTCACAGAGAGCTGCAAAGGCAAAGTAAACGGAGCCGACTCCGGATGCTGAGACAGCGTCGCTCCAGGCGTTGATGCCGACTTCTTATCAGACGGTTGAGGCGTTTCCTGGCTTTGAGTTGGGACGAACACATCCTGAGAAAACAAATAATGACCACATTTACATGAGAGTTTTAATTCCTCTTTAAAGTGGAATTAAAGTTAATTCTGCTTTATACAGATGAAAAATGTGCATGTTAATGCTTTATTCCTGATGCAAATTCCAAAATGCTTCCTATTACGTTTTCTCATGTTTTTGATGAAAGCAAATGAAGAAGGAAGGAGTTTTTAACTTCCGTGACGTACGTACGTCACTTCCAGCCCTCCCCAATCCCTGGATTTAAAGCCCTAATTAAGAAAAGATGTTTTCCATGTAAACCTTCATTCTGAATTAATATTTCCATGTAAACCTGAAGGAGAATATTTTCATTCCAAATTATTAAATTCCATAATGTAACCATAGCCACTGTATATATGAAACAAACGTATGGAGCTGTCCCTAATGATTATTTTTTCTTCGATTAATCGATTAGTCTGTATTAAAACCGGTTTGGAAATAAAATATTCATCCTTACAGATGATGATGAAAAGTTATTTTTAAGTGCAAAATGTTCTGCAAAATGCTCTCTGCTCTGCAACCCTAAAACGACGAACTAATTCTGAGGATGGTGAAAATAAAGAAGAGTTCAGCACATACGTGAGAAAACTCTGGCTGTGAAGGTACAGAGAGAGTTCGCTCCAAAGCAAAACCAGGGGAATTCTGGGATACAGGAGTGGAGGCAGATGGACGCGGCTTAGCGGAGGTCTCGGTTTCCATGGGCTCGTCCTTTTCCTCTGCTCGCTCGTCTGGGGGAAGCGAAGTATCCATGGGCTCATCAGCGCCTGACGGAGAAAATTAGAGCAACTTTTTTTAAACCAGCTGACTGAATTTCTCATTTTAGACTAACAACCTGAGACAGATTCAGTCATTTACCACGTTCGTCTGCTGCTTCCGTCGGGGAGCTGGGTACAATTAAAGGAGTGTGGGTGAAGTTGTCTGGGGTGGGGGCAACATAATCAACAGAGCTCCTGGAAAGGTAAGCAGAGAGATCTGAACATCTGGGCTGTGTCTGTGACCCCTCTGGGTTGTGCAAGGGTAAAACAGGACTTACTGGGACAGACTTTCCTGCACCAGCGTTCCCTGTCCAGACAGATGCAGCAGTCGGAGGGTGTGGCTCGGTGTGGAGGTGGGGTGGCCCTGCTGCTCCGGCTCAGACACCGTGCTGTCAACAGCTGCACCTGATGCAGAAACACACATACAGCTGAGTTTCAGTTACAAAAAGAGAAAATGCATTTATTTTTTACTGTAATCAGGCAGCAGATTAAGGCAACAACCAACAACTCCAACTGGGTTTCAGTCACATGACTTTTGCAGGTTGATCCAGTTCAAGTGAACAAAATGATTCCTTGTCTCACACAAGCAATGCCTGAAAGATTTTTAAATATCAAATTTCCTCTATATAACCTAGAATTTTAACTCAAATTCACTGAGGTTTGAATTTTTTACTTTTATTTGGTGAAAAATTACTCAACATACCAAACTTTCTTGTGAGACTTCTGTAGTGAGCACATGAAATGATCGCAAAGAACCAACTCGTCTCCGCTCTGTACAGGATCACAATGAACTTCTATTATCCCAAAACCAGACTCTGTCATAATAAAACTCATATCCACCACATCAGTGGTGCTGATATCTGTTCATTTCATCCTTTAAGTTGATCAAGCCTTCTGTTTGATCAACTTAAAATCAAATAAAAAAGACTTTATTTATAGCAGAGGGAAATTAAAATTCCAAAAGATCTTTGATTTTGAAGTTTTATCTTTAACAAGTTCAACCTTCTATCAGAAAACCCCATTCTACATTTTCTTATTAGGGATTGTCAGTATCATATTCTTAAGTTAAGAGGCAAATATCTGTCTATTAAAATTTTTTGCACCAGAGTCCTGAGTTAATTCAGGATCAATCACACTTTAATCACAGAATTTTCTATTTCTATTTTCTATTCATCCATTTTATTTTAAGGGATTTCTAAACACAATACCCATATACTCTCCACCCGGACTCATACGATATAACACTTTCGACACTTTATATTTTATAGACTCAGGACCCTTTATTCAAAATCTAAAACTGTGTATATAATGTATATTGCATATTTATTTATTCTATTTTTTATCTCATTGTCTTTATACCTTTTTATCTTATCGACCTGACTCTCTATTTTGCTCAGCTGTCTTATTGCAATTGCCCCCCAGGGATAAATAAAGTATTCTGAATCTGAAACAGGATACTTATAACATGTATACATTATAATAATACTTATTTAAGCTGTTATGAAGTCCATATAGATTCTAAACACATAATTAATCTTGGCTTGTTTATTTCTTGATATTGTAGTTATTATTAAGTGAGGCAGACCTATAAAAGTTGTGATTTCCAAGTCGGACCTAATGCAACATAGGTCTATATTATAATGAGTTAAAGTTTAATTTTCTTTTTCTTGATCGGCAGCAGGTTTGAGTAGCCTTCTCCGGCTTAGTTGATAAAATCCCTCAGTCTGGTTCAGAAAACCATGTTATAGAACTTTAAAGCTGAACTGTCCGTTTAAAAGATCCATTCTGGGTCCGTTTCTGCTTCAAAACCACAACCTGCTTTCTGCATCTCTACCTGAAATTGTGCTGCGAGTGCTGCATTAATCATGTGTTTAAAAAGAAGGTTACAGCCGTCAAAAGAACTTTGATAGCCCTCATTTTATACTGCATATGTGTGTTACCTTTGCTTTACAAGTTAAAAGTAAATAATAAAGAGGAAAAGGCAACATGGAAATAAAAGAAAAATACAAGATTCCAAACTAAACTACATTTTAGCGCCATCGAAAACAATAAGTAAATGCTTAAAAACATAGAAGGATGAGCCACCTTTGGAAATGGCTAATGGTTTATGGTATAATCCCAGATAATGCCGGTTCCTGAAAGTACCAACTTTGCTGCATTCATGTACCTGTTTTATCAGCGTCAAACAGGTCTTCCTGTGAGGACAGGATCTCACAGTCCTGCTGGTCCTCCTCCACAGAGGCCTGCAGGTTCTGAGAGTGCAGAAGAACCTGGACGCTTAGCTGCCGGCTTGACTGAGCCGGAGACTCTGAGGAGCTGCTGGAGCTCACCTCAGACCTGCAGGATGAAAGCTGCGTCAGTACGGGACTAAAACAAGCATCACTGAACACGGGAACACGGCATGGAGACAAACCTCACGGATTTGTGGTCCTGACTCTCCGAAGTCCTGGAGGTGACGTTCGGCTCTGCTGAGATGACAAGAAGGTAAAAGTTGGGTTGATAAATTCTCCGACCAGGTGATGATGAATTCTCTACAAGTCTGCGCTCATCCAGCAGCATCACGAGCACTTAATAGTAAAGCTAGTGTCCAACATATTGAGATTAAGCAAAAAAAACATGATCCAGCAAGGGAATAAAAACACACCAAACTTTCGCTGCCTTTCACTATCTCTCTGTGGGATGATGTCTTCTTCAGCCTGCAGGTCCTGGCTCTGAGAAAGCTCTACAAAACCAAACTGGGAAGATCCCCCTGAGACACATGCAAGCGGATTTATTTCCCAATAATTGCAGAAATGCTAATATTTATTTATCTGAAAGGGACAGAAACTGAACCACACACCCTCAGACTGAACGCAGTTTGTTGTAGAATCAGCACCAGAATCCATTTCGCAGTCCTCCGGCGCACACCTGACAAAATGAAAACACTACATCACTGTCTGACCCCAAGCATCATCACTGTGGAAATCTGTGTGCTCCACACATACCTTTTCCTGTGAGGAGGAGGGCAGACATTTAAAACTTGACTCTCTTCCTGCAGCAGTGAGCCGGGGTCAGCTGCTGCAACAAGCTCTACACGAAGAAAACACAATCAGTTTTTTATTCTTCTAACACAGAGAGAGGAACGTGTCGCATGTCTGTTGACAGAGAAGCACTGACCAGGTTCAGTCCGGCTGTTACTCTCTGATTGGCTGTTGGTCGGAGAGCATCGGCTTCCTAATGGTGATGATATCAGTTCCTGGTTGGAAATTAAAAGTTAATAAAGTAAAAATGAAACAAACGGTAGATTATGTAAATCATCAACTTCAATTAAAAGTCCTCCACTAGTGAAGTGGAAATTCTGATTGGGGATTAAATCCCTTTCAACCCATGCAGCTAATAATGAATCAGTGAGTTGAATCCATTAAAGCACACTTCTGGGTACCTCGTCTCAGAGGCTGTGTCATGATTCATCTCAGCTAATGTGGAAAGACTACGTATGCATCAAATGTGACTTCTTGTGATCACACAAAACTTCCCCACAAGACATGCGGCCTACGTCACACAGACACACACCACAGCACTCAGAACATCGCCAGGATGCAATATGATGCAATCCGTTGGTTTCCTTAGCTAGGTAATACTTTTTCAATTAATTGACTTATTATAAATCAGATTAATGTGGATTTGTTTTAATTGGATGACAATGAAATGGCTTAAGTCTTTAAAGGGCCTCAAGATGACTTTTTTGTGAATTGCAGCTATACACATAAAGCTGAATTTAATTCAGTGACTACAACATTATCGTAGTTTAATCACATCTGATCCATTAAGAGCTGCATTGTCACTATTAGTCATGCGGACAAATGGGCCGGACCTGAGGCCGATTAGCAGCCATCAACTGCTTTGTCTTGATACCCCAAATGTGTGACCAGTGAAGCTGGCAGAGGTGCCTGCATCCGCCTGAATATCAAACATTAAATGTCTAAGTCATCAGCAGGATGGAAATGGTGATTCAGGAGTCACTGAGAGCACTGTGGTTAGGTTACTGTGGTGTGGAGAAAAAAAAAGACTGAGCATGTCCAACTTGTCCGTTTTCTCAAGTCACTGACCAAAAACCATCTTGGATATTCACTGGAATAGCTTGGTCACTGTAACTTTACAAACACACGATTTTCTTTTGGGAAACAGCATCTGATCAGAAGTGCCTTTGATCTTAGCGAATGGATCAGCTGTCTGATCAGCTCATAGACGCAGAGTTTCAATTATTGTTTGATAACGTCAGAACACGGACAAGTTTTAAAACCAATTAAGAAATTCATTCTCTAAATATTACTAATGGAGTAGTTATCATTTATATTAAATAAGAGATGTATGTGGATGCCAACACTACTGTGACACCTGCTAAAAGTACTACAGTTTCTCTGTTGTACCACATAGGCTCGGTCATAGCTCTTCTTATGTTAAGGAACAGGTTGTTAAATTCCACACTCTGCAGAAGATGTTCTCACTATGTTCTACTGATAAAGGAGAGACTCGGACTACAAAAATCAAGACAATGTGAACTATGGTTGCGCAATCTTATGCAAGCATGCAACATATGTTATTGTTAAATACTGCAATGACATACAACTCACAACATAACATGTCAACAAATACTTCAGGATATGGCATTAAGTTGCTTTCCACTTCTGCAGCTGTCCTCGCTGGAAAGTTGTAGAACATGTACAAAGGTGAATACAACCATCACTGACATGACTGTGGTTCTACTTTTGCATATAAAAAATCAGATGTATGTGTAATGAAGTCCAAGCAATCTTTCATAATGATAGGTCACATGTTATATCAAAAGCTCTGTGTACATAGAGGAAGTCTGCAACAAACAGGAGGTTTTTGACTGTGAATGACCTCATGAGGTTTTTTTTTGTCAAGAAGACAAGCATCAGGTTTTAAGGATAACTTGTACTCTTGTACTCCTTTAGTGGGACCCCAGACATGACTGCATCTTAATCAGACCTAAATAAGACTCAATTCTGAATAATTCTGCATTAATATATATATATCTTTAAGCTACTTTCTTGCCATCAGATCAGGCAAATGCATGTAAGTCGTAACTACACAACTTGTCATGTTTGCAGTACCTACTATAATAAAATCAGATCATACTTGTACTTGCTATTAATCAAAAACTACAGCAAAGGACTACTACAGCATCTCTTTTCTATGTGTTTTTAGCTTTGTTTACTTGCTAACGGGAAAGACACTGAGAAAAACATCTGGAGAAGGGACTACCACCTCAAAGCAAGATGGTCTCTGAACAGCCGGCCAGCTAAGACATCCATGTATAGGATTTGCATGATTTGTTCTTCCCTATGTGCGCTTACGGGCTCTTATCTAGGCTGCAGGTGGAAAGAACTGAAATTTCCAGATGTGAATATGACTATTGCAGGGTTTCGCACACATAGGCCAACGTGTGGCGCAGCGCCACAAGTTGGATTTTCATCGCGCGCATGTCTCTCCCCGGGGAGTCTGGGCAAAACAGCAACATGGCCAGTGGCTGTGTGCATGAGGAGCCCCTCGGCTCCGCACATTTTCCTCTTGAAATCTGTGTTTGCTTTTGTGTTGAGTTTTTCTCTTAACAGACACACACGTCTGTTTCACGTCTGAATAAGAGTTAATAGATTGGCTGTCCTGAATTTAGGAGTTTTCAACAGCAGCACTTTGGCCCGTACTTCAACCACATCTGGCCAGTGACCTTTGTCATAGTTCACGCCCCCCCTCTCTAAAATAAATAAAAAAATAAAAACAGTGCAAACAATCTAAAAAGCCTGAATGATCTTAACAGAACGCAGCAACGCTTCCTTCCTACCAGAACCGGGCTCCGGGCAGCGGGCTGCAGGCTGGACAGGCGGCGGGCCAGCAGAGCTCGGTAGCTGCTCTCCGGATCGTCCTCAAGAGCGACGCTGTCCGGCTGGGAGTCCTCCACGATGAGACACGGGTTTTCTGGCTGAGGCAAGCTGGAGTCCAGTTCACTTCCACTGGGATCCATGAGGTCAGGCCGAGAACAGGAATCGGGCTGTTGTTGTCAGCTAGCCGGACAACAAGAGAAACAAAGGTAGGCACGTGAATCTGCAGCCGTTTACCTGAGAATAGCCGGTAGCTTTAGCATGCTAGCTAAAGTTAGAAGCTAACTACGAACGCTCCGCCCAACAACAAAGCACGTTACCCGCTCGAGTGGCAGTCTGAGGGCCAGAGATTGCATCATAAAGCCGGGGGAGGTGAACAGTTACCAGTTATATAACATTAAAGCATTATTATCTTTTCTAAAAAATAATTATTTCTGTTTTCTGTTTTACAGGGTAACAACACACCCACTTCTGCTCCTTTCCTCGCGGTAAAACTGATCAAGGGCGATTTCATTGGTCAGCTTGGACAGTGACGTCACATGAAAGTGCCGATTAGTTTTATGGTTATCTGACCATTTAAATTTTTACAGTATATTTGGTATCTATTAAAACAAAGCTCCTTCAGTTATATCTAAATGTAAATCAAGCGAAGCCACCCCTTTTTCTTCTTTTTTTTTCTCATTATTTATACAAGTATATGTTTCTTATTTACTTTGTTTACTGCGTTTCTTTAATTTTATATAAATATTCCAATCCACTTTCTATAAATAATGTTGGCTCAGTCTCAGTTAGAGACATATTTTTGGATGAAGTAAATAATTATCTGAGTTATATTTAACATCAGCTTTAACAGTACATATTGAGAAATGTGCCTAATTGCATCCACAATTGGGTAAGATTTATATCAGATGTATGTAGTACATGCATCGAGTTATGTAAATCTGTTATTTAGTTTTTTTCCCCTCTGTTTTTTTTTATAGCCTAACCAAAGATTTTGTGGAAACACTGTGTTTAATTAAACTTTTGTTAATAAATGCAGAGCATTAATAATAATAACAATAATAATAATAATAATAATAATAATAACAGCAATAATAATAATAATAACATTTGACTACTGTGTTTAAACTGTACAACAGTTATTAATTATTAATTGACTAAGTTATGCATTTTCCTACTATGCACTTCTTAAAATATGGAATTCAATTCCAACTATTGATTAAATATTTTTCATAAGATTTGATTGTCTTATAAATAAAAAGTTTTTTGTAAATATTTGTTTGAATCTATTTGGGCTGAATTTTGTTGTATGAATAAGAGGACACTTCAAGGTTTTCCATGTTGAGTTTTTTTTGGACTCTGTAATGATAAATTGTGTAAAAGATAGAAATCCAGGCCATTCGGTCCCACAGTGGGTTCCCTAAGACCTTCATGGGTCCTTGTGGGGTTTTCAGGGAGTTGAACAAAATGCAATGTAGGTTAACTTTTTCATAATAATTTCCCTCGTTGCATCGCTGAGTTTTTCCGCATCACATCTGACCAATATTACCTCCACAATTCCATCTTCTTACAGGTTGTTTTTGTTTTATATGTATTTTATTCTCACTGTAGTAAATTTCAAAGATGGATCTCCAGAAAACTTGGAACAGAGTTTTACTGTATGGGAATGTCAGGTGTAATGAATGTGCATCTGGGCCACTGGGTCCAATTTCTCTATTAATCATTCACATTTTCAATTTACTACAGACTGTCTTCTTACTCTTGTAAAAAAAACAAAAAAACATAGCACACTGTATCTGTGTTCAGATCATAGCAGATATTAATATTCTCTGAGAGTACATGTTGATGTAGAGTTATTAAAATTGTAAAGATCTTAGATTACTCGCATGATTTGAACTCTTAATCTTGTGCCGCGTGCTCAGTTATGAAGCTTAATAGATGGGCCTTTGAAATATTAACATGACTTTGTCATCATCATTTGACAGCCTCAGTTTCCATGGAGACAACACATTCCTTTAACATTGCAGTCTCAGCTCATGTAGATCAGAGGGCTTCATTTTGGCAGAGAAAAACAAAAAGCACCCATCATTTCACTGATGAAGGTGAGGTGCACAATGCATCTTTAAAACACCAAAAACATGATTGCACCAAGACACAGGAACACAACTAGCAAGAGGTACATCAGCTGAACTCAGAATCATCCTCCAGAAGAGTCAAAAGGACACTTAAAAGAGTATGGTACAAATTCTGACATAAAGGTCTACAGTTACCTATAAATAGTCTACATTTAGGGACGGAAAGGGATACTTTGTGCGTCATCTGATATCCTCCATGAAACACCATAGCATCGGTGATGTGTAGCACAAGTTAAGGTCAGCTCAGGTTGCTAAAGAGCAATATAATAGCCTATTCAGTCGAATGGGCTTGCTGAATCCAAATCGGAATGGTTTCATGTCTGTACAGCTTTCTCTCAGATTTTTATCGGCTTTCCAAATCATCTGAAGGTGTTTTCTGATCACACAGCAGGGACCCGATCAGCTACAGGAAAGAGGCAGCAGTGGCGGTGACACTGACCGGCATTCACTGGGAAAACACTGAAGTGGAGCCATCCTGCGAGGCAACAATGCAATCCTCAATGACCACATTTCCCTAAACGACTGCACGAGCATCTCGCAGCGATTTAGCCCACAACAAAAAACCTGATCATTTTCACGCATAGCTGAAAGGACGCAGCTGGGCACCAGCCTCCTGCAGCCACCGACCGGCGCCGCAAAGTTCAGCGTCATTTCTGCAGACCGGGCTCATCCCCACGTTAAGAAATGCGCAGCCACTACCCCAAAATGTCTAATCTGAGCCACCGCTGCTGGAGCTGGCAGAAGCTGAAAGGCGCACACTGCAAGCACAATACGCCGCTACGCCCTCTCATTACACTATTGTTCCTACTTTTACCGCAAAGAGGGAAAGAAAACAGCAACAAAAGAGCTTTACCTTGAAGTCAATATGTCTGCTCCTGGTTTTTTTTCTAATTTGTTTCACTGTCCCGCTGCTTGTAATAATAACGCGTCCAACATCGCCCAGTCCTGCCTTGCCTCTGTTTTGCTGAGAGTCAGGGTGTGGGATACACACACGCATGGCACGTAAAGATGCAAAGGCATTTTATAATGTAGATATGATTCCCACTTCCTCTCAAGTCAACAACCTCTTAAGGGATTAATTTTTGCTTGAGGTGCAAAATGTAGAAGCAAAAAAGAAAGCCAAAATTACTTATTTCACAATGTAATTTTAGATGTTTGCAGAATTTTGCTTTAATTTCAAGCCAGATGTGTTTTGTTATTTTTTTTCTCCCCCAAAATCTAACTGGAAGTGTTTGCAGATCCAAGAGTTACATCATGATAAATCTTTTGTACGGAAGCGTGAGAATTCAAGGGTGAGATACAAAGCAAGAGTAAATCTATAAGTGTAAATACAATAGATATTACAGTTTATTTACTTTTAAAAAAGAAAAAGATCTGATCAGACTTAGCTGATCTATAGTTACTATTCTTAATCTTTATTTTGCACATACACATGATAACAATACAACATTAAAAAAAAGATGGATAAAAGTGCAGGAGAGAGGCAAAAAGCCAAGAAAGGCTTGTTTTGAAGCCTCCACCAAAGACAACATTAGAAAATACCAAACACATGAAAGAAATTACTACGTTTTTCGCTGATAAGAATTTACTCTGCGGACAGAGTAAAATTAGGCCCTACCAGGTCAAAAAATAAAGAGCAATGTATTAAAATTTGGGAAAATGTACCCCTGGAATAATGTCTTTTGATAAGATTAGACCAAAATGAAGAGGTTTGGTTATAATGCATTACATATCAGTAAAAACAGCTCATACTAACTGTCCAACGCAGTGATGGAGAGCTGATTTGGTCTTCTTCTGCAGCCAAAGGACCATGAACTGAATGCCGCATTATTCTATAATCAAACATGAAGCCGTATGTCTGATGGGCTGAAAGTGGCTCATGCAATAAATGATCCCCAACTACAGCAGAACGTCTGAAAATAATAATGAAGGTGTTGACATGGTCCAGACAGAGTTCAGACTTCAACCTGACTGAAGAACTGTGAGAACCGCGCAGACACACTGATGCAAACCTGAAAACTGAAGCAACATTGCAAAGAAGAAGCGAGTAAAACTCCTCCACATGTTGTTTCAACTCACTGCTGCTCAAAGTGCTTCTAAAAGGCAAGACAAGGCAAGCATTTATATAGCATATTTTCAGGTTCAAGACAATTCACAGTGCTTTATATAAAACATTAGAGGCATAAAAAGCAAGAAAGAAAAAAAGTTGCTGGAACTCAAATCAGAAATGAATTACAGCAATGACAACAGTGTGAAGGGGCATACGCAAACTTGTCTGTGACTCCCTGTCATCATTTCTTAATCAAAAAGTCTTATTATATACAAAATGAAATATGAATTATCATGTCATTCAAAATATCTTTAGTAGATAGTTTGAAATGAAGTTTGTGTTCTTGGCTTGCAGCCATTGGCTCTTGTAATTCCCTCTCCTGCCAGCAGGGGTCAGTAGAGGCCCTGAAGTGTCTAACAGCATACTGCTGACTCACTTCTGATCACACACTTCCTCCTTTGGAGAGATTTACGCAGAGAGACGCCAAATTAAACTCCAGGGTGATCTATCATCAGGGCCGGAGATGTCATTGGCCACCAGCCACACACTGCAACCCTTTGCTCTGCTAATGGGAAAACCAGGTTTAAAAAGAATGACTCGTCCATTAAAACCCACAATGATGCAGAACCTGTGGGAATTCTTGCTTTGATTTCTTTTGCCTCTGCTTTAACTTGCAGTATTGAGAAAACTGAAGATCGTGTTGCATTTTCATGCAGAATTTCTGGTAAACAGCTCATGAAAGTGGAGTTTAGTCACATGGAAATACATCTTGGTCCTGTATTTGCTGGACTGGGGCGCAGTTACCTTAAATTATTTACAGCTGTCTTTAATAGATCGAAACAACCCTGACTCTGACTTATTTTATGTTTGGTTTTTAACCTTAGATTGAACTCTTTTATGCTTTTTTGAGTTTCACAATGGTTTTTTTCAGTCTTTATCACCTCAGTGCACAACTTCAGGTAAAATTAACGATCCCACCAGCCACCAACCCACAAGACATCAAGCCTGTTCTGTTTTCTCCAGATCCCTCCAGCCTTGTCCGTTTCTTTTCAGTGAGTGGCCATTCAGAGCATACTGACATCTGCAGGGCACGGCACGCTTCAGTCATCCTGCACCCTTTTACGATAATCTGCTCTGCAGTCAGAGCTCCTCGGCCATTCCTGCAACATTCAGGAGATATTTACAAAAAGGCCTCGCTCAAAAGTTCCTTTCCCTTAACTAAAATTCTGTATCTATATACACTTATTACACATATACAACTTATTTTGTTTTCTCTTTGTCTTTTGGTTAGTTTGGTTGTGAAACTGTTTTACAACCACAAGGCATTTTTAACATGTTTTTTTCATAAAATAAAATGAAAACTTCACATACACAACCAGATCTTGTGATTACTGTCTGATATTCAAAAAGAAATCAAGACTGATGTGAAATATGCAAAAAGTGATTTAAACAACCGTGGACTTGTTGTATACAGGAGCAAAAAGAAAACAACATGATGGACTTTTGTGGAACTATCTGACAATTAAACTCTCCCTTCAGTCATTTTAGACTGACACTACCAGATTTTTCATCACTATAATAGCAACTTGCAACTTTTGTACTTTTTTAAATCACCCATGAAGCCTAAAATAACAGTTTTTCTGTTGTGACTGTGAGCCTTTGTCAGTGTTTCTCTCTGCACAGATGAAGCATTGTTAAGTCGACGAGGGGAACAAAGGAATATCAGTTTAGTAATCAAAGCACATTGCCTGGTACTTGCAGTGACACTGATATAAATAGAGTCTTTGTGTGACACTCACATCTTAGTTCCAGCCCCTTTTGTCTCTTAGAGAAGTTTAAAATAAAATAAAATAACATAAAGGATAATGTAAGAGGAATAATGACTTTTAGTAAATATAATATCTGAAACTGATTAAATCTTTTACAAGCATTTTTTTGACCATGTGAAATGTTTCTTTTTTAAAAATCCAAAGAATTGTGTTATAGTCTTCATCAGTGTTGAGTGTCCCTCAGCTGTCTCATCCAGGAAATATGATCAACATTAAATTTCATATCCCTCCAATGCTTTTCTCCAATGATGTGCTGTGACATCAAATAGTCACATAACCCGCGATCCAATCAGATGTTCACGTTCCCAGTTGCCACGCCCATCGCTCCTCCCGTCTCATCCTGCACCGTCATGGTGTTTGCTCTGGATGCAGTTGTCATGGAGATGGAAAGGAGCTCAGCGTCAACTAGTGGCACTGTTACCATGGAAATCTCCACGGCTGCAACGGTGGCGCGGGCAGAACCGGAGGATTCTGTTCAGCATCACGGACAGCCCCGCGCCGGAGCCGCATTCCTGAACAGAAACTATCGGATGCTGATTGGGATTGGAGAGATTTCCACCGAGCATCACCTGGAAGCTGCCAGGAAACAGATCACACAAGGTAATGCTGCAGACACTCCTGGGATCCTGCTGCTCTGCTCACTCGTTCACATCTTCTGAATAGTTAAAAACTTAAGTTTCCTTCATTTCAGCTGTGATTAGTATGTTTTTCATTCTTCACAAAGGAAAAATACCACATGCTGCAGATTAAGGTTTGAAGTTTAATCTAAGAAGTGTTGTATCTTTAACACAATTTTAGATAAATAAAAGATAATGTAACATGTAATCATGTTGAATAATGAAATATATTATTACCAAAAGCACATTGATGCGATATGTCAATGTTGCATCACTCCCAAGCATTTAACATTTACATGCATTTTATAAAATCCTCATGTACAGAACCTCATCACTGTAGCTACAGTACAGCATCAGATTAACCCTTTGGTATTCCATGGGTCGCAGGCGGATGCTTTGGGTGTTCCTGCAATACAGCAGGAATGCCAGGGTGTTAAAAACCATCCTCTGTTTCTGCTTAAATTTGATGGAGTAGTGGATTAAAATGAAAACACGAACCTTAAGTATGCACCAGTGTGTCTGATTTGTCTCCTGTTTGGGGAAACACTTGAAAGAGTTCTCCTCAACCTTTATACGAAGAGTTATCTGCAGAATGGGAAAGCCAGAACATGCAAATCTATAACTCTGGAAGTGTTACAATGTATGTTGTACAATTATCCAGTTTAAAATGAATCCAAACGAAATTTTATTCAGAAAGTAAAGAAGAGAATATATGTAAAGTCATATAATTAGGCTTATGCACAGCAGCTTTATGTATACATGCACACATAGCATGTGTGACTATATGAAAATATGTATGTTGTAATTAAGTATGCAGAAAGCAAATGTACGTGTAAATGGATGTTTATACTGTAGGTACATGCATGTGTGTATGCATATGTGCTGTACATATGTGCATAATGCAGATATGTGTTAAGAGGTGGATTGGTATGAAAAATAAACAAATAGAAGCCAAGCAATTACTTAAATACCTCTATGTGCACTCACATACCTATCTATCTATGTTTTCTAAATGTTTAAGTAACATTCATACAAACATATTTATACATACATATATACATACATATCTCGAAACTGTCACATGCACAACTCTGTGATGGCTGAAATAGTCAAGACAATATTAGGTTAAAAAAAACTTTATTATTTTGTTTTGATTCATGAACAGGGGACATTTTTATGTAAACAGGTTCTGTTGGACCTAAATTTCAAAAAGAAGGGAAAAAATGTGTTAAGGCAGAACTGATTGACTCTTTATTCTATACACCAGTAAAACAAGGTGGGGTTATTTTTGACCCCAGTAAACTGATTTGTTGGGAGAATATTAGGAGGGTGAATAGTCATAAAAATGTTCAATAAGCACACATTGATTTCAGCATTCTCAAGTACAGGATGAACCTGTATTGTTTCAGTCTTTTATCATTAAATCTACGAGTGTCCTCATGCAGGGGGTTGTTGAAGTCTTCACAGTCTTTTGCTTCCATCCTTACTCTTCTAAACTACGAGGATTAACCAATAAGAGCCTTTAGATTTCATTCCTTCATTGTAGAACCAAGCAGAAATGATCGATCTGTGTCTCTTTGAGAAAATAAAGTTAAATGTCGCTGCTCTGGAGGATCATAATTCACATTGTCTTTGTCGTACAAACAGGTTTGCGTTCCTGGAACGTCGATCTTTCCGTTTTGGACCTGAATAAGGAGCTGCAGCTGTTCGAGACCCGACACACCGCCCAGTTTTCTTCACAGGTCAAAGGTCAGTCTGGAATTTTATAAAAATGATTGTCTGCAGTTATTTCAGGACATGCATGAATATTTCTGTCTTTTCTTGCCTGGCAATGGTTATCCATGGGTGGAAGTAGTGGGTGATTGTCTTCCTTCAACCAGTCTGCAGAGAGACAATCTAAGAGTCTGACAGCAACACACCCTGTCTGCTCTGTATCTATCTATCCAGTTGCAGTAAAACAGTGGTGTTTTGTTTCCTCCAAACGAAGCCAGAAGACCCTGCTTTCCACAGGATGAGTAATATAAGCTAGGTGTGTAAAACCAGTGGAGAAGTCTGTTTGGATAAAGGCTCAGACTGAGACCACGTTTTAATGAGAGCATGGATGCAAAGGTCACTTTAAAAGTCAAAATGATAATTATTTATATTCAAATGACAATTTAAAGGAGTATTCAGGCAATTTATGATCAAATGAGGGGTCGTTTTGTTGGTAGAGCAGGTTGTTAAATGACAGCAGGGTTGGCAGTTCGAATCCTGATCCGCCGGTCACCTATCAGTGTGTTCTTGGGTGTCGGCATGCATGAATGAATATTAATGTTTGGAGCCGTTGGAGCACTGGCTGCCATGTTTCTAATCCATTATCATCATCATCATCTTCTTCCTTTTTTTCTCATTATTTTTGATTATTTCTATTATTGTTATTATTATTATTATTATTATTATTATTATTATTATTATTGTTGTCGATTTATTAATAAAAGATCAAAGTTGTCACATCGTATCAGAATACACTTGTTCTCATGTGCATGATGGCA
>JBBBVT010000001.1:2222730-2234146 GCA_037177035.1 Craterocephalus eyresii | reverse complement strand
TCCATCCATCCATCCATCCATCCATCCATCCATCCATCCATCCATCCATCCATCCATCCATCCATCCACCCATCCATCCATCCGTCCGTCTGTCTGTCCATCCATCCATCCATCCATCCATCCATCCATCCATCCATCAGTCGTCTTCACCATGTCTACATGAGTAGAACTGAGTTGCTGCCACCTGATTGGCTGATCAGATATTTGTATTCGAGCAGGTGGACCTGACAGAAAAACCAGTGAGTGTTGGAGGAATGATCATTCCTGTAAAATCCAGTTTTCTTCAGCCAGTAAATTATGATGCTGTTAGTTTCCATCTGACCAGCAGCTGAACAAATACAGATAAACTGTTTCTGTTTCACCATTAAAAACAACAAGCTCGTGCCATCCGAAAGCTCGGCCACATTATGTTTAATCACCAAACATGTTGCTGAGGCGACGTCGGCTGTTTGTTTTGTCTCATTAATTACAGCGGCTCTGGTTAAAGCTACACCTCAGGGTTGCATCTCTGCGAATTTGACTTGTAAATGGAGGATTGTGTGGCGCGAGCATGAAGGCAGGTCACCCCTCGCTGCCCTTCCTCCTCTCTGATCCCGCCTGTGTCAGCTCCTCCACATTTTACTATATGGAGGATGTCCGTGTTTCCTGCTAAAAATAGATTCCCGCGATCGGGGTGCATGCATGCTGCATGCATGTGCTCGCGCCGTGCACGCTCCCCTCCCTCTCAGAAATGCTGCAATGCGTCTCCCACAGCAAAGACTGGGTCAGTGTAACTCTGCTGGCAGCAGCAGGCAGTGGAGTGTCACCATGGCAACAGCCAATGAGATGTGTAGTTTAGGAGCTTTTTTCCTTTTTTTGCATTGTTATTGTGATTGTATATGAAAATGAGCATACTTTGAGGATTAAACTTGACATGTTGGCTTTAGCTGATGGCTCCTCAGAAGTGAGATTGAAAAAGGGAGGGGGGCGGGGCTGTGGATGCAGGACCACCGCCATATGGGAAAAAGGCAAAAGATGGAACGGTACAGTCAGTAAACAATCCAACATACTGTCACCTCTTTATTTATCATTAGAATTTAAGTAGAAGTAAGGAATATTAACATTCGGCAGCATCAGTCTTCATGCCGATGAAGCTCCTGTTTGCTTCATTTTCTACTTCTTTCCCCAAAATACAAGCGGAAACCATTTGAAAATCATCTGAGCTCTTCTTTGTCAGCTCTGTTTATTACCATTTTTTATACTTAAATAAATGGGTGCTGCTGTCATCTAACCGAAACTTCTAACCATTCTTCGTCTGGTTATAAGTGTTGTTTATTTCTCTACCTTTAATATGATAATTTTGTGTGTATTTAGAGGAGTTGGGGGTAAAAAACAACTTAGGGACAAACATTTTAACAGAAACATTCACAATTCTGGTGTCTTCAATCACAGTTTTTATATATTTAGCACCAAATGAAATCAATGCTGGGATGGTCTTTGACCTCTGAACTGTATTTATAATAAAAAGCCGTTTAAATGGTGTGCAGGCTGTTCATAAGCTGCATCGCTGACGTGGTAATGGTGCAGAGATGCTCTCTGATGTTGGAAAATCTTGTAAGATCTGCATCAAATCCTTACTCAACCAGATTTGAACAGTAGGCTGTCAACCACTGGTTAAAATGGTAAGATCCAGTAGATTAGAGTAGCTGTCGGTTACCTCCAAAAACTGTAAGTGGATGCAAATATAAGGAAGTTCTTTGCCTCAGGTTTAAGATTTTTTTAGGCTAGTTTCTTGGCTTCTGCCTCATTAGATACATACATGTCTGCAACCCAAATGACTATGAGCACGAGTGAGTCATAGTAAAGGGAACAATTGTGTAAAAATCAATAGATGTGTTACCGATGAAGAAGACATGTAACACAAACGAAAAAAGCTTCAGTCTTGCCTTGAAAAAAAAGTAAAGCCACCCTCAGGATGGACGTGAATGGAATGATGCCTCTGTCTGATCGTACTATAGCCTAATATGTGAACATCATCTCTAAAGGCAAACTGATGAGGTGAAGCAGAATGAAAATAAGAGCTTTTCATACCGACAGTTCAGACGAGGTTTGGCTCCATCTGTTTTCAAATTATAAGGTTTTAAATGAAAAGTGTGATGATGTGTGCGTTCTGGTTTGGGCTTTGTCTGGTCCTTTTCTTTCATGACAGCTGGTTTTATTTTCTAATTTGCTTCACCTGCAGCTTGTTTAGTTAGATCTTCTCAGTGTATGAATCCATGTGGTTTCCTTTGTTCTGTGCCAGATCGTCGACATGTTTCCTTTGTTTCCTCCCCAGCCAAGTCTGCGTTTGACTCCACGTCCTCCTCACGACAGAACAGTCTGGTTTAAAACAGGCCTATCTTATGAGCATCAGAACCTGTTAACTCAGTGAGCTTTCCCTCTTTATTACCTGCCACACAATATGTGAGCTCATCAGGGTTTCTCTCTGTTTTCATCTGTTTGCTGCAGGCCAGCGAATCCTCCAGTATCAGAGTGATGTCCTTGAGACAGTGGTGCTGGTGAACCCGTCGGAGGAGACCGTTTCTTCTGAGGTGAGTCACATTATGCAAGGCTACACACTGAAATGTGCATTTCGATTTAATCCACTCTGAGTGGTTTTCAGACCAAGGCTTTTGGTTTATAGCAGCTCCCACTTTCCTCTGCTCACCCTCAATTATAGGTTCACACCTTCACTGCTGGAGGTCATAATGGCTTTGATTTAAGATAAGAACACACTCAAAGCTGATGCTGTTTGGATTTGATGATTATTTAAAAAGGGATAATCCAAATAAGTTAGCATGACAACTTCAACCTTGTCAAGGCATACACACTAAGGTGATATGCACTATATGACAAAATAACTAACTGTAGTTGAAGTTATGCTGAATTGATGGGGTTCTTGTTACAGTTTCCTTTGCTAGAGATGCACATTAACCAAGGCTATGCCATTCTGATGGGTGTGCCAAACCGTCAGGACACCGGCATTTTGTGAGCTAACTCTCAAAAACATGTTTGATTTTCACATGTAGCCAATGAAGAATTTTCAGTAGAATTCCCTTAAGAATTAGCTTCAATTTAGCACCGTCCATCATTCTTTAACCAGTTATCCAGCATGATGCTGCCACCACCGTGCTTCACTGTGGGGATGACAGGTGCTGGTTTGCATCACACGCAGTGTTTTATTTTACGTGATGGATTAAATCAGACATTTCAGTCTCTTTGGACAGAAATTATTTCTTGGAGTCTTCCAGATTCCACCTCTGAACTCAAAAAAAGCCTGCTTGTTTTGTTTTATTGATTTATTTTCTAATGCAAGGGCCTTTGCCTTTCCATTTTTCCAGAAAATGCAGCTTTTCCCATATTGTGTCAAGGACAAATGTAGTCTTTACTTTTTAGCTTTACATGATGTTTATGGATTTTATTCAGCCTATTTGATACCATATTCATGTGTTTTGGGTTTTTTTGGGGGCAGATGAAGGATGATGAAAGGATAACGGGGGATACTGAAATTAAATTCTGAAACTTTTTAATTTTGTGCACAGCTCAAGCTTAAAGTTGAAACACATTTTAATTTGAACTATTTCTAAACACATCTGCCTCTTATAGTCTCCTTACTTTGTAAATGCAACAATTACTTTGCATAAAGCCATTTAAAAATGGACATTGTTGAGCTTATTCAGTACCATGCAAACAGATGCTCCTTGTCATGTTTGTTTTGATTTATTTCGAACTAACACAGAATGTTTACAGCAGTTTGAATGCTGGTAGTTGTCACTGTGAACATTTTTATCTTCTACCCAGATTTGCTCCCTCATCACTGACTCTGCTACAAATAAGTTGCTGATCCTTAGCGGCCAGAGCTCCGAGCAGGGAGGCGACATCTTTTTGCAAGGTGGAGCCTTCACCTGGCAGAACTTCTCTAACATCATCTCCAGCCCTGAAGTAAGCCGAGCATGTCTACACACTTCATAGTCGATGTTTTGAGATGTACAGACTAGGAAAAAGAGAGACGTCTCCCTGTCTCTGTGTTTTAGGTGATTGAAATCCTGTCCAGAGTCTCTTCAGAGAAGCCGTCCAGGCTTACTGTTTCCTGTCAGGGAGAGGGGGGCTGGAGCTCCCTGGGCCAAAGCCAGGAGCAGCAGCCACTTCAGAATCTTCTTGAATACCACCTGAACCCTGAACCTCACCTCCCCGAGATGGACGGAGTTACGGAGTTTACAGAGTACGTCTCGGAGACGGTGGACGTGCCGTCACCTTTCGAGCTCCTGGAGCCGCCGACCTCCGGAGGGTTCCTCAAACTGTCCAAACCCTGTTGCTACATCTTCCCTGGGGGCAGGGGGGACTCTGCGCTGTTTGCTGTCAACGGATTCAACATCCTGGTGGATGGCGGGTCCGACAGGAAGTCCTGCTTTTGGAAGTTGGTTCGACACCTGGACAGGATTGACTCTGTTCTGCTCACACACATCGGTGCAGACAACCTTCCAGGCATCAACGGCTTGTTCCAGAGAAAGCTTGCAGAGCAGGAGGAAGAAAAAAACCAAGGATCCGGTTCCAGTAGCAATGGAGAGTGGATCAAGAATCTGATCTCCCCCGAGCTCGGGATTGTGTTTTTCAACGTCCCAGAGAAGCTGAGGATGCCAGAGTCTGCGCTGAAGGTAAAGCGAAGCATTGAAGAAGCGTCTCTGACGCTGCAGTACCTGAAGAAGCTCGGGATCACACCGGAACCTCTTCACAGGGTCGTCAGCAACACAATCGAGCCAATCACACTGTTCCACAAACTTGGTGTGGGAAAGCTGGAAATGTACGTCCTCAATCCTGTGAAAGAAAGCAAAGAGATGCAGTTTCTTATGCAGAAATGGGCTGGAAACAGCAAAGCCAAGACGGGGATCACAATGCCAAATGGAAAAGAGGGGGAAATATCCGTCCCTTATTTGACTTCCGTTACAGCTCTCATTGTTTGGATTCCACACCGTCCAACAGAAAAGATAGTTCGGGTGCTGTTCCCAGGAAACGCACCACAGAATAAAATCTTCGAGGGCCTTGAGAAACTGAAACACCTGGATTACCTGCGATACCCAGTGGCCACCCAAAAAGACATATCATCTGGCACGCCACCTCCCATCATCAAACAAACCAAAATGAGATCAAGAACGGACAGTAAAGAGAGTCTGAAGTCTTCACCCAAACCGCACTCCAAATCGAGCAAGAAAGAGGCCGGAGGTCAGGAGGAAGATTCAAAGAGCGACACCACTAAGGAGAACAAGGTTGAAAAGAAACCTAAAAGTGAAAGTTTGAAAGCTACCAAACAGCAGAAAAACAGCGAAGTGGCTCCTGGAGCCGACAAGGCAGAGAAGAAGAAAATATCCAAGGAGAAAACTTCCAAGTCAGATAAAGCTTCCAAAATGGATGAAAAGAAAGACAAAGAGAAAAAAGAAGTCAAGAAAGAGAAAGTGAAAAGGGATGATAACATAAGAAAAGAGGAAAAAAAAGAGAAAAAAGAGGGCAAGGCCAAGGAGGACAAGAAGAAAGACCCAAGTAAACCTGAGCTGAGAAAAATCACCAAACCTGACTTGAAACCACTCACTCCAGAAGTGAGAAAAACTCTCCACAAGGCCAAGACTCAGGCCAAGCCCAAGACTGACAAAAGCAAAGCGAAGAAACAGGAAGCAAATGAGAAAAAACCAGTTCCAAGGAACATCCCTGAAGAGGTTGCAGCAGCAGCTCTTGCCGACCGCTCCATCGTTTCTTCACCCGAAGACCTCACTGAGGACTTTGAAGCTCTGAAACAAGAAGAAGTATCCAAACACAAGACAGAGCCCATTCAGAATGACATTCTGTCGGCGCACATGGATACCAAAGTTTCTTCCTCCGTTTTACCCGAAGAGAAGGTCACATCCTCAGCCGCTGTGCCAAAATCCCCCGTCACAATGGACGAAGATAAAGGTGCACCTCAAAGTGCTGAAGATGCTCCAAAGAAAGATGCAAATCACGGCTTTGAAAAGAAATACGAAGAGGAGAAAATGGAGAAGTACGACAAATACCCTGTAAAGGATGTCGGATCAAAGAAGAGTGAGAGCTCAGAGGAGGAGGGGGATGTGATTGAAAAAGCTGAAGTTGAAGGAACAGAAGACGAAGAGGTCCTGAAACATAAAACAGAAGACGTGAAAAAGGAAAAGGCTGAAAGGGACTGGGACACCAAACCAGTAGAGCAAAAACCCCCAACAGCTGGAGCTCCAGTGACAGCTTCTGCCTCTGAGCAGTTCTCCTTCATCCAAGACGAGACCATCCCTGCATAC
Source organism: Craterocephalus eyresii (assembly GCA_037177035.1). Lineage (NCBI taxonomy): Eukaryota > Metazoa > Chordata > Actinopteri > Atheriniformes > Atherinidae > Craterocephalus > Craterocephalus eyresii. The sequence goes on along the minus strand of JBBBVT010000001.1, from coordinate 2,227,832 downwards.
TCTGAGACTGAACAGACCCTTTCTGATGAGGAAATCCACGAGGACACCGAGGACAGGATCCCACAGCTGCGTTACGACGTGGCCTCTTACGACGTCTCTGTTCCCGATGTTCCCGGATCCTTTGACTCCATGCATGGTATCAAAGAGTTGAAGAGCTCTGCTGTGACTAACGTTGCGGACGTCAAACCCAAAGCTTTTGTCGGAGCTCAAGAGCCCGAGCTTGCACCTTACCCCGCCATCATTGCTGCTCCTCTTGCAGAAGAAGAGCACATTTCCTCTGCAACATCAATCACAGATTATGACAAGTTGTCATCCTTTGCAACGTCTGTAGCCGAAGACCAGTCCATCGCCTCGGTGACGGTGCCTCAGACGGAAGACTTCGGGAGAACCTCACTCCTGTTGGACACCATCAACAGTGTCCCGTCCCGTGCGGAGGCTCCCCAAGGGAAGGACTATCTCCACTCTGCAGGGACCATCTCTCCCACTTCCTCTCTGGAGGACGACAAGTGCTTTAAGTCTCCTTCCTCCGATGAGTACCAGCCCCAAATTCCTGAAATAGAGGGGGAGGCAAAGATCAAATCAGTCCATGAAGAAGAAGATGAAGAAGATGAAGAGGACGAGGACCAGACCCCAAATGTTGACATCCCTCTGGGTAAACTTCAAGAGGGCTACGAACATGCTGCCTCCATGATGCACCAGGAAAAACAGAAATCTCTATCTTCCCTTTATCCCATGCAAGCTGAGAAAGAAAAACAGACTCTCCTGAGTACTGATGGATTTAAGGCTGCTGAAATAAAGCCTGTATCGCCGCCTCTGTCTTTCTCCCCGGGGTTAGAGTCCCACTCTAGGCAGGAGAGTGAGGAAAGATGCTTAAGCCCGGATGACAGCACCATGAAACTGGCTTCACCTACGCAGTCGGTTCCAACAAGCAGCGGCTACTCTCCGACAGAAGAGAAAGTCTTCAAGACAGAAGATAAAGATGAGCTGATGGCCAACCTGAAATCTGACTTCCAGAAAACTGATAAATCAGTCACTATCTCTGACAACACTTCCTTTATCGGGATACCTGGAGACAAGACTGCATTTGAAGCATCAGAGGAATCAGACGAAGACGATGATGGAGATGAAGATTATTGTGCCAAAAAGGATTTGCAGCCTACTGTGAAGGCCAAGCTCATGGAGGCAAAAGAAGGTTGCTTCTTGGATGATGACTTCTCAACTGAGTCAAAATCTTCAAAGATAGAAACCAAAGTCCAAAGTTTGGATAAGACCCCATCGTCCTGTGGCACAGTGGAGAAACCTAAGCAGCAACTGATGCACTCTGATGAAAAAGATGATGATTTTCCAAGCGGGGTAGGATTTAAGACCTCTCCGAAAGATGAAGACAAAGTCGATGTTACCATTAAAGAGCCAGAGAAAAGCGTTCATTTCAGTCTTTATGATTTTCCGGAGAAAGAGAGCAAAGAAAAGGCACCATACATTAGGCAAGACACGCCTTATGTGCATGGCAAAACATTCTCCTACGGTGACATTTACGACAGCAAAACAAGTTCTGAGGACTCTGACTTGTACCGTCAGGAGTCTGAAGACAGGGCGGAGAAAGATGCTGCAAAGGGTGAGGCAGATTCGCCAAAAGACAGATCTCCTTTAACACCCACAGTCACAGATAAGACATCTGAGAAGGAGGGGTTTACTGTCTCCTTTGGAAAAGAATCTTCCACCTCTTCATGGCATGACTCTAAAAGCGGTGCTACCACCGCTCCTTTGGGAAAAGACGCCAGAGAAAAGTCAACCTTTGAATTTAGCCAAGCCAGTCGTTTCCCTTCGGTGACTGACAGACCCGAAGCTTCCACCACCTCTTTGTCCTCAGAGAAGGACCCGGCTCTGAAAAGCCAAGGAAAGCCCGAATTACCTGCTGCCTCAGCTTTCATGGAGAAAGGGCCGTGCTTGGAGATCGATATGCGAAAACTAACCGCAAAGGATGAGGAGGATTACGATGATGATGAAGTTATTGATGATGACGATGATGACGAAGAAGATGAGGAGGAGGATGAAGAGGAGGAAGGTGGCGCTGATTCCGATATGGAGAAAGGTGCCAAAGAGAAGTCCGAAAAACAAGTAAAGAGTCCGATCAGTGAAATGTTTGGCTCAAACAGGCCAGAGTTCATGATTTCTATGGCTGGATATGGTTATAACAGTCAGGGGAAGCCGAGTGTGAAAGAAGTCGTTTCAAGCCAGGTCACTAAGGCCGAATATGGAGCTAAGCCCCACTCTTCACTGGCAAGTGGAAAACCAGCAGACTTGGTGGCCACAGGATTTGAGTACTCTTATGGAAAAGAGGAGAAAGAGTCGCTTTTATCATCCAGAGACAAAAGAAGAGAGGATTTCAGTTCAAAATCCAAAGAGGACAGTTATTACCAAAGCGAGAGAGCAGATGCTGAATTTGACAAGCAGAAGACACCGGATCTCCTGAGTAAGAGCTCCCTAGACACACACTTTCAGTATACAACCACTGCTGGCCCTGGGTACTCCTCCTCCTCCGCCTATAGCTACTCCTCCTCCACTTCGGGCTCCCTCTCCACCAGCCGTCAGTTTGGAGAGGAGCTGGAGACCCCTGCCTCTGCCGAGCCACTCTTTGAGTACTCCTCCTTTAAAGAGGAGCACTCGTTTGGCATGGACTCCACATTCTCCAGCTCTGCTGGCACCAAAGATGACTATCTAGAAGTTTCCGAGAAACAAATCACTGCAACAACCACAGCAGAGTCTACTTCCAGTTTAGCTCGCTTCTCGCCCCTCAGCCCATTTGAGGAGGTCAAGTCTTTCCCCTCTCTGTCCTCGACTATCATTGCCGAGGACAAGAAGGAGCGTTCAACTGCTTTAGGTGGAATCACAGATAAAGGCCCTCAGTCCGACTGCTTCTATAAGCCTGAATGGTCTGAAGGGAAAAAGCTGGACACGACCGCTGGGTTTGGAGCCTCAGCAGGTCCCTTCTCTCAACTTCCAAACTTCGCCACAGACAAAGAGGCAGCCAGTGCCGCTCTCTTTGGTGTCACTTCCTCACCTCGACCAGACATCGAAGGCAAACATTACTTTGAGGAGACGGACAGCAGTGAAGAAGAGGATGAGGAGGCGTATATGCGTCAATTGACTCTGAGGTCTCCTTCCAGCAACCTGGTTGGCAGTCTCTCATCTTCTGACAAGCCTGTTGCTTCAGCTGTTAGTGAAATGACTGGTGGCACACTTCCAGATGTTCTCGGCTCTCACATGGCATCGCCTCTCCAGACGCACAAGCCGGACACAGCGAATGGCCCCACAGAGGTCAGCTCGAGCACCACCATCCCTCCCGGAGCAGCGGGTGGTGTCGCTTCAGGCTTGGCCAAGGTGGAGTCCAAAGAGGGAGCGACGGGTTACGTTAGGAGTTCGTACGAGTGGGAAATGGCAAAGCCTCAGATGGGAATGGTACCCGGTGACTCCCCTCCCCATTACCGTCATGATGACGAGTTTGAAGAGGAGTGTGAGATGGAACCAGAGCACCCTGCCCGGCCTCTATCGCTCTCCTCAACCGACCAGTCGTTCCGCTCTCCGTTCTACGCAGAGGAGTGCAGCAGAGGTGGGCAGGATGACGATGACGACGATGACAGCGATCAGGACGTGCCCATCGGAGCTACGTCCTCCTACACCAGTCGCACCTCTCCAGGATATTCATCCTCTGAGTACAGGCAGCGCAAGGAGGACCTTTCACCTTCCTTCATCAACCCCTGTCTGCGGCAGCTGTCCAGCGATGAGGATGAAGATGAAGAAGGCCGTAGGAGTGATCAGTCGCAAGAAGCCGACGAACACGACCTATCGGTCAAGAGGAGGGCTCATAAACAGCCCCACCATCATCAGTCCCACAGCAGGGAGAGCAGCGCTCAGCACCACATTGGTGGGATGTCAGCAGGGGTGGGTCTGGCTACAGAGGACACGCCACCCACCTCCGTTAGCGAGTCTTTAGCCTCTCAGTCGGACTCCGATGCACCTCCAGGCACTGAGGAATACCCCTCAGTCACAGGGGAAGGCAACATGGACTCCGATGAGGATGGTGACTACATGCCTGTTGATAAATCTGCAGCAAGAGGAGGCAGCGATCATTCTGCCTCCAGGAGGAGCCATGACCCTCCGCCGGCTCCTCTCATGGACCCATACCCCCACCCCCCTCACCCAGATGTCTGCATGGTGGATCCTGACTCCTTCGATAATGGTTCTCTTAAGAAAGAGCCAAAAGTCAAAGCCTTAAAGAAGACTTCTGGGAAAACCAAATCGGCATCCCCAGCCAGGCGCAAGAGGTCCCCCATGCCCGTCAAACAGACCCCGTCTCCTCGCAGTGCCTCGCTGAAGAAGAAGGATGCCGACAAAAGCTCACGCATGTCCCGACTGTCCGATGGACAAGGCTCCAAAGACGATGATCTCTCCAGGTCGAGCTACAATCCCGGCAAAGGGCTAACAAATGGAGTCAAAACCAGCTCAGGTGAGTCAATCTAATTAAAAAATTACACATTTTGTAAACTTTTCCACCTGAATTGATAATGAGAGCTTGGTTTTGTCTTACCAGGTTCTCAGAAGTCTGGCTCTGCAGCAGCTCCTGGCCTTCCCATTTACGTGGATTTGGCCTACATTCCCAATCACTGCAGTGCCAAGAACGTGGACCAAGAGTTTTTCAAACGCATCCGTTCTGCATACTACGTAGTCAGCGGCAACGATGCCGCAAGTGGTGAACCGAGCCGAGGAGTCCTCGATGCTCTGTTAGATGGCAAAGCTCAGTGGGGATCAAATCTACAGGTATCAGTATAACAAAGCAGAACTCATCCTGTATCCTGAAATCATTCACTAATTCACTTACTGTGTTTACATGTCATCATTATTCCGGTTTTGGTCAATCTTACGGTTTCTGAAGCTTTTAAAATTCCTTTTTTATGGTAAATGATTGTTTACCATTTAAAAGACCAGAGTCTTCACGGATAGAACATAGCCTCTTAAATTTAATAATTATTTTGTATAATGATAACTATTATAATTATTAATTATAATAATAAGGCAGTGAGCATGCTACTAATTCTAACTAC
>JBBBVT010000001.1:2203216-2221092 GCA_037177035.1 Craterocephalus eyresii | reverse complement strand
CATAATTTCATTGTATCATGAGTACAATGACAATAAGTATATTATTATTATTATTATTATTATTGTTATAGATTTGCAATCATTTAATTTCCAAACATGAAAACTGACTGAAGGGAGAGACTTTGAAGCCTGATCTCTGACATTTCCCCGAGGATTACTGTACCCTGACACTCACTGGCCCATCACGTGTAAAACATTTCAGATTTTCCACGTCACCAATCACCTTTCATCTCATGACATTTTTTATACTATCGTGTCCCCCTCAGGTGACGTTGATCCCCACCCACGACACCGAGGTGACCCGTGACTGGTACCAGCAGACGCATGAGAGGCAGCAGGAGCTAAACATCATGGTCCTGGCCTCCAGCAGCACCGTGGTCATGCAGGATGAGTCCTTTTCAGCCTGCAAGATCGAGTTTTAAGATCCTCTCTCCCTCCTACTGGCCTCCCCCCGGTGTAGATCCGTTTTTAATTCCTCCTCTCTGTAATCTGATATGCAAATTTGTCTTTGCTCTTGGCATCTGGGTAGTGTGCAGAGACAGATCTGGATAACACGTTTTTCTACATTGTTTGGTTATTTCTAAGCTTGCATTGCCATCACCATCTCAATCATCCTTCGCTGCATCATTTACAGTAATCCAGTCCAGCTTCTTTCTTCTTAAATCCTTATCTTTTTTATATATAAAGCAACTGTCAAGGCAACACAACATGATAGATAATGCTTTCTTGTCTTCTGATTGGCCTAAATGGAAGCACACGCCTCAAACACGACAACTCCCCACCATTAAGCCTCTAGCAGAAAATCTGACCATTTGGTTTTATTTTCCTCTCCTGTTACCTTAAAGTCTTTTTAAAAGATTACGGTTGTAAACTTTGTGCCTCCCACTGATATAGTGAAATAGAAACATAGAAAAGTAGATTCCAGCAGTCTTCTTAATGTTTTTTGAGTATATTTGCTGTAGCATAGGGGAAAAAAATCATATTCAAAGATCTGTATTGTAGTGAATTCTGGTATTTCTACAGTTCTCTCAGAAACAACCGTTAGGGTAAAAACTTCTCAGTGGCTGTCGTTTCTTATGGTGCACATGACAAACAACTTCTGTAATTGTTTCCGTAGTCTTTGATGTATTTTTCAATGTATTTCCAGTTAACATATCGTCACAGAGGTCATGTAGAGAGCTGTAGGCAGAGGCGGTGATGCCAGTAGAAAAAAAACCTCTACCTGTTTATGTGTCTCTGAGCTCATTAGAGAAAGGTAGACAAATCTCTTTATCAGTTGCTGTGTCAACACAAAAGCAAAGGAATGAAGAATGTAACCTGCTGCAACAACAGGAGCATGTGGATGCGAGGAGAGATTGTGTTTGCCTGGTGAACGAGGACGTGGGCTGGTTTGGTTGATGGTAGAGGTTAGACTGTCACCCACATGTGCCTTTCTGTCCTGCTGTGCTGGAAAGGAAGCTGAAAGGTGTGCGGTGCAACTGTGGCAGAGGCTCAAATAAACTTGACGATGTCTCCTTTATTTCTTTCTTTTTTTTTTTTAAGGAATCCTGCCAGTGAGAATGTCAGCGGCACATAAAGGTCAGAGTTGTACATAGCGAGCATTTAAAAAAGGCACTTTTAAAGCACCGACTTAAAATTTCAGCTGCCACACAAAGAAGCACAAAGACAAACCGGTGTGCAAAGGCTTCAACATGTTTTTGCTTTCTCAAACGTGTGATTACAGTGTTTCTTTTATTTTTCTTTGATCTTACTCGTATTATTTAACTTGCAACGTCTTTAAATCGAAATTCAGTGGGGGTTTTTTAATAGCCCGTCACTCAAATATTATGTTAAGATGTGATTTAATTTAGTCCATTGATAAGTTTAGGTTAAGTTTAGACTTTTTTTTTATTCGAAACGGGAACAAAAACCAACAATTAAATTATATTAAAGGACCAACAAGTCTCAGCAGGGTTGCTATTTTATGGTCTACGCTTTTATGATTGAGTGGATTTCCTCAGCATGGACGACAGATGCATGTACAGAAAGGCCATGGCTCTTTAATTAAACAGGCTGCAGAACACACACCTCAGCAGTTCTTAAAGATTTGAATGTGAAGATGCAGATTATACCTTTACGTTCTCCGTGGAGGACTTTAATCTCCTGGTTGCCTTGGTTACCGAGCATCATATGATACACGTCGGTCACACTCGCAGCAGCAAGCCTGAAACACATCAACACAACTCTGTGCAGGGAAGAAAAACTTTGTGAAAAGACTGAACTCGCAGAGTTTTCAGCATCACAAACGGTTCTGCGCTGCTGAGCTAGTAAAGGGTTAACCAGGTTTATCATGTTAATCCACTCCGCTGCCCAGTCAGTCTGTGGCAATGTAATCTGCATTCCTATTTAACACTTTATAACCGTAAAGGACAATAATTATACAAATTCATCACTACTCGCATAAGGAGACCGTTCAGACTGCCAGACACGAGGGACTCGTTCGCTCGTGTCAATACATTTTTCCTGTAGTTGATTTCCTATTACTCGCAATTATTTCTAGATACAGCTCAACACACACACATCTAACCTTCTGCTGCATTTTCATATTGTGCAAAAAAAAAAAAAGTGTGAAAAATGAGTATCTGTGGCATTCAGACTGCCATGAAACAACTCATCACAGACTGTTGGCCCTGCTTGTTCGTGCATGTGTACTTTTTCAGTTCTGTATCGTAACAGCTAAAGAAAAACTGTCTTAACATTGAGATGCTATTTAAAATGTGTATTTAAGAAGCTAAGCTGTCCAGTTTGAAGGAGGCACATGTATCCTGGCTGCACCGTGCTGTAAAGAAAGCCTCTTCATTGTTTGCCCTCCTTTCTGCTTCATTCTTCTCTCATCTTTGTTTTAAGTGCAATATTCTCTTTATCTCTCTTGAAATGCTTATAAAGGTAAAATAGAAAACAGATGTATTGTTGAAAGGTTGAAAGTGTGGTAAAGACCAATAAAAACATCATTTACTGCAGAAAATGTTTTTCCTTTTTTGGCTTGTATCACTTTATTATGCCAATGTCAACAAAGGTGTTTAAAACAAAAAGTAAAAGATTAAAGTTTCATTTAGCTCAATTTTTAAGCCTGTGAACTATAACGATGTTTAAGGCTTGAAAGACAAAAGTCTCCATAACGTTGAGAACAAGCTGCTCTTTAGCGTATGAGCTACTCAGTATGCAGAGAATTGCGGACAACCTTATTGAAAAAGGAGACAAAAGCTCACAAAACTGTTCAATTTGTTTTTTAATTTTTAATTTTAAGAAAAAAATGCACCCAAGAAAAAAGATTTTTGTAATTTCAACATTAAATTGAATTTCTCACAAATTTACCAATCTTTCCTTACTAAAATCCACAGTTACACAGTTTGTAGGAGATATGTTTATGTATCTGATTATCTGTCCATGACTTCACACTATCTGTAAACTTCTCATCAGGCTCGCCTCTTTGTTTTATTCCACTAGATCTCCCAATACTCAATTAAAACTAAGACATTTGTGTAGAACATTACTTATAAGTCAGTCTTTAATCAGTTTTAAAATACTAATGCTGAATAGGCTACCTTTTTTTTTTTTGCTTTATCATTAAAAACATCACAGAGAAGCTTTGTCTGCACAAATACTGACAAAAATGGCTGCATCTGTCTAGCTATAAGTAGCAGGTAAAGGCTTTGTGAAGCCTTTTTTCAGTACACTCAGCAAAAGGCCTGATAACTGAGAGGCCACTGCCATGTAAAGAAAAGTTAACAGCACATGGTGTTACACAAACCATGCAGGTAGCTGTGCACATTGTGATACTGCAGCCAAAACCGCTGGTTCTTCGAAAGCTTTCATACTAGAGGATGTTTCCTAAAGGTTTGTTTTCAGTGTCCCAAAACTGTGCATGGACAAAAAGCTCCAAATGCATAGGAAATTGCATCCAGTGGACCCGCAGCCTAAGCTGTGATAGTCCAAAGCTGATAGGCGGATTTGAGTACACAGGTGGGATAAACCCTAAAACCATCTGAGGGGGGGCATTTTGATGGGCCCGATTTACTGAATAGAAATTCCTCTCAAAAAATGTAAATGTTTTATCTAAACAATTTAAAAACAGGAAAATAAAGGCGATTCTAAAAAAGTCTTTATTTAAAGGGTGCTGGAGGAAGCCAGGGCTTTTCGAATCTCACTCCCTTACCACACCATTCATTGCCTCATACTTATATGAAATTAAAAGATCTACAGATCAATGATGATAATAATCACAAGAAGTTAACTTTTAAATATCTAAGTTGGCTGAAAGGTAAGGGGGAAAAAACTCAACCAATCTTTTTGTATATTTTCATAGCTTGGCCATTTTTTCTATGAGAGACCAAAGAAAAGTCTGAGCCCAGTTAGTGTAATATGAAACCCACTTCTATGCAAACTCATGAGGGAAGAGTGGCAGAAACTTCCTGCTGACGGGTGCAAGAAGCTTCTAGATGGAAACAAAAAATCATGATTAGAGGCTGTCAGCGTTCATGCAACAGAATCTTAGTTACAGATGCTGAATGCCGTGCAAAATATTAAAAAATGTCTAAAGTATTTTACTTTATGTACCAGGATGCAGGACTCCAAGCATCTCTGGTCAGAACTGTAGAAATCCATCCAAAATTACACAGAAAATCCCAGTAAATGAGGTGATAGCACACATGGCGGCTGCCTTTGAGCCACAGAGAACAGTATCAGATGAAATGGTGGGAAATACTGTCACTGTAAATTAAGATGAGAGAATTCCCAACACAGTTTTAACAACGCTTTAATCCGAGCCGGCCAAAGGACTGTCAAAGATAACTGGCTTACTGTACCAAGTGACAGCTACATAAAGAGTCTCTGTAAAATGTCTGATCTTGAGCCACAAACAGAAACCAAGATAAAGCAAAGAAGCTTAAAGCTGTGCAGCAGGGTCATATTTATACTGGACCTACAGAAAACCAGACCTACAGCTTGGAATCAACCTCACAGACACCAAACTTCATTCCCTGTAGCCTCAGAGTGAGAGGATGATGTAATCCAGAGTGGGTTAAAGCCACAGATACGTCCAGACACGAGGACAGTGCAGGCTTTGTTCTGCCTGAGAAAAACCTTTTTTCAACGGTCCGGGAATCTGGAGACGGGAATGAAGCGAGGATGTCATGCAAACAGTGATGCTCAGGCCTGGGCTCCCAGGCAAACGCTGCGTCGTCTTTGTGAGGCTCAGGCCTGGGCTCCCAGGCAAACGCTGCGTCGTCTTTATGAGGCTCATACAGAGTTGAGGAAGGAGCGAGCTGGGAAGTTGGAGGACGATCCCTGCTGGGAGAAGCTGCTGGATGGATGATGCAATGACATCACCCTGGTCACATGATCAGGAGAACAGATGAGTAACTTTACCTTTGTTTTTTGGGTCAATACATCACACTATGGTCCACTCCAGAGACTGTAAAATAAATGGACAAACCTCAAAACCACGCTTGTGCAACTCTGTGCCTCGTTTTACCGGATATCTGGCACCTGTCAATCGAAAGGATACGCCCGTTATTATCAAATAACATCTAAACGAATGAGTTAGAATGTTTTCCCTCCCCCCACAGGTGTCATGAAGGTAAACCTGATCTTTAAAAGCCAAAAGGTTATTTTGCACCAGGCTGTAAACATGCTTAATTCTGCGGTAAAGTTGGTCTTTTTAACATGGGAGTCTATGGGAAATTGCCCTGTTTTGTAGCCAGCCCCTAGCGGATGAAGAGGGAACTGCAATTTTTTGGCACTTCCGCATAAACTTCATGTTTCTGAGCTGGAGGTTGTGATAAATACTGGATATGTTTAGTCAACAGCGAAGCTCCTAACTGGGAGGAAAACAGCGATTTAATGTGACTAAATTCTTTTATTAAATCAAATTATGTATTTATTTATGTCGCACCTTTTATGCTACAAAGCAACACAAAGTGCTTTACATCCAAAAACAAAGTACCTTAAATAATAATTTAAGCAGATTGGTCTTACTGTTTTTAAGTTTATTCTCCAAATACATAACACTTAAATATTAATATTGTACTTCTGCCCAATGATTGCTGATTGGGTGATCTGGTGTTGGAGCTGTGGTATTTGGTCTTTTATTGGTTTACCTACACAATTTATCAGGTCCACCTGTTCAAATGCTTGTTAGAACAAATATCTAAACAACTAATCACACGGCAGCATTTCAACACATTAAGTCATGAAGACGTGATGAAGACGACTTGATGAAATTCAACCTGAGCATCAGAGTGAGGATGAAAGGAGATTTACGGCTGTTGGTCTGAGTGTTTACTGAGATTTTCACACCAACCATCGCTACGGTTCACAGAGAACGGTCTGAAGAAGAGAAAATGTCCAGTAGGTTGCAGATATCTGGACCACAATGTCTCGCTGATGTCAGAGGAGACTGGACAGGCTGGTTGGAGAGCATGGAAACAGATTTTCATGGTTTAAGCAGCTCAGCCTACCTGGTTTTCACTGCTGACCATTACCATCCCTTTCTGAGCACAGAGGTGCATCTTCTGATGCTGCTTCCAGCAGGATGATGCTCCATGTCACACAGATCAGATCCTCTCATACTGGTTATAACATCTTGTTGAATCTATGCCACCAAGAATAAAGTAAATTCTGAAGGTATAAAGAGGTTCAAACCTGAACTTAAAATATTATCTCAGCTCCAAAACCTAAACTGTGTGGACAGAAACTGTTTGCTTCTGATTCATTACTGTCAGACGGAGGACCGTTTCATGTCATGCTGCTGAGCCAGAAACTGGCCTGGATCACAGACTGGACAAAGCAAACCATCTAACCAAGTTATGAAACATTGAAGAGATATAACAGTATCGTACTTCTGCAGTAAATGTGCACAAATAACTTTTTCTCCATGTATTTATTTATTTCCACGGGCAGAAACTAAAACCCAGAACCAAGAAACAAAAAAAAAACCACAAGTGTATTCAGCAGAGACCAGTTTGTCATTACAGACGGACTTTTTCTGTTCAGCATCTGTGACTGAAAGGTGGGCTGTTCAGCTTTTAAAGGGTTATTTTGTCCTTTTTGTGGTGATAAAACTTCCTAACGTCACACACAACTCACGTTTCCCAGGATTAAATCTGACCCACAGTCCCACAGTAAAATTTCATAATGTTTAATTACAGATTATAACATGTCAGGACATAGAAAAACATTTAAACATTGAATTGGATTTGTTTGGGTTTGGATTCTTTTCTCCTTTTTTGTCACATATGCAAATAAAATCTGGAATTTGGCTTTATGTGGTAAAAATAAAAAAATAGAATAAGAAACTTGAATATTCAACGTTCTGGGGGTGATGTGTTTGCAGAAGTTTAGATAATTCAGAGAAGTAACTGCACAGCTGCTGGGGGAAGAACTTTAAGCTACTCCTGCAACACTGAAGCCTAAAGATAGAGCAGAAGAAGGCCGATACACGAACGTATTATATGTTTCACTCTACAGTACAGCGACGTGCAACGCGACAGCCGGGACTCTGGACCTGTGCTACATATCTGCTCGCCAAAATAAAAGCACGCCGCCTGGAGAGCGCCTCTCCCGTTTGTTCAGTGATAAAACGAGACGTTCCAATGATTATACAAAAAATATACACATTGGTTATGACACAACCAAATATTTTAAGTGCGGGTATTAAAAATACAGACTTTCTTTTCTTTTTTTGTAAATAAATATCTTGATTTTTCTGTTGATTATATTAGATCTTTACTGAGATTAAGGACTTTGGCAGTAAGCAGTGCACATGTGGTTTGACCTTGTGATTGAATACGTTTTACTTGAAGCGATGACGATCCACTTTCTGTCGTTAAGGTTGTTTTTTTTTAACTCTCTTGACACCAGACAGGAGACCCACAGACTGGATTTTCTCCATCATTTCTCATGTTTCTGTAACAAACAGGACAGCTAAGAACAGCTGTCACAAAGCCGGGAAACGTCCTGAACAAGCTGAAAGACGATGTAGAAATAAGCTGAGGAGTTTGCACAAGCAGTCAGTCCCACTGATCAGATAATCATTAAATCTGATGCAACTTAGAGGCTCGCTTTAGCTTTTCAGGACATTTCCTTTATGATTAAGACTCTTATCTTTCGTCTGTTTGTCTTAAAGCTTTCTGCCCCCTAGTGGCCAAAACCAGTTACTGCTTCCTTAAGGAAAAAGTCTCTGACAGCAGCAGCTTCATTTGAACCGGTTATTAACCTTAGAACGCGTTAAAGGCAGGCTGGACCAGTCACCCGCCGGCTGTGGTGTCACTGGCATGCTTGTCAAAAGCAAATGGCAGCACATGACGGCGCCGTCCTACGATTCTGAGACGGGCGATGAGACGGGGGGTGGGGGACGGTAACGGGATCTACGGCTCAGCTGTCCGGGGGGGTCCTGCTTCCAGGGGAGTCTCAGGAGGGGGAGCGCCTTCCGGACTGTCCGTCCACAGCTCCAGGGACTCCTGTGTGTCGAAGAACTCGTCGGGCCCTTCGGGGGACTGGGGGGTCTGCGAGCTGGAGCCCGCCTCGCTGCTGCTCTCTCTGAGCTCCAGCAGCACGGGCAGAGACCCCGGCAGGCAGTAGCCCTCCATCCGCCCCAGGGCCAGTTCAGCTAAGGCGGAGCAGGGCGGCCTCAGCCCGGGGTCGGAGATCAGGCCGCTGGAGGGGTCTAAACCGACAGAGGCGACCTCCTGCCCCTCCCCCGGGGGCGCGGGGTGGTCCGGCTGGTTATCAGTCACGGCGCCGGGTTCGAGGTCGTCTTCTGGGGAGTTTTTTGGGGTCAGGGGGACTTCGGTGGGGTTTGAAACAGCAGGACCGGCCGGATCCACTCCTTGTGAGGCAAAGGGAGGTGCTGGCGGAGGGGGGGCGTTGTGGGAGGAGTGGGTTTCCTCGCTGCTCTGCGGGGTCAGTGACACCTTATCGCTGAAGCTGAAGCGCGGGGACGTGTCGGCCGTGGTGGGAGAGGAGGGTCCGGCGCTGGACACCGTACTGGACGGACCGCTGCTGTCTGCGGGGACAGAAAATAAACCGCGTCAGACCGGGAAAGCATCGCTGGGTTCACTGGGTTCTGAGACAAAAACTAACAAACCAAACAGCATATAAAAGGACTATAAATAGTGCCCACACACACACACACACACACGTCTGGTGACGAGACAACCTAGAAACGTCAAATCTAGATGGGATACTCACACCAAGGAGGTTTGTCGGAGCGAGATCTGAGAGAGATGGAGGAGGAAAGGACTCTCTGAGGGATGTATGAGTCCACCGACGGCTGGTTGTGTGTGCCAAACATGGCCGACAGAGCTTCAGGGACGGGGAGAGAGAGAGAGAGATTGGAGCTCGAGCTAAGGTGATGATGATTTCAGGTGCTACACGGAAAATTAGAATATCGTGAAAAAACGCTGCATTTCTGTAACTTAACTTGAAAGATTAAATGTACTGTACATTTAGGCCACGTTTACATCAGTTTTAATTCCTCTTTAATTCAGAATTAGAGTTACTTTCACTTTAAATAGGTGAAAAAACATTATGTAAACATTAGAATTAACTTCCCAACCCCTGGATTTAAAGCAGAATTAAGAAAACGTGTTTTCCATGTAAACCTTCATCCGGAATCAGTATTTCCATGTAAACCTGAGGGGGGAAGATTTTAATTCCGAATTAATTAATTCTGAATTAAAAAAACATCATGTAACCGTAGCCATACAGACAAATAGGATGCAAATCAATATATCTAATCTTTCATTGGTTTAGATTTTGCATCTTCAGAAAACTTCAAATAAAGAAAAAACAAAACAAAAAAAAAAGTTTTCAAATATAAAAATGTCAAAAAGGCCTCTGAAAGTAAAATCTTGCATAAAATCGGTTTCATCTTTTAAGTAGAATTGCCTGAATAAAACAACTTTTCCAGCATCTACAAATAAAGCCGGAGCCTTGTGGTTCCTACCTCTGGTGGTCCTGGTGTGCGGATCTCCGGCGTTCTCACACACGCTGGTGAGGAACTCGTTGACCTGCTTCAGGGACAGCGAGTTGTGCAGCGTCTCCAGCGGGTAGATGGAGGGCACCATGGAGCAGCCTTCGAAGCCTGCGGCAGAGGAGACACACCACGCCCCGCGGGCACATCAGGCCTCGCGCCAGGGAGGTGGAACAGGAGCAGGCACTTGAGTGGACACCCGACACAAAGGCTTCAACGCCACCCACGCATTCACACACACACGCCACCGTAACAGCTCTCCGGTCTCCCTAACCGGCCGTGAACTCCTGCCAGCCTCTATGCTGCATTTCCACACAGGCAGCTTGCAGAAAACCATGCTGGACGCCAAGAAAACACAACAAGTCGCTCTCTAGTTGCAAAAGCAAGCATCTTAAACAAAAAAAAAGGAAAAAAGGGGGGGGGGGAGGGGGAGAAAAATTCTGCCTTTTTGGTCAGTCCCATCACATCTACTGCAGCTCCAACAGCAGCACACAGCATGAAACCGGCAGCTTAGGTCCCACCAGGTTACCCCAGCCACGTCATCCACAGTTAGTCACAACCAAAGCTACATTTCACCAGAACGCAAAGCGGCAAACTCCAGCTCCTCGTCACTCTAAAGACCTGCATCCTACTGGGTGAGAGGACGTCAGGTAGACGGCGAACAAGCAGAAGTCTCATGCTGGTTAAGGTCGGGTAGAAGGACGGCCGGCATTCAAACGAAGTAAAACGGCTTTTTGTGTCCCAAATCCCTAACGTACGAGTTAGTGATGGGAGTTTGTTTAAATCTGGAGGGAAAAAAACAAAAACTGGACGCAAAATTGTGTCGATATTCATCTCAAGAAGCACTGCGACACACAGTGTGGACAGATGTTGAGGTGCTGTTTACATTTCCAATTGTGTTCATTTGGTTTAATGAAGTATGTAATAATGTTGCTCCGTTTAAAGCAGGAGTCAAACAGAAAGAAAGAAAAACTTGTCAGTGTGTCTTGTCGAGGAAAAGTTTCCCAAAATACAACGCAGCTTCAAATTAGAAATAAAAAGTCCAGATTTAGATCAAAGATGACTGATAAAGACACATTTCAATCTGCAATGAGAACATTCTGTTCCTGAAGGACACAACCTCTCACATCAACATGAAAAAGTGATATTTATTCATCTATTTTAAAACCAAATTATTTGTTTCTGTTTATTTAAATGAGCTTCAGACTGTCTAATGAAAGAAAAAATACTTTTTTCCATCTTGGAACACCAAATCTGAGACAGTGTGTTGCTGTTGTATTGTGACAATAACTGGTTTAAAAATGAGAGATGGTGCTGCTGCACCAGCTTAGAGGAAACTTCCTATAACACAAAACTGTAATTGTTACAGGGTTAGGAAATATTAAATACTAGTTTCTGAGACCTTTTGCATCACCCTAGGGTAAAAGCTTTGCCCAAAACTGTTAAACTGGGTGGATAGTGGGGAGCAAAAGACTACATTATTATAATTTTGACTTTTCTCGCTTTAATAAAGTGTAAATATAAAAAGCTATATTTTTTAAAAGGCCAAATAAAGACTTCATATATAAGTAAATATATACTTTTCTCCCCTTTTTTCTTGGGAAAAGATTCAAAGAATTGAGTTAGATGTACCTTTACATTTATTTAATGTATTTTTTATATTTTACTCAAAATCATTAATTATTAATCAGTAATATGTTTTTCACACTTTTATTGTATGGATATTTTAACACAAAAGAAAGTTTGGTTATTGCAATGTATGTATGTCTATAATTTTTTCCATCCCCACCCATGAATACACTGGAAAACGGCTATGAGATAGGCGCGTACTGTAGGGGACATTATGCACGAAAGGGTTAAATATTTCTGAAACGGCATAGTCCAAAAGTCATCAAGACTTTTTTTTATCATATACGTATTATTTGTAATTAATGCTCAGAAGAATAAGAGGAGGAAAGAGAAATGTAAACAAACTGGGGAGCTTGTGGGATTATGCACCTGAGGACAAGGGGTGACGGGAAAACACCTGGCGGAGGGGGTGGGCTGCTGTTCGCTTGCAACCTGCACAACCACAGAGACAGGCAAGCATGCAGAAACACCAGGAGGCAAAAACCCAAAGAGCAAGCACAGTCCCAACTAAACCCTGAGCAGGGGTTAGAGACAGCACGAGGCTGGGGAGGGGGGAGGGAGGGGGGCCGGGGGGCGGGGCCAGGAGCTGACCGTGGAGGTACTCTACGGGGTCCTGGCCGGAGATGAGCCAGTTTCGGAAGAGGCGGAGGTGGTAGGAGCACTGGTGGAGGTGGTGGGCCAGCGCCTGGTCCAGAGAGAGCTGGCGACCCAGGCTGAGGTCAGTGGAGAAACACCTCAGCACCTGGGCCACATCCTGTTCCTTCAAGGGCTCTGAGGAAGAAGAGGGAGAGCGAGTGGACAGAGCAGTGGACCAGGAGGGAGGAAGAGGAGGAGGAGGAGGAGGGGGGAGCATGACAGAAGACAAGAAACGACAGGCTTAAAGCTGGGAGAGATGGAGAGTAAAAGGTCTGGACCACACAGATGAGAGGGGAAAGAGAGGAAGGAGTAGAGATAGGAGGAGGGGGTGGTGTGTCGTGGTGATGGAGAAGGTGCTCTGAACAAAAGCTGCGGCCAACTGTCTGCAAATCGGCTGCAGGACGGCAAAACCATCAGAGACAAGCGGCAAATCATTGAGGTTTCAGCACAAGCGTAAAGCAAGACATGAAGACATGAAGACATGAAGACATGAACACGTTGCTCCTCTGCAGGCTCTGAGCTCTGATCCGGAGAGTCCGCCGAGGAGCAACGCCACACGGGACATCGACAGGAAGCGGTGCAGCCCAGGACGGAGACGCTGTCTGAAGACAACGTTGTTAGAGGTGCAGTCCAACCCGCGCTCCACAGAAACCAGCCTGATGCCCCCCGGTTAATGAAACTTAGAGCCACTAGGGTTGTCACAGAACCAGGATCAGGCTCGATACAGATACCCAGGAACATTTCAGATCCCATCAGAGGGAAGCTGCATCGCTTCTGTTCAGATTTTTATGCAAAACCTTTATATTGACGTACTAACTGGTAAATAAATTATTTGGTTTTAAATGCCTTCCAAATATTTCCACTTTTATTTTTTATTTTGAGAATAAAGGGGACAAACATTATTACTATTATTTTTATTATTAATTAAGCATATTATTATTATTAATGATAATAATAATAAATATATTAATAATTTTTATTAATTATTATTATTATTAATCATTATTATTAATAATTAATTAAGCATATTATTATAACCATTATTATTTCTTTTTTTTAAACCCCTGGATGCCTCACGACTTCTGGTTTCAGACCTGCATTACTGAATGTTTGTGGGAAAAACTCAATTTAACTTTAATTCCTTGTACGGTTGCAAAGGGGAGGAAATTTCCAGTAAATTTCCAGAAATATTCAATAGTTGAAGCACTGGTATCAATGGAATTATGGGGAATTTATAGTAATTAACTGATTTTGTTTTGCAATCAATAGACATGACTTTTAACACTACTTAATTCAAAGAAGCATTTTTGCTTTACTCAGACTTATTATTGAACTGGTTTAAAAGGCTGAGAGAAATCAGAACGACGAGCTGCTTACGGAGAGGACTCCGTAAATAACTTTCAGTTTTGTCTCTAACAAAACTCACGTACACAGAGATTTTAACTGCTGTTTTATAGGATATAAATATTTTCAAAAAATACGTAGGAAGAAATTTTTTAGCAGCACTGGTGCACTCAGCTCTAAAATACGTCTCCAAAAAAACAGATAGAAAACTTGAAGTTCGGGAATATTCAGCTGGAGAAGATGACACTGTGTTGATGCTACTGGTACCGAATATCAAAATAGACAAATTTTTAGCATTAAATAGTATCTGGGTATCGATCTTTTTTCTTTTTGACAACCCTAGTACAAGCACAAAACGTCAAACCTAGGGACCGCTGTACCTTTAGCAGTGCACCAGCGAGACGGAGCCACTGCTGTAGCGGAGATGTCGTCTTTAGTTCCTGTGGTCAAACATACGTGTAAAGGACAACCAAACAATGACATAGTTTGTAGAGGTTTCGTGGAACGCAGCTCCAAGCCGCTTTTAAGTGATTGAAGGACGGAGAAACATTTTCAAGAATTAAAAAAAGGCAGAAAACTCTCAAAGCAGCACAGCTGCTAAACTCATACTCAGATACAAGAAGATACAAAAAAAACCCAAATTCTGACTTATTTCCTGCTCTCAAATCAGATTTTCCTAGACAGAAGAAAAGGCCGATCATAAAAGTCTAAATGGACCAAACAACAAAGCTATCGAACATCTACTAAACAACAGCAAACAGCAGTGGCACCAACCACATGTGTGCACCCACAACCCTGAAAAAACACAAACTAATCAACGTTTCTTTCAGAACAGACACAGGAGATGGGATGAACAATGCTGTAACCCTTCCCCAGTTTGCCAGTAAGAGCCCACACAGGCTCAGAACCCTCCTCATACTTCAGCGTACACACAGCTGCAGGTTTAACATGACTCGGGGAAAAAAAACACAAGCTGAGGTCACAGAAAAAGAGAAGGGTTAAACATTGATTTGCTAATTTCACAGGATCTACAATCATGG
Organism: Craterocephalus eyresii; assembly: GCA_037177035.1. Taxonomy (NCBI): domain Eukaryota; kingdom Metazoa; phylum Chordata; class Actinopteri; order Atheriniformes; family Atherinidae; genus Craterocephalus; species Craterocephalus eyresii. The sequence goes on along the minus strand of JBBBVT010000001.1, from coordinate 2,206,431 downwards.
TGTGTATTTCTGTGTACACATGCACTTACACACAAATCTCTTCACTGGAAAATAAGAACACTGAATTACTGGGTAATGGTGACTGATCTTCAGACCGTATGCAGGATGTTAAACAGGGTTCCCACCCTCAGCTTTAAATTAGAAAAACATGCCATGAAGCTGAAGCTTTGTTTTGATATCAACAGATTTAGTTCCACCCGGTGTGATAAACGATCTAATAGAGGAGTCCTGTGCGTTGGATCGTTTGTGTTTTAAGACTAAACTGATGAAGGAAAGCCAGCGCTACAAGGTGAGGGGATTGTTTCTGATAAACGGTTACCATGGAGAGAAAAAGCCAGCTTTCTGTACCTTTGCAGCTCGCGCATCATAAACACAAGGAACCGGATTTAAACCTCCTTTGTCTCTTGCAAACCTCGAACTTTGACTAAAAGTGATTCTAAGATTAGAAAATATATGACCTCAACATCTTTGACCTCAAGTTTTTCTTCCATCTGGCCCTTTAAATTGATCTCAAAAATCTTAATTCTACATTTATTACCATCTGATGTTTGTATTTAACAGTATAGTTCAAGTTTTCTTTATAATAAACACCTATGATCAATCACATATTTGTATGTTTTCCTTAGTTTATTTTTATTCTATATTGTTATATAATTCTGGATTATAAAATTAAAGGTTTTATTTTAGGCTTTTCTTTTTGCAGCAACCCATTTCAGCTGCTCCTATGGTTTAGTTAGACCAGTAAATAAGAAAATGTATTAATAAACTCCCGAATCTGACTTTAGAAACCAGGAGCGTAACTCAGGCTTATGCTGGCATCTAACGCATCAAAGGAAAATCAACATGAAGCAGACAAGGGCTGAGAAAGAGAAAAAACAATATCACTGTTTAATGGAAAGGAGAAATAATATGTTTCCTTTTAATAGGAGTTTTAAAGAAATGATTTGCAAGTTTGATTTCCATTTATACCTACTAATATCTGCAGCATTCATATTCATTTATATATTTGGTAATGGGTCAGAAGTGTTGCGCAGAAGTCGAGTTCTTTAGGTTTCATTTCATTTTTTAAAAGTGGTTTCAAACAATAGTTTTCCAGACTTTAAAAAAAAAAATCTTCTAAATAGGAAACTTAGCATATTTCAGCACGATGTGCAGTGGATCCCGAAAACATTTATGGAAACTCGACATAAGATGTGTCAGGCCCAAGGATGGGCATAATTAGTCGGCAATCGATTGATCAATTATTAAGATTTGAATCTATGAAATGATCTTTTAATTGATTAATCAAATGCATCTTTAGACTGGTGCTGAAGTTGTGCGTAAGCACATATTTCCCAGTGTAACCACTGAATTAATCCCATTTAACCGCCACAAGTCCTTCATATTGTATCATTGTCATGTATCATTGTATCATATATTCATATTGAGTCATTCATATTGTAATAAAAATCTAAATAAGAAAACACACCAGGTTTTTTCTACTTCCACTTCACCACTAAATATAGGCTATAAATATTGAATTTTAATAGAAATATTAATGATTATTCGTTAATCGATTGTTAATTCTCCTGATAATCGATTTAGACAACTTAATTGAACGGCCATCCCTAGTCAGGACCACAAACGATCTCCATCAGATGAACAGGATCTGAAAGCAAAGACCTGAAGCAGGACCTAAGACACGCATCTGGACCTTCGGCTCATCCACACTGCTGGCCGAAGCCTCATCACAACCGGTCTACATGGAAACATGGCAAGGAGCCGTTCTTAAGGAAGGGAAACGGGGAGAAAAGGCTAAGGCCACATGACACAAGAACAGGCCTGATGGAGGGACATAGAAACCTGTATGTAGGTTTCTATCTGTTTTGTTTTATTTTATTTTTTTTGTGTGTAGTTTTATCTTTTTATTGCCCTTTCTGTAACGCACTCTGCTCTCAACTTTAGTTGTTCTAAAGTGCTATATAAATAAATCTGATTTGAGGGACAGATCCTCCCATCGTGGGACCATCTGGACAGATAACAGAAAAAAAGGCAGAAAGATCCAAAGAAGAGCTTTGGAAGATCCTTCATGAAGTCTGGAGAACTATTCCTGAAGACTACTTAACATCAGAAAGCGCCTCTAAGAGTTCAGACTGGAAGCTGAATAAATCTACTCAGACCAAAATAATCACTTTTAGGCTCTTTAGAAACTTTATAAACCAGGTTGTTTATGCTGTATATTTATTTTTGTATATGCAAATAAATTGCTTCACCTGTTTCCTGTTTTAAATGAACAACGGCAAAAACTGCTGCGCGGTAATTTTCAGTATAGCCGTTATTAAATCATGCTGCGATGAGGCCTGTGTAAGATTTACTGACATTCCCTGTTAATATTTCACAAACTGAAAGACCAGTGGGAACCCTGGTTGGAAAGAGAATGTCAGGTAGTGTTAGAAAGCTAATGGTTAAAAAAATTAAATAAAAAATAATAATTCAAACAATTAAAAAGAGAAAAAAAACGGAAACCTGAAATGCTGGAGGGCCATGTGGAAAAAAAATTACTCAAGGTCAAAAAACAATAGTCTGAAGACATGCAAGACAAAGGGAGGTGAAGTGGAAAAATACTTGAAAGAAGCAGACGTACCATTAGTCGGATGCTTTGCAAACGACACAGAAAATCGTTTTACTGCCGGCATAGACAACAACTCTGAGGAAATAAAAAAAAAATAAAATAAAAAATCACTAGTGTTGCTCTGAGCCACAGTAGCTTAGATATCATGATTTACCATCCCCTGTTCTTTTCTATGGACGCAATCATAAAAACAAAAGCAGGAAAAATCAACCAAAACCCTCACAGATAAGTGAAAGAGTCAGAGGAGACCGTCTGATCTGAGGCGGCTGTAAAAACGGGTGATTGATGCTGGAGGATGTGGGCCGACACGCCAATCTTCGGACAACTACGTGAGATGAAATGAGTTTAACTTAAATAATAAAACGTAAAAAAAGAAAGAAAAAAACAAACAAAACAAAACATAATCCAGGCCTTAGTTAGTTCCTGCTTCCTTTTCCTTCTGTAAGTCTAACCATGTCGGAAATTCTGCTGTACGGACATGTGTAGGCAGTGAAAAACGTCAAATGCTGAACCTAAGCAGGATGACAACAAAGACACACACACACACACACACACACACACACACACACACACACACACACACACACACACACACACACACACA
>JBBBVT010000001.1:2175462-2192144 GCA_037177035.1 Craterocephalus eyresii | reverse complement strand
GTGTGTGTGTGTGTGTGTGTGTGTGTGTGTGTGTGTGTGTGTGTGTGTGTGTGTGTGTGTGTGTGTTGGGGGGGTTAATCATCAAAAGGGGCCTTTTTGCACAGCACAGCAGCTAGACCATCATTCTGTTTGCTACAATGCTGGACAAGACAAAAAAAAGCAAAGAAAAAAAAAGAATATAGAAAATATAATTTTCTTGCACTGGTTTCTTTTAGTTTTTTTGCTGGTTTTAAACTAACTGCAGCAATGTCCAAAAACTAAATGAAATATAAAGGAGATCAGGATGATGGTGTGACCTGGTTTACTTGTCTCTTACATTTCCAGAACAGTCTTCAGCTGCTCCAGTTTGGACTTCTTCTCTTCAATCTCACAATCATTGTGTTGCCCCAGTTCTGCCAACAGCTGCCGTGTGATGTCCAGCACCTCCTGTTGAGATTCAGAGAAGCAAGTCGTCAGAAGAAATACCAGGAAGGACTGGCAAACTAAAACCAAGTGATTTATTATTACCTGTAGCTGTTTTGGCTTTTTCAGTTTTAATTTCCCAGTTTTGTATCCGCCATATTTTTCAAACAGATCAAAGAACCTGGATGCATCAAAGACAGGCTAATCGTTAAACAACAAAATAATAATTTTCGTTGTAAACAGAGAAATGAATAACACGAGACGCACATGGGGTTTCGAACTTCCATCTTCATCTTCTGTTTGGGCGTTCGGTCTCCGTGCCGAATGACAGCGATGACGCAGCGCAGCTCCATCCTAGAGGTTTCAGTGGAGATTGAATCCCATTAAAACCAGAACTGCTCTGCTTCTCACACCAATCTATAATGGTGTTATTATGACTCACATGGTCCCTGAGGTAGTGGGAACAATCGGGATGTCTTCTGCCTCGGTCGGGATGGACCAAGGTATCTGAAACTGAGGAGCCAGCTCGCGCATCACAATATTCCTGAACAGTCGAGCAGACAGACAAATTCAATCATCAAAGCAGGTGAAAAAACAGAAAAAACAGCAACTTAGGTTCAGCAGGATGAGAGCTGGTACCCGAGGATCTTTGCACAGTCGTCGTAGTATTTCATTGAGTTCTTGACAAAACTGAAACCGTTGACGTCGCAGACGTAGGAGTGTCCATTGGCTCGGAGGAGGTCAAAGCCGCACACGGTTTGCTGCAGCACAAGGAGACGACTCCAAAGTTCTTACTCCACATCAAGATTGAAGTAAACTGTAACAGCTAATTTAGCCCCCCACCACACACACACACACACACACCTTGAATGCCAGGCACACTTTCCGGGCGACCAGCTTCTCCATCGCTGAGAGCATGACGGGGTAACGGACCTCCTTCCCCTCACTGTCTCTTTCCACCTTCCCATCCAACGCTGGAGACTTCCGGGCCTCAGCGTGAGCGTAGTCAGGCCCCACGGTGTAAACCTGGAGACGCACAGAGCCCCGCATCCACCACACAGCGCATATCACATCTCTGTAAACATATTGTTTCTTTAAAAGCGAGAAGTTATTCTAAGCCTGGGCTGATTTTTCCCCTTGATTCACTCATTTATAAACAAAAAATCAGATCCCTTCTTTTATTTACAGGCCCCTCATGTTGGCCCTCGATGTAGCAAAGTTTTAAAACAGCAATACCAAGAAAGGTCAATAGGCGGCAGAAGTGCTTTAACTGCATGCAATTAATCTTCAACAAGACCTGGTCTGATGTGGTCACAATAAATGAATTAGCATTTTATGTATTTTTATAACCACAATTAAGGTTTAACTAATCAGGAACTGTTTAATAATTAATCTACATGTGCTGTAGAATAATTCAGTCCAGATTTGAACATGACGAGTCGTGTAGTTTTTCAGCAGGACCTGGTCTAAATGTGGTCAAGCTTCCCCAATATATAGTAGAATCACCCTTTGTGTAACTTCACGTTTGAAACAGACGTGCTTATTTATGTGCAAAAGGAAGCATAAATGGGCCTTTTAGTGTGTTTATATTCTTTCTACATGTCAGCAAAACTGCAACTACTTAAATTAAAATATGTTCAGGAGTTTCTTTGGCCTAATTTGTCACTTTTTCTATCCTTTTAAAGGACTGTTTTACATACAGAAATCTCTTGGTTTCGCAGACCAGAAACTTCAAAAATCAGTCTCAAACATACGTGTAAGATAGTGATAAAACTGAAATCGTGATTTTATAACAAAAAAATCCTTTGCCATATCGCCCACCCCTACCTTAGCGCACTCATCATTGCTCTATCACGGTGCTGCAACACCCCATTAACAAACAAGGCAAAGTCCGGACTCTACCTTAACATCAGTGCCATCTGTTGGCATGAACTCTTCGTAGATGTAGGAGCCCGTCTTCCTCACGCTGCTCTCCGGAGAGTAGACGCTGCTCCGGCTCCCAATCTACACAAAACAGGCAGATTTGAGTCGCTCTTTTGGGCATCCTTCTGTCTGACACAACCGGGATAACAAAACAACTGTGTGCGCTCCATACAACATCCATCAGTGTCTGAATAAAAGCCTGCAGGTCCATGTTTGACAGCAGAGCCCCTGATTTATGAAAATATACTGTTCTGCTTGACTGCAACGGCCACCGTTATGAGAGAAGCTCATAAAGGTGAACGTTAATGCTCGGCGTGTACTTGGGAGTTTATTACCGAATACATGAAATTAAAGGGAGCATTCAGAGAGTCAAGGCCAGAACTTTTCAAATGTAACATAAGTGTTGTTACTTGGATGTAGGGACATTTAAACAACATTTTAATTACTTTTTTCAGGTTTTGTTCAATATTTTCGCTGTGACTGTACTAAAGTAACTATTTGAAGACAATATAGTGATTCTTAATGCACTATTTTAAACATGTATAGATTGTTTATTGTTGTTGAAGTCTTTTGTATGCATTCGATTTTATGTCTTGCTTATGTTGTACTGGGCTTTGTGGGGCTGGGTTGATATTCTTTCCTCCCGATTCAATTCCTTTACGATTTTCTGGGTGCTGATTCGATTTAAATTGCAAGTCTTCGATATTGCCGATTTTTGTGGAGAAAAGCAAAATAATTTACAAAAAATCTTTTTGCTAGTTTTTTTAAATCTTAATTTCAGTTCGTAAAAAACAACCCAGTAGCCAGACCAACAGTCTGCTACTACAATGCCTGACAAGACAAAAAAGATAAACTAAAAGTAATAATACAAATTAAATATAATTTTTTATTTGAAAAAAATAAAATCGATTTTAAGATTGTGGATAAAAAAACCCAAAATAATTGATTTTAAAATTGGGAAATAAATATTGCCATTTTTTTATTTTTTGATTAGATTTTCCCACCCCTAGCACTTGGTATGATGCTCTTGTTTTAGGTGCGCTTAGAGAAAATACATCCTCAAATCCATGGGGTGTCAAAAAACTTTCATCCACCCCTATATGATGAGTAAAAACAGGAAGCCGCAGCTGAACGGCGCAATTGAAGGACCTTTCTGAAGAGCCGCTGGCTGCCGCCCCCTGCAGAGGTGGGGTAGTAGATGTAGACGTTGTGGTCCTCGGCGCAGACGGGCTTCTCAACGAAAGGTTTCTGGAATATTTCTCCGTTCACCTCCACGTGGTCCTCTCCTTCCACCAGATTACACTCTAAGAAACACACACAGAGCAGATTGATGTCATTCACCGAGCTGCCCCCAACACCACACGCAGACGATGTTTACGCTGCAGCCCTGCGAGGCAGCTCTGCCCTCCCAACCATGTGACACTCATTTTAAAGACCGTCACCGCTGCCATACATGTAAAACATCTGATGGCTCGTATCTCCAAGGTCTGTGTCACTCTGTAAAAACAGGGACTGAATGCCAGAACCATCGTATCACAGCACTTAAGAGCGGGACACTTGGGACTGCAGCGCATCAGAGACTAAATTTATCTGTGAGCTCAAATGAAGCTGAAGCCGTCTTAAATAAACAGTAACTGGATGCTGCTTGCATTATGCTTCTTAGGCGATCTACTTATCTTTTTATAAAAGAAATTTAACATTTCCTGGTGAATTAAATCCTTTTATTGTAAATAAGCATGATGATAAAAACATAAATCAATATTTTAAGAAGTGAGCCGACAGCAGACTGACCATCTGGTTTATCTGGGTCACGGTTCAGCACGGTGTAACGCGGGAGATCAATGCCTTCCTCCTGCAGGATGCGATACACCTCTCTCCTGTTAGAAATGAAGTAAAATGAACAGATGAGCTAAAAATGATTGTTTCAATCTCAAAGTGTATTTCATTTTAACTCAATGGGCCCACCTGTCCTGTATGTAGTACTGCATGTTCAGGTCATTGATGAGCAGAGGGTTTCTCAGTTTGGCGTAGCTCACTGCCTTATCCAGCGGGAACCCTGGAAGTTTGCACATGCATAAACAAGTCAAAGCTGGTAAACTGTAAACCAGGGGTGTCTAAATCATTTAGTTCTGGTGCCACATAGGGCGCAATTTGACCGAAAGTTGGGCAGAACAGGAGAATTACAACAATTATCACGAAATAATGAAAACCTCACATTTTTTCCTTTTGTTTTAGTGTAAAAAAAATTATAAATCATCTTGTTTAATGGTCTAAACTTTATGAAAACATGAAGATGAACAACCTGTATTTTATTAAAAAAATAAAAAAAACAATTTCCATACTAATTTCCCTCAGTTGCACATGTACAGTTTAATTCATTAAAATATTTTTTGGTCTTTAATACATTTTCTATAGATCAATAAATTAAATGAGTTAATCTTTAAACAAATATATATTAGCATACAATAAATTTAATTCTCATTTTTAAATTTAAATATTTTTTTTTTATACAATTTACTTGAGATAAAACCTATTTTAGATTATTTAGTGTTAAATTTTATTTTATATTTATTTATTTACATATTTACTTCATTTTAGAAATGTGCTTAATAACACAACTGTTACGTATAACTAACAGATCATAATGGATCTAAAACAATCACAATCATTTAAATACAGGTATTTGGAGCTACAAAAATCCAGTATTTCACATTTTGATTCAAGTAACTTTGACCAAATTCATTCCGCGGGCCAGATTGGACCCTTTGGCGGCCGGTTTTAGCTCCCGGGCCATAGGTTTGGCATCCTGCTGTAAACAAAAGGGAAACATGACAGCTCAGACTCTTTTGTCTAGATGCTAGAATCAGGCTGATATGAGCAGACACACAGACTAGTGCTGTTAATGTATTAGAAACCACAAAAAGCCAGAAAAGTGTTTGGATGTTTATGTACCCTTTGAGTGGAAGGAGATGAGGCAGTCACACAGAGGCCATTTGTCCACGGGCTCGTTGAGGATGACGTCCTCGGGGAAGATGACCACGGTGATGTACTCGAACCTGCACAGCCTCTCCAGGATCTGGGTCATCGGCTTGGACTTGGACTTCTTCATCATGCAACAGATCCCCACCACGATCTGTTGCTCCGGGGGCTTCACACCAGAGAAAACAAGAACAGCAAACTTTTAACCTGCTAAGCCTGAGCTATATTTACAGAGAAAAACATCTAAAAATACATAAATGAAGAATTGCTTGAGTCAAGTTTATTCATAAAGCGCATTTAAACCTTCCCAAACCGCTGAGCATAAGCAAGAAACAGTGTTCTGCAATAATAATGTGTGGGACGGGCGATATGATACCATGTATGATACGGTCATAGAAATTGCCCATGGTAATAATATGTCATCTCGCAATGAATACACAATAAATACCAGGCAGTGGTATAACTGTTCTGGAGGAGTTTCTTCTGTTATCTGGAACTGGTTCGGTTTTAACTAACAACAGTTTTGAAATACATTTGTTTAGAAGCCACTAATATTATGTAAGGGCTCTAAAAACTGAATGTGGTTATAGATTTACAGTACAAAAGACTAGGGTGAATTTGGAAGTTTTTTAATTTTTATTTTGTGACTTGTCATTGACATAACAATCAGAATTATTGTGATAAATCTGTTAGTCCGTATCATATGTACATGTTCTAGGTGTCAAAGGACATCCAAGAACCTCAGAAAATGGATTGCCAGTATGAAAAACTTTGTCTGTTATCATCTGTTATCATGTTATCTGAGACTAATGTTTCCTCCTATGCAGACAAATGCTGTTGGTCACCTTCAGCAAACTCTTGACATTAAATGTGTTTTCACAGAAATTCTGTTCCAGCCTAGTTTAATAAGCACAATCTCTATCCTGTTTTATAATCAGATGTGCACATATCTGTCCTCCAGAGCTGTTACCCTGCAATTTTTAGACGTATTCCTTCTCCAACACACCTGAATCAAATGGCTGAATAAGCTCATGTGCAGGCATTCAGCTCTACAGGCTGCTAATGAGACATCAACATGATTCAGAGATCCGCCTATAGTAGCCAGTAGGCTGAAAATGTGCAGAACGTGTTAGCCTCGGTCTGTCGCGGCCACCGTAGCATCTTGGAACGCGCATCCTGGAAGTACAACAGGTTTACGTTTGGGCTCTAAAAATATACTAAATGATGTTGTTTCAAGTAAATTATGGACACTACCCACACAGGACACCTGGATTACATTGGACGAGCAGTATGGAGGAATATTTCCAAGTTTTTGTGGACTTTTATGGACTTTTTTGAATGGGCGCTGTTCAACATCACTGTAACAGAACTGATGCAGAACGACAAACCTCCCCACATCTCCGACTTCATGATAAATATCAGAAAAGTGTTCCAGAGTGTTAATCAGCATGAGGGTGAGTAGAAAATGAAGTATTCCTTTAAACAGTCCAATCGCGCTTAACGGGTTAAATGACATGCATATTGTATACACTGTAGTGGTATAACACACATGCAAAATATATTGTAACAGATTTGTTTATTTCTGGACAAGTCAAGCTAAAGAAATGTATTACGACAACCAAGATAGGCTAATTTTCCTCCTTAAAAAAATGTTTTAATTTATAAGAATTTACAGGCAGACTGTAGAGTGTAAGTCTGGTCTGTTCCCGTTGCTTCCATCCATCTAATGCACCACCAACATTACTTCTATTCCACCACCAAGTTTTTATAGAAACTTCTTTCTGCAAAATTTCTCATAAAAATAGATTTCCGATTTCGGCCAAAAAGGGAAGAGTCTCTCACCGAGTCTGTGTCTTCATCGTCCTCATACAACTCCATGTCTGTCCTTATGCTGTCCTCCAAGATCTCGCTCTCATCGTCCTCGCAGCCCACAAAGAATCTGGGAGCGCCACGCCGGCTCTCGCCCGGGCTGTTGGGCTCTGACATCACAATCCCCCTCGGCAGCTGCTAGCGTCCCACCGCGCCATCGTACACCAACACGCCGCCGGAGCGGGCCGCCGATGGGAGGGCGCGAGGCCTGGGTAGAGGGGCAAGTCCGCTCCGCTTCAGCTGTGCGGCGGAGCTGGCAGAAGGCGTGTGAAGCAGAGCGGCGAGGCAAAACGGAGACGAGAGGCGCTCACACATAAAAGGATCCAAGAACGGCTCTGCCGGTCAGACCGCTGCAAGGATGTCCATCTTCCTTCTTCTTCTTCATTCGGAAATTTCACATCTTACGCGATGCGTTTGGGTCATTTGCAAGACAGACGAGCTCCAGTTATCTGATGATTTCCTCCATTTGCATGCTGGTTGAATAGTCCTAGAAGAAGACAAAACACAATAACTATTATTTCTGGATATGCAAAACACTGAAATAACAGTCTACATTGTTTTATCATTAAATCATCAATGTTACTCAGCATTTCCATTGCAAGTAAAACTTTCTACTTCAAGGTTATCATTTCCAATTTACTTCAATAATAAAAAAAGAGATTATAATCAGAAACTACCTCCAGATAACTCCTGAGTGTGGTGCAGCAAAGCAAAACGGACATCAGCTCTGATCTGCAATCCTACAGTATCACCACTTAAACATCAGCCAGTCTCAGAAACACGTCACACTGGAGACAAAGCACAGCTGATCATTATCCTCGCACACACACTTCTGAGCCAACAATCCGCCTTCAGGCAGAGACCCTTCTGGGTCTGGGGTGACTATTTCAAGTAGAAAATACTGTTATTAGTGCAAGCAGCCGGGAGCGAGCTCAGCTGAGATAATAAACAAACACAACTGTCCAAACCCAGAGGGACCTAAGAGTCAGGGAACACAAATACACGTTTCTGAAAAGGACAAATCCACTCTAGGGGATTTTTATTTAAATTTTTATCTCAAACATCCATCACCTGAAATCTGAGTACACTTACATAATTTTTTATTCATTTTTATGCATAAAACAGCTATAAAAAAATGCACTCACGTTGCACCATGAACAGAACCTACCTGTTAAGAAAAAAATTGCTTTCTCTGTCTTATAATACTAAGTTACATTTTAGACTAGATCTATTGTGAAACACTAGTTATGGCTGGGAGCAGGTTTAACAATAAATGGATCTCCTCGACAGCTTATTTTCAAGTTCAGCTCATGCTTTTCGACCCATCAGTCTGGTTCGGGTGTGATGCAGCAGGAAACATCCCAAACCTGCAGGACAACGCTCCCCGAGGACCAACATTGGACATAAATCTCCCACAGTACACTGTATAAACATTAAATAAATATAGACAATTTCTTTTGCAATTCATTAACATGTTGAAACTTTTCCATGGTGGAAAGAAGAGTCAAGAAAGGGTTAAGTGTAGTGAAGTCTGTGACGATTACATACGTAATTTAACAGCAGCCTGCTGCTGCTCCAAAATTCATTCTCATTCCCGTTGAGTTGAACTAAAATAAATGCATTCCATAGCTAAGTGGATTAGTGTTTCAGAGCTTGATTATAACAGTTAATCTCCTCTATTACACCTGCTCGCTCAGGCAGCAGCAGGGCTACAGCTCTATCTGAGGACACTGCGGACGGTCATGTCCTCTATTTTTGAATTGGACTTTTGGGATTTGGGTGGCTGGGGTGCAGTTTACATTCCACACTTTAATGCAGAGCACGGCTCTTCTCGAGTGAGAGTCTGTTAAACAGTTTTAGAGACACTATTTTAATCATTTTTCTGAAAATTATCCCTTGAAATAATAGCACTGACTTAATGTTGCTAAAACAATTTAAAATCCAACTTTATCTTAAAGAATTGAATTTGTTCCGAGTCAGAAAATGAGATAAAAAAAGACCATAAATTAACTTTCAAATGTCTTCAATGATTTATAAACCCAGAAATAGAATAGGTGACTAAAAGTTAATAATACTTTTAAAGTTAATAAGCTTTATCTTTTGTTTCTTTGTTGTTTGAAAAAGTACACTCAATAATAAAATAGCATACTCATATAATAGTAAACTAAAATAGTAAATGGTAAACTCAAATAATAACCATGATAGCCCTAGGGCTAAGACCGCTGCAGTGAGACTGTGACGTTTCTTCTCTTTTAACATTCACATGACAGCAAATTAAAACACTCCCCAACCAACTCTGGGCTTCAGGACCAAGCCTGGTTGCTAAAGTTCAGCAAAGGAATGTGCATCAGAGGACGTTTGCACTTATATGTTAAATATGTAACCAGTGTTCCAGATTTGCCTTCATTTTTATTTAATTTCTTTCACGTACTGACCTCATAAACCTGGACTTTTACCCAGCCTTGAACCAGAAAATCAGGCCTTGTTACTGGGGCAGACTCTGACACCTTTGAGTTTAATGACAGCACTGATATCCAATTTTCTCCTTTATGAAATCTCATACCAAAAAGGCTTTAGAATCTTGAATATAAAATAAAAAAACAGTGAACACCATTCTTTGCAAAACATTTATAAAAAAGTATCCAAAATCAAAGAAAACCAATACTTTTAAATGAGTATATATATAAAACGGTAGGCCCATATGGCTTTTTTTAATGCAAACCAGTTACCCAATCAGGTGACAATATGGACATCTTTGTATACAGCAAAAACAAAGATCACAATGGTCATTCATTCAAGGTGAAACTACATTATTTTGCTTCCTGATCGTGAAATAATGCCATGTGCTATATGTCAGCCTTTGTAAATGATGGCAGCAAAATGAATATTTGCAAAAAAGAATATCTGCAGCTGTGACTTTGAGTTATAGCAAATTATAATAACATCATAACCTGTCTGTTGAAATGGTCTAAAGGTTAAAAATAACACTGATATGTCAACTTTTTAGTAGTACTAACGGACTGTGCAATACTTTATATTCTGGGAGAAAGCATCTACAGACGCAGTTCATTAACACATATTCTGACTGTATGGAGAAATTCCATTCACTTTGCGGAATAAAAAACATGTTTCAGCTCGCAGTGCCTGGTCTACCGGTTAGAAAGGGGCCTGAAGTGTTTACCTGTAATTATGGCCAACGTGAAAGGTGTAAATGTGAACCAAAAATCTAAACAAAAAGCACAGAATGAGCAACATTTATCGGTCTCGTAGCGGTTAACCGTCCATTTCTTTCCAAAACGGGAGCAATTTAATTAACAATTTGCACAAATCCCTTGATGTACTAAAACGATCATAAAGATAAGAACCTTCTAATGGCCATATAAACAGATAAGAAAACATCCCATAAGGTTAGCCGAATGCAGAACATTGTCATGCACAAAAAAAACAGCTTTTTTTGCTTTTTGTAATGACATACTTAGCTCCTGTTAGCTGGGGTTAGCATCCAGCTAGCTACCCAGTGGGGTTGGCAATGTAAACAAGCCATTCGAGGCCATTTTGTGTGCATTTGAAGCAAATACCCAATAATCGTGGTATTTATAAAACTACCGTTTTACCACTGTATGCCTGTTATTGGTTGCCGATGACAAAAATAAATTCACGAACTCACGATGTTGCTGGACGTTTTTTTCTGCTGCCTTCGTCTTGCTTCCTCCACTCTTCTTGACAGTTTGCACGAAACCAATCTTTTTTTTTTCAGTTGGACACACAGATGATCGACGTTTCAAACAACCAATGGAAGAAGAGCATCTCTCAGTGGAGGCGTGACTTTAAAATCCAAAGAACCAATAAGCAACGAGCACGGTCCCGATGACAGGAATGATTACAGCGACCTCTAGCTGTGGAAGTGAGACAGGACAGAGATGTCTCGCCTGTTTGATAGATAATACCTATAAAAATGTAAATGTTAATCTTTTTAAAACCCTAATTAATCTTTAAATTGGATTAGATTCCCTTCACCCTAAGATCAATTGGAAGTGTTTGTCCAAACTTTCAACTAGTCCAGTATGTGTGACAGACAAATCCTTACAACATCAAAGTTATGTATAAATTACCTTCACAAAAACATACAAGCAGTTTCCTTCTTGTAGTTGCTACTGTTATATTCCAGATGTAACCTAGTAGAAGTAATTCTTGAGAGATATCTGGGCTATAAAATATTATATATATAACATTTTTTATGCTAGATGGCTGTAGTTTACCTTTTAAACTAATTACTGTTCGCATTTAATCTGTTATGGTGGGATTTGCATCCTCAGGACTTTATCATCACAATGTCCTATTAGATTTATATAATCTATAATTGTAATCTGATGATTTTACAAAATGGCATTGATTTAACTTTATAGATGTGATAGTAATTCTTATACAGAGGCACACTGGAAAATGCTGTTGTTTTTAACTAAATAGCCAGTGTAATGCACTGCATATATCCAAACTGTTCTTCCTTCTTTCATTTGCATGCTTTTGCTTTTAGAGATGATCATCTTGGATGCATTTTTTATTTCGAATAATGCAGATGAGCATTTTGCACCTGATTCAGCTCATGGTTGCCTTAGTTTTTGCAGCATCTTTAGCATCTGTGCGATTCCCCAGTCTGCACACTGATGATTCACTTCGTGGAAGGCTGCAAGCCTATTTTCTGTTCTCTCATTTCTTTGCCTTGACCATTCTCATCAAGTTTGGGACCTTTCAAAATGTCTTCAGTAAGATCCCTGCATCTTTGTCCAGTTCTCATCTCTGTCTGTTGAATCCACCAATATGTTTCCTACAGCTTCGTCTTCTTCTTCTTCTTCTCTAACTCAGCATTTTCCACAAGGTCACCCTCCCCTCCTTCAGCAGAGGGTGCGCAGAGCAAACCGTCTGCCTGCTGCTTCCGTTGATGCATGTTGAGCCAACGCTGACGTCAGTGTGTTGGAGAGCCAGCCTGTGCAGACCAGAGCCTGTTTGACCACGCTGCCGACTGGTCGGTTACATACCTGTGTGCAGGCCTGGCGAGGTGCTTTCAGAGAGCTGTTATGGTGCCAATGAAAGGAGCATTTTATAAAGAGCGAGCAAACAAAGCTCCTCTGTAAGTAAACTGAACACATGGATAAGGGGCGGGCCCACTTTACAAATATTGTCAGTGTGAAAATAGAAAATAACTTGAGGCCTTTTTCATCATAAGCAGCAGTTTGGACTTGTTTGACTTGCATCAATAGGCTTTTTGCAAAATCCTGACATGTGAGGTTCCATTACTTCCAGCTTCTGTCACAATGACCCTCTGTAAGGAAGCCCTCCGCCCTCATATGGCTTCCATTTGCCCAAGTCTGTTAGAGGCTGTTACACTCTCTGTGACTTTCAGCAGCAGGTCAGATCAGGACAAGAGCTCTCATTATTAAAACAATCCCGGTCTTTGATTCTGGACTCCAGGCTGCTGCCGGTTGCTCCAGCGTCTGGGCTCCATCAGGTGATGATGGATTTCCAGTGTTTGCCAGTAAAACTCTTCATGTCATGAGTTATTTCTTTAAACAGCCCTTGAATGCAAATGAGGAACAACAGAAGTCTTAAAACAGGTGTGTCCAACTCATTTTAGTTCAGGGGCCATAAACAGGACAGTTTGAAATGAAGAGGGATGGAGCAACCAAACAGAAACATAATAATCTAAAAATAATGAAAACTCAATTTTTCCTTGTTGCAGTACAAATATGTTTATACTTAAAGGATTAAACTTTCAAAAAACATGATCGAAAGCCGGAATTTTCAATATTTTCAATTTCCAGGTTTCTATATTTTGCATCGATTACACATTCACAATTTAAAAAACAAAACAAAACTATTACAACAGTAATGCCCGGTTCAGACTATACAATTTTACAGTCATCCATCTCCTTCCAGGGGGGGGAACAAGCAGCTGTCAATCATGGCAACAGATGCACTATGGGTGAGAGTGGGCGTCCTCTAAGAAGAACCAACTGTCCAACACCATCATCATTCTTAATTTACTCCGAGCTGCTTTTGTAACTAACCTCATTTAGCTTCGTAAAGCTGATTTTGTTGGCAAGCGTTTTTTATTTCAAGACTTGGTTGGACAGCAGGTATTATTACTCCTTCCTGCCAGTGACAGTGAGCTGTTGGCTAAATGGCAGGGACCATACCACATTACTAAATGCACGGGTAAGGTCTCCTGTGAACTTTACATGCCAGACAAGCTAAAGAAACATCAGTGCTTCCATGTCAACCTGTCAACTCTTCATTGAGGTGGTTGAGGAGGATGAGGAAGAGAGAGATCAGCTGTTCCCAGGTCGGGGAGCAGTGTCCAGTTCAGTGGATCCGTCACATCTCCAGCCTCATCAACGGAGGGAGAAAACTGAATTAATGGATACAGACCTGTTCAAGGAGACTGTGGGATTCACCACACTGGTGCTGCGTAAAGTTCACTTGAAGGAAGATGCAGTTTACCGACAAAGGCACTACAGGATTCCAGAACGTTTAGCTCCTCAGCTCAAGAAGGAAAGCTGATTTTGGAGCTGGGCATCACTGAACCATCAACCAGTGAGTGATGATAAGAACGGGGAGAAAATACTGCAGAACTATTACAAAGTCCTATTTTTTTTGGGGAAAGTGATTTTGTGATTCAATATGATCACCCTTTCGAACCCACATTGATTTTTGAAGCGAAACCATAGACTTTTGTGACCACAGATAGAAGCCAGAACTATTTCTATCAAACCAAAAAAACTAGCTCAGCTCACGGGACGAAGTCAGGGCCTGATCTGTGTTCATCCACTTACAATGCTGGTGGGGAAATCATGCAGCTTCATGTAAAAAAATCCGAACTATCCCTTTAAGCGATAAGTCAGAGATCCAGTTCTTGGAAGATCAGAGAGACTATAAAGTATCGAGTCAAACACAACCACGATCTTTGCAAGCAAAAGTTGTTCAAAACCAAGCTGCATGCAAAACAACTGGACAAATTAATACAAGTACAGAAAAAAAATGACAAACTGATACGTGAGAAATAGCGATGGGAATCGAAAACCGGTTCTTGTAGGGAACTACAAGTACTGGTGTGTGATATGTGTGTGTGAAGAGAACATAATGAGTATACAGTGAAATCTTTTCTAGCGTTAAGACTTGTTTTATTTTATATGCATTTTATTGTGTAAAGCACTTTGTGTTGCCCCCATCATAAAAAAGCATTTTATGAATAAACTTTGATTTGATGGATCCAAAGAAGCTGATAAACAGTAAATAAAGATAATCTCTCAGTAGTTCAACATTTCATATGTGTTTTTTTTTCACAATAGAAAACTTATTGCAGAAGAAAAAAATCCACTGAGTAATTAGTGGGTCAAACTTTATCTATGTAGGAATGTTTTTCCCCACTTAACCCTGATTCAGTGAAACCCACATCACCTTCATTCCTAGAAAATTCCCGAGTAAACATCGGACATTAAACTGAACTTGTTCTATTTGTCCTGTTTAAACATTCTCACAGGAGTCGTGTTTCTGTTCTGATGCCGAAAATAAACACATGATCATTAATAAAGCAGGTTTTCTGAGAAATTTCTGGAAAACTTCTGTGAGCACACCAACTGACTGCAGGGATCTTTTCAAAGGTTCACATAGATTTTAGAAATCCATCAGCTTAGAAAAAGCTCACCTTAGACACACGAGGGAGTTTATACACTGGAAAAAAACTCCCAAAATAAGATAAAAAAAGAATGAAACTAGGTCCTTTTCTGGAAATAAGCAAAAACAAATCTGTCAATGGAACAAGTGAAAATTCTCTATGGAATAAGAAAATGTATTCAAGCCTTACAAGATCTTGACTAAGCTGGAAAAAAATGTTCTTAGCTATATTTTACTAGTATTGGGAAGTTTTGTGTCTCATTATAAGTTTATGGTGCTCAAAAGTAGTATTCCCCCCTATCGTCTTAAAACAAGTTCCTGTATCTCACTGAAATGTTGCTCTTTAGGTGATGGTATCTTATATTAGGCATGATAAGATATTTTAACTAGAAGAAAAACAATGCTCTTTAGAAAAATGCTCTCGGTAGGATTTGGAGTTTTTACAGTGTAAAATTGAGCTTTATAGGGTTAGCTTCAAGCTTTTTTGCCATAACAGAAAATCGGTACTGGTGCAAAGTACAGTATGTTTTCCCTTTCATGCCTGCAGACAAGTCTCCAAACCAAGGAAGCAGATTTGATTTTGCCATTAAAAGGACTGTAAAAGCCTCATGTTTATTACATGTTGTGGTGCATCTGATCTAACAAACCTTGAGAACAGCAGCAGAAGAAATCCCGCTCATCCCTGATGGTGGAGGCAGACAAAACAGTCAGAGGATCTTCTTACCTGCTGTGCAGGAGCTTCAGGAAATGGGGATCATGTTGTGGAATAAACAATACAGCAAAACGTCTTCAGTACTTTGAAGGGATACTGTGTAACTTTTGACCACTTGCAAAGCCTCTTTCTAGCCTCCTCAGACACCGTTTCAACCTTTTAACTTTGTTCAGCCAAGACAAACTTCCATTTAAGAGAATAGGTAGCACAAGCAGAGCCCTCTGTGTTTATAGAGGAAGAGACGTAAAGCAAAGTGTTCCTGGTCATATGATTTCATGAGAGACGGATCCACTCCTGCCAAGTTACAGCATCTGGTTTCTGGAGAGGACAGCCCCTTCAGAGTCCTATGGGCAAACACTGAATATTGACCCCAGAAATCCTCCATAATACTCACAAACTCACTGCTGTTTGAATCAAAAGTTACACACGATCCCTTTAATAAATTATGATCTGTCTGAGTGAAAATCCTCACAGATGCCCTGTTGTTGCTCGCAAGTTTCAGACAGGAAGCTTTAAAAAATCTCTTTAGTGGAATGTAGTTTATCCCGGAATTGGCCTTCATTAGTAAAAGAATATTTTTGTGAATTAAAGTAGATAGTTACGTTCTGAGTCCTCCCTGCCACTAGGTGGTGGAATCACACTCCTTCATTCTCATTCCAACCTTCATTCAAACCTACATTACACCCCTTTAGAAGCTCTGTAAATGTATTATATTTGAAAAAGCAATTGTTTTGATGGAAAGATTGTAGCTATGCCATTGGTCATGAGATAGGTTTGAGTCGAGAGTCAATACAGAATTGTATTGTACCTGAAGAATCGGAATCGGAATCTGCTACATCATACCCACTTGTGGAGCATTACCCCATTGCCTAATCTATTGCATGGACAAAATTATTCAGATACGATTGATAATATAGTCACATCCTTTTGAAGATTATTCACGTAGCCTAGCATAGAGAATTTAAGAACTTTATGGAAGATCCAGGATCACATCAATCCCAGTTATTATAGCACCTTGGCACCAGGTGTAAACCCACCTCTCTAACCATCAGGCCATTGCTCTTCCCAATTCAGCCTTTGTAATGAAAAATACCTTAACATGTGGTTCATTTACTTGTTTTTTTGT
>JBBBVT010000001.1:2123009-2135175 GCA_037177035.1 Craterocephalus eyresii | reverse complement strand
CTCTGCGGACCTACGCAGAGGCTACGGCGGTTACGCCGTAACCCCCGCGACGCAGACGACGCGCGAGTATAAACCCATCTTAAGTTAGGGCTGGGGACAGAACCCTGGGATGCAACATCACTCAAACAGAAGTAGGCTATCTCCAAATATAGATAAGTTAGGGCCAAGGACGGAAACTTGTTGTTCACCACCCTCAGAATATCAGAATTTCCACTTATAATGCTGTGTTTAAAGCAAACATCAGTAGGAGTGGTTGTATAATCTAACTAAAACATAGAACAAAACATAATTTCTAAGGCCAAAATACTGTGTTTAGGGGTGTAAAACAAGAGCAAATTGTAAAATTGCATATTTTTTCTATACTTAAGATGGAATATATTAGTATAGATTTTCCCCATGATAAACGCTGATGGTGATTTACTTTATCTGTTTATTGGACAGAAGACAAAATAAGTCAGACAGCGGTTCCAGAGACTGAATTAACCAGCGACACCATCGTTCATGGAAAAGAATACAACGTAGATGAGAAAGAGAGTCGTCAGGATGATGAGGTCGGTGAACAACGCAGAAACCCTCAAAGACAGATGAAGAGGAGTCAACCACAGACATGCAGCAGGAAGAGGAGAGTCGAGACCGTCCCATCTGAGTCCAGTCCTGACTCAGCAGCAGACGGACACTCAGACAGCATCCATGCTGCTGTGGACAGACAGTCCAACTCAGTAGATGAAGAAACCGACTGCAGAGGCCTTCCTGCTCCTCCTGGCGTCCGCTCCAGCTCCCGCCTGGCTGCTAAACCACGACGAGTTCACGCCTTGACCAGCCGAGTGAAACGCCCTACTGCTCCGTCCCATGACCCCAAACAGACCGAGGGACGGAGCAGAAGCTGCTCCGAGGATCCCGCGGTCTCCTCACAGACATCCCGACCCAACGCTGAGGCAAACGGGTCAGAACATCCAGCCGAGGAGGCTGAGCCCGAGACCAGAGAGAGGCGCTACAGATGCGCCACGTGTGGTAAAAAGTTCTACCAGATCGGCCACTTGAAGAAACACCAGTTCAGCCACACAGACAAGAAACCCTTCACCTGTCAGGACTGTGGGAAAAGCTACACCTCCACAGAAAGCTTCAGAGCCCATCAGGTAGGTTGCGGTCATCTCTCAGTTTTTTCTTTTAGATTTCAGGTTATAAAATTTGAAAAGTAGTCAATGCTTTTTGCTCGTCCGCAGCCCCGTATCATGCCACTCTCGCCACCGAGCGTCATTGTTGAGTGCAACATTCACACTAAATCTATGTAAAAATAACAGACTTGTCATGTCTTATTAGCATCTTTTATTCCTCTTATATCTGTTTTATTT
The DNA here is from genome assembly GCA_037177035.1 of Craterocephalus eyresii. Taxonomy (NCBI): domain Eukaryota; kingdom Metazoa; phylum Chordata; class Actinopteri; order Atheriniformes; family Atherinidae; genus Craterocephalus; species Craterocephalus eyresii. Next base: position 2,133,823 of record JBBBVT010000001.1, on the reverse strand, counting down.
TTTAATCTTTCTTTATCTCAAATTCTATATCTGTTTTATCACTCTCAGTTGAACAACACTCTGGTAAACAGTTTTTTTAACCAATAATTCTCATAAAAAGTGGCTGTCAAAAAGAAATCATTAATGCAGAGATAAATATAAATGTAGCAACTTCATTTCTAAACTAAATGCATGGATCCCCATGGACGAGAAAGTAATCTGAGATTTTACAGTGAGAAGTTTTTAGTCCTCCCTTCTCTTGTTTTTTTTTCTCAGCAGTCTTAAAGAGTAAATCCTCAATTAAATCAGAGTGACTGACATCAAGAGAGGATATTTACAGTCGATGTTTGAACTGAAACATTTCCTGCCATCAGAATTGCTAGCCTCTTTGTTCAGCCTTCCACAGGAATATAAAAAACACTTGACAAAGTAAATTGGCTCTGAATTGCACACCAGGATTTCAGCGTGTCGTTAAGAGAAACTTTTCTCCCTCTCAGACGTCTCCCTTGACGTTTAGGAGCTTAGTCATCGTGTCAGGTAGCAATTTACCCGTCCCGGTGGCGGCTGACAATGACAGTGACGCTTGCACGTATCATTTCAAATATTAATGGAGTTTATTTCCAGATGAGTCACCGCGGCGAGCGTCCGTTCTCCTGCCCTCACTGCGATAAAGCCTACGGTCTGAAGCGAGACCTGAAGGAGCACATGGTCCTGCACACCGGGGAGAAACCGTACATCTGCGAGAACTGTGGCAAAGCATTCGCACGGCGCCCCTCCTTGCGAGTCCACCGCCTCCTTCACTGCAGCAGTATGACACACACACAATCCCCAAAGGTATTTCCATGAGCTATTTGTCACAGGATTTCTCTCCTCATATCTGGTGACTGTTACAAATGACAGCAGATTTAATCAGAAGATCAATGGGCAGCTAAATGCATTCATTTTTTAGCTGTATACAGTACCTCTCCTGCAATCTGCAGTCACAAAGGGGGAATATTTTAACTTCAGCCTCTCCTTTCCCCGTCGGCTAACCCACACTTTTACGTAACCTCTTTAAATTTGCATGCAAGTCTTGTCTCCCAGAGCATTGTATTAAATAATAAGGAAAGACGACAACCTGCTGCAGCTTCTTTTCTGTTTCTCCCTGCACAGCTGCAGTGTACAATCTGCCCCAAGCTGCTGGCCAACACCAACTCCCTGAGGAATCACATGAAGCTGCACTCAGGGGAGAAGCCTCACATCTGTCAGCACTGCGGGAAGTGCTTCAGTCAGAAAGGTAATGAACACAGGTGTTGCCAGATGTTTGTCTGACAAGCAGGGCTTGTTGAGGGTCAGCAGGTTGTTCAGACCCCCACAGATGAGATGCAACACATACTGCAAAGGAAAGCTCAGACAGTAAAAAGTGACTTCATGCGTAGTTTGTAAGATTTCTAGTTTATTGCCCCATTCTGCTCTTCAGACTGGAAATTTTTCTTTCAAGTAATCAAGTTAATGTTGTGTTTCTCATGACATTTGAAGAATTTAACACAGCAAAAGGATGCACCATCGGGTTAGCATGCATGGACTGGAGCCAAGTGATGCAAAGCAGCTCCAAAGTGGATCCACATGTGTAACTACTCAATTCACCTGAACTTTATTTATAAAGTGCTTTAAAACAGCCTCAGTTGACACAAAGTGCTGTACAAAATAAATACAGCAGCACAAAGAATTCAAACATTTAATTATAACATTTAAGTGAAATAAATAATGAAATGAAATGCTTCATTGTTTCTAAAACAATTTAAAAACAATAAAACAATTTTAAGCTCGGTCCCCTCCATAGAGTGTAAAATAAATGTAAAAAACCTTAAAACCAGTGACCGCAGGTTTCTGATTAACTGAAACGAAGCTCAGTTGGAGGTTCCCTCTGTCGCCATCTTGGTACTGTCACGAGTCTTGTGACTCCCAGAAAAACCAAAAATGGCTGACAAGGAGGAGCTGAGAGGGGGGCTGTGATTGTGGGGAGGGATGATTGACACCCATCAGACTCTGAACTACGAGCTAACAAAGTTAACCCAGAGCTAACGGGAGCTAACGGGAGGCGTACTGTAAGCCGGGTAAAAACCGCGGTTGTGCGTCTCTTGGCCTTGATTTCTCAGATATCTGGAACCTGTCATTCAAAAGGACACACCCCTAATTATGAAGAATTTTAGAATTAAATAACTTCTAAATGAAGGAGTTAGAATGTATTCCCTCCCCCCACAGTTGTCATGAAGGTAAACCTGAACTTTTAAAGCTAAAATGTTTTTTTGTACCAGCCTGTAAACATGTTTAATTCTGCTGTAAAGTTGGCCATTTTAACATGAAAATCTATTGGGATTGGCCCTGTTTTGCAGCAGCACCTAGTGGAGGAGGAGGGAACTGCAATTTTTGGCACTTCCGTGTAGGTTTTATGTTTAGAAAGCCGGAGGTTGCCGCTCTGTCCCTCTAAGCTTCTGTGTGGATCTCGGTACCTCCAGGAGCAGCAGCTCAGCTGTTCTGAGGCACCTAGCAGGATGGTAAGAAGGGGTCAGACCGTTTAAACATTTACAAGCAAATAAAAAAAATCTCAGAGTTGCAATCTTGTGTATAGATTTTTGCTTAAGTATTTACTCAATGCTCTGTGTACGTAGATGCAAACACCAAGCATTGAGTAACTACCAGGGCAAAAATCTCAGCCGAGCCTTTATTTATTTCATATTTTAATCAAAGCAGCCAGACTTTGTCATATTCTTTTAAAGTGGTCTGGAGCCATTGTTTTCCATCGTCCTTCAAAGTTTTCTTCAATTCAGTTCAAACAACTTTATTTATCTCTGATGGGCAATGTAGTTTTGCAGTCCTCAGTTAAAAGAGATAAAAACAGAACATCCAGGATGAGCCATTGCAGCAGACTGCATTTCATCAGTAGAACATTAAGAGGACCATGGGTTTATAGATCAGCTGTAAGTAGATGCTAACAGCAACCAGGATCTGAAAAAATATCATATGCTATCTTCTTAGTTTAAAGAGTGATGGCAGGAGGAATGAAAGAGTCGGAGGGTGGGTTTGTTCTCCTTGGTGGGGGGGCTGGAACGTCGTCCGGAGGGCACTCAGCAGAAGGGCTCAGACAGGATGTGGTCAGATTTTACTTTTTACTTTCTGGACCACCGTTTCTTCCAGATGGAGCTCAGATCTGTTAGCTGGATGCCACAGATTTTGTAATAGATTTCACAATGTCATTGAGGCCCATTTCCCAGATAACCCATAAAACCAACTGATAAAGGAAAAGGTGAAAACACTTTGAAGGAAACAAAAAATTCAAGCAAAGTAAAAAAGTTCTGCTTGTTAACCAATTAAGTGGATTATTTAACAATGGACTCTGATTTATCAAACTTCCAAAGTACTTTTAGTTGTCTACAATTTCTTCTTTTTGTCACCGTGGATTATGCTGACCAGATGTCTGCAGAATTATTCCTACCCTTCTATAAAAAAAGGAAAAAAATGTTGTCATTGAAATAAGCTGAAACTGACAGAAGTAATAATAAATAAAAATGGCATAAAAATCATGACATTGTTTTTGAATTGTGGTTCAACAGAAATGTAAAAAAAATGCTTTGGGCGTACAGAGAGCCAACAGCCCGAACAGTGACTCCCGCACCCCGTCCTCCCTCCGGTCCACAAAGCACAAGTAGACTGGACGGTTGAACTCTCACGATCCCCTATGAGTCATTCCAGCACAAAAAAGCAAAAGCCTCCTAACTCCTAAATGGGGTGCACCGGTGTCATGCCGACACACAGACAATGTGGAAAACGGCTCATTTCTCTGACAGCGTATGAACAAATGAGTTTTTAGAGTGGATCATGATAATAAGCGAGTGGGGAGTAAAATGCAACACAGATCTGATGTAAATGCATGTGAGTTTTAGACGGACGATTTTACATATGAAAAAAGAAAGTTTTGACACATAAGATGTAAATGGAAATTAATTAAGCAGCTTTTTGGATTTGTTTAATTTGAGTTGGATGAACTAACTGTTTTATATATTTCAGTAAAATTAGTTGGCTCAATTCTATTCCTTTACATTTGGACCGGATGAAATACATTAGTTAAACATTTACTGACATGAGTTGGACCTCAAGAGTTCAGTAGATACATTATGATGGATCAAGTAGCTGTAAACAAATTGAATAATGATTTATTAAGTTAATTTGACTCAAGTACTTTAAGTTGTAATAACAAAATTACACAATATTGAATATATAACACATCAGTCATGTGAAAATCCTTTCTATTGTATGATTATGTTCATTCAAAGAGTTTTTAAGTGTAAATTCATCATTTTATATCATGTTCAGGTTTTTTTCTATGAAGGTTAATAAATACATGAGGAAACTTGTGTATTGTAAAATCTCTACAATCCATGTTGATGCTTCTTGTTTTATATATTCACTTTAGGGATGGGCAATATATCGAGATTTTCGGACTTTGTCACACGACGTAAAATAAAAGAATATCATATATCGGATTAGCTTGTTTTGAGTTAAAAGGGCCTCTTATTTTCTGCATTTTGCACAGCTGTATCTTTGTTATGGCCATTTTAAAAGTATTTTTCAGTATTTTAAATACACATCTACTTTAATTTCAGCCAAAAATTTTAATGAACATGTGTTTCTGATCTTAAATAAAAGTGTATTTAGCACTCAAGTGTAAATTTGAACCACCTCTTTGTTTACTTGACCAAAAAAATGTAAATAGAGATGTATATTGTATATTATTATTAAGGAAAAAATGATCGGGATATGAAATTTGGTTCATATCGCCCAAACATACACAGAAATTCAGCTGAGAAAGAATAAAATTGAGAAATAAAAGTTGTTTTTTGTGAAAAATGGCAAATACATAAAGTCTTTTAATATGTCATCTTGCAGCCAACTTGACTCGTCGAAAGTCAGAAGCTTTTTCTGAATTTATTACTCTTATATGCAGACATTATATCATGCTGCTTTCATCAGTAACTCATGAACAATTCGATTAATCCTGCAGCATCTTTTCCTGTGTATTTCTTTTTTTTCCCCTTTAAAAGACAGTGTTTACATTCCTGACCTTTTCTCACCGCTCCTGTTCCATTTAAGTGTCACTGTTTCTTTACTCGAGGCGACGTGAGTTGCTTCTGCTATAATAAGATGCAGCAACCTCTGAAAATGACTCTGCTGACACACGTTTATCCTCAAGACACAAAATATACCCGGCGTGTTTGAAAAATTAAAGACTGGAGATGCTTTTATCCTCCAACTCCGCCGTGTGCTGACCTCGCCACCCTCCTGTACTTGCTGTTACTGATTATTTATACTGTCACACGTAAACATCGTTAAACTAAACTATCCATGCGGCACAAAGAGACGCGGAGGGTTGGTGATGGATGGCGTCTCTATAGCAACCGACTCCAGAGAATCTCAGGAAAACAAAGAGCACTTTGGTGTTATGAAGTTGTGCGAAAATACACGTGCTGGCAGTTTACATGAGGTGACTGATGTCGTTTAGCTTAGCTTTGCATCAGTGTTACGAACTAATCAACTTTCCTGCTGCCTCTGGCAATTTTTAAGTCTCCTGAAGCGAATTTTATAAAGGGAACATTCAACTATGAGCAGCTTAGAAATACACATACATCCTACCTGTACTGTGTGATCTCTCTAGACAGTCTTATCTCGACTCTTGTATTAACTCTTTCTTTCATTTCCTCGCTTATATCGCTGGTGTTTCTGTGCTGAATCGCCACAGTGTGGGCTCAAAACAGCCAAAATTTATGTCAGTTTTCCAGTGTGTGATGCTCGCATGCAGCGTCCTGGATGCAAAGGAAAGGCAAGTTTATTTGTGTCGCACATTTTCAGGCTCAACACAATTCAAAGTGCTTTATATAAAACATAAAAAGCTAGCAAGAATTACAATAAAACCCCTTTAGAACTCAAACAAACACTCAAAATTGAGAAAAAAATCATTAAAGGATCAAAGGGAAGATAAGTTAAACCTTATAAACAAAGGTTGTATAGGTCGGTTTCAGTCCCTGTACCCTCAAACGAGTCTGAAGTTTTAAGGTCAAAAAGTTTCAAAGTCTTTCAGGTGCGTTATTTCACTGAAAGTAAACTTTCTGTATCTGATTTCTCTTTATGTGACTCATCTCCTGCTTTTGGATGTCTCATATTGAAAATGTTGTCTCCAGCTGGAAAGTTATAAGAACAATTCAGCCCAAGATGTATGTACTGCTGATAGAAAATAAGTTTACCTTTAGTGTTTGCTTTCTTTCACCCTCCTGGCAATTACACTGACATTACTCCTACAGAAAGAAAGGAAACTAAAGAGCATGCTCTCTAAAAGTTTCGCTTTCACCCAGGAGTGTTACTGTAGACAGCCATGTTGACTGAATGAATAATTGAAAGCCGGATGAAATAATAGAGATATGAATGCAGTACGCTGTCTGCTTCCTTTAAATAAATTCACCATCACAGAACAACTTGTTCTCTTTGCATCATAAATTTAACCACTTGGTGAAAATATTGGTAATGAAGTAGGAAGACTATCAAAGGGCTTTTTACTGTTTCTGTTTTTTTCTGTTCTGTCTCGAACCGACTCTAATATTTAGACATCCACGCACTGTGTCCTCTTTTCTAATTTCTAAGCCTTCATTCTTTGTCTGGTGCTAATAGACTCAGTGTTCCCACAGCCGATGATTCATCACTGTTCAAGCAAAGCAGAAATTTACAGAATGTGATATTAAGCACTGAATTATCTTTAAAACAAACTCAGCCAGTTAATGAAATGAGTTGTCTGTTGTCTCAGACGCTGCAGGCGTGACACTGAAACTCTAAATATACAGATTTCACATCAGCTCAACTCAAACACAGGAACAAGGAAACAAGAGTTTGAACAGATTAAACTTATTAAGTGACAGATGCTGTTTTTCTGGCTATGGATGCTACAAAAGTTGCAGACGTTGATAAATGATGCAGCTGACAGTTCCAGAAGGTTCTTCACACCAGACACTTCATGTTAAAGGGACACTGTGAAACCTTTGGCCACTAGGGGGAGCTGAAACTGTAACTTCCCACAGGCCACAAGGCACTGTGGCAAAATGAAGCAGTTTCCATCCTGCTGTGGAATCGTACTGCAGACCACTCTGACCACCTGATAGTGAAGCATTTGGATTCAGGAATTTTTCAAAGGATTTTTCAGCATTAGCCTGTAGCTTATGGGACATTACATCGTATGAAACCATCAAACTAAAGCAGCCAGTTACTAATCGTTCTGTTTCTACTTTGATACTTACATGAATGACAGGAAATGATTTATTGCATGAAAACCTGCATCACTGCTGCAGAAAGGTTTAGGCTGGGTATAACTCCTAATTTCCTGAATCTATTTAATTCGTTTCACAAGAGCAAAGATCAATTCGATTTCGATTAATTTCGATTCCATTCAATTTCGATTCACTTTCAGATATTCATGTCACATAAATATTTCTTGAATGTAAGATATTTGCAGGTGGCAATTTTAACGAAACTCGGAAGCAACCTTTCAACAGTGTGTATTTTATATACATTTAATATCCATGTTTTCATCAAAAAATGTCCAGCATTAGCTTGTCACACACATAACTGTAACATTTATTTGTGAAAGTAACCAGTGTTACATGTTAAACAGAATACAGTGTTAACAGAAACACTACAGTAAAAAAGAATGACCAAATTAAAACGAAGCTTTCTCTCTTTAATAAAAATAAATAATAAATTGATTTCATGAATTGATTCTTAATTTTTTTATTCTTGAATCGATTGAAATCGATTAATCGATTTTTTAAAAACCCAGCCCTGGTTTAGAGTCACGTTAGCTTTGGTCTGTAGCCAATTTGCTTCAACTAGCTGCATTTCAAAACAGTTGTATCCTGCAACGTTCTGCAGCTCATCAGGACTAAACGCTGCTGGAAGACTTGGAAAAGTAAATCCACGTAGGTCACATGATCCATGAGTTTCGGATCCGCTACAACAAAGTTACAATATCTGATTTCTGAAGAGGGCAGCTGCTTCAGAGCGCGTCACTGCAAGTAAGAATATGATGCCAACTGACAACGACTAACGACTCTCATGCAACAGTCAGCATCTCAGGTGAGATGAGCCACCACCGCTGGCTGCCGTCAGACCTGCAGCCAGTCCGATGTAGGCAGAAGCTGCTGGTCTGTCCCACTCCACAGCGGCTGCAAACATTAACGGATGCAGCAATCAGCAGTTACTGTTTGACCTGGATCCACCAGGTTCACAGAGTCTGCAGACGTTCTGAGTCTGGTAGCCGGTTTTATAAATCATGCTGGATGATTCACCAACGTGTCTCTACCGTGTACATGCTTACATCATGAAAACTATAACCTGGTATTATCCTGTAGGGGGTGTCTTGAGTACCGATATTTAAAAATATATTTTGGGATTAGTGCCGGTGGTTTTAATTACAAGGCAAGGCAAGTTTATTTATTTATATACTTACAAGTAAGTACTATTATGTTGTTTACAGTAATAAAAAAACACATTTTCGAGTGCACTACCCCTTTAATGAGCTGACTGGACTGGGTTATTGTCAGAGAGCGCAGCGCTGTTAGTTTCAGTCTGCTGAGAAGGTGCTTCCAGCTGGGATCCATCCTGCTGCTCCCGCCATCATCCATCACAGTGACAGCATTAATTTGCTGTTGAGAGGTTCATCTTCACACATTACTGGACAGATGAATATTCATCCTGCCCCCATCACACCCCCCACCCCCCGGTTTAACATGAAGCATATCTGTCTCTCTGTCTCAGGGAACCTGGAGTGCCATTTGAGAACTCACAGCGGAGAGAAGCCCTTTTCCTGCCCCGAGTGCAGCCAGAGCTTCTCCCAGAAAACGGATCTCCGCCGGCACATGTTCTCCCACACCGGAGGGGGCTTCCTCTGCAGCCACTGTGGGAAATCGCTGAGGGACCCCCACAGTCTGAAGTCCCACGAGAGGCTGCACACCGGAGAGAGACCCCACCGCTGCTTCGTCTGTGGGAAAGGTGAACATTTGACACCAAAAAAGTTGGGATATGAGTGAAATTATTGTCCAAAAGGTCCCCCATATGGAAAAGTCAGCCCCCCCAGTTCTGTTTATTCCTCAGCAGCTGGTTGTGCCGACGTCCACTTCCTGTTTTTATTTTGCATTAAAGGAGCACAGCGCAAGTTGTAGCCTTATTCCAGAAAATCGTATTTAATTACAGAAAAAACTTTTGGTTGCTTGTTTTATTCCTGAGGACCTTTCGTCCCTCACAACCGCCTCACAGGCACAGACGGCCACAATCCGTATCACAGAGTTGCTGCGTAGTTGTTAAAGGTATTAAATTCAACTCTAGGAATCCTGCATTAACGCTGCTGTCAGCTTTATTTTAGCTCTAACAGATTAGAGGTGCTTTGAGGAGGACTTCGGTCAGACCAGAAGTCTTGGGATTTTCATACCACGGCTGCATCATTTTGAGTTATTGTAGGAATAAAATTAAGAAGTTAAAATAGTCAGATGATGAGTAGAACCTGAGTTGTTGCTAAACTTTATCATATTTTTAATGGTGAGCAGCAGAATTAGAGCAGTAAGAAGGAATTACAGCCTTGGCTTCATGAGGGTCGTATATTTTAATAGTCATGAGTTTCTTCTACTACTGTTTATGTTAACATTATCTTGTCTGATTTTCTCCTCTTCTTCACTTGTTCAGTCGTTATGTTTTCTGCTCTGACTCCTGCTGAGTGTTCAGCTTCTCACTGTTTATTTCCAACAATTTTTAGATAAATTTACTTGTAGTTATCGTGTCTTCATTCGGAAAAAAAGTAGATTTTTTAAATGCTTGTTTTTCTTTGTCTAAATAATTTTATTAGAATTTGTTTTCAGCAAAAATGACAATTCATTGCAAGTTTTTATAAATTAATTTATAAATTCGTAAATTCAGCTGGTAAGGAGTGTGGACCAGAACGACTGCTGATTAATTCTTCTTCATAAATAAGGAGGCTAAAGGGTTTTTTTGGTAAATTCATTTCACCACTGTCAAAATCTGCTTTTCTTGCTGAGATAACAACAAGTAATGCTATTTAGTATGGCCGAGTAAAAAATTAGTGTTAGAAACATGAACGTTTTAATTCTGCAGATTGACCCTCATGCATCCTCTGGTGATCCTCATGGACAAAAGTTTCCCTGCAGAAAAACATCATATTTTAATATATTTTCAGATTTTTATTTTACATTACTCAAACCACTTCTGTCCTCCTCAGAAGTACGAAACATTCAGTCATTTTCTGTATTTTAACCCTTTAAACAGCAGTTTAAATATCAAAGTACTGCCACATTCAATTAAAAAAGAGCAAAAACTGATTTATTTTCCATATAGTAAATATTAGATCAACAGGTCTTTGGTGGTGATTAGACACTTGGATATGTCAAAGATCATAAACAAATTTTATTTGATTTCATTTGTATTTTTCATGTATCAGATAAAAACTGTTACAGCTTCATAAATTGACTCAAAAATACAAGATTCTCTTGCAATAGTTAAACAGTTGAATCTGGTGGAATCCTTAAGAAAGTCTGATGTAATTATTTGTCTTCATGGAATTAATTTTATTTCTGAATTAAAGAGGAATTAAAACTCTCATGCAAACGTGGCCACAGTAAAACAACCCAAAGTGTCCCGAGAAGGGCACAAAGGCATAATTTTGACAGCTTAACATCTACTACTACTACTACTACTACCGTCATTTAGCAGACGCTTTTATCCAAAGCGACGTACATTTGAGAGAACAA
>JBBBVT010000001.1:2110628-2122909 GCA_037177035.1 Craterocephalus eyresii | reverse complement strand
TAAACAAACAATCGAAACCAATAACGACTCACCTGATGTCACTGAAACCTGTCTCGAGTGAAATCAATGCTTGTTCTTTTAATTCATGGTAAAAAACAGAATTATGATTTTTCTCTTCAGGCTACACTTTGGCCACCAAACTGAGGAGGCACATGCGCTCAGCCCACCTGAAGGAGAAACCGTTCAGCTGTCACTGTGGCGCCTCCTTCAGCGTAAAACAGAGCTTGCTCAGGCATCAGGCTCAACACAAGGCAGAGCCTGGAGATAACGGCAAGGAGGAGACGGCTTCAGGCCTCGGTCACCAGAGGCCGGGCAGAGGCAGACCCAGGAAGACCCCCCTCCATCTGGAGGCGAAGGAGGGAGGTGAAGGGAAGCGGAGAAAAGGACGGGGAAAAGAAGAGGTGAAGGGAGCTGAAACTTTAACCGGAGGAGACGGAGGTGAGATCCAACACACGGTCGTCTACGTCCACACCGATGACCTCATCACCGCAGACGCCTCGCTGGCCTCGGGGATGGAGCCGGAGCTGGTGGAGGTGGTGATATCGGACGGAGCGGAGCAGTGCATTGTGGTCCAGGGGCAACAGACGATGGGAGAGCTGCTGATCCTACAGGATGAGGGGAGCGGTCTCTGCTCTGTGGCTCAGACTGTGGAGATAAACACGGTGTAACCTACCACCAGACGACCCGCCTCCTTCATTAGTCCTCATTGATTGCCTTTCAGCAACCTCCAGAGCAGATGTGGACTAATTACAGATGATTAGCTGCTGGCTACGAATAAAGGGATGGAGAGAAATAGCAATAACAGAGGGAAGGGCGCACATTTACAGGTACTAACGGGAAAATTAGAAAATGCTGGAAAAGTCTTTTTATTCAGGTAGTTCAACATAAAAGGTTAAACCAATACATTTTATGTACCAAGTACAGATACAAGATTTTGCTTTCAGGGGGCATTTTTGTATTTAACCCCTGTTTTTTATTTATTTCAAGCAGTTTTTTAATTTGAGGTTTTCTCAAATTTCTCAATTAAGCTGAAATATATTGATTTGTATCCTATTTGTCTCTATGTGTTCATTTAATCTTTGAAGTTAAGCTACTCGGGAATTGGAAAAAGTGCTGCATTTCTGTGATTTAACTTCAAAGATGAAATGTACACATATATACAAACAGTATGCAAAATCAATATATTTCAGCTTTTATTTGTTTAGATTTTGCTAAAAACTTGCTGAAAACTTCAAATTAAAAAACTCAGAAAATTAAAATATTGTTTGAAATCAATAAAAAAAATTATTTTAAATACAAAAATGTCTATGAAAGTAAACTCTTGCATCTGTACTTAGTACATAAAATGTATTGACTCCACCTTTTATGCTGAATTGCCTGAATGAAACAACTTTTCCTGCATATTGTAATTTTTTCGAGTTGTACCCGTAGATAATAAATCTTGCATTTTCTGCTTGCTTGTGTGTAGAAACTGTTTCCTGGTTATAAAATTTTGGTGGGTTGTTTTTCTTCTGAGCTGCTGACGGTTACTGTTGATGCTGTCAGATTAGTGAAACAGCTCTGAAAATATCTCATATTTCACATTTAGCCAGACATTCCCTGGAGTTTAGATAAAAGAATGAAACGGCTGAACAGAGCCAAAAGATAACTGAGTCAACAGACTCCCTTAAATACAGGAAACAATTTATTTACTCCTACAGAAAGAAATAGAGGTGGTATAGTCTCATTAGGATGACCTGCAGGTTTATTACAGACACTGAGTAGAAAATTGGCTGCTATCCTTCCAATGGACCGTTCTGAATATTCTCTCTGGCTCATGGCTCGGACAATCTTACATTGTTTGATATAAAATCTCCTCAAACTGGGCACCATAAGGTCCGACGTGGTGGTGCCTGATTTTTAAAAAACAAGCTGGAACAGCGTTGAAGTGGTGAATTGTCTCCCAGTCAGGACCGAGGATGAAATCCTACAAGGTATTAGGGCCGCACAGAGGGAAATTAACAAAAAGGAGAGTATTGTTTCCTTCGTCACCCGAGAATAAAGTCTAAGTGTTATGAATAAAGTCACAATTTTGAGAATAAAGTTGAAAGCAGAGAATAAATTTGAGAATAAGGATATTGAGAATTTAGTCAAAATGTTGAGGAAAAAATGACATTTTGGGAATTAAGTTGAACAGAGAATTAAGTCGAAATGTGAATAAAGTTAAGAAAATGGTTGAAATTTTTAGAATAAAGTAAAAATTTTGAGAATAGAGTTGAAAGTCAAGAATAAAATTGAAACTGAGATTAAGTCAAAATGTAGAGAATAAAGTCAAAGTAAAAAAAAAAAAAGTACATTTTGAGAATAAATTTGAATTGTTGTGAGTAAAGTCAAAATTTTCCTTTTACTCTCTGTAAAGAAAGAAAAAATAATCTCCCAGTGATTATTATTTTCTCTGCGTGGCCCTGGTACTCCGTCAGGCAAATCCAGATACAGACTCCAAACTTTTTTTCCTGGACAACAGCAGAAAATGTGAGATTGTTTTCACGTGTTGGTTGCTGAGGTGTTTTTTTTCTCTTTGCACTGACCCTTTACTCAAACTTTAAGATAACCTTTGTATTTTTTTTATTTAATAGTTTCCCTCTGAAGATCTCAAACTGAATAATAAATCTCTGAAGTCCAACTCTCCTCTTTTTAACCACATTCTGTCCATCTGGACTTTTCAATCAGTTTCTACATTAAATCATCTTTTTAAACAAGTTCATCAGCAAGTAGCACGATGGATGGATGGATGGATGGATGGATGGATGGATGGATGGATGGATGGATGGATGGATGGATGGATGGGGGAAAGTAGAATGAGAATAGATGGAAGGATGACTGGTAAGAAGAATGATGAAATTGAATGAATGAATGTGGTAGAATAACGGATGGATGGATGACTGGTTTAGGGAAGGAAAACACGATGAACTAATGATATGAGCTGATTTTTAATCAACTGAATAATTTTGATCAACAGGAAGGAAAAAAAGACTCAGATTTGTTAGTGATCATCTTTCTGCTTATCAGCTCATTTGTCAGCAGAATTTATGTAATCCCTAATAAAATTCACCTCTCTTATTTCTCCTCTTTGTTTTCTTTTTTTTTTTAGCAAAAAAAAACCCAAAACAGAAACTAGAGAAGAATAACTAGAGAAAGGGGTAAAAACAAGGCATTTCTTACAAGTACTTTCACAGGATTTTATCTCCCCGGGCCACATAAAACATCTCATCTGCCAACATGCAAGGATGAAACATGCAGCATCCAGGTTTCACCCTCACCTCTCAGATGTGGAAAACACAGACACATCAGTAGTTTCATCAGTCTGTGGCTGTGTGAAACATCTCAGCAGTAGATTGGATCAATACAAAATATTTATGATCCTTCTTTTTTCTCAGGTTTTCCTCGAAGGCCCATGTCAGCTCTACTAAAGGTTTTATCTTCCTCCTCTGTATCAGATGGAGAGTACTGCTAGAGTGTCACTTCTAATAGTGTTAGAAAAAATCACGACTGTTTTATTAATTTGTCCAGCAACACAATCTGTTCATACTTTCTAAAATAATGTGGCAGTGGATGTTCGTTCAAATATGTCGTCACATTCAGTGGGATGAATGGAAAGCCGTGAGCATGTCTGGGGCGCTACAGGATTTATTGCACAGAATCCAGGTCCTTGAGGTACACATTTTGTTTTATGACCTCTATCAAATTTATATGACATTAAAACCAACAGACTAATTTTATTTATGTTGTCTCCATGCATCTAAAACAGCTGTGACCCGCCAGGGAGAGAAAACCGAACTTCTAGCAGCCGCTCGCTGACTTATTCTGGTCTTTTATAACAGATCGATCAAAGCACAGACTATAATACCAGTATAAGTTCTCAGGCTCTGAACTATGGGGGCCCAGAAGTGTCATAGCAATAGAAAGCAGCAGCAAAACAGAATAAGCTGCAACACTACACAGTTAGCTACAACACAGTAGTTAGCCATAACACAATAAGTCACAACACAGCCACAGTAAACCACAACAATACAGTTGGCTGCACTTAGCCACGCCAGAAAGGAGCATTTGTGGCTTATTGCATTACTGGGATAACTGTGTGTGTTGTGGCTAACTGTGTTGTGTTTTGCTGTAACACTTTTCGACCACCAAACGGTCTCAAATTGATTCTGCAGATTTAACATTAAATAAAAGTCATGTACAGGTGCCCATGTTTTATTTACCAGAAATGGATGCACAGGTTACTAAATCCACCATCGAGTGCTCTATTTTCCAGCAGAATAACAAACTACAAAGTTCACTGAGTGCTATGTTTCCTGCAGAGTAATGGGTAAAAAAAGAAGGGTTATATAAAGGTTGAGCAGATTTCAGGCGCCCACATGGGCTCAGGTTTTAAGGCATCCACCATGTAATTGCCATGCTGCTGTTTGGAGACTGGCCAGGAGACTCATGAGTGTCCTCCTGCATCTCATTCCTGTTTCCTGCCGTCTCTCTGCTGTCTGCTGGCAAAGGGAATAAATGTTTCACTAAGATGATGGAAAGTAAGAAGCAGTAAAGCAGAAATTTAAAGTAGTCATCTGGGATTAACCAACTTTATAATGGGAATAAGTATCATTGTTGTAAAATAATCCAAACCAATATAGATATTTCTTATGATGAATATTTAATGATAAATGATGGAACTATGCGTTTTTTAGACTGTTCTGTGGAATTAAATTCAGGTGCAACTATTAGGACCTTCATATGCTGCCAGACCGGATTTCACCTGCAGAAAAATGAACTGATTGGACAGAATTTATGAGGCTGATACTTGTTCACACCACGGATGTCCCCTTTTTCTTCATATTGTATAAATGCATTCAAACTAGGAAAACACTTAAACGTCATTACCCATTGGAACTGAGCGCATCAAACCACACAAACTCTAGAATATTGCAGGGGATTTTGGCACATTTTTGGGAGGGGACAACCCACATGTTTAGCTGTGTTTCTTATTCCCCACGAGCATAATCCTTTTAAGTCAATTAGCCAAGCCTTCCAACAATGTATAATATGACACCAGTTTTTGTGAAGGGGAGAATTAATTAACCAAAACATTTTGTTTTCATACTTTATGTGCTAAGTGTACTGCTGCTTCTGGAAATATTGTCAGTAGCACTAACTACAATTTTATATAGGTCTTAGCCATGGTCTGAAGCCGCATTCCTCCATTTTATCTATGAAAAAGTGTGCAGAAGAACCATATAACTATGAGGTTCTTTCTTAAGATGAAGAATAGCCTGTGGAATTTAATTCAGCCACAAAGGAGGAGAATTTTTCCTGTAGAGACAGCGAACCGGTCAGAATACACCTCAGCAGCACTGCATTAAGTAAGGCCTTTATGGAAGAGCATATTATAGTTGCAGAGGGACACAGTGGCTCATTTACATAATTACATCTTTAAATCATTGTAGAGTTTCATTATAGCAATTTCAAGACATGAAAGGACCTTTTCCATGACTAAAAAACCTTCTAGACATGTAATTTCAGTGGTCAAATGTTAGTTTATTGATAGAATTTCTCTGGTTTGAGTCTTTTTAGTGTTTGTTGATTTTCCCTTTTATTGCTTGGACAACTTACAGCCCTTCATTTCTTTTCAAAGCACACATACCTAAATTATATTTGTGTGCCAAAAATCCAGAGCACTGTGGAGTGATTTCAGGTTATAGCTCAGTTGTAAATCTGAATAAATTTTATAATAACAGCAACTGTGAGCTTAACGGCTGGATAAAATCATGGCATCATCTCTGCATCATCTAATAGAGGAAAGAAAACAACAGAGCAGCAGAGCAAACGTCGGCCCAGTTTTGTCAGAAATGACCGTAAAGTACGTCTGGTGAGGCTGTACCACGGGCAGCTGTTTGTTCTGCCTCAGCAACATCACCACACAGACACGAAACTTTTCCCTGGCTCTTCTTATCGCTTTGATGGTGATACTGCAAAGTCTTAGTCACTATGTTAAAAGTGGAGGCGAGCCACTGGATGGCCTTGGCATGCAAACATCTGTGAGAGCAAGCAGGTTGGAGCAGCTAATGGATGCCTGACACACTAAAAGGAGGAGATAATGCACACTGAAGAATAAAGAGCCGATGCTACTTCGCTCCTCGATGGGAGGATCGAAACATCATTACGGTATCGGGGGGGTCACTCGGCCTGCAGGTCTTTGTTTACTGCTGCTCTGTTGAAGCAACAGTAATATGTTTCAACATGCTGCACTGTGTAATGTTGTTTGTCTGGTTCAAACACTTCCAGCTCACAGAAGCAACGCCATGAATCACTGGACAGGCTGTTGCGTAACTCGACTATGTCCAAAAAGAGTTGGAAGTAGCTGAGATGCATTATTATCACGCTTTGTCCGACTCTGTTTTCCAGAATAATCAGGGTGTTGTCCATTTGTTCGACCAAGTCGGTGCCAGTAATTGGATAATTTTTGATTTCTCTTGTAACAGAGGCATAATCTGTCATGCCTGACATGTTATATGGTAACCTTTTTGTCTTCATCTTTAAAAGCGCCAATCGTGGACCAACTTTTCAGACATGAGGATCGTGGAGGCAGTGGAGATCAGAAAGGCAGCCCAGAAAGTCATGAATCGGGATGTGGGGGGCTTCCTGGTTTCCTGTGGGCGACATCTCTGTGAATATCAGCTCAACATCACCATCGAAACACGTCAGGTATACGTGACAGATTACATGTCCGATAAAAAAGAAAGGAAAACCTATGTAAAGAAAAGACACTATGAACTTTAGTGATGAACTTTAAAGTGACGCATCTTTTGATGCAGGAATCTCGGTATCCGGTCCTGAAGGCCCACTGTCCTGCAGACTTTCGATGTTTCCTGGCTGCAACACACTTGACTCGGAGGAATGGCTCAATATCAGACTTGTGTGTCATAATTCAGGTGTTTTGCAGCAGGGAAACATCTATCTGCAGGGTAGTGGGCCTTGAGTACCAGGGTTGGGGATCGCCATTTTAAAGCAACACCACTGAACTTTGTGCAATCTTTGCACTTTGGCGCCGCCTAAAGGGGGACTAATTTGAGATCCGTCTTGCTTCCTGCCTCTTCTTTGAGCTCCCTCCAGCCAGTAAAAGTCAGTCCGTGATGGCTGCATACACAGCCACACATATGTCGTAAAACACACCCACAACACTTTGTTTTTTATTGAATTTACGGATTGTTTTGGTTTGGTATCAGTTTATTCTGTTTAGACACAATACTCTATATTCTGAAAATTAGTGCACACACTTTGGTTTATGTTGTGTTTTCATTCGCTGGTTTAATTTGTTTTGTTTGAGTTTCTACAGAGCAGCTAAATTGGACCAGACTACTTCACTTTCATGTTCTTTAGCCTAATCTCATTTCTCTTTCTTACCCCTTCCCCTTCCCCTTGCCCCTTAAAACGGAGCTACAAAGAGGAGGGCTAAAATTAATGTTGCATCCAATTTGTGCAAATTACTACGGTATAAGTTGTCCCCCATGAAACCCCAAACGAGCATTACACATTGAAACAGCATTAACTAAACAGCACAATGGTTGTCATGCATTTTAAAAGACAATCGAGAAAATGCTGCATTGGTGTATTTTTTGGACCTGGTTGCAACTTGTAGCCATTCTGGGAGATTTTTCATACCCATTCGTTTGAAGTGAGCTTCTGAAAAATCGTTTGAAGGGCTGTGTAGTCTACCCCTACCCCTCGGTTTGGGGGTAGGTGGTTTTGGGACTTCCTACTCCTATACAGGAATGCACAAAGCGGAGGGTTAGGGTCAAGGGGTGACATGGAATTGCGCCTTTGAGTATAGTTCTGTGACTTTGGCCTTATTTATGGGCCTATTTTCTAGATTTTTGAATGTTACCTTTGATAATTTTTGGGGTTAAATAAAAAAACTCTTGTTTTTTGGACTTAAATTTTTGCCAGCCTGTTTTTCGCTGCTTGGTCCATCAAACAGTCTAATGTTTAGTCTGTCTTATATTTAGTTTCTCTCTTTCTTTTCTGTGCTTCCTGTGGTACTGAATCAGCCGGCGCACATGGAAAAAGGCCAAATATGTTGATATCCAGTTGCTGGTATGTAAAGTGGAGCCATAAAGCGAAGTACAGCTGTCATGTGCAGGGCAGCAATGATCCCAGGAATGTGCGGAAGAGTTTCAAGGCCGGAAAGTTATATTGTGTTGTTTTTCATTTTTAATAGGATTAAAGAACACTAATCGAACCAAAGCCTCCTTCAGCTTGATTAAGTGTGTTTTTTAATAATTAACCAGAGGGATTTCAGAGTCTCCTGGACTATCCTAAGACTGATAAATGTGCTGAATATTAAATACTTTTTGTCCTCTTACAGCCTGATGCATCATCAAAACCTCTGAGGAACAGAGGCCTGCAGTGAGCGGCTGGTTGACCAGCGTCTAACAATTCCTACAACTTTCCCCAATAAACCAAGCGTCACATCCATCTCCCACAGTGAAGGGTCCGGTTTGCTTAAATATTGCATTAATAAACAAGTGCAACGCTTTAAGGGATGAAAGTCTAAATCGTTCACTTTCAGTGGGACTTGTCAGGACAACTAATGACACAATGGACCACCATTACTTTCAGTTTCAGTAGGCTGGTATACTTTTAGGCTGCATTGCAGGCCCTTGGAAACACAGCAATTGTGTGTAAAAGTTTCGGGAGATTGCCATAATGGTCCATCAATATAAATGTCTGTCTTCTGTTTTGAGCATAAATGGGCCTTTAAAAGGTTGGAAAGTTAAGAATCAAATCAATCTTTATTTATAAACTGCTTTTTTATGCCAGGGGCAACACAAAGTGCTTTACATGATAAAATGCATATGAAATAAAACAAGCCTTTGCACAACAAACCCCAGTCCCCACACAAACACAGCTCCTGAAATTCCTAGCTCTAAACTGAAAACAAGTTAAAATGAATCAGCAGTAGAGCTGGGCAATATATCGAGATTTTCAAATATACCAAGACTTTGTCACAGGATATATAGTATAAGGGAATATCGTTCACACAGAGATCAAAAATATTCTAAAAACTGCATCACAACATGACATGTATGTGTTTCTGCCCTTTTTCATGAGGGGCTAACGGTGATAAATCCTTTGCTCTGTCGGTATCGGGAGGTGCTGACACGCGACACAACCGGGATAACACGAAGTAAAGCTGAGCTTCCTGCTCGGCCTCCTCCATACTCTGTCACTGGGCTTCATGTTTGTGTTAAATGAGATTTATAAACACTGTCCCTGAGATGGTTTATAAGCTTTGTTCCCTTCAAAGGATTAATTTCCCCCCTCTGGCTTCTTGACTGGAGAAAAAGAAGGACTTAAAGCTCTTTTTGGGAGTTTTCACACATCTTTCCAACCGATAGCTTTGGAAAAATGCGACTAGCTCCAACTCAGAAGTGTTCCCTCCGTCTCCTCTGCTGCTTTCTTTCTATCACAGTCAGAGACATGAGTCACCCGAGGGTCTGCAGACATTAGCCTTCACTTTGCTCTCCAGGCTATTAACCTAAAAAAACTACACGAAGTGGGGGATGAGAAAATAAAATGGAGTGTCGTTCATGCTCAGTGCAGTCATGCAGGATTCAGGCTGCTTTGTGGCGGCTGGGGGAGGCTTTGGGGTGATTTAGGGGCACAGCGGCTGCAGGCTTCCTGCTGTAATGCATCAACAAGGAAGAAGCATCACTGATTGTGTCTGAACTCCCACCTGCAGAGGTTGGTCGCCTTTAATCTCCTCTCTCCTCCACCACTTTTCTGACACTCCACTCACACTTGTCCACTTTAGTTTTGGCAGTAAATAAGTGCATCTAAGAGGAAGGCTGTGCTGGGCTCAGGAGTTTCTTTTTACTGTGAATTACAAATAACTACAAACATCAGCTGAACCCTCAGTGGTCTGTCTACTGTTGTTACCTGAGGCTGCATAAGAATTTATAATCTTTCACAGCAAAGTAACATTTTATTGTTTGATTATTTATATATTGTGCAACATGTGTTGAATGCATCCAGATAGCTCTGACTGAGAAAAATGGAGTCAGCAGCTGAGGCACCAGAGGGTAAATATTTGTTTGTGTTTTTTATTTAAGGTCTCTTACTCTTTAACTCATCATGAATCATCTCACACTCTGCTGTTTGCCTCCACATATCTACATTTCAGCCATAACAATGTCTTTTTTTGCTCTATAGTTCCCCCCAAAAGATTACAAGTATGCTTTTGTTACGGTTGGCTCGTGGACCATAACAAAGAAAGTGACAACGGGGGCAAAGTCACAATTAATTGCATCAATTATATGTAGCTATAAGAGACACCTGCACACACCTTCAACCTGTCAGACTCCAGTCTTCACCATGACCAAGACCAGAGAGCTTTCCAAAGACACCTGAGAGGAAATTGTACAACTGTACAAAACTGGGATGAGTCAAACTGCTATTGGTTTTCAACTTTTTGTGAAAAGATCAACAGTGGGAAACTTTATTAGAAAATGCAAGAAGTATCACATCAATGAAAACCTCCGTAGTACTGGAGCTGCGTTAGACGCGTTAGCCAGGCTAGATGCTTCTCTGCAAAAGGGACAGGAAGACTGGTCCGTATCAGTGGCAAGATGAATGGGGCCATGCATTGTGACACTTTGGCTACAAACCTTCTTCCCACAGTCAGAGAACTGAAGATGAAATGTGACTGGGTCTTCCAGCATAACAATCCAAAGCACATAGCCAGGAACACCAAGGAGTGGCTCTGTAAAAAGCATATTAAAGTTCTGGAGTGGCCTAGCCAGTCTCCAGACCTCAACCCAAACGAAAACCTGTGGAGGGAGTTAAACTCTGTGTTGACAAGCGGCAGCCCTCAAACATCACAGCAAAATACCAACTAAAGTATGTAGACCTGGTCAGAAACTACAGGAACCGTTTGACCTCTGTCATTGCCAACCAAGGCTACATTACAAAGTATTCAAAGTAGCTTTTGCTGGCTGCCCAATACTTATTGTCCACCTATTTTCACAAATAAATTGTTTAAATATCATACAATGTCGTTTACTGGATTATTTTTTTATTTTCTGTCTCTAACGCTTGATGTATACCTATGATTAAAACTACAAACCTCCCTTATCTTTTTAAATGGGTGAACTGTAAGCTGTTGAGACTGGGGACAGATTCTGGTTGGCTGGATGTGTCAGATGTTGAAATCATCTTTAAAGGAGCTATACCAGATATTATTTTTCGAAGAAAAATGGTTTCTACACAATATTTTATGTGGTAAAAGTGGGAAGTCGGACTTACCCCTTTTAAGACGGTCTGTGCAGATCGTAATAAACAACTCAGCGGGAAGCTGAAGGGAGGTGGAATTGCAGTGCTGGTTAACCAGCGTTGGTATCATCCTGGACATGTCACTGTTAAAGAGAAGATCTGCATGAGAGACATGAAACTGCTAGCTTCTTGCATCTGACCTGAACAAGCCTCTCATTGAGGATCATTCCTTCCAGCAGCCTGAAGAACCAGAACACTACAATATTGAATTTCCCCCTGGGATCAATAAAGTATTTCATTTTTAATTTAATTTAAATTTAATTTACACCTTTTAAGTCCTTAAAATGGATGACTCATTAATTACGCATAAGTACGAATCCAGGAAATTTTAGTTAACAGCTAATTTTTAGCTTCGGCTTGACGTTCATACATGCAATCAATGAGTCAGTCATTTTTATGGACATACGCCTTTTACCATGTAATAAATATAGGGATTAAAATAATAATAATAATAATAATAAATTTTAGTCCAAGGCGCCTTTCAAGACCCAAGGTCACCTCACAAAAGACAATTAAAATCAGTTAAAACATAAAACAAAAAATCATGCAGCAGACAGTTAAAAGTCTCAGGTATAGCTCCTTTTAATTTTCCTACTTCACAACAATCCCAACGGTCATCCCCTATTTTTATCACTTATTGATGGACAGTTTATTTAGCTTGCCATAGTGACCTCAGTATGATTAATCTACACCTGCACAGGTGTCTGTTACTAGAGGCTGGCTGATTTAAAAATGCACTACTTCTGTTTCACACCATGTTTGCTTCAACTTGTTAAAAAAACAACCAATCACATGTCACTTAACAATGTAAATAAAACTGCTTTGAATTATTTTGACTTGCATATACACCAGGATGCACAATCCTAGTCCAAAATGCAAAGAGCTTCCGTGTTTATTTTGCATGCGAGTGACAGGCGTCAGTCTTT
>JBBBVT010000001.1:2047087-2066162 GCA_037177035.1 Craterocephalus eyresii | reverse complement strand
CTTATTGTCAATAAAGACATTTTCCTGAACTCTGCATCCTGGGTCCCGGTTTTGATTCTGCCTAACGGCACATAACAGCTCTCTGTCACTACAGGTTAATGTTTCATCTCTTGCCAGCAGTGGATCATGAGCTGATGTCACCACTTCAGCTAAATTATGCATTTGTACTGACCACATACCTGGAGCAAGGCCCAATCCTTCAAGTTCTATGGACAATGTGTTCTACATAAGAAAATATGAAATTTGAAGAAGTGATGAATAGATTAGAAATATAAGAATATATAGAAGACATGCATGTCTTCTTTTAATTTCTCTACTTTTTATTTTTGTCCTTTTTGTTCATTAAATAAATGTGTACTGGTTTCTCTGGATGGAAAAGTACCGGCATTGCATGCAATATCATTCCCAATCGTGCATGAACAAAAAATAGAAATATTCTTGGAATCAACCCAAAAATCAAGTAAACATTACTGCATTTGTGCATCCTGACATGACTGATTATGGAGCATTGTTAGCGGCTCAGATTTCAGCCAATGTCTGTTATATTTCTATTTTGCCACTTCATCTGTTTTGCCTCATTTTCTATTTACTTTGGTCTTTAGGTGGGATACTGAATACATAATAGTACAAAAAAACGATTGAAAATTGATTGCATTGTTGTTTTTGGCCATTTAGTAACATGTCAGGAACTCTTGCAAAATTAAGCAAAACCGAGAGACATGAAAGACATGAATAAAAGGGGTTTATTAACCTTTTTGGGTGATAAAAAGTAATAAAAAACCCAACTCAAATCCTTTCAGTTTGCAGTGATCGCATGGTTAAAGGTTGTAAAACATTTTAATTCAGCTGGTTAGGGTGCTTCTCTGTTAGCTTCTGGGTGATAAACGCTATAGCTTTAGTTTTTTGCTTGTCAGGATTGCTGGGCATGAAGTACGAGATGTGTGTAGAGCTAACTTTAAGTTGTTTTTACATCTTCTTTAATCTTCATGATTAAGATTACATCGACTGGAATCTTTAGGCCAGGGATCCTCATTTCAAGGGTGTGTGTCCTGCAGACATATGTGAACCTAAGACTCAGCCATGCCAGAGAAAACTTCAAACTTTCAAGAAATTTCTGGTTTTCTCCGTCTGATCGGCTTCCTTCTCTAAAACAGTTTTATAGAGACCAGCTGAAGGCAGCTGCTACTTCCCCGGCTCCTCGCGATGCACTGCTTCTTATAACAATGCACAGAATACATTCAGTTTTACAGTGACCCCTGTGTGTTGCTTTGATCTGCCTGGAAGCAGGTGTCAAAGTATGTGTACAATGAAGAACAAACGATAGGCTCATTTGTGGAGCGATTGATCAGGCTTCACGACACGAGAGCGGAGGACCATTCGTGTTCAGGGGTTGGACTGCTGCTTTTCTTGCTATTGATCTGTTTATGGAAAACATAAAACAGAGCTCAGACTTTGTGTGACTCCTTCCTTCTGATGGCAATCAAAACCCAACCAGGAACAAAATGTTCAGTTGTACGGAAGCTGAGAGTGGTTTTCTCATGATAATGGGATCATTTATCTCGTAATAACGAATTATTCAGATGCAGGGTCGTGAGGTCCATCACAGAGTCCTGCAGGAAGAAATTAGAGACTCAAATCATCCTCACATGCAGGTCTTTGGGCTTCGAGAGAAAAACCCACGCAAGGCAGAACATGCAAACCCCAGAAACCTACTTGCAATGTATAAAATTACAGAAAATTAACCAAATCACCTGACGCGTGCGCCATGTCGAGCCTGGTTACACGGAAGTACTCCTTTGTGATTGGTTAGTTAGATTGGTTCATGATTGGTCGAAGCTTAAATCAATCACAGCTTAAACCAATCACAGCACTCTTCTCTCTGACATATGTGTAGCCAGCGGGGCTAACTGGTACATCAGACTCTTACAGACCGAAGCAGGTCGGGAGCAACGTAAAAACGTCTTTCCCTCCAGTAAATGTCTCCAGAACTACTCGTTACTCAAATTACAAAGATAAGTTTCAGTTTAATGTGTAAAACACTCGCCGCTGCTCCATGTTTGCTATGTTGCCAGGGAAGTGCTTCCCTCGAGATTGGAAATCTGTTGAATATCCCTCTTGACCAGACTATATGGAGCTTTCGAAATTTAGTGTGGGCGGGACCAGGCTACATACACTCTAAATAAACCAGGTGACCCGGAGGTATCTGATGAGCTGAAAGAAGCTCAGTGAGAGGTTCCCACCATCACCATCTTGCTACCCTGATGAGTGTCGTGACTCCTGGAAAACCCAAAATGGCCGACGAGGAGGTGCTGAGAGGGGGGCTGTGAGCGAGCGGAGGGATGACTGACACCCATCAGAGTCTGAGCTACGAGCAAACAAAGCTAACCCGGAGCTAAAAGATGAAGGCTGGCTAAAGATAAGGTGTTCTAATAACCGGCTAAAAGCCCTGGTTGTGCTACTCTTGGCCTGGTATTCCCAGATATCGGGCATCTTGAGCTCGTGAAGACGCTGCACTACGTCAGCCAATCGTTCTAAAAGAGGAAATGCTTCAACCATCAGAACAACCCCAGCCTGAGAAGTTCTCCCTCTCCACCCAGCTGTTACAGGGCCTGTTTGGATCAATGAAATCAGGTGTAACACTTGTAGACCTCACCTTAATCACCTCATTACCTCAAGAAAACAAACTTTGTTATCTTGGGATAAACAAGAATAATGGTCGAGCGCAGCCACCGTTGGCCCGCATAAATTAGAGACGGTCCTCTTGTCTAATTTTATTACACATTAAGGTTTTCTGTAAATTGGTAAACAGCCACTGAGGCTTTTAATCAGCCCAACATTTCCCTCCATTGTGCTGATGATAATGATGCCTCAATTTCGGTTTCTGAGTCTCACAGTGTTTTTCTCACCCACTTTCTCCAAAAATCAGACCACCTGAAAGCCCTCCACGCATCGCTCATAGCTTATTAGCCATTAAGAAAGCCAGGCATACATATCATCTGGAATTTAAAACAAAGACTTCTGTTACAAAGCATCACAGCCACTGATGAGGGATGATTAATCTGCCACCACACTTTTAATTACACTCCATCACAGACGACTGCAATCCCTTTGGTTCCTTTTCTGAGCCGTTTGCTGGCTATTTAATGGCAATCTTTTCCAAAGCGCAGGCTCAGGACCGCTGAGGGTCTCTTACTGTGTTGCTGCATGAAGGGGCTGATGGTGAGAATGACTCGTGCCCACTTTGTATTCTGACCCGCACCCCTGGAGAAACATTCGGCCGTCCATTGTCAAAAGTGCTTTTTCTCTCTCTCACTTTTAACTTTTATGACAGCTCATTCCCTCGGCTTTATTAATACTTAAATAGTGATTCATATGAGTATTTCAACAGAAAGCACAAACACGGATATTCCAGTTAAGAGGAGGCAATAAGAGATGAAAAGTTTTCTCAAACAGTGATCCAAACGTGAGGAGACGCCATGCAGTTTGCTTCCTTTCATCAATTATTCCAAACCCACAACACAGCATCCTTCAAAAATCAGCGTCTTTGTAGGGACTCGAACCTCATTCACTGCAGAAAGCTTAATCGATTTGCATCTTTTGTGCTTATGTTTAATAAAACAAGCTCATGGATGCACACAGAGCTTTAATGATTTTAATCAAGAAACCTGCGTGTAAACTTTTTTTTTCCAACTATATTGACAGAACAAGATGTGACTCATTGGCAATTAAGATTCCCTTCATAGTGATCAGTGAGAGGGCTTAGTTTTAAATCTTAAATGATGTATTCAAAATTTTCTTTTATAAATCCGCTTGCATCTTGAAAAGAGCAGGAAGTTTGGGTTTTTTTTGCTGCAGGAAACAAGTTTCCAGGCAAACCTGCAGCCCGTGAATCTGCATTCAGAGAATATTTTGTGTCTTGTTTAACTTGACTTTTGGTTCATTATTACACAAAATCTGTTTATGCATTTACATAACTGAAGCAATCTATAAAATCGCTGCATCTCACTTAACATCAGCCATAGATATATGTATATTAAAGGCTAGATGACTTGCTCTGCTGCTGGGCAAAGGAGTAGAACATACGCACCAGGCAGCCTTCCTACCACAGACAGCTCGCTCACTTTTAACATTGATTTAATGGGTTTTGCTCAGTTTTCCATGGATGCTCCAAACGGTTCATTTGTTATAAACGTCAGACATGTGGTTGGGACCAAGCATACTAATGAACAATTATAAATGTGAACTTTGCATGAAAATAAACTGACAGGGGAAATTTATTTACACAGGAACAAGCGTTTTTGTTGAATCAGTGTTTTTAATGTGCAGCCCAAAGCAGACTGAACATAAGAAGAGACCGCAGACACAAAAATAAAAAATGCATGAAAATGCTCCAGTTAGTTGAGTTTGAAAGTTAAGTTTTATGGCCACCAGATGGCGCAGTGGTGATGTGTTCCAGATACTTTAAAAGATCAATTCTTCTCACGAAATATTTTTTTCTAAACAATTTGGTCTGCCAAACATTGCAATGGACCAACACTACTGATAGTCATCTGATTTATATAACTATATGTTAGAATAATCACCTTTCCTCAGATTCGCGTTCGACTGTGGTAAGATGGTGCTGGCTCCCATACCCCTCCCCTTTTGGACTTTTCTCCTGTGAGATAGGGGCCATCATCATTTCATTATTTCAGTCCATCTTTGTTTTTTTTAATACTCTTTGTTGGAGGTTTTATTTCTGTCATCAAAACAACATTTTCTCACCGTTTCCATGGCTCCTTTTGAACTGGGATAGGGAGTTTGCATGGTGTTTTTTTGTTTTTTGTTGTTCTCAGCAAATCAGCAGAGACTGGTGCTCTAGAAGATCATGAGGTGTGGCAGAGACTGAATAACCAGGATTTTAGACCGTTTTTGGCAGAATTCGGCGAGTATTAGTGTTTCATTCGTTGGAAAGCTTCATCCATTTATTTATTGAAGAGGCTTAGATCTGGAAAGACAATGTCTGCATGAGTACTTTTGGATTTATAGTAAAGAACTGAATTTCCCTCTGGGATCAATAAAGTATTTTTCATTTCATTCATTTCATTCAAGAGAAATAAGTGTAAGTGTTGCTGGTGAAGTGCAAATGAAGATGGGATGCAATACAAATTAATTAAATTTCAGGCTGGTTTATTTATGAGTCACATTTCAAGTACAAGAGAATACAAAGTGCTTAAATGCTGAGGAAGCATTAACTAGTACATTCAAAACAAAACAAAACTTTAAAAAGACCAAAACACTTTCAGGATGAATATGAAAATGTCTTTGAGATAGTATCTGATAAAATGTTGCACCCTCTGGTCCCAAATTTGGGGACCTCATATTTCAAAAAGTTAAACTGGAAACATATACTATGATCATGATTTTACACTTTTATTCACATTTGGAACATCTAAAGAACCAACCAATGATTTTTTGGTTTATTCAGAAACTACGCATTGGACTCACTTAAATTTTGACCCGTTGATGACTTCACACGGAAAGTTTGATGATCAAAGTTAGTACAATTCAGCTTGAGGGGAAAATGGACTTTACTGAACAAATCACACAACACTACAAAGAACAGCAGACCCAGAACTCCCTCCGTTCCACTTACTGTGCCTCATTAAGAGAATTATTTCTACGCTTTTTATGTGTGACGAGCTCTTTACAGGACACATTAATGATCCCCATATCAAACACATGTTTTCTGTCTGGTGTTGTAGATCATTTTATTTTGATGTTCTCCTTCCTGCACGTATGAAGAAACAGGAGATTCTCATCACTGATGTGCAGCAATTGTGTGATGCTATCATGTTGATATGGAGCAAAATCTCTGAAAAAGTTTCCATCAACTTGTTGGATCAAACTGACTAAGAATGAAAGCCATTATGGTGGTAAATCAGGGTCCAACCCTTATAGGGTACTAACAAGTTGGACCTAATTAAGCAGACTTCCATCGAGCTGTAGGGTCCATCGTCGGAGAAAAACCCAAAAACGCTCAACAGCCCATCAGTACCCCCCATATTTCAAACCTCCTGTATCGCCGAAACAAGAATATGAACAAGATCTGGGTCAGTGTCGGATTATAACATCTACCACGATATTATCTTGAAACACAAGCCCCAGCTAGAGGCTGTATTGGCAAAGTAACCCCATCTGCCAACAGTAAAGAATATCTGAAAAACGTCCTGGATCCATCCAAAGTCTGCTTTTTACCCCAATCTCCCCCTCAAATTTGTCTACAAAACCATAACATTTAAATAAATAAATTTAAGAAGTGAAGTTATTCAGTTCAGTGTTGGCTGATACTATAAGTGAATGTTCAGAGGGGTGTGCTAAGGGCCGACACGAAAAGTTGTAAAATATATACATATAATTTAGAATTGTTCTTCATTTACTTGATACATAAAACCTATTTCCTTTTTTTACATATTGACTAAATATCACACATATTGCAATTTAAGGAAAGGCAAGTTTATTTGTATAGTACATTTCATGTACTTGAAAATTCAAGGTGCTTTTACATACTAACATGAGAAACATTACAGCAGGTTGCAGAAAAGATTAAAATGATTAATAACAGTAAAATCAGATGGATCCACTATCACACAACATTTAATCAGGAATCTTAGAAATCTTGTATAGTATTGTTATTAGAGTAACTTCAACCAAAATCATTCAGCGGGCTATATTTGACTCTCCCACAGGCCGGTTTAAGTCCCCGGACCATATGTTTGACATCCCTGTTGTAGATGCTTCCCATGTCCAGTTCCCTGCCAGTCAACCACTCCCATTCTGATTGTACCGACCAGTTTACTGTTAAGTGTCAGACCCCCCATATTTCCAAAAAAGTTTCTTTCAAGACACCTTTCAAGTCTACAAAACACACACACACACACACCCACACACACTGCAGCATCCCGCTATAATAAAGAGCTGGTCCACTGTTTGAGGACAGCAAGGTTAAAATATTGGATGCAAACTTGTCTTTAGCAACCTGGCCGGACTTTTCTCTGAGACGGAGCAGCACGGCCCGCCTGGAAATGATCAGAGTGACATGACATGCCTGCTCTCATGAGTTCTCTACAGATGGCTCGTTTCCAGATGGCTCACAGTCTGATGGCATATGCTGGTATTTTATGAAAAAAAGAGAAACATCCCTGATTTCCGCCCCCTCAGGATGTGGTGTAGTCACAGCAACAGCATCCACAACTTCCACCTCAACTCTCACTTCATCCATCTGTTGAAGCTTAAATAACGATAGTTAAGTAGTTTCCAAGTTCTCTTTTTTATTACCTTGTTATAAATCACTTGTTGTGCTTTTTGCGTTTCCCCAGTAAGACCTGAGGGAGGTATCTCCATCACTGTATGATGATGGTGATATAATCTACCTGGAACACAGCAGAAGCTGCTGCTCTGCTTTAGGTCCCATCAGTATGGAGCATGCTCATTATTGGCTGTACTTAAATAATAGTTTTCTAAATTAGACAAGTATTTATGCTTGTGAGGTCAGAGTTTTGTTAAATGAGTGATTTTCTGCTCCCAGAGTTAGTCAATCGGTCTGAATATTTCTATTGATTTTATTCATGAGGTCTCGCCGCGACCTGCAGAGGAACTCAGTTGATTAAAACATCTCTATGTCAGCTGTCGGGAAAAATAATTTGCTGTTGTAATCAGTGTTTGTCAGCGTTGCTGTATTGTTAAATTTGACTCACATCCTTGTTGGTTGCTTTCAGCTCGTGAATCATGTTCCTCTTTGTGTTTCGCTTGATTTTCTCATGACTTTCCAGACCTTTGGTGTGCTGCTCCTGCAGTTTGGCATCATATGATTTGTGCTTTTTTGCTTTCTGCTGTCTCATCGTGCTTTCAAAGTTCCCATTTATAAACACTAGTCAGTGTCACCACGTTGCAGGTCTTTGATGATTCAACTTGTTTTTCTTTTTTGTTGTTGAATTACGTTCCCTGTTGTAAACTCAAAAGCGGCTTTTTCTTTTGCTTCTTAGAGTTTGTCCTCCTTTTAAAAATAATGTATCACAGCTTACAAAGAGAGTGAGTCCCTGTCAACAAAGAGAGGAAAATCTGATACTCAGAACTTAATTGTTGAGTACATAATTTAGTTCGAAATGCTACTGAGCCTGAAAATAGAAATACTTAACGGATAAAATGTGAGTTTTTTTTAAGGGAAATTTAATGTATGTGGGCAAAATTTACCCAAAGGACCAACAAGGGGGGATAACTACAAGTCTAATTCCTCCCTGCAGAAGGTCATGGAATCACATTTAACTTACCATCCTGCTTTGTTTTTCAGTCCACTTAAATTTGAGAAATATAACAGAAGGTTTAAAATGAGTAAGCAGTTTTGTTTTGCTTTTACTTTTTCTTTGTTTGGTTTTCTTTTCCTTGCTTGTGAATATATTATTATTATTATTATTATTATTGTTGTTGTTGTTATTCATAATATAATTATTATTTTTATTATTATTATTATTGTTATTATTATTATTATTATTATTAGTTCATTCTTATTGTTTTTGATGTAATTGGGGTGAGGTTCAATAAGTTCTGCCTCTCCCCACTGATTTTTTTCAAGTTTTAATGTGCAGTTTGTGCTTTGCAGGGTCTGATCATGTCTGGAATGACTGAAACGCTATCGTTATTGTCCTGTTGCTATTGTTATGTTCTGTATCTTTTGTATAATTCTTAACATGCAAGTTGTTCAACATCTGCTAAAAAAAAATTTCTATTCGCTTGAAATAAAAAACTTAAACTCATGGTAGATGCCGTTTGCCATGGATCTGGCAACTCCTGATCTATTGGCATATAATCCTTTAGGGTTTATGTTGCCATGGCAACTAGATGTAAACATTGATATAATTTGGACCCATCAAAATTACTAAAACAATTATTTATATAGTATTGTTATTTAAAGTCAGTAAAATGGTTAATTCTATCTTGCAGCCCTCTAAATGTTCTATGGATGTTTCATTTTTGAAAAATTGTTTCGGTGAAAAAGTTGCAGCTATGATGACCTTTTATAAAACTGCAACAAGAGCAGAAGTGGTATTCAGGAAGAGAAAACAGAATAGAGCAGAGAAATAAACTTGGACTGAATAATTATTAATTGCAGTTATGTTCTAAAAGATGAGTAAATGCCTCCATGTGTGGTGCACGGCCAAATTTCACATGTGCTGATGAAGAAGTGAATGTGTGTTTGAATTATTTCAACTGACTGACAAAAAGAAAAGAAATTTGTGTTAGGTTGATTATTTCTACCATTTAATAATATCAGTGTTGTTTTATACATTGTTGGAAGGCCTGATTGATTAATCACCTTCACTATAAGCTCAGGAAGCTAATTTGTGGATCGTGCTATTGTAGAAGGTGTAACACAGGTGAACATATGATTTGTGCCCTCAAAATATTGGATGTCACTCCTATTTTGAGTGCTGCAAGTAGTAAGGTGACTTATCCAGCTTTCTAACCATGTATAACACAGCAATAATTGGTTTTATTAATGGGAGAAACAAGAAGTCAAACACAAATGTCCTTACTTTTTGTGCAAGTTTAGTTTGTAAAATCAATGGTTGGAGTACCCTCTCCCCAGAGATCATGAGACCAGCAGATTACAAAGAAGGGGGAGAACGAGTAGATAGGCTAAAGGTCTCTGAAGAGAAAATAAACCACTACTGCCGTGTGAATAGAGGTTGGAAGTTATAGGTAAAATTTTATAAGTAAAGGTTTATGTTTTGCTCTGAAAATGTTGGTCAGAGGACTGCTCAGACGGTCTGCAACCTTTACAATTCAAAAAGCCAAAAAAAAAAAAAAACTTGTTTAGATACATGTAAATGTTGCAGGAACTTTTGTTAAAAGGCAACTTCTTTTCTGTTATACAGCTACGATTGGAACAATTTCAGTTTTCTATTTTTAGTTTTTTTTGTTTTACCTTTTCTTTTTTTAGGTGTTAAAAGAAATAAAAAATTTATTTATTTATTTACTTTAAAAAGTCCGTCATTTCCAAACTAATGTAAAGAAAAATAGATCTAAAATAATATTTCTGGTACTTGTAGTGCCACTCAATACTATTATTTCATGAAAAGAAACAGTTAGAACCTGCAATTTTTCAGAACATCTCTATTTAATAACAGGTTTTTTATCATGTTTATCATAAGAGCAATTGTGGAAGTTGCAAAGACCCGCAGGTTGCAGACCCCTGGGGGTTAAAGTCTACAAGAGGACAGATGGTAAGAGCAGGGTGATACACCTGAACAGAAGGAAAAAACAGACAAGGACAGATGCATATTTTAACTGATGCAATGTGATAACTGGGTTATTTACAGAGTGTTTTGTCTTCTCCATCATTTGCTTTCTCATCTTGCTTTTACCGTCACATTGTTCCCTTGCTTTGAAATTAATCTTTCTCTGTTGAATTTGCTTTGCATCATCTTCAAACCAGCAGCTGAAATAGCCACAATGCTGTAAAACACCCAACTTTCTCCAGGATCTGTCTTGCCGGAGCATGCTGAAAATATGTTGGGAAGAAGACATCCGTGTCTGTGATCTTTTTAAAAAACTCAGTGATTTCAGTCAGGGGTTTAGTGTCACACAGGGAGAGCAGACTGGATGGCGTCTGTTTTGTAGGACGAGGCAGCCACTATCTGTTCAGTCATCAGCATTACAAGAGAGAAGTTTTTACTCCCTCTTTCCTTTCCTGGTCTCATCATCCTCGGCTTATGGCATGCTGCAATGATCTCTGTTTTTTAGTCTTGAATGGAGAAAGTGTTTTTTACTGCATTTTCTAAATTATTTGTGAGGATACTTCACCAGCTGCTTTAGGATTTTTTTGTAATTTAACAATATTAAAGAATTGCATCAGAGGAATAAACAGAAAATGTGTTCCTGCTGGCAGAGGAGTTCTAAAGTTAAACTTTTCAGGGGGTCAGTCTGCACATAGATGGTGTGTATGTTCTGTATGGAGGAAGAAAAGTGCCAAAATTTAATGAACGAACAAAACATTAAATAAATGTCTTCATAAATGATTAAAATGTGAAATAAATAAATTAAATTAATCAATGCATTTATCATCAATGACTTCAATGTATTAAAAATCAAAATTGGAAACAGATATATCAATTATATGTTTACATTTATCATTTAAATGATTCAAAACGCAATTGATGCTAAAACATACATTTATTTCACAATTTGCCTAGAAACAATGGATTGAATTAATTTAAACTGTGACTAGAAACAAGCCATGGCAGATTGATCTTGAATAATAGATGGCTACAGGTGGGGGTATTACTTTTACGTTTTAAGGATATACCTAATTCATCTGTTATCTGGTCATTAATCCATCCACTTTGGTATAAATATAGTAGTCTGCATTGTTTTAGGCAGCTTCTGAGGGTCCCGTTTGGGGTAAGTCATGCTCAACATTAGATATATACATATAGCCTACACAGACAAAGGCTTGGTTAAAAAAAATCCTTCTGAACATAAAAACAATGCAACAAACAAAAAAATCAATAAATAGAAGTTTTATACAGCTCACACCAAAATCCACAGTATATTGCAATACACATAATACAAACATTTTATGTTGAAACGGGAAAAGGAGGAAGCTAATGCTAATTCTAGTCTTCTGTAGCAATCACAAAATACCTTTCCATTTATGTCATGCATATTTTATAACATTTTCAGAAAGTTTTTGGTTGCATTGGTAATGCAAGCACACAGCAAATGTACCATTGCAAATGTGGGGGTAGTGTTTGCAGTACTGTATAGGCCCAAGCTGTGAAAGTAACACAGAGGAAGAAGAAGAAACAATGTGTTTAATGGTTGTTGAAACCATCAGTTGGTCTCCCTCTTTTTAGGTTTCTTTCTAAAACTTTCTGCACTGCAAAGCACATTGAATTGTCCTGTACTTGAAATATGCTCTATAAAAAATTGCCTTGCCTACTTTATGAGAATATGCATTGTGCACAGTAGCTAGCCTATGAATTTCCTAACAACCAATGGAAAGTATGCATGGGAATATGTTGCTGAAATTTACACAAACTTGTCGTGAACACTCAAAACATCTCTGCAATTTTATTTGTGAGAAAATGCTCCAAAACAGTTCTTAGTGAGTCAAAAGTCAAATGACCCATTTTCCATGTGTGGTTATCTGTCCTAAATCAGAGCAGGCTGTATATTTTCAGTTTTGTTCAGAAGAATAGAAATAATTCCAAGAACTTTAAGAAATTCTTCTGTTTTATCAGTCACAAACGTTGGATAAGTAGTTTCCTTTCAGCTCATTTTAAATGATCTCTTACCAACTCATAAAAGAACTTAAAAAGACACTCCATGTAAGAGGCATCCAATTTTCAAAGCGATATATAAATAGTTGACACCATAGTTCAACATTTTCAGTTCTGATGAATAAGGCTGACAGACTAAATCAATGCATATAATGCACCGCGACACAGGAGCCATGAGAGAAATAGTTAAGTAATTATATAGGCCTATATTTTTATGGAAATTATCTTTTAATTAAATCAATAACACATTTTATCATTAATGCAATTATTCTTTTTAATCAATTAACAATACATTTTATTGATAATCCAATGTAAATTGTATTTAATTGTGGCACATTTCTACTTGCACTGTTCAATTGCGCAATTATCGCAAATTAACCTTTAACCCATGAAGAGTTAAAATAAAGAACCACTGTCAGTGCACTATGTATGCAAATAAATATTGTATTTAAATCAACTTTTAAATTAGTATGCCAGGAAATCAATAACATAAAATGATAGGGTGAACTGTGTGGGAAAATTAGATTTGCTAGTCAGTAAAATGTAAAAATAATTAAATATGCCTCTAAATGAAATTGTTTCAGTGTTTGCTTTATGGGTGGAGTGTTAAACGTTCGATTATCTAAAAGTGAAGGCACAAGGATTTGTGCATGGATTTTAACTTTTAAATTACCATATACATGTTTTGTGATATTAGCCGTTTTTAATTGGTAAAATGCCTTTTTGTTAGTTAAGGTAAGCAAAATAAAGAAACTATGTCAGCTAAAAATAAAAGAAAAAGTGGACGGTTCGTTTTCCTCGTGCTAAACCGTTGGTGACGTCATGCCTGAGCCGCTTGTGAGGCACGTGACGGTGACTGGGCTCCAGTCAGCTGATAAAAGTCGGCTGTTTGTGAACAACAAGCTGAAGTGCTCAGTCATCGCGGGTCCGTGGTTCTGGTTCTGAGGCTGTCGCAATGAGGATCCTGGTTCTGTGCGTGCTGGCGGCGTTAGCTCTAACTAACGACGCATTGGTTCGGTGAGTAAAAACCGTTTTATTTATTTTATCCGTTTAATTTGAGCCGCGGAGCCTGAAGTTGCTGCTAACTACGTTAGCATCAAACTTATACAATGTTAACGTTACTTAACTTCTGAACGGTCGTTGAAGCTAAACTGAGTTGTAGAAGGTTCTAGCTCACTAATGTTATTCAATTAGCTTGTATCTTCCGTTGAGAGCATGTGATCTGCTGTTTGTCAGCGTCTGAGTGAGCTCTGTTAGTCTTGTGACAATGAAACCGAACCCGTTAGCCGACATTGTTTTCACACAAGCGGTTTGCTAACATAAAGGTTGTAGGCGTTACTGAGAAATTGGTAATGGTTAACTATCCCAGTTGGGTCTTACTGGTTATACAGCCTCCTTTTTTGTTTAGCTTTAGCAACACACCTGTGAACTCCCTGCCTTATCTTGGTGACACTCGTGACATGCAAATCACCTCCATAACAGCTGAATCCACCATAAAAATTCTCACTGTTTTATTCCCCCCCCCCCCAAATTATTGATAAATGTGCCGTTAAAGATTTCCTGTTTAATCGATCAGTATGTGATATTTATAGGGGGCAATTTGCACTACAGATGTGTTGTAGTAGCTATGACTAAAGGATTATTTTTATTTGCTGTCCATTAGCAAACTTCATGGGTATACTGAAATCTAAAATTATAACCAGAAATTATTATGCATTATGTTAAACTAATACAAAACAGCTGCACTCATTAACACAAAAGTAACCAAGTAAATAATTAAGAATCACACACCAACCAGGTTTGCACTCTATTTTTCTTTTCTTTCCGTGTTTGCTTGCCTGTTAATAACTGAGGCTGTCTCTAAC
Organism: Craterocephalus eyresii; assembly: GCA_037177035.1. Classification (NCBI taxonomy): domain Eukaryota; kingdom Metazoa; phylum Chordata; class Actinopteri; order Atheriniformes; family Atherinidae; genus Craterocephalus; species Craterocephalus eyresii. Next base: position 2,051,977 of record JBBBVT010000001.1, on the reverse strand, counting down.
TGTGACCCTGCATATTAAAGTTGATATTAAACTGCAGGATCCATTTTTCATGTACACACTGCCAGCCTAACCTGTAAAATCATGTTTGGATAGATATGCTCTCGAAATAAGTCATGCCGATCTCTGCAGAAACAAGGAAAATTGTGACTCATTCATCAATAAAGCAATAATCATTCTTTTCTGATATCTGGGTGTTTTTTTACTTTTAAGTATTTGGTCAAATCTTGTCAGGGCAGATTGTCACTGCAAACAGTGCTCATAATTTCTAACTAATGCATAGTTGATCAATGTATGCAATGCAGTTTTAAAATGCAAAAAGCATGAGTATCTGGGGCAGTAATCAGTCCAGCTTACATAATTGTTATCTTGTCCTTGACTGTGTGATTAAATATCTGCTTGTGAAACTGCATGCAACACTGATCGATTAAAAATCCGCAGCACACTTGCAACGCTGAGTAATGTTCAAGGGGAAATGCACAGCTCTGCATGGGGAAAGCAAAGCCAACTGATGTGCGTTTCTCTGGTAAAAACATTTTCTCATCTTTCGCTCAGCCTGAATGGAATATAAATATTTTATTTGCTCATTGAGGGGCTTGTTTTCCTCGTCCTGGCTCCCTCTTTAGCGTTTTCATTGAGTAATTTAGGTACAGTTGGCCTTGTTCTGCATTACTGATGATAGAAAGTGGTAAGTGTATCAGATGCTATGTGAAAACCCACCATGTTTGCAAATGACTGAGCTGCAGGGTTTGATGGTTTGGTGTGGTCATTGTAATGTGAATTTTTGAATGTTCATCCTGCTTTCAAGTCAAAAACCAAAAAATTTCAAAACTGAGCTCCTTTTGAAATGTTTCCATATGAAATATCTTGTTGGTACAGGCTGCAAATAACTTTTTTTTTTTTTTCCTTTTAAATTTTCTCCTGTTTTTAGTATTCCCTTGAAAAAATTCCGTTCCATCAGACGTGAGCTGACGGACTCGGGGAGAAGAGTTGAGCAGCTCCTGGCAAATAGAAACTCCCTGAAGTATAACTTTGGATTCCCCTCCAGTAAAGAACCCACTCCAGAAACCCTGAAAAACTACCTCGATGTAAGTATCACTCTGCAAACCAGTGACCCAGGAACCCTCTGGCCTCGACTTTCTCTAATGTGCTCTTCAGGAGCTGAGAGGGCCACAACAAGGGTCCTGTTGTGTTGCGGACGCCTCGGCCTTATTCTGTAAATCCTCCATGCAGATAGGAGACTCAGACTTGCTGACAGGACAGTAAATCCTCCCCAAAGCATGCAGAATGTCTCAGAAAGGCTGACACAAAGTGATTAAAGTGTCACAGAAGAGGAGCCTTTTCAGTATGCGGATCAGCCGCTGCTCTGTAAGCCTCTTGATCATCATCAGCTGACTGTTTGTTTACTTTCAGAGTTACAGGACAAATTGGGTAATCAGCTTTTTATTTTTCTTTACTGCCCTAGATGCTGAAGAGGAAGAGATTTTATCTGAAATGTGGCTCTTTTTTTGGTGTTTCAGAGACTCAAATGAACAAACTTGGAACTGTGATGAGACATGTGGCAAGTTTCTTGTTAGATATCAGTGTTTGCTGTAATGATGGCACACAGGGGATGTTTAAAAAGGAAAAGCTGCTAGAGATGTGACTTTAGATTAGAGACTCGGAGATGACGGCTTCATTTTCACATTTTGAAATGCCTTTATCTGTGCAGATAATCTTTGCAGTGCCTTATCTGTTTGGGTTTTCTCCAACAACCCTCAAGGTTCGGTGTCCCTCACTGACTTAAGCTTTTTAAAAGTTGTTTAATTGTAGCTACAGGTGAGTCGCATGGTTCAGTGGTCCCACACAGACATGTTCATTTCATGCACAGTTTATAGTTTTTATTTATTTATAAAATTCATTCCACAATTGATTTTCAGAAATAGGGATGGACATTCAATAAAACTGTGTTGATGAATTATCAGGACAATTAATGATCAATTGGTAATTATTAAAAATCTATTATTAAATGTTAATCAGTAATATTTCTGCATTACAAATCAATAATTTATTTCCTTTTTAAATTAAGGAAGTGAAAGTAGAAAAAAATGGAATGTTTCCTTATTTAGATTTTTTATTACGAGAATAACGACTGGTGTGACCGTTTAATGGGATTCATTCAATGGTTACACTGGAAAATTTGCGCTTACATGCAACTTTAGCACCAGTCTGAAGATGCATTTTATTAAAAGAATTGATTTAAAATCGTAACGATTGATTGATTAGGCCCATCCCTAATCTGAAATTAGCTGGATATATAATTACAATTTACAAAAAGACCAGTTATAAAATGATCATGTAGGTGTCTGATGAAACCTGGACCTGTAGCAGGATTGGAAAGAGTTTGGTGTGTTTTGATAAACTGCAATCTACATATTCAGTCATGTTATGATAGCTTTTTTGATGCAAAGAAAAGCGGGAATACTTTAATTTCATCTTGGGTTTGACTGAAGTCTCATTGTCTCGAAGTAAGGGTAAAAAAAAAAAAGCCACATGAGTCGGACAAATCTTTCCACTTCTTCATTTAGCCTGAACTCTGGCCACGATGATTTGACAGAAACTGTACATTTAGCAATGAGCTGAGCAGTTTTCAGTCACATGAGGGGAAGTTTGCTTCATGTCCTGATTTTTGTTGAGTAATAGTTTCCTTTTTATCAAAGCAGCTGATTTGTCGACGTGACTTGCTAACTATTTGACCTGCATCCTGAATGTTGCTGACAGCAGCTGTGCGGCCTCATCATAGCAGACAGCCTCTGACCTGAAACCTTGTTGCTGAGCCATTTTAACCTGCTCTTTCTCTTGAGATTATCTTAATCTTTCCCTAAATACAGATCAGCTCCAGAATTGTTTGTTTTCCCGGCTGAATAGCTTTCTTTCCTGTCTGACCAGGCTCAGTATTACGGTGAGATTAGTTTGGGAACCCCTCCTCAGCCTTTCACTGTGGTGTTCGACACGGGCTCGTCCAACCTGTGGGTGCCCTCCGTGCACTGCTCCCTGCTGGACATCGCCTGCTGTAAGTCCTCTAACAAACACACCACAATGTTCCTGCTGTGTCAGACTCACCAAACTATTCCTTTTTTTTTTTTTTTTTCTTCTCCCCTCCAGTACTTCACCACAAATATAACTCTGCTAAATCCAGCACGTACGTGAAGAACGGCACCTCCTTCGCCATCCAGTATGGGTCCGGCAGTTTGTCGGGATACCTCAGTCAGGACACGTGTTCTGTAAGTTTTCTCCCGCACATCGGTGTTAAACGGTGAGCTGTCCCGATGTGAAACGGTTTCTTTCCCGCGCTCCCAGATCGGGGACATTAAAGTGGAGAAGCAGCTCTTCGGCGAGGCCATCAAGCAGCCCGGCGTGGCCTTCATCGCAGCCAAGTTCGACGGGATCCTCGGCATGGCGTACCCCCGCATTTCTGTGGACGGCGTGGTCCCGGTGTTTGACAACATCATGAGTCAGAAAAAGGTGGAGAAGAACGTCTTCTCCTTCTACCTGAACAGGTGAGATGGACCTAATTTTACCCAACATCCCCAGATGTAAGGTAGATTATATTTCCCCATTTAATGTTGCTTATTTTATGGTTGTTTAAATGCTGACTCCTTCATTGAGAAGCTGAATATTAAGCATTTTGTGATTCTGAGCTAAAGAGCGAGTGAGAAAACACACCTGTCTGAACCTGCAGAACTCCGGTTTTTAAAGCATCCCAACCAGCAGGAGATAAGGGGAATCTGCAGGTGGAAATTTCTTGTCTTTGTGGGATTGAAATCAGCTGTTCTGTTTTCAGCCTTTGGCCATAATGTTTTTGAGTTAGGAAGTAAAAATAAGTGAAGCGCTAAGTTTTGATAACACGAAGCTTCTGAATGGTCTGAAAAATAACTTCAGTTCTGCTTTAAAAAAAGACATCTGCAGGTTGGACCGTTTAAGTATTAGGGCTGTGATGATATGCTTTCCTCCTGATTTTATATTTCTTTCCATTTGGGTGGCAATTCAATTTTTAAATTGCGATCCTTGTGCTTCTTTCATATTGCAGATTTTAGTGGAAAAACCAAAAATTTATACGAAATATTTTTACTTATTTTTTACTTATAATTTAAATTAGGAAAAAAACTACCAAGACTGCTACTGTAGCTTGGTTTAACCTCAGTAGGACTTCCTGTCTATTTTTAAAAGTGATTATTTATTTTTTTCCTTTCTTCAGGAATCCAGACACTGAACCTGGTGGTGAGCTGCTGCTGGGAGGAACCGACCCTAAATACTACAGCGGGGACTTCAACTACGTTAACATCACCCGCCTGGCCTACTGGCAGATCCACATGGACGGGTGAGAGCTCAGTCGTTGGAGAGAAAAACAAACAAACTGAGAAGTGTGGAAAATTTCCTTATGTTTTTATCTTAGACGGAAAAGCAAATAATACTACACCGTCAGAGAACTCATGTCCAAGTTTTTCCTAATGATTTAAAATGAGTTTATTTCTTTACCTGGTAAACCAACAAAAAGTTGGATTCACACTCAGTTGACTCTGTTTTATATTTTATATTAAACTGGTCCCAAGGCAGACAGGCAGGAGGGATTTCTGAAACTGTTTGCCAGCTATACAAGACCTCACCAAACTTGTGCCTCCCAGAGTTGGAAAATGTTGAGGAGGAATGGGAAGTTCCTCCCGATTTTGATTCTTTACAATTTTTTTATTTTTGGGGTGCCAATTTGATTCAAATTACAATTCTTGTGATTCTTCAATATTGTAGATTAATTGTGGAGAAACTTTTAAAAAATGTTTTTTCTTAAAGGAGAACTTCGGTATTTTTCAACCTGTACCTATGTTGTAGCATGCTATATGATCATTTACTCACCCA
>JBBBVT010000001.1:2029481-2044739 GCA_037177035.1 Craterocephalus eyresii | reverse complement strand
TAGGGATGCAAATTATCAAGTAATTCATTAATCAGTAGTTGTTTAATTTTATCAATTCATTGATAAGCAGCAGTTTTTCTGAAAAGCTGAATTTCCCTCTAAAACAGTTTTTTTTTTGTTTTTTTTTTACGAAAGTACTATCTTAAGAGAATGCAAATCATGTTCCTTAATAGATTTATTTACAACGGGAACAACACACTTATGGAGAAATGCAAACAAAGATAATAATTATTAGTAGTCGTATTTTTATTTTATTATAAATTATATAAAGATTATGTCTATGGTTGGAGGACAGCTTCTGATGTTTTCACATGAACATCAAGGACTTCTGGCATCAAGTGTGGGCTGGTGAGAAATTACAGGCTGAAAATAATTAATTGATATTTATTTTAATCAAGTAGAATGAAGGAATTAATTGATCAATTCATTGTTTGCATCCCTAGTTGGATGCGATAAGTTTACATTTCCTTTTTATTTCTGGTGTAATTGGGAGCCCTTTTTTAGAGAATTAATTTGCCTGCACTGACTGAAAAGCCCTCCAAGGTAAAAGTTGCTTTAATTTTTGATGGACTGCTTGATCTTCCTTTTTTACAAATGCCTGGTTGTATTGTGATGGTAGTGATTTCTGATTTTTACTGGTGTTGCGTTACTGCACTGCAAACCACATTTCCCCTTAAGAGACAAAGGATCTGAACTAAAGTTAATGTGAAAATCATAAGAGTAATAAATACTCTTAGATTTAGCCCTTTTTTTTAAGTTTTAAATGTTGCTTTTAAGTATTTCTTATTTTTTTTATTTTCCTGCTTAAGCTCTGAAACTATCAATCCATTTTGAGGAGCCATGTGCAATTTATTCTAAAAATTCCTCTTGAGCAGTGAATGTGATGTGGGTTGGGGGGGGGTAGTCTGTAATATGTATAATATGGTGGCATACCTTGTCATATTTGATTGTGAAAATAATATTGAACAAAAAATAAATGTATTGGAATTTGTTTCTAAAAATGCGGTTTGTGTTTCAGTACATGGTGAGCTGTGACAAGATCCCATCGCTGCCCGTCATCACCTTCAACGTGGGCGGACAGAGCTACACTCTGACCGGAGAGCAGTACGTCCTCAAGGTGAGACGGCGTGCAGAGCCTGTTATTGTCCAGCAGGGGCAGCAGTGAGTCCACATTCATAGTTTAATGCTACTCAAAGTGGCGTCATTTAACCAAACGGAGCTGCTTTTGTTCCAGCTGGCAAAGCCGAGGGGGGGTTGGTTTTGTCTGAGGAGAGATTAGTTTCCTTGTTGATGCTCACATGCTGTCAGATTCTACAGGAGGATCATTTTAACGCCTCGCTGGCTTTTTATTTCTCCTCCTGCAGGAGAGTCAGGGTGGAAAGACCATCTGCCTGAGCGGCTTCATGGGCCTGGACATCCCCGCGCCCGCCGGCCCGCTGTGGATCCTGGGAGACGTGTTCATCGGCCAGTACTACACCGTGTTTGACCGCGAAAACGACCGGGTGGGCTTTGCTAAATCCAAGTAACAGAATCCGGCAGGGGGCGCTGCATACCCAAGTACGAAGCTACAAATCCACGCTGCACGTTCACTGTTGCTTTGTGATCAAAAGATTTTTAGCAATAGACTTTGTGTAGAGCCTGAATGCACTGATCTGATGAGTGTGTACCATTTTTGACACTGTGTGAAACAGACTGGGGGGGGTTGTGTGACTATAAAGGCTCAGGTGGGTGTCTATAGGTACTGCCGTTTTTTTGAAACATCATGTGATCTTTTTATTTTTCTAAATCAGGGATTTGTTTGAAAGGAAGTGTTTTTAGTGTTTTGGATGAAAATTGACTCCTACTGAAATGTTTTGACTTGATCAGGCTGAATAAAAACACTTTAACTGTAAATATGGCTTTGTTCTCTTTCCAGCAGCAGTAAAATGTGTTCAATCCATGAAAGGTGCCAGAACGTTAAATGTGGTCTTCCTCTTGTTAGACTCCTGGCTGTGGTCATGTGATGCCTATTAGTTCTGCATATCATGACCTGGTGGGGAGTGGAGGATTTTGACCCTTTTTGGATTCCAGATTGTGGATTTTAAGAGGCTGAAAACCTCCACCAAGACATCCTAGCAGTTATCAACACAGACTGGCTCCTAATAAGACTCACGGCCATGATGGAGTGACACAGTTTGCAGCAAACATGTAGTGGTGATTCCATAAAAACACCTGAAGGAGCAGAAACGATGTCAGGATATGTCGTCATCCATTACGTCAACATCCAATCTGCAGTGTCGGAAATCCTCTGAGCATCGCAGCATGCAGGGGTGGATGCAGATGTTTGCCTTTTTTGGTAATTTTCAGTGATGTGGCGACTCTGTTGGACTCGCTGTACTTGTAATTTTCCAGTCTGACCACTCAAAGCACTTTTAACACTACATATTTACATTCACACAACAGTATTAATACATACTGAGTGCTCTATACACATTCATACAGTCAGGGGAGTTGAACCACCGACTTTCTGGTTTGCAGGTTCACAGCCAGGCTTTTGGAACCGACAATCCAAGGTAAGACGTCAGCGGACTGAGCTTGGGCTTGATCACAGGTTTGGTTAAACCTACTGTAGTACACACGAGGCCAACGGATCTACTCACTGATGAAAACCTGCTTATCTGGATGAAACCGTCCTTTCACAAACATGCTTGGAGTTGAAGCGTATGCCCGTCTTTACCACTAGATGTCAGTAGTTCTTCCACACTGACCCTGTGGGGTATGAGATCTGTGCATGCTGGCTCATTCTTCTTTTCCTGAATCTTCATCCGACATTGACATATTGTTGTCTGAACCTGTCAAAATACTTACCAAGCTAAACTTTTCCTGTTAGATCTAAGACTCACAGAAGCAAGCTGTGCAGGGAATATTAATTTACAGCCAAACTCAAGCTTGTCTCAAACTTTTATTCCCCCAGATGCTGTACAGTCACTTTAATGAACAAAATGTACAAAAACTTTACATGAACCCCTCCTTCCATTAGTTACTGTAACCAACATCAATAAAACAAGTAATTTCTTCAGTTGTTTAGTGCACTGCAGTTTCAGTTTAGTAAAAGAGTCTTCTGTCTGATTATGTCGCTCTGTGACCTTAATTTCTGGAATCTGAGCTGAACATTTATAAAAATAGGAAAAAAGCACAAAGCAACAAACATGTTGCCACTTTAAATCTCCATCAATGTTCAGCTCATATCTGCACAGAAAATTATTTATATATATATATATATATATATATTTTTTCCTTTTTGATTAGAAGAAATAAAAATACAAAATATTTTGGTCTTTTCTTGATTTTCCATAGGACTTAGTTTAACTCATTTCATTAAATAATCCCAACAATGACTCTGGAGTTAGTCTGCCGTTGCTAATGGGCTGGTCATGCGATTGTTCATTTTTAATACATTTTATTTGTAAGACACTTTCAAGACCTTCAAGGACAATAAAAAACATTCAGAATAAAACACAATTAAAAAATAAATGGTTTGAAAGGCAGTATGTCTGTACAGTGGTTACGATGCATTTGAATGTCCGTGTTTCGGATGTCTGGTGGCAGAGAGCTCCTGTAAAGGTGTAGAGGAGGAGTTCGGCAACGATTTGCTGCTTAGGGGCGAGTAGGGGGAATGAGTGGGTTTTCAACCGGCTGAGATTAGCACCGGCTTATGGTGGAACTTCTGAGAAGACCAAGCATATGATGGACTGTATAGTGGTCCTCAAACTAAGGGTCGCCAGATGCATTATAAAGAAAAAAATCAAATAATTCAGGGCTTTGAAAATGAATATGACTGCAAAGAGTTTAAGTTGTAGAAATTGGCATGTAAATTTCTGAATCAATGCATAAACAGTAAAGATTTTACTTGTGACGTAAAAGTTCTAACTTTTATTGTTTAGGATCCTCATCAGCTACAGTAGGCCTGAAGTCATTCTTCCTGGGGTCCACCAACATTTTGAAATAATACAATTCTTAAAATAAAATGATGAAAGCAAAACAAAAGACGCAAGAAAACTGATAGACATTGACACACATAAAAAGGACTAGATTCTTCATGGCTGAGATTCGAACGGCATTTTTCGCAGTCATCTTACCACAGTCAAGCACAAACCTGAGGAAAAGTGATTTTTCTAATGTGAAGTAAGATGAATTACATTATTATCAGCAGTGATGGCTGAATAAAACGTTTGGGAAAATTACTCCGTAAGTAGAGTTGTTCTTTTGAAACATCCACAACATAATTACCACAGCGCCATCTGCTGGCCATAAAATGCAACTTCAAACTCAATAAACTGGAACGTTTTCATGTATTTCTGATCCTTTTGTAACTTCTTATGTTAAGTTCTATTAAAACAAATTCAAGACTGAATTAACATAAATTCCTTGTCCCTATTTGTATATAAATTGTCAGTTACTTTCACACGAAGGTTCACGGTTAGAATTATTCATAAATACACAGGGTCTGAACCACTGTCTTAGGTTTATAAAAAAAAATCAAGCGGTTTGAAAATCGGTATAAAATTGAGCAAATTATGGTTATTTAAAAACTACATGCCCCATTAAATCAATGTTAAGAGCAGCCAGCTGCCTGTGGTAAGACGTATCTAGCCTTTAGTATGTATATCTATATAGAAGCCAAGCTCTGAACTGAATCCACACGACTTTATCCTCCTCATTTATGAAAATTCTTTCATTTTTCTGCCTTTTATTTAGAATTTTTATCATCATGTCCAGAAACAAGGTTATTAAAACTGCAAATCACTATGAAATGGAGACGTATGCTATCCTATTAAAGTTTGAGACCCGCAGCCAGCCCAGTAGGGCAGGATGGGACCCAGGCTCTTCACCTGAGGGGAGGGGTAAACTGAAGAGAAAAACTAACTCTGGATTAAATGGGTTTGGTTTCGATCGGGAGAATCTTTGTTATGAGGATCCAGAATTTCTCATACAACAAACCTGCCACCAACATTTCTAACATCATGGAATATAGTTTATTGCTTTCCAGCAGCAGAGACTTTCCACAACCTGGCAACCCAAATGTTGCTCTTACTGGCTTATTACTACCAACACTGACACGGAAACTTTTCATTGAAATGATTCTGGTTCGTTGAGATGTGAATTTTACTCAGTGATGTTCCCACAGCATAAAACGACACCGGCCCCTTTATCAGTTCCACTTGTTTAACTCATTAACATAAATAACTACTGTTATCAGCCAATCATGTGGCAGCAACTCGGTTCATCTAGTTATTGAGATTTCCAGACACCTCTGCCAGGAAGCCCCACCCCCTTTTGTCAATTATAAGCCACGCCCCCTCTGTTGCAAGACTGCAGCTCCAACAGAGATTTTTTTATTCTTTTCTATGAATAGATAATGTATTAACAACTATCAGAATGAAAGGACCATTTCACCCAGTTTAACATCTAATCAGGATTACCAACTAGAGGCTCTGAAGGAAAACGTGGGTCCAACCCGGTAAGAGCACGATGCACGGTGAGTGTAAATCACTGAGATTCACACCAGTAAGTCCAAATCTGAGGGTCTGAGTCTAAAACTTGTCAAAAACTAGTAATAAAAATCACACCACACTTTTCTAAAATTCTTAAAAGGAGCGGAAACGTAGAAATAAAACATCTCAAGTCTTTGATTCACATTTTTAGAACTTTAAAACAGAACATTTTACAAGTTTAACACATCAGTAAACATTTGCAGAGGTTTTTGTTCCAAACTTGAAATGTTACATTTGACCACAATCTCAGACTACAAATCAACCTCAGCTGCTTCAGATTTACAATTTGTCTTTATATTTAACATCAAAATAATAAGAAAATAAAAACTTTAAAAAAACACACCTGCCATCACGATGCCGTTGAGTTCAATGTTAAAGAAAAAAGATTAAAACAAATAAAAGAGGCCTCAGAATTCATGTACAAATTTCCAGAAGAGCTGTGGGGGTTTCTGAAATGCAACAAAACCTTAAATGTTTTATGAATTACAAGGAAAGCACCTCAGTTGTGTCCACCAACCAACTGGGTTGTATTCATGAAATTTAAACAAAGTAAAATTTGATAAAAGTAACAACAAATTCCAATAAAGTTACATCCTTTAATTGGCGCTGACAGCAGAGAACAGTATGCATGAAAGAGTGAAGTGTCTTTGGGACAGTTTGGTTAAAAGTTTCTACCCACACTGCTTGGAAAGAATATGACTTTCTTGGATGCTTCTTTTATACCCAATCTTGGCACCCTCACCTGCCACCAGTAAATCTGCTGATTATATCATTTCTTGTTTATGAATATTTCTGTTTTCTCTTTTTTTAAGTGTAACAGCATCAACTTCTTAACTTGTTCATATTTCAATGAAGATGGTCAGTAAAGACTCCAAAAATCATATTTTTGTACTTTTTTGGACTTTCTGTCTGTTAAAGCTTCAAATTCATTAACATATTAGGTATTTAAGTTTTATCGCATTTTAGAAAAATATCTACACTTCACCACTTTGACAGTTCTCCAAAGTACTCACAGTGGCAGATAAATACCTTTTGGATCCTCGGATCTGGTCTTGAGGTGTCGCAGCGTTTCAGAGACGCCGGGAGAGTCTGATGGACCTCTGAGGCCTCTGCTGAAAGAGGCAGCATCCAAAAAGAGAGGATAAAACCAGCAGGGTCCCGCTCAGTCTGACCTCTGACCTCTGCTGTCAGCGCTCCTCCTCCTGCCCCCCCTTCCCCGGCTCTGATTTCATATCTCCAGGGTCCTGCTCCTCTCCGGACTCCGTGCTTTGACCCTCGGCATCTCGGAGCGGGGCGGCCGGGTCTCTGACAACACCTTCCATCTCCACCTCCAGCTCCTCCTCCGTCTCCTCCTCTACCCGGCCCACAGTGTCTGGAATAATCTCCACCTCAATGTCCGAGGAGTCCTCGCTCTCCTTGAACCACACCGTCTTCTGGCCCTCCCTCCGGCGCTGCTTGGACACGATGGACCTCATGCCGTACTCGTCCCCGTCTCCCCGGCTCCTCCTGGCCGGCCTCGCCGAGGGGCTGCCCTTAGGGACGTGGTTGGTGTAGATGCCGCAGGTGGAGCAGGCGTGTCCCCGCTTCTCCAGGGGGAGGAACCGGCTCCGGGGCTGAGGGAAGGTGGTGCGTCTGGGGAAGGCGTTGTTCCAGCGCCTGGGGCCCCCGCGGCCGGTGTCGGCCTCGTTCTGGAAGCCGTCGTTGGTGTACTGCAGGGAGTCTCTGTGGCCGGTCCGAGGCTGCTCAGTCTGGAGGCAGGGGCCCAGGCACTGCAGGCAGCAGAGGCCCCTCATTAATACAGCAGGGAATGAAGCATGGCGGAAATTCAGGCATTGTTTAACGCTACAGTTGTGACTAGAGTTGAACAGAGCGAGCTATGTTCATCTGCAGGGTTTTAACACAGAGCTCCTCTGTGGCCTTCGGCTGGTAAATATTCATGAAAGCTGCACAGGAGGAGCCTTAATGAGCCGGCTCTGTCTTTACTGTTAATGTACAGTATGGAAGTGCCTGCCTGTCCCTCATCACACAGAGAACAGAGTAGAAATAAACATTATAACTATTAGCAACATTCCTCCAGGACCATAAATGATGATGAAAACTGACCTGGCATATTTTCTCCATGCTGCCGTTTCCCTTCCACAGGCGGGAAATCAAGAAGCCGATCACAATCAGGCAAAGGACCAGCAGAGCCGCCATGATCAGGCCCAGCAGCGCCATGTCTCCCGCGCGGTAGCCGACGCTGGAAGGGGACGGGATGGCTACGGCTGTGGAGGAGGACAGGCAAAGGACTCCAGGTTACACTTAAACATTTACAGTCACATTACAGTCACATGTCCGTCCCTTTCTGAGCACAGTGGAGCATCTTCTGATGCTGCTTCCTGCAGGATGATGCTCCATGTCACGCAGCTCAGATCCAACGGCTCCACATTCACCACATCTACATCCATGACTGCAGCTTTGGGATGTGGTGGAACGGGAGATTCTCATCATGGATGTGATGCTGTCATGTCAACATGGAGCAGAACCTCTGAGGAAGGTTTCTATCACCTTGTTGCATCTATGACACAAAGAATTAAGGCAGTTCTGGGGAGAAAAGGGGGTCCAACCCAGTACTAGAAGGTTTATATGCTGCACGATCTTCTCAGGCTGTTAGTTTAAACTGTAAAGCATTACAGGCTTAACTGTTCGTCTTCCTCCTCTGCCATTTGATAAAGCAAATCTTTCAGTGATTATCATGAATTTTAGTAAAGGATTGATTAAATAAACGCAAACCATCTCTACCAATTGGTTTGGATATGTAATACCAAGAGAAAGTGTTTGTTTTCCCATCGCTGTTTCAAATTTTGATCATTTCACTGTCATTATTTTATCATTAATTTAATCTTAACTATTTCTTAAAAACTATTTCTTTGTATTTTCTTGTTCAAAAGAGAAGAGAAAATGCAAAGAAAAAATTCTCTCTTGCTTTTTTCTTAGTGTGAAAGTTAAAGTGGTAAAGTTATTTCAGGGCTTCCAAAAAAATAGTTGCATGGCAGTAGTATTATTTAAGTATTAAATATAAATTTAAAGGTGTAATTAACCTTGAGGCCGAGGTGCAAAAAAGGTGAGGAAAATGTTGAACTGAAGAATATTTTATCATAACCCAGAAGTGGAGCATGATAAATACCAGACATGAATGAAATACTACTCAGGTAAAAGTACTCAATGAAATAAGTTACTTGGGTAGAAGTTCAAGTGTTCTTGAAGCATCGTACTTAAGTAGAAGTACTGAAGTATTCAGCATTTTATATACTTAAATATTGCAAGTAGTTTTAATAAAAGTTTGCTACTCAAGTACTACAAGTAAAAGTAAAAGTCTCCGTACAGTATGTGTTGTGTAGCTGTTTAAGATAACAGTCAACTTTGAAAATATTGTTTATACTTTGAAATTTTTAGTTTGAAAGACAGTCAAAGTTTCTTTTGCTGCAGCAGCCGTGCAGGAACGTAAAAACACAGCATTACATGTGTTAATAAGCCGTGCAGACAAAATCTGTTCACATTGAGATTCTTATTAAGCAGTTTCTGAATCAATCCTAAATTTACAAGAATTGTTATCTTAAAAGACTTTAAAAGTGTTTGACTTTCAAAACTACAGTACTGATAAGTGGCAAATAGAAAGGGAAGGAAAAATATCACCACTTTGTTGAAAGATTGTTTTCAATTTTTAAATGACTTAATTTACCTTTAAAAGCTTCTTTTTTATTGAACCAGTTTTATCTAAACTATTTAAGCTATTTTTCAGAGGTCTTTCTAGTTTATAGAGGAACATAGTTAATCCTAGAATTAAGCGCTTTTGTTTTTGCAACACTAAATCCGGACATTTGCCTCAGATAAGAGTACTTTTCAAGGCTTTTTAATGTTCTGGAGGCTGAATGGTCCCACGCTGGAGGCTGGAAATACAGGCACCACTTAAGTCTAAGATTTAAAATCGGGGAACATTTCACTTCTGAAGCAATCAGAGCTTGTAAGAATCTCTGAACGAGGGTTTTTCTGATCCTAGAAGTGCTCTTTAGCAGTAGGAAAAACCTGCAGCGCTCCTTTTGCACGGGTGGTTCAGCTGCGGCGCTCCAAGACAATAGCTACTCACTAGCCACCATGTGGTCGATGTGTGAACTGCTACTTCATTACTATGCATCTTTGATAAATACATAACTAAATGTGCACATCACAGACCTAAATATGAGTATAAAGGGTTGAGACAGTGATGTTCCTACCAGGTATGACACGAACAGAGAGCGCTGCAGTTCCAAACTCGCTTGTTGTTGGGTCCAGCGCTCGGAGCTGCAGGCAGTAAAAGGTTTTACAGCTTTACACCACAGCAATGACAGCAGCAGACACAAAAAAAACAGCTAGGTCAGTCACCTGAAGCGCAAAGGATTCTGTCTTCACAACTCTCTTCAGGATCACAAACCCATCAGAGGTCACGTTGACGTAGCTGCTGTACTGGACCTCGTATTTCACGTCAGGGTTCACACCCTGATGTGCACAAAGCGACACAAAAATGCACAGAAAACTAAAACAATATGAAAAACATATGTATTTCAAATTTGTTATGTCAAAAATCACATTACTGATTTGCTATTTTTAGTTATAACTATATTTTGAACATTATCAAACCCTTTGACTTAACTCAAACCCTACAATTTATGCCGAGTTAATGAGAGAAAATTACCCAACTTCCCCCATGCCGCCTAATAAAAAGTATTATCGGGCAACTTAACCCCACTTTGTTCTCCCAAAATTTCCCAACCCTTAAGTTTCTTTAGATGAAGCATGACTAAGTGAATTTGAATGAAATGGGGACACAATCAGTGTTTAACATGGTCCAGAAAACAAAACGGCTCACGCTGGCGAAGTCCTCGTCACGCGCTCGGACCCTGAAGGGTCGGTTGGTGCTTCGGTCTCTGAGGATCATGCTCTCTGGAACAGAGTTGCTGTAGATAAACCCTTCATATCGCTCTTTTTCAAAGCGAGGAGGGTTCCTGCTCTTCTTCATCACTTCGATGGTGACCTGTGTGACTGCAAACTGGTCTCTGTTGGTCACCTGTGAAGCCTAACAGCCACGAGAAAATATGTCACTGATAAATCTGAATTGTTTGTTGTTGAATATGTGGCAGAAATCAGTGTTCGAATCAGAAATGATCATTTCGTTACCCTCACAGCATAACTGCTTATGTTATAAAGGTTTTAATAATGTCTGTCAGGATTATTAAGACAGTACAGTTAGTAGGGCTGGGACGATATGTTTGATTCCCAGTTTTTTGGGTGTCGATTCGATTTAAATTGAGTTTTTCATGATTCTTCAATAATGCAGATTTTTGTGGAGAAAAACAAAAACTTGTAGATAAAGTATTTTTGCTAGTTTTCATTCCTTAATTTCAATTAGGAAAATGCAACATAGTAGCCTGCCAGACCAAAATTCTGCTACTATAATGCCCGAAAAGACTAGTAAAATAATAATAATAATATAATCAAATAAATTAACATTTTTTTTAGAATAGAATAGAATAGAATAGAATAGAATAGAATAGAATAGAATAGAAGTACTTAATTAATCCCAAACTGGGAAATTTAGGTGTGACAGCAGTACAATCATCTATCGGGTATGCTCAAAAGATAAGAATAGAACAGTGCAAAAACTTTAAAAAATTAAAAATGTCTACAAAAAAAAAAAATTATACAAGGAATTAAGCTTTCTACAATATACAATATACAATATAAAGTGTGAATAGTCCAGTGATACAATATACAATATGATTTTTGCATTTATTTGAGGACAGATACATTATATATATATTTATACAATAAATATGAGTGAAGTAATTGTGAAGTTTTATGTCCTTACCAGAACAGTGAGGGTTATTGGACCAACAATGTCAGCAGCCTTGGTCATTGTGATGTTCCCCGTTTCCTCATCAATCTGAAATATATTTCCTTCATTTCCTAAAAGGATAAAACATACAAAATAGGCAAAATAAAAAAATATTGTAGTTTGGTTCATTCTGTTTTGATTTTAATTAACAAAATTGTGAAAATACCACTTAGAAAATCAGATTTTGTTATAAAGTAAAATGTGAAAATGAGATATTTTAACATGTACAGATAAACTCACGGAACAAAACCATTAATTTAATTTAGCAAAGAAGCTGCAAGAATAGCACATTTAGATTTGAGTGTTTTTTTAGTCTGTTGGAAAAATTACTTGTTCAGTCTTTGCCAATGGCTGACAACTGACTCAACTGTAAAGCATTTATTATCATGGTGACAGGACGTCAGAATGAGCATGCGCAATTAATTATTTAAAGCTTAAGCAAGATAAATGATCTAATTTGGACATAAAAGTGGAATTAAAAAAATATACTTCTGGAAAACATCTCCTAGCCTACCTTATATGAATTAGCTGCATTTAATAAAGACATACATAAAAATACGTCTGATGTTTTAATGTCATTGGTCCTCATTTCGCTTTATGAAAACTCATTTTAAAACACCTCTATGACGATTATGTAACCGTTTATCAACCCTGTTAAACCACTTTTGGACTTCATTTATTTTATTTATTTTTTATGTAAATAATTCTTTTTATTAATTTCTTTGCTTTCATTCTTTTTCATTTGCATTTTTGTATCTTTATGTGATTAATTAATTTAATATTTTATTGTATTTACTGTAATTTTATCCCAGTCTTCTTCTTTCTATATTTTTCCAGCATTTATTATGTTTTTGTATAAATGTAAATAAATCCATGCAGGGGGAACATTTAACAGTCCAAACTAAGCTTCCCAGCTGAACTCGCTGTATTTGCATCATTTCAAACCTCGTAGTATTCTGTAGCTGATCTGCTCGCTCCGGTTTCTGTCTCCATCTTTTGCAAACACTGGTCCAGGCTCCAACACCAGGGGTCCTTCCTGTAGATCAAATAAACCTTAATTCAATAACATTAAATAAATAATTTTACTTAGTTTTATTCTTTCGTTAGCTTCTCAGTCCATATCTATGTACACAACAAATGTCTGACCTGCTCTTTTGCTGCCAGAAGATAAAAATCCTTGGAATTACTCTCTTTGTGTTTTCCAATAATTGGCCCTAGAGCTTTTCAACAACAACTGTGACATGAAACCGAAACTTTTAACCACTTGGGGACTCTAAATCCGAAACTCGCCTCCTTCTCCGTGAGGTTTACTTTTCCTCTGTAACCACTGCCCACGCATAGTTTGGCATTTCCTAAGTTTGTCCTCACACATGGCTGGAACCACGGGGGCCGGTTGTCCACGTCCTTCACGTGCACCGTAATGGTGGCCACGGATGTGAAGAATGGCTCATTGGAGGCAGAACCATTTAACGTGTCCTGGAAGAAGAGGAGCAAACCTTCAGAATCGCCAAACAGGAAACAAAAACCCTCCTGGACAAGGTTTTAATTAATGTACCTGTACATGTAACACCAGAGAAATCTTCTGAACAACGTCGTAGTCCAGGATGCTTTTTACAATTATCTTTGGTGTGTTGATGTTCTCCAGACGGAAATATTTTTCCTGGGTTGTCAAATGCAGATACAGTGTTAATTATGTCTATACAGCAACTCTTAAAAGGAAAAAATCAAGAGTTAAGAGGAATTATTGAAAGCATGTGTCTCCATTCAAACGCCAAACAACATGAAAACAAGCAAGTGAAGTGTCAAAGACAGTTTACATGTAGTTTAAAAGTCTAGTTTTACTCAGACTAATATGCTTTTATGTAATTTAAAAGTGTACTTTTAGTCAGATTTGCATGTTTACATGTATTTTACATATTGTTTTAGTCAGACTTATGGTTTATGTTCTATTCAAATAATCTAATTATTTTTAGAAAACTGAGTTTCAGTGATATTTACATGTTTCCATGTAATTTTAAAGTCAGACTATCAGTTTATATTTTATTTAAACATTTAATCTAAAAGTGAAGTCTTAAAAAATTTGTTTCCATGTAGTTTAAAAATATAATTTTAGTCAGACTTACATATTTCCATGTAATCTAAAAGTCCAGGTTTAGTCAGGCTCATATGTTTCCACATTAAAAAGTCTAGTTTTAGACTTAAACAATTATTTGAGTTTTTTTTGTTTCTCCTATAGGGTTAGGTACATGTTGCTGCCCTTTTTAAACCCAAATTCAAGAACTTTAATTACCTATATTCACATGATTTTTTAGTATTTTTGTATTTTTACAAAAATAGTTTCTTTCCCCAGATGGTTGTGGAAAATAACTTCTTATGATGCGATACTCCACAAATACCGCTGCTGGTCCTTCTTACCGTGGCCGGCTCTAACCGGTAGTACAGTGGCTCTGAATCTACATCCGTTGCTTCAATCAGACCGATACTGGAGTTGATGGGAACGAGCTGATCAGGACACAGAACTCAGCATGAGACCAGAAACATGAGGACATGACTAAAACAACCTGCAGAGATATAACCTGCTCACCTCATTCACCTCCAGCACGTAGTGGTTTTGTGCAAAATTCGGAGGGTTATCGTTTACATTTTCAACTAAGACCTCAACAGACTCGTTCACCTGGAGGAAAGAGAAACATTTAAATCATGAAACTGTGAAACTAAAAAGAAAAACATCTGGTTCATTTTCTCAGGTGGTTATTTCCTGTTTCTGCTACAAACACTCACAGATGGAGAGTCCTCTTTGCTGCACCGAACCCACGCCACCAGAGTCGCACTGGGCAAAGACTGCAACACACACCAGCAGATATACAAGATGACATTATACTTCATTAATTATCTTTAATCATGTTCTCAGGTATTAACAAAACATTCTTGGCCGTTCTCAGAAGCTGCGTTTGCATGGAGCGCTTTTAATTAGATGTCTGATCGGAATAAAAATATATCATAACACCTCAACTGTGCTGCTGCAGGGACACTTTGAAAACCTGCAGACCTCGAGGACCAGGATTGAATGGTGTTAGCATGGCACTGGCCCACCCTGGACCCCCCCTAGAGCCGCCCATGGCTGCAGGGTTATATTCATGATGTGCGGGGAGTTACCTCATAATCCAGGCCTTTCTTTACCATCAGGATGTTCCCTTTCATGTAGAACAAATCCTCTGGGTTGACCGTGACCGTCAGGCTCACATCGCTGCCGGAGATGATTTTTACCACCTGGATGTCCGCTGTGCTGTTTTCTGGGATGGTGATTGGACCAGGAGGGACGGTGCAGACTGGGACAGGACAGGCATCGAACACCAGGCTCAGTAAAAGCTTTAGGACGCGATGCGAGGAAAACTGCTATACAAGCCCAATCATCTGCACAATCTCCTGATGGACAGCTGCTACAGTTTGACATTTTTTAGGTTGATATGCTTTGTTCTCCAAAAACACAGCATCATAGCATCAATAGTCTCAGCTGACTGTCCTCCCACTGTAATATGATCAATAATGCACTTTATTTTCTCATCTTTACACAGAAACTGCTCAACAAACAAGATTCTTCCTTCATAATTATCACGTTTTCATAAACTTGGAAACATTAAACCCACATCTTTCACTTCCTTTATTCGGATGTCAGGGTTGTGCAGTTTCTGTGGTTGCATCTAAAATAATGAATTCATGTCGTACCGTACCGTCTTCTTCCGCTTATCCGGGGTCGGGTCGCGGGGGCAGCAGCCTAAGCAGGGAAGCCCAGACTTCCCTCTCCACGGCCAC
>JBBBVT010000001.1:1983883-1996180 GCA_037177035.1 Craterocephalus eyresii | reverse complement strand
TCCCTTTCTGAGCCCAGTGGAGCATCTTCTGATGCTACTTCCAGCAGGATGATGCTCCATGTCACACAGCTCAGATCCTCTCCTGCTGCTTTCCTGAACATGACTCCAAATCCAAAAATCTGCAGCAGCTGTGTGATGCTGTCATGTCAAAATCAAGCCAAACCTCTGAGGAAGAGGGTCCAACCTGATAGAAACGGGTTAATCTGAGCCCTCTAGAGTTTTTTCAGGTTGATATGTTTGTAGGTTTTCCTGAGTGAAAGTAGTAACTTGATCTATGTTGGTGTATTCCTGCACAGAGAGACCACAAGCCTTCAAAACTCGTTTTGTCTTTGGGAGAGAAAATAACGGTGATGCCAGGCAAGCAAAGCTGTAATGTCTTTGCAGGCGAGTCCAATGTTACATTAAAGCTCACATCATTTCATTTCAATTAATGGCCCCATATGTGCAAAAGACATCCGTGCACATCACCAGATACCTTATCGTGCATAATCAAGTTAGATTTCTTTTCCTCTGCGCCCTTTTTATGGGCTTCGAACATTAGAATCTCATTCCTGACCATTTTTAGTAGAACTGAATTTCTTTTATTGTCATTCTAAATTAATACAGCTACATCAGGCGAGTGTATAGCTGGTGTCTTTCCTAGCAAAACAAAGAGGAGTACAAGAGTAATAAAATATTAGAATTATTCCCTACTTGTTTACACCCAAACATACACACAATCACATTAATATTAACAAATTCAAACAACATAAACATTAAACCAACCAGTGAAAATGATAAAGTGAATAAATGCGGCACTGCATGTGTTGTTAATGGAACTCAGTTTTCTCATAGCTGCTGGGTAGAAGCTGTTCTATTATCCAGTGGTTCAATAATGGCGATGATAGGCGTTGAGTACTTGAAATAGTTTTTCCTGATGTAACAACAATCTTTCGTCTATGCTGATTTGTTTTTGCAGCATCTGCACCTAAACAACAGTAACAGCAGAGTGTTAATCCCTTTATTTCACATGGAATTAGAAAAGTGGCCTGAATGCATCTCATGAAATAGTGCAAGGTGTCCTACTTACGCTGGAGTGGTAGTATGTTATGCAAATTCCCCCAGTCGTCTGGAAATAGACATAAATCCCTCTCCTTGAAACCCACAACACAAAGCTCGTAGACCAACCTGAGAGGTTTCCTGAGAAGTACGGACGCCGATTTATTGTAAAACTGTGTGGAAGTGATGGTTTCCATCTTAGATACGACAGGAAAAGCACTTAAAGGCAAACTGTCTAAGAAATTTACTATTAACCCTTTAACTTTCACGAGAAACCCTTTAACTTTCACGAGAAGAGAGAAATGTTTTCTTTGCATTTTCTCTTTTCTTTTGAACAAGAAATATATGAATTAGTGTTTTTTGGCAAATGGTTGAGATAATAATAATAATTAGATAGTGACAGTGACATGGTCAAAATTTGAACCAGCTACGGGATAACAAACACTTTCCTTTGGTATAACATACCCAAACCAATTGGTAGAGACAGTTAAGCAAAGTTTATTTGATCAATTCTTTACTATGATTCATGAGCAAGATGACAAAGGGTTAAAATAATTTAAAACATTCTCATTTATTGATAGGGATAGATTTTTTTTTCTCTTTGAACAATTAGTCTTCTTCTGCCACAAGAGGCTGTCCTGATTTATCATACCTCACTATCAGATTATTTTATTTACTGCTGGACAGTTTTTTAATTTAAAAAAAACGTTTAATATTAAGGGTTCTTCGGCTTCCGGCCTTGGTTTCTTCGTTTTCAGTTTTGGCCAATAAATTTTATTTTGGTGCATCCATTTTAAACGTATAACTTTTGAGCCAATGGAGCTTCTCCAAAGCCGAGTGGCCAGGACGCATCACCAGTCAGAGGCAGACAGAATCTCAGCTGCCACGCTTCTTCGGTAGCAGCTGTTGCAGTGTTAGCCATGTTAGCCTATTAATGATCTGCAGTCATTAATAATTCTCATTCCATGGTGGGAAACACTGTCCAGCTCCTCATATCCACCCAACCTGTGCATTTTTGTCCGACAGAAGGAGGGCTGGAACGACTACAAACACTGGATGTAAATGTTACATACTGTATTTTGTTCTTAATATTGGTTCTTACGTCTTCCTGTGAATATAAAAGAAGGGTTTTTTTTTATTATTTACTCTAAAACTCACCTGAATGCTGTGCAGAAAGTCTCAGTCCTATGAATTAGCTTTCAGGCAGCCAGACTTTGATGTTACCTGGAAAGTGCTGTAGAGCAGCAGTTCTCCATCTTTCTGACGGGTAACAGAGGAATGTGTTGTTGACACTAAATGGGGGCCAGTTAGTGCAGCCTATAATTGCTGCCACAAAACTCTTTCATTTCACCCATGTTTTGTTATAAATGGCTGGTCCGATCCCTCTATGAGCTCCAAGCAGCTCAGAGTTGCTCTTTGTGACGATCCGTCCTTATTTACAGCCATTACAGGCGCTGTGATGCGGCCTGGAAAAGACGTCATCAAAGTCCATGCTCAATGTTAATGGTTGTAAATAATGACAAATTTAACAAATGTTATTTTAATAATTCATTTGAATAATATTCAAATGAATTATTATGAATTGTAAATTTGTTTACTGCATTTTTGGAGAAAATTCGGCATGCTCATAGTGTATTCTGAAAGTTTAGACCATTAAATAAGATTGTTTGTACTTACTTACACTAAGACAAAGGGAAAAATGTGAAGTTTTCATCGTTTTGAGATTATTATGTTATTTATTTACTGGTCCAGCCCACTTCAGATCAAATCGTCATTGCAAATGAGAATGGCTCTGAACGCAAGTTCTCTATTGACTTACCTGGTTAAATAAAGCTTAAATTAAATTGTGCTGTATTTGGCCCTTGAACTAAATGAGTTTGACACCCGTGATTTACTGTAAATGCTTCACATGACATCATGTTCAGTTTTTAGTTGTCAGATTTACTATGACATTTGCGGAGATATTCAATGACTTCTCACTTCTTCTAACTGCAGGTTGCTTCCTCTTCTGCTGGACTCCGTTCTTCGTGGTCCACACCATGCGGGCCTTGTGTTTGACGTGCGACATCCCTCCCGCTCTGATGAGCACAGTCACCTGGCTGGGATACGTCAACAGCGCCCTCAACCCCATCATCTACACCATCTTCAACACAGAGTTCAAGAAATTCTTCAAGAAGTGTTTCCGGAGCTGCTGCTGACACAAAATCTGCAAAATCCAGTGGATTTTGCAGCTTATAGCTCTTGACTGGGAAGTTTAAAAGTTTGACTCTCTGTGAGATGAAAGCAGTTGACAGTATCCGGCTGGAAGCCAGCCAAATTTTTATAAAGCGCTTTTTGTTTCATTTCTTATTTCTTTGTGTTCTTTTCTGGTTTTCGTGAATTACTGTCCAGAAGAAAAGATGCTCAAGATTTCCTTTTTTTTTTTCAGCCCTTGTCCATCAGCCTTCGGGTGGGGTTAGAGACCGTTCCAGCTAAGGACGTGGGATTTATATGGATCCTGAAAGGATCATCTCAGGGCAAACGAGACAAAACAAACTTCTACTTAACAGAAAGACAAGAAGCTTCTTGACCAAAAACAACAAAAGAAAATTCTCTGAAATCATCCATTATTTTTACTTTCACAGATAGAAGCAGAAACATCTCGGTTAGAGGATGGATGCCACTCACATATTAGCTCAGCGTTAGGACTGAACTGAAGAGGAACAGTTCGCCTGCCTTGGCCAGAGGTGAGCTTCTGGTTTTGGTTTAATTTTCTACATGTAAACGCACCGGATGCACCGTTCAGTCTCCTCCTGCTCTCTGCAGCCACAAACCTTAATTTAATGAAGATTCATATCTTTGAAGTGCATCAGAGAAAAAGAACTGATCACAGCTAAATCTGTAGGAGCAAAGATATGGAACAAAACTTTTTGATTAGTTCTCTAGATCAGTGGTTCCCAAGCTGTGGGTGGGGACCCACATGTGGGTCGTGAGATTATTTCAGGCTGTCGCTAGATATTTGTGAAAAATATTCAACCTATATTTATCAAATAAATGTGTGATTTTTATCATGGCTGTCAGAATTAAACCCTCAACGAAGAGCTAAATGTAATTTTACCACTTTAATTCTTTTTCACATTAATGCAGAAATCCACATTAATCTTCCTTATTTATGAAGACAGGCTGTTTTAAAGCCTTATATGTAGAAGATTCTGCAGAACGACCCATCAAATAAATAAATCATTTTCATCGCTGTAGGGAGGGTCATGAACACCCATATTTGTTATCTTGGGGGTCGTGGCTGAAAAAGTTTGGGAACCAGTGCACTAGAGAACCCATGACTGAAGTTGCAACGAAACTCCACCAACATATTGAGCCAAAAGTAAAATAAATCCCTTCCAGAAACCCTTTAAGATTAAATCTGGTTAGCCAAACACTTGAACTGCCAGCCGACCCTGTAAAGGCCTATTGATGCTCCACGCAGATACACAAAGGGACGGACAGTTTCTTCCACCTCCTGCAAAGGTTACAAATGAAATTTGGCCGTTGCTTGAAGCAAAAAACAGAGAAAAACCACCAGAAATCTAATTACGCTGAATCATCCTTTAGTGACCCTCCGCTTGTCCAGAGGAGCACCTCTGCATCTTCCCTGATGGCATAAATTGGCCACCAGAAACAAACAAATTAAAAGATGCAGCAGCACAAACATGGCGCGGATGTTGACCATTGTTTTTTTTTACAGGTTGAGCCAGTCTGAGTGCAGGAGATTCCAGTTTCCACTGACAGGACTCGCCTTGCACTGTATGAAAATTGTGACGCTGATGTCAAATCTTTGCCGTTACTGTGTAAACGAGAGGCCAGATCCAACGAACCATTAGCATTTTACTGTGTCAGAGTAAACAAGACAGAAGTCTCCCTATAAACTGACCAACAGAACTTCAGCCTTTGCCATTTAAGTCAAACGTTTCTCATTGGATGAGAGTCTTAATTAATCCGGTTTGTCTTGTGCTGAGGGATTTCTGTTGCCCTTTCAGTAGTAAATCCTTCATGACAGATGTAGTTTAGTTCTGCTTCCAATATGTTTTCAGTGAAAGATGGCTGAAGGAGGCAACCCCATTTTTGAAAAAACCCAGCCTTCTCTGATTGGTCAGCTCATTTGGCCTGAACGAGCACCGCCACCCACCATTCTGCGCGTTTTATAGGATGCAAAGACGGCTTATGTTCTCGAGGGTATGGAGGGTGAAAAGTGCCACAATGAAATGCATAAATACAGCATTGAATAATTTATTTATTTATTTATTTATATTGGAAACATACTGAAGGAAATAAATGTTTAAAAAAATACTTCAATGTGTTTGTAAAGGAAGTGAAGCAGATCCTGGATAAAACAGTTTAAGCAAGCTGCATTTTCAAAATACATAATCCCAAAGTCCAAAGTCCTTTATTTCAGATTTCCCCCTAAAGCCACGGATGCTCTGATGCTAAGCTCGGCTCTCCAGCTTGAAAAGTCCTTGGATGCTGAAAAATGTATTAAGACTGAAAAAAGTTTCTCTGAAAGACAGCGATAGGGACTCAGCTTGCAGTTTAGTCACATGTTGCATGTTCAATGACTCGCTTTGGACTCACTCTGAACTTGAGGTCAAAGACTTGAGACTTGCAAAAAAGTGAGTTGGGAGCATCTCTGCTGAAAGATTAAACTATAAATATAAAGAAAATTACTCCAGTTACGATTGAAAGTGTTTGTGACAGTGATTGGATTTTCAGGGGGGCGGAGCTTAGAGGAGTCCGTCTCCTCTCCAGGTCACATGACAACAACAACAGCTGCCAGATCAGATATGTTTTACAGTGTAACTGACCTAAGTCATTAATGGTTTGAGCAGTTTAATGCTGGCTTGGAAGAGGCGAGCTAGAGTTTAACCGTATTAGCTTGCTAACCTCTTACTAATTTAACCTTCTGGTTTTGCGAATCAGGAATCAGGAGATTGACACGAGTTTCACATGATGTCAGTGTTATCCACAGAAAATAAAATCTCATTTTGGATTTCAGTGATACTTGCGATGGAAGTAATTTCTTCCAGCAACAAAGACCACCAACGAAGCATTTTCAGCTTCTCTAATTTCGATTAATTAAGGAGTTTCAAGCATTTTTTTTCTTTTTAAAAAGGCTGCCTTTATTGCAAGGAATTCTTAATTAAAGTTTTTTTCATTTATCTCTTGCATTTTATCCTGTAATTTCTTTATTTATCAGTATTTTGTAAGATTTTCTTTACAGTGCATTAAAAGTATGTTTAGACTAAAAATTATTTATATAAGCTAACAATTCTGACAATTCTGATCCAGGTGAGTGGGTTATCCAGATTCTTGTTCCAATCAGTATTCGTGAAATTCTGTATTATTAATGTCCTAAAGAAGACTTTGTTCTTGTTCTCAAGGTTGCAAGTACAAAAAAATGTCATTTAGCCTCGAGAACAAGAAAGTTCTTGTTTCTTGGAGAGTGAAACAGGTTTTGCCCGCTACGTCAGCCATACATCAACGTAACTTAATCCTGTGTTTTATGTTATGGCTCATATTACACCGTTCCCTTTATTCTTAGGATTCCCATTAGCTTCCACAAATTGGTAGCCAGTCTTCCTTGGTCCTCAAAATAATTCCTCATCAACAAAACATTGAAAAGTTGAAAATTGTCCCATACAATGAAACTGATGACACCAAACATACAAAATATAAGAATCAGGGAGTGCGGTCACTCAACAGATACTGTAGATCAAACAAACAGATCAAAATAAAAGACAGTGGGAACAATTACAAACAATAAAACCAATTTTTGTTACAAATTCAGAATAGTGGAAAATCACAAAAAGATCAAATTACAGGTTTGAAAATTAATAATAAATAGTTGCATTATGATAATTCATATGGAATTTGTTCATTTGCATTTGGGTAACATTTCAAAGTATAATTTGCTCAATAATGTATTTCTAACAAAGAACATGAAAAGTTACATCTAGTGGGGCGGAGAGGATCCATGTAATTCAACTACAATGGCCGAGATTTAATAAGACTTAATAATATAATAATATTGTAAATATTATAATATTAAGTAAATTTAAAAAACATGTGGCAATGTTCCTTAATTCATGCATGTAAGGGTTAAGGGGGAAGAATTGTAATTGGAAGAACTGGACAGATGTGCACATACAGGGATGTTGGTTTATATCAGACAAAATTGTTTCTTGTTCTACTGCTGTTTTACTGATACTGCACCAATACATATGATTCATTCTGTTCAAACAGGTAAAGCATGCAAACACATCATGATGGGAATAACTTTTCCACGTCCAGTTTAACATAACTGATATGCATCAGCAATATAACTTTGTGTCCAATGAAAAACTCTTGAATCTTTAGATGTGATCTGATCTAATGCTGAGCGGCGGCAGGAACTGATCGAGCCACTAGAGCCAGAGTTCATGCAATCAGTCCCAGCAGCTCCCTCTGACCACAGGCTGATCCCGACAGTCGCTTAAATTACTCTGTACACTCTTAACTGAACACCAAACTATGAAAAAAAACTAAACTAAAAAAAACATACATCATTTCGGACTTTTAAAAGAAAGGTTCAAATATTTAGGTCTTTTCTTTACTTTTTGGCTTTCTGACAACATAATTCCTCTCTGCTCCAGCATATGTACCAGGTCATTGTCCAAATTTTAGGACAGCCAAAAGCTACTGCTCTCACTGAGGAGTTGGCAGCAGTGTTGAAATACTGACATTTGAAGATGCAAATGTTACTCTAAATGCAGATTCATGCAGTTGTTTGTTTCTTAAAGCCAAACACACTGAAGGTTTTTTAGACTGGAAAATCAGCCAAATGTGCAAAATCCTTGTATTTTACACCTGAAACAGAAAAATAAATCTTAGTTTTATATCCTACATCTAAGCAGAAGCTTCTTTGTCATCTCAGCCAAGTCTGTCCTAAACTCATACAGGGGATTCACTGTTTCTTTTTTTTTATTTATTGCATCACTCAACTCCAAATATTTTTAGCAGTATTGTTTTGTAGTAATCGTTCACTTTGCAGTTTCATTGATTTGCTTTAACGTTTCCTTTAAGATGTCAAGCTACAAAAATGCAAATCTCTAAAGTCCCAAGTTTTCAGTTAATAATTTATTTAAAATTTTCAGTGTTTTTTATTATTGGTTATATTTAAAATGGACCAGTTTGATGTGCAGAGATATTAAAATTTTAAGATGAAAGTTCAGATGTTTAGTGCAACTAAATCTTCTTTTTTCTTAATTTTTTGTTTTCAGAAAATGCAGAAAAGAGTCTTATTGAAGCTAAATATTTAAGAATTTAAAAAAAGATAATTTTAGTTTCCATGTATGGCCAGAAACAGAAGAAACATTTTTATTGAACTGTTCATTGTTAAGCTGATTACTAAAGAAGTTCTTTAAGATTAATCAGATATCCAGATTACTGCTTCTGTTACTTAAAATACTTCAATATGATTTTTAGAAATACATTCAAAACCCAACAAATCTTTATGTAACTTTGTTCTGAGTATTGCATATCTTTTAAAAAATGTATGATGTTTAATCAAACTTTAAAATTGCTTTAGCAGAAATTCGTTTCTTTCAGTGTGTTTTGAAAACATGCTTCTGTCACATTTTGTGGAAAAGCTGTGTGATTGTTTAATGTCTGACTGTGCCTACTGTATGCCATGTCCACCTTTTAGGTGGAAACCTTATTAATAAACAGTATCATCTTTAAAAAGAGCCTCCTGACCTGTAGCTGGATTCTTATCAGCCTGGGTGAGTTGTTGCTTTCTTTTAACTGTTGTTGTTTTCTATCTTTTGAATCTTTGTCTTATTTTCCTTCCCTCCACTCTCCTTCTGTTGCCCCCCTGTCAGGTTTATAATTCATGTATAATGTGGCAATAAAAAGAATGTACTTTACCCGATTTTTCAGACCTTTTTGCATCACTTTGAGGTCAAACTTAGCTCAAAACCCAATTGAATACAATCTGATGCTTGGTTTCTGCCCCTTGGTGGACATATTTTGCACTACAATAACTTTTAAATTCTCGCTGATAAATGGTAAATATAATTTATTTTTTCCCCCCCTTTTTTTAAATTCAAAGGGCTCAACAAAGACTTGAATTTCATGTTTTAAAATACCGTGAACAAATAAACACTTCTTTAATTTTTCATAGTTTTTAGATAATTGATTAGTGGGCAGAACAGAGTTCACAGGCGTTCCTTTCAAACACTGGTTAGTGGTGATGTGCTGCTATAAAGTTCTTTCTAACCACCCAACGCCCCAAATACTCACACAGCCTTATTTCTAAAGTTTGTGCAGTTTCTACAGTTTGTCTTCATTGTCATTCTACTTCTGTTTTACATCTTTCGGTTCCTCTTCTTCTTTTTCTCTGGTTTGTTTTTGCTCAACACTGCCAAGCAATTTCTGGTGATATTCTTCCATCTTCTACGTCCAGCACAAATAAGCCCTATGTACATCCTGAAATAAATCCGATAACTGAGCATTAATGTAAACTATCTTTTGAACGGCTCATTTCAGAGATGCAGGACACCTCATTTAAGTAACCTGATTACTCCCACAAATCTGATTCCAATATTCAGTGTTTCATGAAACTACATATCTGAGAATTTCTTTAATTTTCATTACGTTATTCATTTACTTACATATGAGTAAGTGAATTAAAATCAAATCCAATCAGGCTGTTATTATGCCATAGCTGTGGATCAAATTGACTTATTTCAGGAAATTAGTGATTGCATCCAGGCTTATTCAGTATTTGGTTCATCATGGAGGTTGAGATAGGCCAAACTGATTCTCCCTCCTTCGATATTCTGCCTGATATCAGCATGTTTGCAGGATGCGACTCACCTGGATGCCAAGTTTGTTTACTGATCACAGAAAGTCTTCCCAAAGCCACAAGGGCTTGCTTATGGCCTCAGGAAAAGCAGTGGTTGTGAAAGGTTGCTTAAGTAAAAGAGGCTCAGTCTACATGCAACAGGAAATTTGTCTCAGCTCCTGCAGTGTTGATGTAGAAAAGTCAGTCTGGCTTTCTGATAAGCTGCTTACCGGCAGAGCCGAATGTTATGCCTCAAAACACACTGAATCTGGACCAAAAACAAACTACAACTGTGACAAATAACCTCACCTCAGCACTAAACGTAAAGACTAAAGATCCTCTGATGAGTCTGCAGTGATTTAAACCCAAATAGAGGTGAAAACTACACTCTTTCCACTTTCTGCTGACTACCAGCTAACTATCTCACCTCTGCTGAATATTCACAGCGTCTCACCTGGGTTGAATATTTCAGAACGTGACTCATCAGTCCAGAGAGCGGCTGCTGTTTCTGGTATCTTCATGCATCATTCAGCGGTGAGTCACCTTGCTCCGTTTCCTTTATTGTAATAAAGTCATCTGCTGCCCAAGAAAAACTAATGATACGTTCCAAGAACTGCTTGTTTATCTGTTAAACTGCATTTCAGAAAAAGTGACGAGCCCTCCTGTTTAGATGGATTATTTCAAAAGAAAATACCTGGTTTCTTCTGCTGAATTATTTAAAAATATTAAACATATTAAAAATACTCTCATGCTGTGTTGCCATTTAAGTCTTTGCTGTAAAAGTCATTAGCAATGGCAAATAACTGCTCTTAATAAGCACACAGACTGTAAATCGAGTTGACAGCAGATGATAAAACATTGTCACAGAGTTGTCACCAGCAGACTGAGAATGCATTTTCTCCAGGACGAGGCGAGGTGGGAATGGGAGGGAGGTGTTGGAGCGGGATCTAAAATTTCTGAAGCAAGAGCTGAAATCCAGCAAGTCTGTAATGAACTGCAACTGCACCAAAGAAACAAGGAGAACTCCTGGGAAATTAAGGCAGACTGGACCAAGATTTACTTTATTCAGAAAACATTGCTCCATTATTACTCAGATTAGGCTGATATTTGAGTCAAAAGTTACACTGTATCCCTTTAATTCTTTTACATTTTATAGCGTTTACATATATGCATTCTTCTCCATTATTTAATGCTTTTATAACTTTGAGACATTTTATGCCTGAAACGTCCCAAATATATCAATTTAACTTAAACATCACAGTCCAAGCGAGCAGTAACTGCCCTACTAAGCCAACATTTCTGATTTATGTTTGGCCTAAAATACATCACTGATCATTTATTTGAGTCTTTTTATAAAAGGAACATATTTTACATGCCTGTGCTTATGTTGTCTGTGTAACTTTGGATTTATTCTTATGTGTTTTGCATCGTGTGAGACACAAAATCTTTGACATTTTTGTTGTTTTTGAGACTCTCTGGACACCAGTGCACAATTTCACTAGACCAGTGATCCTCTGCTGTTGGCAGGACTGCGATCCCCCAGAAACCTGTCTACAATAAACAGTAATTAAAAGACCAAAAAGACACCTTTCTGTTGTACTGAGTCATTAAAACTTCATTTAGATCAGACACTCATTGAGGCGAAAAAGCGATGGAGGGGTTCAGATTCCCGGCTCCAGGGCAATAGACTCTCCAGCCTTAACAGTGTCTATTTTTTTCTTTTCATTTTCACCCCTTTCTTTGTCGTTTGACCTGTCACTTTTTCATGAAATGAAGATTTTGGAATGTGCACACACACGATCATTTGTCGTGACAACAGGCTTGAAAGAAAGAAGCCTGTAAACATGACAGCTTGTGTAAAAGGGTCTGGCATCATCTGGATTCAAAGAGATCTGAGCGATGAACCAAAACAGAAGCTTTTACAATCCTATCTGCAGAGAAGTAGAATAAAAACAGAAAGCAGTGACGGGAAAACTACAGTACAAGACTAAAGATATGAGGAATACATGAGAACATGCTCCATGCTTGAGGAAAAGGATGGGCATTACCAAATCTTTCCTGCTGATACTGTCATCAGTTTAAGTTACTTTTTCATTGATACCGATATCATTTTTGATACTTTTTGCCTCTTAAAGGAAATCCACAATTGTACAGTTTGCATTTCTATCCTGATTTCAAGGGTAGTATGAAATACAAAGAAATGCTTTAAAAACAAAAAAAGATATTGAGTAAACAAAAATAAGATAAAAACAAACATTTTTAATAAAAAAATTGAACTAATGATCATTCACATTTATAAAATGGAAAGTAAAAGTACTTTTTTCTACTAAGTGTACACACACATAAACCTATATAATATATAAAATCCGGGCTGTACGGTGGTGTAGTGGTTAGCACTGCGGCCT
>JBBBVT010000001.1:1966245-1978552 GCA_037177035.1 Craterocephalus eyresii | reverse complement strand
AAAATCTGGGGAAAAAACTTTCAGAATTCTGACTTTTTTATTGAAAACTAAAAGAAAAATAATTTTTGTGAGGCTTTTTCCTGAAAAAAGTCCAAATTCTGAGATTAAAATCAGAATTTGTCTTTTTTTCTGAGAATCTTGACTTTTTTCTTAGAATTATTTATGCACCCTAACCATAACTATATTTATTTTTCTTCAGTGGCCCCAGTACATTTCCATGGAAGAAAAACCTGTCTGGATTATTTAATTTTTTTAAACAAGTAACACCGTTCATAATACGTTAGAGGGATTGCTATTGTTATTTAAAGTGTGATATTCCAATTTTGTCAGAATTTTAATAAAATAAGTCAACATTACCTTTAGTATTACCAATAATGCATGAGAAAAAACTCAATTTTCATTTAGTTTAATATTTAAAATCTTTGTATGACATCCACTGAGTCTCACAATATCCCTAACTTACTGTGAACGGTGTATCATCAGCAGTATATTATTTAAAAATACACTAGTATAGCCTTTTGTGCAATATTTAGTCAAATCCAGAAGAAAGTCTTGGTCCAGCCCTCATGTCTTCATGTTTGTGATGTTTTGAAGAGGTCTGACAGGACAGTTTTTCACTTCTACTATTATTTTAAATCCAGTCCTTGTGCTTCTTCAGAGGAATTAGTTCCTTATCAACCCACTAACTAATGATCAGTATATCAATCGAGCATTAACTCAAGGGACGAACCAGTGTTGTGACACAAAGGAAAACACTTAAGGAGCTGGTTTCATGACTCACTCGGAGGTCCTCGTCCTTGTATTTGCGCAGGCACACAGTGCAGGTGGCGGTGGCGAACGTGCCGTGGGCCTCCACCAGCATCTCTGCAGGAATCCCGGCCACTTACACAAACACAGCAACCGCACATTAAAATGACAACACATGGTCTGAGCAGTGGGTGACATCAGAGAGGCAAACACATACGTCTCTCCAGCCCGTCGATGTTCTGCGTGTACATCCGGAGGAGCTGATTCTTCTCGTGAAGCAGACGCACAAAGTAGTGAGTCGGATTGGGCCGGTAGTTCCCCGGGTACAGTTCTTTGGCCAGGGCGAAGAAAGGATGAGGGTTATGGTGGAAGAAGTTGATTTCGAAGATTGCCTCAGCATACGGAAGGTTGTACTGCTGCAGATTGTCATAGAGACCGCTTCCCGGAGATCTACAAGTCCAGTAAGTCAAGAATAGTAAATGCAAGGACAGGATTTGTAACCAAAAAGCCAAAGCCAGCAGGACAGGAAATGACGTGCAGGGTTTTAACCTGAAATCTGGGATGCCGCTTGGAGTGCTGATCCCTGCTCCTGCCATCACAACCACCCTCTTGTACTGCTGATCTCGGATGTTTTTGGCGATGTCTTCTAGAGTCTGCTGCTTGTCGGATTCTCCACTGCCCCGAGAGAAGAGCCCTCGCATCCCACTCCGGGAGGAAAAGCCTGTCCATCTGAGAGGATTTTAAAGTCTGCAGTCAGAAACTTTCTTATCCATCAGCTGGAAATGATTCAGCAAAGACAACAAATGATATTTCAAGATGCTTCTTTTAGCTATGGGAAGCTAAAAATACTAAACATTCAACGTAGGGCTGGGTTTTAGACATGTTCAAATACATATCGAGACTTTGTCACACAAGATAAAGAATCAGGGGATATCGATTATATCGAATTAGCCTATTTTAAGTCAAAAGGGCCTCTTGTTTTTGCATTTTGCAGAACTGTATTTTCGTTATGATCACTTTTATTGTTTTAATAAACAGCTACTCTAATTTAAGTAAACTATTTTAATGCACATGTACTGTTGATCCTCGATAAAGGTGCATTTGGCACTCAAAGCTGTAAATTATAATGGTCTCATTGGTTAACTGACCAAAAAAATTATATTGAGATATATATCGTATATCATTGTTCCGGAAAGAATTATCAAGATATTAAATTTTGTTCATATCACCTAGCCCTAATTTAACTGTTCTATAGTATTAGATATGACAATATTGTGATTTTCTCTAACATAGAACTGTGAAATAGTTCTGAACCTTCCCTAATTCTTTGCATATTCCCATTAAATTGGAAAATAAGATCTGCGATTCATTCAGAAACGTGAACCTGTACATTAACATGTGAACATGTGAATCAGTGGGAGTGCAGTAAGGGAAGGGGGGGAAACATCTTGGACATTTCTTATTAACTTTAAAGTCAAGGCAAATGAAGTTGGCTAGCTTTTATTGTATTTTCTCACAAAATGATCCCACACTGCCACATCTCTGCACCTGGTCAGCGGGTGTGTCCGTGCAGTCGGTGAAAGTACCTGAGCAGAGCTGCTGCACCTTCACTTGGATAAAAGCTGCTGTGACCTGAGCACATAAAACAGTGCATGGGTTATACATTATTCCTGAATGCTTCTGTTGCATTACTTCTGCTGTGTTGCCTGTCTACTAACCGTTTCCACGGATCTTTCTGGCTGCTCCTGAACACAGGCTGCGGTACAAACAAAAAAGTCTGACAGGTAACATTAGCGACGAGCTCAGTAAAGTAGCCATAACACAACACAGCTATTTTAATCAATCATATTTCTAAGCATATGCACGACCAAAAAGCATTTTAAGGCACGCGCAACTGATATATACTGCCTGCTAAAACCTATGTTGCCCTTTGCTGGACAAGTGCTATCTACAAAAGTCAACGCGTTTAGCCTGATGCTGCATTCAATGCAACCCGGAAATTACAAAGGTTTTCCAAATACTTTGACAATAAAATGTAATATACAATTTTACTGTTTGTGTTTTCTTTCGTAGGAACTTTACAGAAAGGTTTTATGAGAAATGTTATTAGGGTTTATCGACAAGATATTACAAAAGTTCGATATTGTTTGTTAGATTTTTCCTACTGGTAGTGCAGACTTAATAAATTCCCAGTTTATTTAATGCAACGTTAGCGTTAGCCTCACATCCCTTTAGCTACCGTTGCAACTTCTTTGCCAGTTTATCGGAGAATTTATTAATCCTGTACTCCAGAACACAAATATTTAATCATTAACTACTATAAATACAAGATGACGCAAACCCTCTACTGCCTGGAAGTTAGACGTTACGAAAAATAGTAAAACATTTAGCAAACTTTAGAGACACATCCTTTATTTCCCATCATTCTTTTCGCCTTGCGCCTGCGCAGATCCATAATAAGACAGGCTGCTTGACGATAATTGAAAATTTAACAACACTCAACCAGTCCTTTTTATAATCTACACTTCACTATATCGATACCATGAAAGATGTTAGCGGGTACCTCAAACAACAGCAGAGCAACAGCTCAACGCCAGAGATGGCTTCGGAGTGGCACGCTCTGGAGGATTTATACAACAAAAGGTAACGTCGCTCACGCTAAAGTGCCATGCTAGCGCTAGCATAGCCTGCTAACGTTAGCTTTGGGATTGCACGCTGAGTCATTCACAGAGCTAGCATTAGCCACTGTAGCGGGCTAGCTAATGCTAATAACACAATAACAGAACAGAAAGTGGACTTTTATCACTTAAAGAATGGATCAGGCATGTCGAATAATACTTAAAGCGTGTTTTGCTCTACATTTGGCCGTTTTAGTGGAGTAGATTGGACATTGTCATTCTGTCACAAGTTTTCGTAACACTTTTTAAACAGATATAGGCTACTCTGGATGACTCCGCACTAATTGTCATAATATTAAACAAAATGGTTTAGAAATCAGTGTTTGTTGTTTAGTAGCACATTCAACGTTTTGTTTTGTTTGTAATCTAGCAAACATGGACGTATTAGGCGAAGTAAACTAACATCGTACAATAACTCAACTAGCTGCTCGCTGACAGTATTTGTTGATTTTCAGTTTTATTTATTTTTTGTTACATTTTTATCTGATAGTCATTTTAGGCTGTTGGGACAAGTAGAAACTTTTGCTGACTGTTCTTTCGCTTTATTATTCCAGGTTGTGGCATCAGTTGACACTGAAACTGACAGATTTTGTAAAAGATCCTTGCTTCAAAACAGGAGATGGACTCATACAGGTAGCTGCATTACACTCTGTTTTGTTGCTTTCACAGCATAGATTCATGGAGACCAGAGTATTTCCCTTTTTGATTAAATGTAGACTGTAAAACCTGAGCAGTCATTATTAGAAACTAAAATCCTTTTTCAGATGAGTGTTGAGCTTGCTTTCTCAGCAAGATGTCCAAACATGAGGTCCCACTGGATGGCTGTATTTTGTGGACAAGTTTTGATGATAAATAATGTAGAACATCTTACTATCAGAGTTATTTTAACAGGACACAGTAATAACCATGAGCCTCTCAGTGAGGGACACAGGTCAACCTCTTACCATGTTAATAGTGATGGAGACTAGAGGAGAGGCTTAAAAACCTACACAAGAAGTATTAAAACAGCTTTCGAATATATAAAAGTGTTTGTTCAGTGTTTGTACTGGAGCTTTTTCAGAGCTGGCTCAACTTTAGGAATCCTTAAGGTTCGGTTTGAGGATTCTTCACAGAGCCACATTATATCACTAATAGCCTCCCTTTAGTACAATCTTCTTGAGTTTCTCAACAGATTACAGTGTTTGTCTCAT
Organism: Craterocephalus eyresii; assembly: GCA_037177035.1. Lineage (NCBI taxonomy): Eukaryota > Metazoa > Chordata > Actinopteri > Atheriniformes > Atherinidae > Craterocephalus > Craterocephalus eyresii. The sequence continues at coordinate 1,973,937 of JBBBVT010000001.1, read as the reverse complement.
TATAATTATTATTATAATATCCAAACTGAGGTCTTAGTAGCACCAGTCTACATTCGGTGCCAACCAGCATTTCCAATCTCTCCAGTTTTATGAATGCTGCCCCAAGGGCATGAATGGTGATATTAAAAAATGACAAATCTGGAAAATAACACTAAGTTAATTTGAGTTTTCTGTTTCTTTTTGCAGCTTTATGAAAATTTCATTAGTGACTTTGAACACAGGTGAGCTTTAAGTGAGACACATTTGAAATAAACTCCTGCTTGTTCTTCTAGTTTACTCCTTTTTTTTACCCACTTCAACAGAATCAACCCTTTGTCACTGGTCGAGATTATCCTGTATGTTGCCAGACAGATGACAGGTGAGGGCAAAAGACAATGTTTTTTCTCCTGAGCCAGATTTTTCTCTCACTTAAAAAAAAAAAAAGATTAAATTGTTTTCGGGTTTTAGATCCAAAAGATGCCATCACTTTTCTTGAAAAGACCAAAGAAAAGGTTCGTAAGTCAGTACCAGCCATCAGGTTTTTAATTAAAACATTTTCTAAACTTTGAATGAAACTTTTATCACGTTTCAGGTGAAAAGCAACGAGGAAGCTGTCATCCTCTGCAAGACGTCGATCGGCAGACTGAAGCTGGAAATCAACGATCTTCCTGCCACAAAGGTGAAGCCTCTTTAACTCTTAGCCGTCTGCGTGTCGCCGTTGCTGACACAGAACCTGCATCACACCTGGCTCAGATTTAACCCGCCTCGTGTACACAGCTAACGTGTGGAAACAAAAAGCAGCGACTGTTAAATGCAACACTGTAAGGATGATTCGTGTCATTTCCACTCCGACTGAAATAACTCTTAAGGTGACAGAAATGTTCATTCACTGCAGGGTCTCAAAATCTGACTTGGTTTTTTTAAAATCCTTTTTCTGTTTTCTTTGGTATTTGGATCATTGTCATCAAACGTCCCGAAGCCACAAATATCCTCTGAGCCATGAATAGAAGTCAAAAGGTCTCTGAAAATCTTCTCATTTGCATCTAATGTTGAGACCACAGTAAACCAGAAACATAACCATTTGAATTTAATTATAAACAAATATTTATCCAACCTTTTAAACTGGGATGGACAGATTTTTGCGTTTCTTTCAGTATATACATTCTTTTTTGTTTTTCTTGCTAAATGAAAAAATGGTCTTTGTGGGGATTGTAATAAATTCAAATACAGTTTTGATGATTTTTGTGCCCAGTAGAGCTCACGTGACTCAAGACCTGCCAATAATGACGTCTAAGTTTACAACTAGATGGATTAAATATCTCAACCCATATCCTGTCAACCGTATGCTCTTTTTAAAAAAACTTTTGAGGCCGTTGGAGCAGACGTTTCACCATACATGCGAAACATATACAACTATGTCTTACTCCGGAGAATCATGCCTTTAGTTCCCCGGTTTAACATGCTTTTAATGTAAGTGGGTTTACAACCAAATAAAGACCCCAACTTGCAAAATAAGGGACTATAGAGGTGGTGGCGGCTCTGTGGTAAATTTGAAAGAATGTTGTGCAAGTTTGCAAAAGAAAAAACCTTTGAATGTATTTCCTGTCAAGTTTCCTTTTTTTTATTGCGAATGGAGAACGGAGACAAAACAATATCACATTAAATATGAGAAGGAATAAAGAAAGGAGGGACGGGGGCATATAGGTACAAGCAGCCTTTTTAATCCTTTAACGTGCAAGTTGTGTGTTGGATATCAATGGGTGGGTTCCAGATTTGACTGTGAGATAAACTGGGTTGGATTTGGTAATTATCCTAACGGGTCCGAGTTTGTAAATCTGGACCCGTGCCGGATTCTGACGTCACCTTCTGGATCGTTCTATGTTAACAAAACAGACTTTAAGTGAAAAAAGATCAGATTATAGAGGAAATGTGCTGGAAAAAACAAGAAAACAAACATTCAGTGTGTAAAAGCCATTCAGAAAGTATTCAAGCCAAGTAAAGTAAGACCCCTCTGGTTTGGTTTGTAAGGGCTTGTCTGAGTTGTGGAAAAAATCTAAATATCACCATGGATGATAAACTACTTTTACAATGATGGCTACCTCTATGCAACAGTAATATTTCCATTTAAGCTTCCATGCTCCCTCTGTCTGAGTCTTCCCGATGGAAAAAGGTCACTGTCCCCTGTTACATCTGTTTCTCCAGCTGAAATCTGGTTCTCTTAAAGTTTAAATCTGCTTGTTTCACACCTCTAGAAAATCATCGAAGAGGTGGAGGAGATACTGAATAACTTGCCGGGGGTGACGTCAGTCCACGGCCGCTTTTACGATCTTTCTAGCAAATATTACCGCATCATCGGAAACCACGCCTCCTACTACAAGGACGCCCTGCGCTACCTGGGCTGCGTGGACATCAAAGACCTTCCAGGTGAGGAACGAGCTGATGGAAGGAAAGCAGAATCCAGTTTTACTCGGATGGGAGAACCTGAGCGACTTTTGTCCACTTCGCAGAGACGGAGAAGCAGGAGAGGGCGTTCACTCTGGGACTGGCCGGACTCTTAGGGGAAGGAGTTTACAATTTCGGAGAGCTGGTGGGATTTTTAGACCGCGTCAATGTTTTAATCTGGGTGAAATGGGACTGGAGTGTTGATCTACTGGTTGTCTCTGCAGCTGATGCATCCTGTCCTGGAGACGCTGAGGAACACGGACAAGCATTGGCTCATCGATACACTATACGCCTTCAATGGAGGGAATGTGGAGAAATTCCAGGGGTTCAAGTCTGCCTGGGGCCAGCAGGTGAGTCGTGTGAGACGTCATGTCCCACACTGCATCCGTCTATGGCTGCAGCACCAGCTGGTGGCAGCTTCCTCCATCACAGCATTTTCCTCTTGGATTAATCAAATATTTAAGAAACTTGGAGAAAACGAAGGTGATGAAAGTCCTGCTGCAGCACTGAGCTCTTCTCGGCTTTCTGATCGGATCAAAGTTCTGGTCCTGACAGCTTTATGTGATTTTATTTATTCATGCAGTTTTAAAATGAGTTATTTTTTCCCTTTTTGTCATCATTTATTCACTGAACTTGTTAAGCTTCAATCGATTCACTCATTCCAAGCATTTCTTCAATAAGTTGAGGGTTTAGTTTTTTTAAATGTTTGTTTCCATCCAGTCATTGTTGCACAAATAAAAACAAGCAGAAACCTGCTAAAACTAAGAATATTAACTAATATTACTCAGACCAAAGGATGGATTTACAATTTAAAAACTTATAAAATTGAGTTGTGATCATAGAAACTGAGATTTTGCAATGTAATCAAGAGGCCAAAATATTTTTATTAAAGGAACTATACCTGATATTATTTTAATCTTTCTAAGAAAAATGGTTTTCTACGTGGTATAGTATGTAGTAAAAGTTGTAATTTCATTACAATTAATGACTCATTGATTGCGCATATGTACGAGTCCTGGGCATTTTAGTTTTTTTTTACAACCCAAATTAAATGTATTTGGAGTTGTATGGAAAATGCAGATAAATAAAAGAAATGCATTTGACGGTGCTTTGAAACATTTAGAATTTTATTCCGCTGTAGACAGTAGAGAGGGTGAAGGGGTGGTGGTCACTGAGAAGATGGACTCAGGTTCTCCCGAAAATTATTGATCAGTTTAAAACTGAAGCTCATCAGACGGAGAGGGAGTGATTTACGTTTTTCCCTCTATGGTCAGAACATCAGGAAACCTTTTCAGCAACCTGGCGAGAGGAACATGAAATATTTCACCTTCATGATATCTGATGATGTCTTATTACTGGTCTCAGCTGTGGTTCCACATTATGGTATGGAAACTGGTTTATGTTTATATGAACAAATGTTGATGGTTTTCTGCTGTCTACCACAGCCTGACCTCGCAGCACATGAAGCTAAACTGATGGAGAAGATCCAGCTGCTCTGTGTGATGGAGGTGAGACCCCTTAACTCTAACCTTAACCCCCAAATCAGCTGTTTAGCCACAACAATAACACCTGATTCTGTTTATTTTCCTTCCAGATGACTTTCACTCGTCCTGCAAACCACAGACAACTGACCTTCACCGAGATCGCTCAAAGCGCCAAAATCCCTGTGAACGAGGCGAGTTAGATTCCTGCAACCCGACGCTGGTGCAGACTGGGAGTAAAAAAATCCCTAACTGGTGGGTGTCTTGCCTCTTGTCTCCTGCAGGTGGAGCTGCTGGTGATGAAGGCTCTGTCTGTGGGCCTGATCAAAGGCAACATCGACGAGGTGGACCAGAAGGTGCAGATGACCTGGGTGCAGCCCAGAGTGCTGGACCTGCAGCAGGTTGGAGCGCTTTTTTCAATCATTTCATTTTATTTGACCGCTACCAGCTTTTATTCTGTAACTGAAGCAACTGTCGCCGTGGTTTCAGATCAAAGGCATGAAGGAGCGCCTGGACTTCTGGTGCGGCGACGTTAAAAACATGGCCATGCTGGTGGAGCAGCAGGCCCACGACATCCTCACCTGAGCGGGCCGCGGCTGCAGAAAGACCTCGCCCACATTTCGCTTTTTCTTTTTACTGGATGTTCGTTGTTTTTTGTTACCGTCGTTTATTATCAGGCTGGAAATGACACTTTTACAAATAAGCAGTTGGAACAAGATTGTGGAAAAAAAGGAGCAAACTGTAAAAAATAAATAAAATCTGAAAAAAGGCACTTTCATCGTTTGATTTCTCTGATGTATTTGGACTTTCAGCTGTGTGTTAGTGCATGTTTTTACAGGTCAGACACTGATAGAGGTCCAGAACTCCTTGATGATGTGGAGATAGTCAAGGGGTATGTGGACAGTGTAAAGAAAGGGGATAACCTATTCTAATATTGTTAATATATCAGGGGTGTCAGACTCCTGAAAAAGTCCAAAATCTTTTTTTTCCCTTCAGTGGTCCCAATTCTCTTCCATAGTAAAATAACAGCATTATAATGCAAAATAATGAAAAACGACCAGATTTATTTTTTAAAGAAGAGAGTGTAATTTTGATTTAGCCACAATTACACATTTATAACTGTTAAGATATTGATAATTTTTGTTTTTTTAATTTATACATTTAAAAATTACATAAGTGTAAAATATAAATACATATACAAATTTATATTTTATTTTGAATAAAAGTCTAATTTATACTTCTGCATTAGCATATGTTCTTCAATCTCCATATTCAATACATTACACATGTAATACAACTTCTAAAACAATTCCACATTTAGATCAATGTAACTGTTCCAGTGGGCCAGACTGGACACCTTCAGTGGGCCGGTTTTGGTCCCTGGGCCTTATGTTTGACACCTCTGTAATGGATCTTAATTTTGTATTATAAGGTGAGTGGGTTCAGGCAGTCCGGATTCCTGCACATATGAGGCAATGAACACGAATGTCGATTTAAAATAACTTCTAGACAAAAATGACTGATCGTAATGGGAATTATTTTATCTCCCAGTTCCATGTTTGGTGATCTTGTATCCTTTAAATGTGGAAGCTGCGCATGTAAATGAGTGAGTATGTGAAATGAGTAAATAGATGTAAAATTAATATGCAGAATATACTGAATATATATTTCATTTTTTCAAAAACATTAAACTGATCAATTTCATCTGATTTTGATTAAAATGTGATTTTATTTTAAATACATAATGAAAAGATAAGATGTAAATTATAGACTTTAGCAAAATATAGTTGAAATAACTTATATATCTCAAGAAATATAAAGTTTTACTTTGCAGTAAAACATGGGATGAAATATGGAGTTTTCATTATTTATAGTTTATTATGCGGTGATCTTACTGGTCAGGCCCAGTGGAGATGAAATTATTCTAAATGGCCCCTTAACAGACCCTTGAATAAGGAGATACTTGGTTAAATAAAGCTTGAGAACCACTGAGCGATGGTATGAAGATATATCCTCAGATAAAGTAAAAAAAAAATCCTTATTTCTGCAAGTGCAATAAATTCTTCTTAGATGTAGAAAAAGTAAAATCTTTCGCTGCTGCCATCCACTTCATGCAACATGTGTTTTTTATTTTTATGTTTTAGCTCACCTGATCCACTGTCCACTCTGCAGCATATGCTGGAACATCACGGCTCTCTTTTAGAAATGTTATTATATTATTACAGTTATTTGAAATAATCATAGCAAACAGAAATAAGAAATCCTCCCTTCGCCTTTATTTTATATATCTTTATCTATATTTTATTTTATTTTGTTATATATTATTTATTCATTGGTTAGCTTTATATATTCATCATTATTCCTGCGTTTTTATTTTGTCCTGTATTGACTCATTTTTGTTTAAATTTGCAAATAAAAACAGACATAAAGGGGTTAAACAGACTGAGGGATAAACAGAAAATAAAACGCAGTGAAATAAGAAGCATTTGAGCCTGGGTCTGGATGAGTAACGGGGGCAGCCCACAGTAGGACGACTGATTCATTCATGTTGCGTAAAACTGAACATGAAGTTTCTCTGAAGTGCTTCCACTCCTGCAGAGACAAACATCTGCTGCTCCCTCCTCTGGGAACCTGAAGTATTACTCTCACAGCATCATTGCATGCAACCTGTAACTTCCACAAGCTCCATGTTTTATTAGCTCGCCTTGTGCAGCAACAAGGAAACGTTAACTAATGACAATAATACAGTTTATTCATAGAGTATTTTACATAAATGACCAGTCTTAAGCATGAAAATCCCTTTTAAAAAGGTTGATGTGTGTCAGACTGGAGGTGGCAGAGGTTATGATAAAAGATAAAACTAAACTTATAGTGTTGCTTGTGCATATAACTCCCAACATATATATCATCATCATTCTATCATATTTAATGAAATGCACGGGGTATTTAATCATTTTACAGACTTTTAAGACTTATTGGACAGTTTGATCACATGAACATTTATCCTGCTTGGTTACGTGAACTCTGTGCTCACGATGTGTTAATAATGAGACTTGTATGATCAGCCATTTAGTTTCCACTCCGAAGAATAAGTACTTGAACATGACATCGGCAAAATGGCATCCGCATCAGTAGAATTAAGTAAACAATATAATGAAAATATTTACAATAAAAAAATGAAAAATTTACAATAAGTGAGATGTGATGCAATATACTTTATTTTATTTCTAATTCATTAGGTTTTGATCACTCGTATTAATGAATTTATTTTTACATTTATTTACCATTTATCTCATTCATTGTCATTCATTTATTTAATATTCTATTTTATTCCAGTCTTTTTGATACATCAGCCCTGACTCTTCTTCATTTGTCCTCCACCTGTCCAGTTTCTGCACATCATGCTGAAATATGCCAAGTTTTCTCTGGGAATCAGCTTGTTCCTGCTAAAATCCTGTTTCCAACCTAAAACCTGTGAGATGGGAACAGATGACTGGTCTTTGACTTTCTCACCAGTTTTACTCTCCATTACAGATGCAACAATTACCTAAATGTCAGAAAACCAAAGTACGATCAACAATGAAAAGCATGTGCATATCCTGCTGTGGGTTGAGTTTGTGGAATATCCTGATGCAAGAAATGAAGCAAAGTTCAAACATAAATATATTCTAAAGGAGCCATAAAAATGTGTAAGATGACAGTTAAATTAGCAAAATATAGACACATTAAGGATATTCGTACAATCAATGTTACATTTCTTTCTTTCTTTCTTTCTTTCTTTCTTTCTTTC
>JBBBVT010000001.1:1922161-1935542 GCA_037177035.1 Craterocephalus eyresii | reverse complement strand
CCCCCCCCCCCCCCCCCCCCCCCCCCCCCCCCCCCCCCCCCCCCTCCTCCCCTCCCCCCCCACCTCCGGCAGAACTATGCTCAGGGAGGACGACCATCTGCCTCGACCGGTTGGAGCGAAATGACAGCAACAGAGAAATTAAGACTACAGAGAAACAACTTTACAAGAAGGACAATTGACGAACACCCCACAGAACACAGTGAGGAACCGTGAGCTCCCACTGCCTCTCCTCTACTGAAAACACCCACAGGTGAAGCCTGAACCTGGATCTTGTAAAGCAGGAAGACTTTACAGACCAGGAAGATGAATTATTCTTGTGCTCTTAATGAACACTAAATAATTTACCACAGTACCGGATGGAGTCCATGGTTTGGTACATACAGACAGAGATGGTGTTGGGCAACAAAGTTAAATTCAGAAGGGTGGAAAAGCAGGGCAAAGGATTTTTAATGATAATCTGGTTCTTACAGAATTTACAAAGGGGGCCAAATATGAGCCAAAAATCTCTGTAGATTAAACTGAAAGCATCAAATGCATTGTTTCAGAGTAGAGAAAATCTACTACACCGAGTTGCATAGGGATATTTTTACACTTCAATTCTTCTTATTATTGTTTATTTATATATATTAATTTATTAATATATAAATTCATTATTATTATTATCATTATTTGTGTTTTCACTTGTGCTTAAAACAGACAGAAGTCTAAATCAGTTATTTCTGAAAGTGTTTGGTTACTTCAACATGTTCTGTTTAAAGGGTTAGATGGGGTAAAAATTTAGAGCTACTTTCAAAGATACAGTCCAATTCAGTGTAATCCAAATGAATTATAATCCACATGAGTTTCATTCATCTTTGGCAGGAACAGTGGAGAGAAATAACTCCTGTTAAATGGGACAAAACTTCCAACAGAACCAGGAATGATAACAGTAATACATGCGATTTCTAAAGAACTTTTCAAGGCACCAAAAGCACTTCACACTGAATCCATTATTTATGCCACATTAAAGCTACTGAGCCACAGACTGATGGAAAATATGACCTCTCCAACCACAGCCCAACATTAAAACACCAGCAATACCAATACTGGAGAAAAGGTGGGGAAGTGGACACAACAGCACATGACTGGACTGGACGAACTGCTCCGCCACCTGAGCCGCTGCTGGCCCACTGGCTGATGGAATGGCACCCATCTGCCTCGTCTTGTTGAGAGTCAAGCAGGGAAGAGGGCTCACCAAACACATTAACACAAAGAAGACCTGCTAAGAAAAAAAAAAGAGGAACACTAGTTGATGGAGATAATATAAAATATATTTATACCTGGGAGGTAAAAACGGGAGCTCAATGGATCTTGGGAGGTTCCCCAACATCCTCTGTCTAAAGCAGCATCACTAAAGGGATGGATAAGGGACACCGAGGCAACCCTAACTGTAAGATGGAAGATTTTAAGCCTGAGTTTAACTCTTTGATGCGTAGCATCCACCCTACACTAATTTAAAGTTTCTTATTAGTATATTCATGGATGAATGAGGTATATTTAGCCACTTAACTGGACATTAGTGAGTTACACGATACACCCCCCACTCACTGGAGGAAAGATAAATATAGTTTAAAATGTAATATATCCACATACACTGTAATGGCCAGATTTACCTCCCTGATAAACAGGACAAGAAATTGATAGACTTATTTTTTAAAAATGACATAAATATGACATTTAGAAAATATTTCTATGGAATAGATAAAAATAAATAAATAAAACTAAAAGCAAAGAAAAGCATAAGTGTCCATGCCTGTTGAAGTAAAATACTGTACGTGAAAGAAATGTGGTGCTGTTTTTTAATACTCCATGCATCAGATGGTTCAGGATATAGAAGGTGTCTGCATCCAACCAATCCAGTTCTGATGGGTTCAGTCTTTTTATATGGGAACCAAGGTACCTATCTCCTTGCTTTTATTATAATTGCAAATGAATATTTGTAATAGTTGTAAGGAGGTGGTTGAAGAAACATGTTTTAAATATGGATTAAAAGACGGTCCCTGGTAAAAAAAAAAAAAGGAAAAAAAAGTGCAGATACAAAGACACTAATTTGTGATCTAGGCCATTATGTCCCCAAGACATCTTTGAACTCTGACTAACATAATATACTTATTGTTCTGGCTAAATAAGTACAGATCACTACCAGATATTTCAGCGAACAATTAAAACTCTTGAAGAAACAGGTTAAAAGAAAGTATCTATGAGTTATAAAACTGAAGATACAAGCTGGAAAGCTTTGGTCTCAATTAGGGAAGCAAACAATTAATTGATTACCAACTAATCATTGATAAGAAATTACCTGATTAAAATAAATTAATTGCAATTAATAATTTTAAGTCCATAATTTTTCGCCAGCCCGCTTGAGGTTGCACTTGACGTCAGTCCTTGCAGAAACACAAGAGAAGCTGTCCTCTGACCATAAACATAATAATTTATATTACATCAAATTAATAATTATAATAATAGTTATTATAGCTTTGTTTGCATTGTTCCATTTGTGAATGTGTTGTTCCTGCTGTTAAGAATAAATCTTTTTTTGAGGAATATGATTTGAATTTTCTCTTAAGATAGCATTTTCATAGAAAATAACTTATTGACTGAGTGGGATGTTCAGCTTCTCAGAAAAATTGCCACTTATCAATTAATCGATCATGGATCGATAAAATGAAACAACAATCTGATAATCTGCATCCCTGGTCTCAATCCTTGCTCCATAGAAAATGACAGTCTGATGTGAGGCTGTGTATGTCTGACGGAAACACTCCCCCCTGCTGTCCCACCCGAGTACTGCACTTTCTGCTGCGCTAACAAGCCCCTGGTCGCCTTTGTGTTTGTTTGAAAGCTCTTCAAGGAAACTCTGCGAGCAGTTTATCACCGCCGGGGCTCGTTTTGGGCTCCTCGGTGCTCCTCCAGCATGGAGCGACTTTAGCGGCTGCGGAACAGCGGCAGCAGGTCGCTGCGTGGCGGTTTCCGGTGTCCGTCCGTCTGCTGGAGGATGGCGTCCGGCTCCAACCGCATCCCCTCTACCGCCGGTCCTCTGAGTCCCGAAAACACCCACGGTTGTCGACCCCAGGTCAGAGACGGCAGCGAGAAGCATCGATAATCACCCCGGGTAGGTTATCGTTGGGAGTTCTGGCTGCGAGCGGGGGTGTTTGCAGATGTGCAGGGCTCTGGTGCAGGAGGCGGATTTCCCCCCCTGCTCCTCCGGGGAGGCCTGGTTTGATCTGGGGTCCGTTTGCAGCGCAGCCTCGTATCAAACGTTAGACCAGTTATTGTGGCCTTTCAAAAAGCGGCATTTTAAGCCGAGCTATGTAGCTTACGGGCTGCGCTGCTTCGCTCTCCTCTTCTTTGTTTTAATTCACTCATGTTGTGCATTTTAATTTACTGAATTTCATGACATTATCGTGTCCTTTTAAAATGAAAGGAGCGGGTGTAATTTCGAAAGAGGTCCAGTAGTTTAGCATCGTTAGCTGCAACTAGCGGTTAGCCGTTAGCTGTCGTAGCTGACAAGCTAACGTCTGATAGCGAGCTGCATCCTGGCACAGAGGCGATTTTATGTCTTTCCTTACAGGAAATTACATTTATCTTAACGAAGCAGTCAAGACACGTCGCGTTCTCAGTTGGACATTTGCAAATATCATATCGAGCATTTAATTAAGATTTTGGAGCTTATCATGCCCGACATACGTTTCAGGAAATAGACCGAGCCCGTTAATTCAGTTTTTTTTAATAAGCTCGAGGCTAGTACAACTGACAGTTATTTTTTGTGAGCTTGCTTTCTGTGTAAATACCTCGGGTTTTATAGATGCTAGCAGAGTACCTGCCTCCCTGAAAGCAGAGCTTCCAACACTAGTTTGACATTTGTTTTCTGAATAATGTAGAAAGGAAGCTTAAGGCCTCAAATGCTGGGTGTTTTTTTTTCCTCCAGATTTAGCCTTACCACGAGTCAGACTTAAAATTCAAACATTCTCACTTCCTTCTCTCGCTGAAGCTTTCCTATGCTTGTTTTGCAGAGCGTAAACACAATAAACACAACCGTTCATGTTGCTGTCACTACTCACAACCTCCCAATCTTGTTTATTTGTCGTTTACTACATAAATTTTCCCTCTTTTTCTGCTTCTTTCCAGGTTTTCTCCTTTTTATCTCACAGGACGTGTGCAAACACAGATACAGCACTGAGCTTCCCTCAAAGGACTGGCTACTATTTCTAAAACTACATCCCGCCCCCCCTCCTCTTCCTCCTCCTGTCAGATTGGGACAAAAATCCTCTTCTTTTAAGCACTGAGCTCTGTACATCTAAAGTGGAAGGATGACGGAGGCATGGCAGCAGCAGCAACACGCAGTGGCTCCACCCTCTGTTGTGCACACACTCCCCCAAGGAACTGACAACCCTCTCGGCTGCACGGTGTACGGAGTTGTCCTGCAGCCAGATGCCTCTCTGCAGCAGCCCCAGCACCCTCAGCAGCACGCCGTACAAACCCAGCAGCCTTCCTTGCAGGTAGGGGGCGACAGAGGGCACAAATGTGGAGCCTGTGGTCACGACATTTCTCACCTGGCCAACCCTCATGAGCACCAGTGCATGGTGACCCAGGACCGGTCGTTTCAGTGCACGCAGTGCATGAAGATCTTCAGCCAGGCGACGGACCTGCTGGAGCATCAGTGCGTTCAGGTGGAGCAGAAGCCGTTTGTGTGTGGCGTTTGTAAAATGGGCTTTTCGCTGCTCACCTCTTTGGCTCAGCATCACAATTCCCACGGCAATGGGAATAATCCTATGAAATGCTCCATCTGCGAGAAGACCTACCGGCCGGGCTCCGGAAACGTCACCCCGACCTCGTCGGCAGCCAACCCCCAGCAGCCGTCCACCGGGGAGACATCCGGTGGCGGCGCTGCAATCAGTGCCTCGTCTCCGCCTACGTTCGAGGCTTCCGCACCGGACAGGCCGTACAAGTGCTCGGTGTGCCATAAATCCTTCAGGCATTTGTCGGAGCTGACCCGCCACGAGAGGATACACACGGGCGAGAAGCCGTACAAATGCGAGACGTGCGACAAAAGCTTCAGCCAGTCCTCGCACCTGGCGCACCACCAGCGCACGCACAGCTCGGAGCGACCGTACAAGTGCGCTGTGTGCGAGAAGAGCTTCAAGCACCGCTCCCACCTCGTGCGGCACATGTATGCTCATTCGGGCGAGCACCTGTTCAAGTGCAATTTGTGCGAGATGCACTTTAAAGAGTCGTCCGAGCTCCTGCACCACCAGTGCCAGCCGGAGGGCGAGAGACCTTTCCGCTGCGGTTCGTGTGGGAAGAGCTTCAAGCGGCCGTCCGACCTGCGGCAGCACGAGCGCACCCACTCGGAGGAGCGGCCGTTCCAGTGCGAGGAGTGCCAGATGAGCTTCAAACAGCAGTACGCCCTCGTGCGCCACCGCCGCACCCATAAAAACCCGGCCGACCGCCCCTTCAAGTGCAACCTCTGCGACAAGGGCTTCCTTCAGCCGTCCCACCTGCTGTACCACCAGCAGGTTCACGGCATGGAGAGCCTGTTCAAGTGCGCGTCCTGCCAGAAGTCTTTCAGCCAGTCCGGGGAGCTGCTGCGGCACAAATGCGGCGGCGAAGTGGAGAAACCCTACAAGTGCGACGTGTGCGGCAAAGGTTACAAAAAGAATTCGACGCTGCAGCGCCACCAGAACACTCACTGCACGGAGAAGCCGCTGAAGTGCTCGCTGTGCGACAAGCGCTTCGTGTCGTCCTCTGAGTTCGTGCAGCACCGCTGCGACCCGACGAGGGAGAAGCCGCTGAAGTGCCCCGACTGCGAAAAGCGCTTCAGGTACTCGTCGGAGCTCCAGCGCCACCGTCGCGTTCACACGGGGGAGAAGCCTTTCAAGTGCGCCAACTGCGACAAGAGCTTTAAGCAGCGCGAGCACCTGGCCAAGCACCAGAGCGTGCACTCGCGGGAGACACAGTTTAAATGCGTGTGGTGCGGGGAGCGCTTTGTCGACCTCACCGCTCTGCAGGAGCACACGGTCCAGCACACCGCCGAGGGCGAGAGTTTCCCCGAAGCTCCTTGCATCCCGTGAACTGAGCTGCTCCTCGGCTCTGGGCAGCAATCATGACATTCGCCCGCGAGGAAACGCGTGCCAGCCTCCGCTTATCCAGCCGTAACGAACGCAGAGCTCCCATTTATTATGATTTTAGTACCGGCAGCATTAAGACTCAGTTTGTCGCCCTTCGTCCAGTCAAAGGCAGATCAGAGGGCCTTAGGATCCCTCTCATTATGTTGAAAGAAGAAGAAAAAAAAGATCTCTTAACTAGACTGAAAAAGATGTGAAACATAGAAGATGTGGGAAGATCTGGGTTTTGTTTTGTGTGTGGGACCTTAGTCTGTGGTTGCATGTGGTTCTCCGTTGTGTATTGATTCTGTTGTTGAGGCAGACGGCCAGAACGTCCAGACAGTCGTCCGTCTTGTGAGTGCTCTTGTGTAGCCTCCCCTGCAGTCCATGTGCCTTTTTTATTTTATTTTATTCCTTTTCTTTTTCTACTCGTCACTCATTTTGTGTTTCCGTTGAACTCCATGCCCAGTAAAGCTGAGAGTTGCCCCCCCTCTCCTCCACCCAGCAGCTGGCGCGTGCAGCAGTATCTCCTCACATACTAGACCTTAGGTAGTATCATCTGTTTGTGCATGAGTATTTATCCCACCTTTAATATCACTGTTGTATTATAGGTTTGGTTTATTTAGGAAAACATTCTATGAGGAAGAAAAAAGACGAGTAAGAAGACAAAAAAAAACAAGTGGATTTGTGAAAATGTATAGCCAGTGTCCTATAAAAAAATCTGTGTTGTTGCATCTTTGTATTAAAACAAAATGACATCTAGGTAACTAATCCATACCTATCATGTCATTCAAACACTTGACTTGTGCAATAGAACATGCACAGTGTAATATTTATGACTACTGATTCTTGGAATAGTCTGCTCTGTTATATTATAGATTGTGTGTATACGCTCTGTAAACATTGAAAACTGTATAGTGCTTATGTTACCTGCTTTTCTATTCACTTATGAATGAGCTTGCTGTATTTCTGCAAGCAGCTTAGTTTAATTTCCAGAAGGATTACCACGAGGTTTAACCCAACAGACTTCAACGCGTTACGTTGCTCACTTTCCACAAACTAGCCGCTTTAGTTTCTGTGGTAGATTTAACAAAAAGTTGTTTTTTTTTCCCTCCATTGAATCGGCCTTGCATTGTTTTTTCAACAGGATTCTAGCCTCTTCCTGGTCCAAACCAGACTTAAATAATCCGAGTAGCCTCAAAGTTGCCACTTATATGTCGGTTTATACAAGCGATACGGTAAAAAGAGAAAAAAAAGAGAGATGTGTGTACTTTAGTTTACTGTGTGGATTTCTATATTCTATACAATCTTTGCAGTATATTTAAAAAAGGAGGGTTTTGGAGTTAAAAGTCATGGATGAAATGAGTTACAGGGGTGGGGTACTTATTGGGTGGGGGGTTGGGACTGTGTGCCATGGTGTAAATCCTGATGAGTCTGCTTCAAAAGCTCTTTGTTTGGAGTCTGAGGGGAGTGAGTGTAATGAAGCAAATGGTTATCATTGACTCCTGTTCATACTGTATATTAAAATAAACCACCCTTATAATAAGAATGGTCTTTGTTTCTGTCACAGCCTCTGTTTTGATTGGAAATGTCTTCATTTACGTGTTTGCAGGCTTTTTCTGAGACTGCTGCTTAAACATCGCCTCTATGGTTTCTGAAGGGAGCTGGAGCACAAATGAGAGCTGAACTGACAAATGAAACATTTAATTCACACAACAAACAATTCACAGAACAAACCAAAGGACATGATTGGTTAAATCCTGCAGGCGTTTTACTTTACTAAGACATTAAAGTGAGTCAATTCAGCTTTATTTGTGTTTTCAAGCCAATTCTTTGTGATTGATCCAATCACAATAAGTCTACATGAGTCTAATTTATAACCATGTTCATGTAGTTCACATAGAGGGGATAACTCATATTTTATAACCTGTAGAACGTAAACAACATATCAGATGCTGAAATTGAAAATATTTTCTAGTTCATAGAAAATCGTAGCTAGTAGAGAACGTGACCGTAGAAAGTAGTTCCAGTAAAAAGTAGATAGCAGATGTTGCTCTAACACCTCCATGTACCTTTCAGCACTGATGAAGCTTCACAGATGTAGGAGCAGCCCACATCACAGGCACTGATGTGAGATGCTGGATGCTCCCTCTCCTCTTTAATCTGCAGGACACGATGCACGGTGTGTGCATGCTTTCCAGAAAGAATTTTACAGTTTGATTCAGCTGACAACTCAACTTTTTTCCACCTTGCTTCAGACTATTTTCATGTTCAGGTATGGCTTCTGTTTTTTATGATAGAGCTCTAACTTGAATTTGTTGAATTTGATTTCAGGATGAACTGTGTTAACACACTGATTTCTGGAGGTCTTCCTGAGCACATGCAGTGATTTGTTTTTAATGAAGGGCCCAAAGATCCTGAGCATTTTGACCTGCCTGGTCTCAAGCATACAGAGATTATTCCTTATTCTGTGAATCTTGGGTTAATATTATATATTATAGATGGGAGGATCTTTAAAAGTATTATGAATTTTACAAAGAGAAAGATTTATCTCAAGTTGTGTGACAACTTTTAGACACAGTTTGTCTCAAACTGATGAACGTCTGCCAGTCTTTACATCTGAGAAGCTTCTCTTTTTATTACCTGTTGCCAGCTATCCATTGGTCAGATGCTCATCCAGTTGTTTTTACTTATTTTTCCAGGCTTTTGTTGCACCTGTTCCAACTTTATGACACGTATTTCTACCATCAGTCACACAGTGAGTTAATATTTCTATAAATGGTTAAATGTATTGTGTGCTATGGCCAACTGGAACAAAATATGCTTATAAGATCTGCATATCATTGTAATGTGTTCTTAGTCATATTTTCTTTTGGAACTTGGATTGCTTGGAAATGCATTGCTGAAAATAAGCAACCTTCTCTGAAAGAGACATCTGCATGGCAGCAAACATTATTTTCCAACAAAGAGCGGTTAGTCCTCTCATTTTCCAACGATTAAATTGTTTATTTCAACGCAGTTTGAACACATTTATATTGATATGAAACTATTTAAGGCTTTAACTATTTGTTGCAAGTTTTTCTTTTCTTTTTTTGACGCCGTATGTGAAGTAATTACAGTAAATGAATATGTGGATTTTGTTAAATAATTCACTAATTTATTTAATTGTATATTTTCATATTTCTACAGCGACAAACCTTCGTGCGGGTTTACTTCCGGGTGATGTTTACTGCAGAAAGGAAGACCATCCAGGTTCTGTTAACGAACCTCTGCTGGATGTACCACCACCACCCATCTGTCACAATCATTAAATCACCCACACCGCCGACATTGCACACTTTATCGACTATTTTAGGCCTGGTCGGACCACATCACTGGACGGACATCACAGTACGGCCGACGCTCGCGAGCTAACTGTCGTTGATGCCGGGCGGACTTCCTCTGAGCTCGAGCTTTCTACGACGAGGTTAGCCGGCTAACTTTAGCCCTGCTACTAATTTTACTTCACTGGAACAGCGCCACTGATGCGTAATTTGGATTACATGTCTTGCTTCTATACAAATATATGAATTAAACAGGTAAAAACATCTGCAACGCAGCAGTAGTTGGTGAAAATGTAAGATTTTCGGCTAAGGAAGCTAGCCATTCAAGCGTTTTTAGTTAGCCTAGTTAGCGTCGGTTGTTTCCCCCCCTTCTTCCTTGAATGATGCTAGCTAAGACCGAGATGGTCTAGAAGATGGAAAGCTGAATGTAAACGCAATTATTCTTCTGTGTAATATTTACTTTGTAGGTTTTATTGTTTTGATTCTCAAATATAACCTTAAGGTTTCTTAGAAAATCCAGTTTGAGCTTAAGGGAAGCTGGTTCAGAACCAGAACAGGCAGTGATGGAGAGTGTAACAGGCCTGCTGATGAAAGCTGCAGATGATCCCCAAACTTCAATTTAGAAATATTTTTAAAGGAAAGACAACAAAGTATCAAAAATAGATTACTGATTTGCAAATTAATTTAAAGAAATAGTGATTTTGAGATATAAAACGATAACGAAGATACCACTGATTAAAATTATTATAGGCAGAACAACCTTAAATATGAAGTTACTACAAAACTATTCAAAATTCAAAAACTATTCAAAAAATAAAAGAAGTCCTAAAAGTTGCAATAAGAATTACCAGGACAAAAAAGATGTAAAAAGAGAAACCAATTGATCAAAGTTATTAAAACCAAAGAAAGACATAAAACATCAACAGTCTCTGCAGCCCTGAGGCTCTCTGGCAGGTTGTTCCAAAGTTGAGGACCATAATGATGGAATGAGGCCTCACCGTGGGTTTTAGTTCTAACTTTGGGAACAATTAAAAGGCCGGTACAAGAGGACCTATGGACCTTATGATGATTGATTAAGACAATTGTATTGAATGCCAATCCCCAGACAAACCTAATTAAAAAATGTAATTTACACTGGAGGACATAAACAGAAAATTCATCTTTTAAAAGGTGAAACCTTCAAATTTTGGCCATTTTTTAACTTAGAAAATGTCCTTAATATTTATATTGAACTATTTGTTCAATCTGTTCATTGTTGTAACTTTACATGTAATCCTTGGGTTTCTGATTATCATTCAGTTAATTTAGAAAATTAGCTCTGTGAGTTGTTCATATTAACTCCCAGTTTGTGCTGCAATCATTTCCCTGCAGCTGGCGGTTCTTCATCCCATCCTGCCTAACATCCTCCTCAGGGGATTCACTCATTCAATCATCGTAGCTCTGTCAGTCTGCACTGGGACTGCATCGGACCGGTCTGCCACCTTTCATCAGAGGACACAAGCAGCCAAATCCAATGGTAAGCACAGCGCAGGGATCTTAGAGCTACAAACTCTGCACAGCGGGTGTGCTGCCTTCCAGTATCGAGCCAACAAGTATTCAGAGGAAGGAGAAGGTTCCCGAGCCGGGGCCTCAAAGCTAGCAATGCCCGGATCCACGCCGGCCAGCAGCAAGGCTCGGGTGTACACCGACGTCAACACACAGAAAAACCGAGAGTACTGGGACTACGATGCACATGTGCCAAACTGGAGGTAAAGTTCAGCATTGCATGTTAAATCCCTGCAGTGGTGATCAGCGTGTGTAAATCTTTTGATTACTTTAAAAAGTTTCTGCTCTTTCCAGTAATCAAGACAACTATCAGCTGGTGCGTAAGCTTGGTAGAGGGAAGTACAGCGAAGTGTTTGAGGCCATAAATGTGACCAACAATGAGAAAGTAGTGGTGAAAATCCTCAAGGTGAGATTTGGCTGCATTTTTACTTTTTTCCTTCTGTTAAAAATACGAGAAATGGCACGTTTTTCTTTTGTCCGTGTATCTGGATCGATCTTTCTTAATGATCTTTCTTAATGAATTTTCAAGTTATTTTTACTTGAACTGAAAAATCAAATATAAGGATATAAGGAAAAAAAATCAGATATTGGTTTCTTTTTTTTTTGCACAATTTTAAAATCTTTTAGTTTTGTTTTAATATTCTTTTTCAAATACATAAAAAAATGTTCATCATTTCTTTAATTTTTGTTACTTTTCTTTTTCTTTTTTACTTGTCTTGTCAGGCATTATAATAGCAGAATGTTGGTCTGGCTACTTTGATGTTTTTTCCTAATTGAAATTATAAAAGTAAAAGTAGCAAAAAGATTTTTTGTTAAATACTTTGGGCTGTTTTTCTTACAAAAATCAGCAATATCAAAGAATTACGAGAATCACAATTTAAATCGAATCGTAAAAAATCATAAAGGAATTGAATTGGGAGGAAAGCATCTCGTCCCAGCCCTACTTTTAGTGTTGCTGAGCCAATTTCTTTCTTCTGCTGTCCCCCTCAGCCTGTCAAGAAGAAGAAGATCAAACGAGAAATCAAAATCCTTGAAAACCTGCGAGGAGGAACCAACATCATTCGCCTGGTGGATACGGTCAAGGACCCGGTGGTGAGTGGAGACGCTGCGGTCATCGTGCTGCATGTCGGCATGCCAGCCGCATTAATCCAGTCATGCTAATGATCTCCACCTACCTGCTGTTGACCTAAGTTAAGCTGCGTGTTGTCCTCTCTTTGCAGTCCAGAACACCAGCGCTTGTCTTTGAGTACATCAATAACACAGATTTTAAGGTACTTGTTTGGCCAGCATCACATGCAGAACTACCACTCATGCAAAGGCACTGATATTCATTTTGAATAACATGCATAACCCTACAGTTAGTGTTAGTTGTTGTGCAGAAGCCTCACACATGTTACTGATGACTGTTTTATACACAAGTGTGATCTCTGTGGTCCACAGGAGCTTTACCAGAAGCTAACAGACTATGATATCCGTTTCTACATGTATGAGCTTCTTAAGGTAAGGTTTCTGAATTAACTGGAAGTGAACTAAGAATATTAATGATTGATGGACCAGGGTTCAATGGAGTAACTTTGGACCATTGTACAGCTGGTTAATCAATGTACCAAACAGAATATTTTCTGCCTCCAGCGTTAGGGTTAACGTTATTTCTCTGTTTTGTTTTAAATGTCAGTTTTAATATTAATAGGATTACAATCCTAAAAACACATGGAAGTTCGAGATTTTCGTGGGATCAGAGCCATATGAACTAGAAAAGCAGGATGAGAGTTTAACGTTTTTTGACCGGTGCAGCTTCCTGTCTGTGTGATGTCTCAGGCCTTGTCCGTGGGACGAGTTCAGGTGATTCTGCTACAGTCAACTGGAGTCTACAACCGCTGCTCTTGTAATACGGTGCCCAAAGTGAAAAGCTTTGCAAATGCCACCCATTTCCTTTCCGTACGAACAACTCTGAGGCATCTTATTGTACGACCCGATGTCACAATCGCCCCAGAGCTCTATCACTGTACTGGCTGTCAGTGGCTGCTCAAGTGTTGTATTGCACGCTAATTATTTAATGACTGATACAACAAGAAGTTGCAAACAAAAAAGAAAATTAAGCTGATTAAGTACAGTATACTACAATTCTGTGAGAACAACTGCATGCTTGCTTTGTGGATGTGTGCAAGGATTTCATCTGTATACCTGCCGCAATGATGGTACTCTGCCCAGCCAAATTTTTCTATTTGCCATGGACCATTCACCAAAACCATGAATCTCAGTGAATAAAAGATGTATCCACCGGCTAATTTCCATCTTAAAGGAGAACTTCGGTATTTTTCAACCTGTACCTATGTTGTAGCATGCTATATGATCATTTACTCACCCAGA
>JBBBVT010000001.1:1864557-1875801 GCA_037177035.1 Craterocephalus eyresii | reverse complement strand
GAAACCGGAAACTCTGAGTTTGTCAACTCAGAGTAACTGGTTAAACTCCGAGTTTGTTAACCCTGCTTCTTGAAATAGGCCCCTGGTCTCTTACCTAAACGTAAAAAATAAAAAATAAATAAAAGATTAATAAGTAAGAATCAATAAAAAGTATAAATAAAAATGCTTCATGGTTCTGAGACTGGAGAATGTAGCTGCTGTCAGAACCAGAACCTAGTGTGTGTAAAAGCACAAGTGCAGACCTCCCGTCAAATCAGATCAATCTTTATTTATAAAGCACTTTTTATACATGATGCATCACAAAGTGCTTTACATCATAAAAACAAGTATTTAAAAAACATTAGTATAAGAACAAAGATCAGCAGGGCACCCCTGATCATGCTGTCGTCTTCTCTTTTCACATTTATCATCAAACACACACACACACACACACACACACACACACACACACACACACACACACACACACACACACACACACACACAACAGAAACATAGAAATAAACTGCCTTTGAGTGTCTCTTTAACCGAAACAATTATGTAAAAACATCTTTTGAGCTAAATATATAAAAGACAAATGACCTGACCCCCTTCTCTTCTTCTGCTGCTTTTTCATCGTCCATGGTTTGTTTATGCTCATGCTCCATGTTTGCTCTGCCTTTTGCATATATCTGTGGCTGCACTGCAGCGCCACCTGCAGTCCTGGTGCTGATGCTTCAGCATCCTCCGTGATGTTTCCTGATACAAAAGTATTTTAAAAAACTCAATAGTTTTGTCATTGTGTGGCCTTTGATGGATTTGTGTTTGGATTCTTGTTGCAGCATTGTTTCCTAAATCCTTATAAATGTCGCCCCCCAACCTCACAATGTTTTCCAATGTCAAAGTAAAGAACTTTTTTTACACTATTATTTTACTCTTTTTTTAGACCAAAATAATTTTTTACGCTTTTTATATCACCATGTCTTACAGGACTTGTATTGTGTATCCTTGGTCCTGCAGGTTTTCACTGTTTCTGTGCTCCAGAAAATCAATAAGCACAAGGATTGATGGTTATTGGAGATACTGGGAACTTCGCCACCTTCATATGTTACAGAGTAACACTGAGAAAACCAACCAAAAACACAGACAATAGGAAAACATTTGGTATTTCCCCTTGAACCTTGCAGTGATCATTACGACAGAAATAACATCTGCCTGTCAGAGCCGAGCGAAAAAATCAGACTGCAGCTCTTAGTTACCTGAAGAAAAATGCTTTTCAAGGAGCAGAATCCTGCTGTGCACAGTGTGGAAGTAACTTGTCTCCTGTATGCTCCAGCTTTAATAAGGAGTCATGACCGTCCATTTCAAATTCCTCATTTAACCCTTTAAGCTTCGCTAAATTCCTGAGTGTTATCATTCATATGGTCGAAAAGTACTAAGGAAGGTTAGTGTGATGGATAGTTTACCCTTTAGGTGATCCACGCAAGTTTTCCAGACATTTCTATCCCGTCCTGGAGGTTTACAATCCAGCCACAACATGTAGTTTATTCAGAGAGTCTAACTGGTAAATCCACGAGTGATCCATAATATCATTTATCACATTTTCATCAGAAAAAAGACTACTGTCATTACTCTGATACAGACATCTTTTTAAATCTTCTTAAATTGAGAGTGAAGTCCAATGAGGAGCAGCAAACGATCAACAGGCGAGCAGGAAGTTCTTTATGTCTGAAAAGAAGAAAAAGGCAAATTCATTTAAAGCATTACACCGCACAGTGCATTAGAACAGAAGAGTAAAAAATAAAAAGATAAAATGAAATAGAAGATAAATAAATGTATAAGCAAGATTAGAAAGGAGAAGAGATTTAAAACAAGATCAAGTTTAAAATACGAGCTTAAATTAAAGGGTCCAGATGTGGACTTTCAAGTAAAACTGTGTAAATGCAGCAGAGAACAGGAGACGTAAATAAACTGAGAGTTTCTGGCAGTTTGTTCCAGACCTGTGCAGCATAGAAGCTGAACGCAGCTTCTGACCCTGGGAGCTGATAAGATACCAGATCCAGAAGACCTGAGCGGTCCGCTGGGTTCAAACTGTCAGAAGGTCACTGATGCCCTTTGGTCCTAAACCATTCAGAGCCTCACAGAGCAGCACCAGAACGTTAATCTCTGATAGACAGCCGGTGTAAAGACCTCAGATCTGGACTGACGTGGTCTACTTTCCTGGTCTTAATGAGGACTGGAGCAGCAGAGTTCTGCATAAGCTGCAGTTGTCTAAACGATATTTTTGGTAGACCTTTCCTGGCTCTTGCGGGGTGAATGTGTTCCGCCTTGCTTCACATTATTCATCTGGAACCACTCCAGAAGCTTTGCTCTCCGAGGGCGTGGTTGTATTAAAAATCCTTGCATCTGATTGGAGCAACCACGTGTCTGTCATTTTGATCGCACACTACTTCAACCACTCGCAGCGACAGGAGCCTGTGACGTGAATGAAAAAGAAAAAAACAGAACTGCTGTCATGTTGAAAACAGACCAACAGCGTTGGTAAATGATCGATGTCGTCTGCAGAATGGAATCCAGGCTTCACCTTTAGAGATACTGTTAACAAGGAAGCGACTAAAGATGAAAGCATGGAGCAGGTTTTCCACGTCCTGCTGGGACATCAGATCGTTTAACCTCGACATATTCCTAAGGTGATAGTAGGCCTACTTTGGGTTTCCCATGTGTTTGTCAGAATTTAGGTCAGAGTCCATCACTAGACCCAGACTTCTGGCCTGGTCGCTGGTTTTTAGACGCACAGACTGAAGCTCAGTGAAACTCATTTGATCGCTTCTCTTTGGCTCCAAAAACAATCTCTTCAGTTTTGTTTTTGTTCACCTGAAGAAAGTTCAGGCTCACCCAGTCATTAATCTCTTAGAAAAGCACTTTTGTGAGGATGGAAGGTAAATAGTAGCATAAATAACTGTAAAAAGTGTAAATATTTGAATAGCTTAATGCCTGCTTGAAATCCTTTATTGTGCTTTATCTGTGGATAAATTAATTTTCAATCATTTTAGCCTCATAATCTGACCACGGAGGCCTACCTGAAAACATCACGTCTTATGGTGGCTGGGGTTAAAAGCCCTCTACATGTTTTTTTACATAAAAGAAATGCATCTCAGAGCTTTAAAGGTTAAATAGCCTTAAATGTGTGGACATCAACCAGCTAACTGCTTTCTCATGCTAGCTTCTAGCTTAAAGCTTAGCATCCAACAGCTGTTTACCTGCTTTGAGTTTCTTCTACTTGTCGGAAGCACTGATGGCAGCTCATAAACGCGTTAGCTGTATTAATATTATTCTGATGTTGTGATGTGTGGGGATGTTCAGGTGAAGTTTCCCTGCAGGATTAGAGCGAAGCATCATTTGACTAATCAGCCTTTTTCTGCACACTTGGAAGCATGTCAGCCGCTGCCTTTGATGTTGGTACTTTTTTTTTTCCTCAGCGTTGGTGGAGGCGGAGTAGGCGTGGGGCTTGATTTGCATACAAAGCTATTCTCGCCTCCTCTTTGTTCTTGCACAGAGCGCAGAAAAAGTAATTGTCTTCATCAGCCGGTCGTGTTTATCTCCTTTCGTTGGGTGAAGATTTGGTGTGACGGCGGAAAATGCAGAGTGGAAATTTGTTGTGCGGGATTAGAGCTGAAGATGGTTGCATTGTTCTGCCGGGGCCGCGCTGAGCGCCGCACCATGATGCAGTCAGACGATGATGTTGGGAGAGATATCCATTAAACTGCAGAAGGTTTAAGTCCCTGCTTTGCACGTTCAAACACGGCATTGTTGTGGGAAAGTCGGCCGTGGAGGCAGTTAACTAAACTAACTGTTTAAAATCTTGCATGTTCACATAGTCTATTCAAATGAGATTCAGAAGCTCATTCAGAGTGACTTTCATCAGAAACACCTGGAGCACAGCTGTAACTGGAGGCAGATGCTCTGATGAGTCCTCTGGAGGAGATCTGCTGCACACAGTTGCACCGCGTTGCGATGCTACAGCGTCCACCAGCTAAACGTCAAGTCTTAGGTGTGTGCTTGCTCCCTGAAGACTCTCAAACCAAAAGAAAAATGAAAGGCTGGTCTGCAGCTTCTGTCTGTGTGAAGCCATCAGAGAGCCTCACATGATGCAAAGATGCTTGTTTTTCTATCAGATTTTCTCTCCGCTTTCATCCATGGACGGTTTGTTTCTGGTATAACTTGTGGTTGGGGTCAGTTACTGACCTGGTCCGGCCCCGACTCCCACACAGCAGCTCTCCACAGCCCACAACTCAAAGGAAAGGAAACTTACAGCGAACCAACTTAAAAAGATGACAAAGCAAATTAATGTCTCAGATGATCACCTTACCCAAACTCAAAAATGTCAACTAGAAGCCCTCAGAGCCAGATGAGGACCATAGACTGTAAAATAAATAAACCAAACTTAAAACCAGGTGAGCCACAGGTTTCTGCTGGGCTGAACAGAAGCTCAGTGGCAGGTTCCCCCCATCGCCATCTTGGTACTGTCACGAGTCTTGAAAACCCAAAAATAGCCGTCGAGGAGGCGCTGGGAGGGGGGCTGTGAGTGTGGGGAGGGATGATTGACACCCATCAAACTCTGAGCTATGAGTTAACAACGGAGACAACGGGAGCTAACCAGCTAACAGAGGAAGATTGGCTAAAGATAAGTCACTGTTAGAAAAACGCGGTTGTGCTACGCTTGACCTCGTTTTCCCGGATATCTGGCACCTGTCAATCAAAATGACACGCCTCTAATTGTTACATAACATCTAAACGAATGAGTTAAAAATATTTTTCCTCCCCCCACAGTTGTCGTGAAGGCCAACCTGACCTTTTAATGCTAAAATGTTTTTTTTTAACCAGGCTGTAAACATGTTTCATTCTGCTGAAAAGTTGGCCTGTTTAACACAGGAGTCTATGTGGAATTGCTCTGTTTTGCAGCAGCACCTAGTGGAGGAGGGGGGAACTGCAGCCTTCATGTTTCTAAGCCGGAGGTTGCTGCTTGACATGCACTTAACCCAATGGTCATGTGACCATGAACAGCATGATAAGAAACCCTGGATCATAGCAGCCAATGTGTGGAAGTGTGCAACTCGTTCTCATAGTCTGAAGTTTCTTCTGTTGGTTATCATAGAAATGATGCAAAATTTCCTCTAGTTCTGTTGATCCCTTTAGTGTCAAGGCCAGAGGAAGATCTGAAGCGAGGTTAGTGGCAGTAAGAGCCCCTTTAACACCACCTGCCGCTGCATAAAATGCTGCACATTCAGTCCAGTAAAAAAACACCAAATCATAAAAACATAAAGCTCAGGAGATAAATAAAATGTGATTTAAAAATAATTAACTAAATAAAAATAGAAAAAGACACAGCAAAACCAATAAAGGCAAATAAAGTTTCAGGTATTTGTTATCAGAAAAGTATGTTTTACACAGCGTCATATTGTGAATAAGCGGGGAATCCGTCTGCAGCACGAGTGCCGATGTGATGTAACACAATCATGACAACCGAGTGCGATCCAAACAAAGAGATTCCGGACTTTCTGAGCCGATGAGGCGCTGCGGCCGTGACGTAGCGTGAACCCGCTGAACCTCTGCAGCATCGTTTCATCTCCGCAGCCTGCAGCTCTTTAAAATTTAAAGCTAAACTGCACAGCTGAGATCAAAGCAGGTGTTTCCTGACGGCATGATCTGCTGTCAGTCTTCAGCTCGCCCTGCTGCTGCTCCGGCGTACAGGCCTTATCGGGATCCTGACATCTCCTCTGGAGGCTAGAGTCAAGCATCTGCAGCTTATCGCTCCAATCTTCTCTCTGCAGGAGCTGTCATTACACTCTGACACCACAGACACATGAAAACCCCTTTTTTATGTATCTGGCTCAGTCGAGTGTCTTCATTTGTGTAATCAGATGGTTTTGCTTCTGTAAGAATACAGCAACGTGATACACGTCTTATATTAGTCTCATTTTCTTTGTGAATCATAAAACTAATAACTGCTGGGATGTTTTATCTTGAAGCATTTGAGATTGTAAATTCGGAAACTGTGATGGGATATGACAAAAGAAAGCTAATGTTGCTTTAGGCATCTCTGCAGCACTGGTCAGGTGTGGAAAGGGTTTAAAGTTGGGAAGTACTTTAAATGCATTAGAGGTTTTCAGGGTTTCTGAAGAGAATTGAGGGTTTTGATAGATTCTGTAGCAGCTTCAAAGTCTTTAAAGGCATCTGAAAGGTTTAAAGGTGGATGATGGGCTTTGGAGGGCTGCAAACTACGAGTGCTTTAACTGAAGGGTGGTCACTGGAGGGATCACATGTCTGAGAATAAGTCCCTGTGCTGCACTGCTGCTGCTGGCTGCATCTAATGTGTAGTTAAAAGTCTTTGTTAAGTTTTTTTGTAGTGTGTTTTTATAATATTAGAATAAAAAAACATGTATTAGGGAATTAGGATTGCATTCAGGACAAAAGTCATTTTGAGATCTGATTCCAGAAAATTGTTGATGCAGTTAATTTGCTTTGTAACGTTGTTTACTCCACATGAACATGTTCTTGTCAGCGCTCACAGAAATCCTAAATATCACCATAAAAATACTATTCCCCCCATTAGACCATTGGCAATAATGCGAAATAATTAAACAGTCTGGCAGTGATAAACAGCAATTTGACAGTAAAAAAATATAATAGCTTTGAATAATGCACATTACAATAATTGATTCTAAAACATTTTTACTCAGCTGCACATGGAAACACCTGAACTTCTACAAACTCCTCAATTATCGCTAAAAAGTTTTTACATTCTCATGAGGTCGATATAGAAGTAAACGGCAATTCTGAGGGAAACGCGAAACACTTTTTTCATATTTCCGGCGTACTCTGAGCAAGTTGACGGTTTGCAAAGAGCGCACGAAACGCCACAAGAGGTTCAATGACATCACGCAGCTCATTAAACGTATCCCGAGTCATTTTGAATCCATATTTCGTCTCGTTTGCGTACAAACTTTGCCTCTTAAATATTAGCTGTTGTTTTCATACTCTGATGAGGACAGTAGTATTATCAAACAGCTGTTCCACAACGCTAAATGTTTCGTATTGCCATCCTCCGCTAAGAGGAGTCTCCAGATTTGATGAGAATTATGGCTTATGCACTCATACCTGCAAAATACAGCTGAACTTACATTAGAATCTCTTGTTTTGTGAAAACCACAGCAACACTAATGATTTGGTTAACGTTGCAGGATGTGCGGAAAGTTGATTTGAGGCCATGATGGAGGAATCCAACTTGGAGCAAAATCTGAAAACGGGACAAACGAAAAATATCTGAACTTCAAAACCATTTCAAACAAAATAAAATAAAAACAATTGTGTTTATTTATACATAACTACAGTGAGGCAGTGTTGAAGCCAGTTTCTACATTTATCTGTTAGCATTTTAATGTAAATGTAAGTTTGGCAGTTATGTGATAGATGCTGGCAAAAAACATTAATTAGCCTCAATTACTTTATTCCTGGACACCTGATCATAAAATTCTTAATGTAAGGCTTGAAAATATCAGAAACTTCATAAATACAGAGGATAAAGTAGGTTGTGGCAGATTTGGTCCGGTTCTATGATAAGGCACCTAAATCAGCGTCTCTCAGCAAGATTATACCAAACCTGGATTTTAAGTATAGAATGAGTAATAACTTTGTTTATGTGTTAATACATATTTTTTAAAAAGCGCATTAATGCTTCCATTATAATAGCTCAATAAAAAAAATTCATATGGTATCAATGATATAGTTCTATATTTAGTTGGGATCAGATTGATACTGAATCTTGTTGTATGTGCAACTCTAGAAATGGAATGCAGCCCTCATTAATGTGCATGAACTGAAATATTTAATTACAAACATCAAGTCATGACATGACAGTATTCAGCGATGAAGTTGCTCACTCTGTATCTGTATTTCTGTGGCTTCAGATTTATGGCGTCATTCCTCTCCTGGTATCGTATCGCCTCCTGAACCTGCTGTGAAATGCGTGACCTCTCCTGCCCTTTGAATTAATCTACTACAAACCTTTTGCTTCACCATTATTTTAATGATTTAAAAGGGTCTTTGTAGGTTTGACGCCCCCCGACAGATATCCAGTTTCCTCAAAAAACTCCTCAAAGCAGCAGGGAGTCCTTGAGTTTCTAGTTAAAATATGATAATAGACCAATTTAAATCAGTGTAGGAGCTCTTTGCCTTGTTTTCCCCGAAGCGTTCACGTTCCTGCTGTGATGCCGACGCAGTGAACACACTGACGCACAGCGGGCCCCCCGCCTGCCTCCCAGCTTCACGCCGCCGCAGCAGAGATCACTTTAATCTGAGTCTGACGGATTCCAGCCGCTTCTTTCAGCCAATCACTGACTCCTGTCATTCTCTTTGCTTAACACATGAGAGTTTATAAGATTAAAAAAACATAATAAATGTTTCATTATCACGTGGATACAACTTTTGATATATTTTTGTAAACATGCTTTTGTAGTTTTTCTCCACCAAGTCGGAGAGCAGGACTCAGAGAGCAGAGAAATTAGAAAAAATGACATTTTAAGAACTAGTCAAACTATCAAAGGAAAAACATGACTTCTAACTTCTTTTGACACAGTCTGCTCTGATTGTCTTTTATCATTTATTGTAATTTATCCGCCATTTATCCGCCTATCTGTGCTACATATTGGAAGTCTTTATGCAAACATAGTAGCTGAGAGGAACTAGGGATAAAGAAATGAGAACTGTAGCCACCAGCCACGCCGGTGTTACAGCAAAATCTGTGACCCGTCAGAATGCCAGCGCTGTGACGCTTTACTGCAGATCACCGTGCATATTTTACGGTCGCAGCAATGGTCCTTCTGTAAACATCCAGCTCCACAGCAGCTGCTGATTCCAGCTAACGCTCCTGCACCTTAGGTCTCTGTGCTCCTCGCTGATCTCATTTTCACATCAAGCTCTAAACACAACTGATGTTTGCTCACCTGCTCATACGAAAAAAGCATCTGTTTTCAGTCCCAAATAAAGCTGAAGCTGCCTCCATGATATTCTATAATATCATCAGGGGATGCTGCTGGTAAATTCTTTTTCCTCTCAGTGACACTTTAGGCAGCTTTCTGTGATGCTGGGTCGTTTGCTGTCTGTCGAAGGATCCAGTAAACAGTACTGAATGAACCAGGACTATGTTCTTCCTCCTGTGTTGGAGCTGCTGAGGACACACATGCAGCGTCCATGACATCACATCCGTAGGACTGCGCGGGAAATTCGGGCCCTGAACTGCAGCGTATTATGCAACACAAACGCTAAACAAGGCAACAGAGAGATATGTGGTTGGGCTCCATTTTTTTGATTTTTAACGCTTCATCAGCCGTAAATCACTGGACCTGCATGTTTATTCTTTCCCTAGACCTTTTTAAGTTTTTTTCCTCAGGATTTTAAGAAAACAAAAATACTAATTAGCTTTACAAGCTACTGCATGTCAGAAAATAAAAGAAATATCTTCCACAATCACCACAAGCACATGGAGGAGATGCAGCCATCTTGCCCTGTGAAGGTGAGACGATGTTAGAGCGGCGGGTGATGGATGATAAAGTTTCTGCCATGTTTTACTCCGGCAGGTCTGAGCTGGTATTCTTAGACTGACCTGTAAAACACACACACACACACACACACGTGCACGCACACACAGCTCTATCTGTGGATAATAATTCCTCTGAAGGAGGTCGGTGTGTCTCTTTACTCATGATGGATTAACTCTGGAGGCCGCGCTTGCCTTTGTAACTTTCAGCAAAGTTAAGCAGAGCGCGGGTGAAAGTGATGTTTCACTTTGCTCGAGGACTCTTCTTTATTTTCGTCTCCTTCACCTTCAGGAGCTCGGCAGCTTCTCACAATGATTCCCTCTTGTTTTCCTCTTGTTGTGGGGAATCAAAAACCATTGATGGCACAAAGTGAGAACAAGCCGGAGCGTTAATGAAAGGACAGCAGAAATTTTCAGGCCTGAAGTGAGAAAACTTTGCTAAAGATAAAAAAAAGTAAAATAATTTGGTTTTTTGACAATAACAACCAAAGCTGAGGTTTGACCTCTCAGGAAACAGTTGTTGGGTTTTCACTGACTCTTTTTAAAGTCGAGGTCTGCCTGGGTGTCAAAACTCATAGACATCTCCTGAAAAGAAAAAACAAATTATCTTCTAAGAATAATGAAAACTCCACATTTTCCCCTGTTTTAGTGCAAAGAGGATTATGGTGATGACATATCGAGATGTTCCTAATGGGCTAAACGTTTTGTTTTACATATTTACTGCATACATTTAAAAATAAAATGTGTTAACTTTGAAACTGTATATATAAATGTAGAGTTAGCTGGAAAAAAATCCATAATGAGTATAAATTTGCTCAATGATAATTTTACCACAATTCAAAAACAATGTGATGATTTTAATGAAATTTTGATTTATTAATACTTTTGTAAGTTTCAGGTTTACTAGAGCTTGAGTTTATGACAATAATGTCTGTGTCTGTTATTCCATTCAGACATCCAATAAAATCAAAGCTTGTCCTCGTTAATATTCTCGGTGTCACCTCTCCTCCTCCTTCACCTCTCCCTCCTGCTCAAATTAACCTCAAATTGGCTGCTCGCCCGCCTGCCTGGGGAGGTGAATTAACTTGGGGAAATTGAATTTTTTTGGTCTGTAATATTTCTGTCTGATCAGCTGATGGTTTGTGGGCAACATGAGGGGAAGGCGCTCATCACCTGGAGAATAATTTGCTTTTTAATGAGCCTGCAGTCACAAAGACCTCAGGTCATAAGGAACCAATGTGGAACAAATGGTTGAGAGTTTATGGTAATTAATTTAGTTTGTTTTAAAGAGTAACTGTGATTTTGATCTGTTAGTTGCTGTAGACTCACCTCAGTCCTGACCAGCTGGAGACTGACACTGAACATTAGGGGTGGGGGGATTTTTTATTTCAAAATTTTGAAATAAGTATTTCTTTATTTCTTTTTTCAAATAAATGCAATTTTTTTCAATAATTTTCTAATTTAATTTTTATGATTATTTTTATTTATTTTTTTACTTGTCTTGTCAGACATTATAGTAGCAGAATGCTGGTCTGGATACAGTGTTGTTTTTCCTAATTGAAATTAAGAAAAAAATGTAGCAATAAGATGTAAACTCGTGACGGTGCCAAGATGGCGGAGGAAGGAACCGCCCAATGTGCATCACTTCAGCTCAATAGAATCCTATGGGT
>JBBBVT010000001.1:1845756-1856201 GCA_037177035.1 Craterocephalus eyresii | reverse complement strand
GTAAAAGTAAAAGTATTCCAAAATAAATCTACTCACACAAGTACATTTTTTTCAAAAATTTACTTAAGTAAATGTAAGGGAGTAAATGTAATTCGTTACTACCCACCTCTGCCGTTCACACATAAACTAATAAAAACCCAACATTTTCAGAGATGTTGCTGCAGCTGTCCCCCCCCGGATCAGAGACAAAGATAGAACTTACTCGTGTGTTTCTCAGTGTGTGATGGATGGAGTGTGGAGCTCAGGTAATAACTGCCATGATGGATTCTCACCTGGCCTGGCGAGCTGCACCTCGATCAAGGATGATGAAGGTATGTTGAAGCTCTGGAGCTGCAGTTCTGACTGCACGAGTCCTGGCAGATATTAATGAGATCCCCCCTGCAAATCGAGCTAAATCCCACCTCTCCTCTGCTCATTGGCTAACAATGCCTTCACTTAGACACAGCCATCAACCTGCAGCTCGCTGTTAAACAGAATATTTAAGAATTGCACTGTAATTAATGAGAAGTATTCATTCTTTTTTTTCATTCATTTTTGTCTTCCTGTGTTTTCTGGAACCGAGTCACTGTGTGACTGAACAGAAATGACAGTAGTTAGAAAGAATCCTGGAAATCCTGGACCAGGTCTGAAGCCTCTTACCGGTGAGATGCATTCAGACCATGTTCTTCCATCAGACACCAAACTGGATCTTTTGGCTAAGGATGAGCAGCAACTCTACTCTGAGCCCCTTAAAACTCATTTGGGGATTTTATTCTTTGAACAAAGATGAGAGTTGGGACATAGAGTAGTTCCTCAGTTCATTCCTGTCAGCTCCTGCAGCACTTTGGGTCAGCTGGAGGCTTTTTTTCCCAAAGCCACCAATAACAGTCTAGGACTAAAATGATAAACCCATGGACTGCATTTCTACGTCAGTCTGAGATAGGATATTGTGAATTATAACAATAATGTGCAGGTTAGTTAAAGAAGGTTATCGTAGAAACAGTTTTTATATGTTGGTTCAGAACTCTGATCCAAACATCTAAATTTCTCCACAGTTAGGAGGCAAAAGCAGTGCAATCCAGATTAACTGGTTTGTAATCATGCTTCTGAGAACTTTCTGTACAAAGCAAAAAACTGCTTCATAAGAAATAAGAAGTTTAGTCACCCCCGGGCCTCTATGGCTATGTCCACACTGCAGCTCAATTGCAATTTTTCTCCCAGATGTGACACCTATTACATGTTTTCTTTGACAGTCTGAATGGCACATCTGATTTTTTAAATATCCAAGCTACACCACTCCATAGGTGGTCCTTAATCGGATACAAATCAGGATTATCAGTTATTTCTGCTCTACTGGATAATATTGATAAAAAGGTAGAACTAATATTGATGGGCCCAAATACAGAACCTTGCGGAACTCCCAAAACGTCTTCAACATTGTCATTCACAGCAAAACAAACAACAAAGTAGAAAATAAAATAATAAATACCAGTACATGGCTCAAAGCCACCAGTTCTTGCGCCTGATTCCCATTTTTAGTTGACGCTGACATAAATCTTTCACATCAGATCACTTTTGTCCCCAAGTCAAAAGCTCTTGATGAAAAATGAAGCCTCAAGTGGGTCAGAGCTGCTCAGACAACACTCACAGAGCAGCATCGGATTTAAGCGAGGTTGGCCGAAATATTTTGTCACCCTTTGGTTTGTTCACGGTGAGGATAAGATTCCAAGGAACAACATCAGCAACTGGTGAAAATGTTCAACACGTTTATCTGAGCTCAGCTGGGAGGGTTGCAGCCTGCGGCCTTTGCAGGGCAGGACTCTCCTCTGGGAATGAGGAAGGCAGCCTCTCGCTATGTCTGCCGTCCTGTTTTTAGCTGGAGATGCTGCCGTGATTTATTCAGCCTCTGCTGCCGCTGCTCAGGTGAACGTCGGCTGTGACAGCAGGATGAATGAACGGCTGTCACGCCTGCTCGCTCACACACATGGAAAGGTTTATTTTAGGCTGCAAGCAGAACAAACTGGGGAAACTGTTTTTATTTGCAGTGTGTAGACACTGAGGTGTGCCAGCTGAGTGCTTCTTTTAAACCTGAGCAGGGTTGAAGTGTCAGTCGGAGCTTAAGTCTGACTCACAGAATGTCAACTCTTAGTTTAAGCCTGCTGATTAATTCAGAGTCAGACGGCTTGATTTGTTTTATTTATTTATTTCTTTACAGCATTTTACAGGGATTTTCTTGGATGTTTGTCCACTGGTTCCACCCAAATATGTTCCAAACTGAGCATTGTTTGTAATGCCTTTTGTACCCTGCTTTAACGTCTCTAATGTCCGTATGCAAAGCCTTAGGTGACATCACTGTCCCCTGGGATTGAATTGGCACGAAACATTTAACTTTCCACAGGCCACAGTGAAGTGAAGCAGCCATCATGTCCAGTTCCTACCGTACAAGTCTGTGGGGGAAGTCTGTGGGGGTTGCTGCAGATGCTGAGCAGGTTGTTCCATCTTCATTTGATGGCACAGCCGTTTTCCAATACATGAGAGTCAGATTGTGAAAGTGTGCTTTAGGGAACGGAAAACTTGACTGTAAAAAATATGGACAAACCTTCCGCCTCATGACCCGCAGGTTTCTTAAGAGCTGAAAAGAGGCTCGCTGGGATGTTCCAACCTTCGCCATCTAGGCAGCACCACGAGTCTCATCACTCCCAAGAAATACAACAATGGACAACAGGAGCCGCTGAGAGGGGACAGATGATTGAGACCCATCAAACTCTGAGCTGCTTGTAGCTACAAGCTAACAAAGCTAATGAAAGTTGGTGGCTAAGCAAACAGGAGCTAACCAGCTAAAGTTGGGTTTATACTTGAGAGTAGACTGCGTCTGAGGGGTAACGGCTTAACCACCTTAGCCTTTGCCTAGGTCCGCAGAGGCTCAACACGCACCTCTTCCAGACCTGACTGCAGCTGCTACACGGATGCAGAAAGATGTGGAAGTTCTCCCCTGTGATTGGTCAGATTGTGATACTAGTTTCCGCATATCTGACTACCTTTTTAACTGCGGGTAAAAGTGAAATAAAACTGCACTTTTCCAGATCTGACAACAGTTTACGTCACTGATCCTGCAGCTGCATTGGTGATTTGTGGCACAAAATCCACTGGATGCCAGTAATGACTCACATGTTAAATTATCGGACTGTGCAGCTCATCCAACAGCTGCTCTTAAAGACTGATCACTGCATGGAATCAATAAATTGTAAATATTTTTGTTAAAGCACTGAAAAAACGTCGCCTGGCGGAGTTTATTGACTGGTACCAGCCTGTCGCTGCCTGCAGATCCGGAAAAGACACAGTAACCCGGCACGTTCACCTATGCGCGAGTATAAACCCACCTTAAGGGAGGTAGGCAGGCTAAAGCCAAGGCACTGATAGAAAGCTATAAACCATGGTTGTGCTACCCTCTTCCTCCTTTTGCTGTATATCTGACACGTGTCAATCAAACAGACACACCCCTAATTATGAATTTCCAGAGTAAATAATATAAACTGATGAGTTATAAGTAAATTCCCTCCCACAAAATTATCATGACCTATTAAAGCTAAAATGTTTTTGAACCAGGCTGTAAACAGGTTTAATTCAGCAGTCAAGTTGACCTTTTTGACATGGTAGTCTATAGAGATTGGCTCCGCCAGCCCCGAGTGGAGGAGGGGAGAACTGCAGTTTTCTGCACTTCTGCATAGGCTTCACATTTTTCTGCCAGAGATTGCCACTTAGTCCAGACCTGAACCCCATGGAGAATCTTTTGTATGTGCTGGAGGTCAAAAATTCCCTTTATCAACACAATATCTTTCTGAAAAATCAAAGCATGACTTAATGGAAATCGATCTTTTGACTGCAGAAGCTTCTAGAAATGATTCCACATAGAAGCTTCTGGAATCATAAATAAACCCGGTAGTATCTATCTTTGTCCCCTTAGCAGGATAACACAACACAGCAATGAGAATAACAGGAGAATTGCACAATAATGAGGAGAACAATAACACAGAGAGAGAAAGAAACAATAAATTGCTGATCTCAGACCAGGAATACCCCGCCGACCGGGGTCTAAATGGAGATGTTAAAGTGCAAAATGCCCTTTTAACATGCAGAAACATGTTCATGTTGAATCCTGGAACAAACTGTCGCATTATTCAAGCTAGTAGTCAGAATGGCTAACATGATGATGACAGAGGCTGGTGTCCTTTTAAACATTTATTTTTGGAGCTTGTTCAACGTGATAGGTCAAAAAAGGAAACAGCATGAAACCAGTGTTTTCTTCTATACTGTAAAAGTCTCCAGGTTAAACTCAACCCCCAGCCTCAGCCTCCCCACCCTTTAATCCGCAGCTTGGTTTACAGCTACATGACATAAAGAAGTCAGGGAGAGGCCCAACGTATTAAATATTTTAGGCAGAAGTCTCATTTATTCACTTTCCACCTCACAGTCTCATAAAAAATATGCTTCACGTTTCTTATGTCTTAATTAATTCCCTGTGATTTCTCCCCTTCTGTGCTGTATTTTCCTCTCTGTCTTCCCCAGTCACATCTTTCCTCTTCCACCATATTCCTCCAGCTCACATTCCTCTGTTTATTTCAGCTGCCTTGCAGCAAGGATTCGGATAAATGGATTAACTTATCGTCTACCAGTTTAGAGCTCCTAAACTCAGCCTGACGGCCCCCCTGAAAATTGTAAAGATGGATGCCAGAGAGGCTCCATTCAATACTTGTTAAATTCATTTCCCCTGTTTATTAGTGTGAGGGATGCTGATGTTTAAAGCCAGAGGAGCTGGAAGGCTGAAGGACCAGGGAGAAAAACGAAGCACAAATTCATATTTGCTGCAGCGGGAGCAATTGGGATGCATAAAGGAAGTGCATTTTTAAATACAGAGGGCTCTGTGGTTTAAAGGACATGTTTGTGCACTTAAATCTGTCAAATCTGCCTGATCTCATTAGATAGACTGTCAACTAAAAAGGTGAAATCCTTCTGGTCTACATCACTGATGTCAATCACATCCTTGCAAATACTTGAGAACATGTACATTAAAGAATTTCATCTGTTTCTTTCTGGAATATTTTAAATATTTGAAGATATTTTTGCATTAGATGAAAGGTTGTCTCCTCCTCGGTTAGGATGAAATAACTCAGAATTTTAGTTTTTATTCATTCTGTCTGGGTGCTTGCTGTTGAAGAGGTTTCATCAGTCACTCAGGAGCTTATGTTGGGCCTAGTTATAGTTTCCATCTCATCTTTGGACCCCTGATCTGAGCTGTGTGACATGGAGCATCATCTTGCTGGAAGCAGCATCAGAAGTTGCTCCACTGGGCTCAGAGAGGATGGACATGATCAGCAGTGATGCTCAGGTAGGCTGGAAACAGGACAAAATGTCCGCCAAACCACTGCAATGGGCTCCAGATTAACTCTTTGTACTGGTACACACAATTTTATCTATTTATTTTTTTACTTTTTAACTATTTTTATTCATAAAGGGCCAGGGCATATTGATAAACATGTACATGTCAGCATGCACGGTTATAGCCAAGGCTAATTTCCATTTTTAGTCTTTTAGCAGACCAGAGCCTGCAGGACAACCCAGTACAAACAAATGAAAACAAGCAAGCATCAGTGCACCAGCAAAACTTCCCCAGCATCTCTGAGCTCCTCCTTTTTGAACATTTTAAGGACTGTTGTTTGATCATTATCTATATGCACTGATGGCTAAATTACTGTGAATAATAATGATATTCAGGAAATCGTTTAACTTTATTTGAAGCAACTATATTGAGAAGAAGAAAAAAAAAGAACTTTAAGTGCTCACTATGGTTTTCAAACTTTGAAATGGATCACGGAGTTTTGCAGCTTCTGGCTCATTACCCTCTGAACTTACATTACTGTCATTTAGCTGACACTTCTATCCAAAGTGACTTACAATTGAGTTTGACCAGCGCCGCTGGAGGCAGTGAGGGTAAGGTGTCTTTCCCAAGGACACAACAGGTGACTGAGGTGGGAGTGGCAGGATTCGAACCACCCTTTGAATCACCCTTCACATCGCTGAATGACCCGCCCTGCCACCTGAGCCTCCTGTCCCTGACCGTTGATCATGAGAATGATCTATTTGGACTCGAGTCTTTGTGCCAGTTTTTTTAAAACTTAAATGGCAGCCTCTCCGTTAGCTTGGTCGACCGTGTTTAATATTTTGTCTGCAGAACTTCTGCAAGCCAGCCTCCAGGTGCAGCTTAAGCACACAGGGCTGCTCTCATTTTCTGGTGACATGTTTTCACACCAGCCCCTCTTTGTTGCGGTGGTGTGACAGCATTTAAAGCACATCGGAGAAGAGAACTCTGATGACGAAGGCAAGCAAGACATAAGCACAATGTAACTGTTAAGTTCACGCTGGGAAAGATAATAAGGAAAGAAAACCTGCAAACAACAATAAGGTCTGGTAAAAAGCCTTATTGCTACTTTAACCTCAATTGTTGTTTGTGGCCTGACATTTGTTGTTTGTGCAGCAGAACGAAACCACACTAGAAATTTGTTCTAAACCCTGCATGTCCACACCTGAATAGAATGGACCATTGTAACTTTTTTTTCTTTTTATTCAATTTCACCATTTTTAAAAAGATTTGAGTTTTTCTAGTTTCACTTCTATAATTCCAAGTCCCCTTAAAAGCTGCAGAGTAGCTTGGTTTATTTCTGAGGAGGACCATATCAATTACTATCAAGACTTTTAGTTCTCACTCCATGTTTGTTTATTTCAATCAATACACAGCAATCTGTCTCAATGGGACTTTTATCAGTTCTTCAGGGTGGAAACTTCTGGATCTGATGATTCTCACATCAGGTTGTTTGACATAGTCAAACTTTTGATTGAAATGAAAAATAATGTTTCCCACTTTTTCCCAGGAAAGAGTATTTAAAGTATTCATTCATCATTACAAGTGTAGAGCACATAAATATTTCACATGGTGAACATGACCCATTAATTCTGCCCCAAAAAACTTGATGTTCGGACTACGTAAGTTTCATTATGGTCCATATTTGGCCCTGAATCATTCACTTAGTTTTATTTGTTTGCTGAAACTCAGTGACAAAAACATGGCCCACAATTTATTTTTTTTTATCCTTGTTTATTAATTTTTGTCCTGATGTATGGCATTGCATGGAGGACCAGGAATGTCAGTGAGAAATCATTACAGTGATTTAATGAGAAAATAATGAAATAATTTCATTATCAAATAAAATTTCATGTTTCACAATTAATTCATGTACATAGAAACCAGATTACAAAGTCTTTTTTATTTACACGTTTTAAATGGAAATATTAATTGGTTTTAACATGTGAAGCACTTTTAATTGCCCTAGCATGAAAGGTGCTTTATAAAACTTGATTGAATAAATAAGTAAATAGATTAATAAATATCATCATAAATTCAGCCCAGCAAAGGGCATTAGTAGTAAATAAGCTATAATCTATGGCGTGAGCAATAATTCTTTGGGTAACTATGTACAAAGCAATGCCATTGTAATTATAAATAAATAGATAAATAAATAAATGAGTAAATAAATACATGAAATTGATCAATTCATTTTTAAATCCCATGATTTAAAAATACATTTTCAAATCCCATCGCAGAATAAAGTTAATAAATTTGGTTATGAATACATTTCCATTTCATACATTTAAAAAAGTAATTCTCTTTTCAATTTCCCTTTTCTGAGGCTGATGAGTATTTCCATTTTTAGGACGTGTACGGTCGACACTGTTAGCTAGCTGTTGGCTAGCTGTTGGGTGTGGGGTGCAAGTGTGAATCCTGAACCAATGAGAGAGCTGGAGTGGCACTTGGAGCAGCTGTGATTGGTTAACCTTGGTTTTCACTGAAATTTGGGCCCAGAAGGGTCACACAACTGCTATATGGATGGTAAACCACTGCAAATTGCAGCGGAGAAAATAAAGTGAATATAGAAAAGGGAATTACTTTTTTAAATGTGTTAAATGGAAACTTATAACCACATTTATGAATTGTGTCATTTGATTCGGCTTTTAGAAAAAAAAACCTTAAAATGCATTTTCTAATCACAGGATTTAATGATTTATTACAAGCAGCGATTATTCTATAAGCAAAACGGGCTCTTTCAGGAGCAGAAACAATGCAGGATTTGCCATAAAAGGTCTTGAACCAACTGATTTGACTCATCCTCACACCTATAAGAGTAGAAAAACCACGTGAACACATGTAAACCACATGGGAAAGACAAAAACCTCATTGAAACACGTGAGGTACACAAACACGTGATTAACATGTGGTTCATGAAAACAATTCCAAACATGTTTGCACATGTGGTGTGTCTGTGAGGAAAGCGCCAGGCTTCCAAGATTTCCGAGCTCATTTGAAACATATATGAGCTGAACTGATGTGGTACCAGGATAAGTGCCACAAAGATGGTGTTAAACCTGTGAAAACGCTCTGGTTGGTTTGACCAGCTACATGAAAAAATAATCACACAAAGCAGCTGAGGAGAACGGGATAGTTTTTGAGATGCCAAAGGAGAAGAAAGATCTTCATGTTTAAAATCCCTCCTTGGTGAAGACATTTCCAGTTGACTGCTTCCTCCAGCTCAGTTTGACATCTCCTTTCACTCCCTTGTCCTTCAGCTGCTGTCTGAGCTGTTGGACAAAAAAGAACACATCTGGTCTTCCGTAATGTTTTTTGCTAGCCTCCTCAACTTGCCTTCACCAGTCTTACCCTGAAAAGCCTTAGAAAATGGCGACCACCATGGGTAGAAAACAAATAAACAGGTTTTTAAAGAAATCAGACATTTTGGCGCGTGGGTAGTCGAGGTTCCTTTTAAAGATGAAACCGGTTTGTGATCAAATCAATGTGTTTTACCTCCTTCAGTAGACATTCAAGCACGGCAGGTTCATTCAGATCCAGAGAAGAGGTTTTCCTCAGCTTCACTTTCATCACTTGCTTTGAAGCAGCAACATGATCTTTGAAATAAATGGGATTTTTCGTTTTTTTTTCACAAAGTTTTGAAATAAGCTAGAGTAATTACAATACATTATAGATGATCAACAACAAAAAAGAGAGACAAAACATTTTATTTTTTCACTGAAAACTATAACTATACATGCATACACAGAGAGTTGTCTGTAAAATCCTTCCTCTCCTTCCATGAAAGAAAAGGTAAAATTCATAACAGTAACTCAAATAACGGGACACTAAAAATAATGAATAAGGAAATATTAGCTGATGAGTCTCATAATGTATATTAATCTTATTTATTACTTTAAAAAAATATATTTATATTGAACACAATTTTTTTTAAAGGTCACGATTTTCATTAAATCTTCATAGATTATTACTTTCGTCAGTTTCAGCTTATTTCAGTGACAGCTGTCTTATTTTCTTCTTTAATGGAAGGGTAAGGATTAGTTTGCAGACATCTATAAATGACTTGCAGGAAATGAAACAGGAAGTTTTCTGCAATGCAGAAGACACACACGAAGAATAATATTCATTTCATATTCAGAGTGTGTAACAACCTCTCTATGCAGTTAAACTAAAAGCCAAACCTAAAGGAGAACTTACCTTTGTAACATATAAACGCCTGATTCCTGTTGCAGTCCACATCTTCCCATTTTCCAGATTGTTCAAAGTATGCTGTTGCACAATTCTCTTTGGCACCATTAGGTTCTCCCTGTCTCCAGTAGCTAAATGAGAAGTTACTTCCATCCATCCACTTCCAGGGATCTCTGTAAAGACCAATCCAAGTATGATAATTGGGGTTTGTCACCTTATGCATCTGCTTGTTCTCTTCCATGTTGTTTGCTCTGGCCAGGTCTGTGTGATATTTTCTGCAGTAGCTCTGAGCGTCGGCCCATGTCATGGCTTTATTTACGTAGACAAATGTCACATTATTCCCTGAAAGTAAAAAAGTTACAAGTCTTACAACTAGAAGCCAGAAGACAATATTCTGTATTTAGCAGCAATCCATACCTTGGACTTCAGAGCAGACGGAATAATAATTATTTCCACATGGTGCATCTCCCCATTCTGCCGAATAAAACAAACGCACACATTGCTCTCTCGATCCGTAGTTGTCTGGTTCACCAGACTTCCAGTTTCTGAAGCCAGTATCCAGGGTCAGCCCATCTGACCACTTCAAGCTGTTCAAGTCCTCATGCAATCCAATCCAGGCTCTCTGAGAATAGATGATTTATGCTTGATTAGATTCAGTTTAGCCATGACTCTGACTGCTTTATGAGGCTGTGAGCCTGCTGTCACCAACATTTCCTTTTCCTGTCTACAACCCCACTTCCCAACAGCATGGATTGCTGCATAAAATCTACCCAAACACAGAATGCAATGGTCTCTAAATCTCACCAACCCATGTTTGATTCCCAAAAGAAAATAATTTTACCATTTTAAGCACAATATGAGC
>JBBBVT010000001.1:1827519-1840911 GCA_037177035.1 Craterocephalus eyresii | reverse complement strand
TCCATCCATCCATCCATCCATCCATCCATCCATCCATCCATCCATCCATCTATCCATCCATCCATCCATCCATCCATAAAGGCTGTGTGAATGAACATGTTGTGTCAAAGTGCTAAACAATGTTTAAAATGTTTGGTCTTACAGTAATACTGGTTATTTCTATCATTTGAAAGGTTTGTACAGAAACTGCAAGAATTACTGAAACCTCACCAGATCTCAGTCTGAACTGGAGAATTTATTTAAGAAGACATCACCTTTTTCATGGGAGACAAAAAAAAACATAATGTGGCTTACCCCTAACTTTCTTATGTTTCAGACCCACAGTCAGGTGATAATAAAACATTTTTATAAGTCTTGAGGCAGTTTTATAAAACAGCTCATGAATCACACCAAACCTGGGTTGCATTATGGGAAATGTCGGCTCTCTGACAACCGTGATGAATGATATATTAAATTTAAAATGAGTCTGGGATGCTTCTCATCATAAGTGGATTTATTTGAACAGTCTTTCCTGTGTTTAAAGTTTTTGTCACTTAAACAAGTCACAGACGCCAGCCTAATCCGTAAATCTCATTTTATCGGCAGCATCTTAAATCCTCATCTCATCTGATGCTGTGGGAGACTGAAGGCAGCGAGAGGAAGGGCGTCTGCTTTTTGTATTTTTGTTGTGAGCTCCCTGATGAGCAGCAGTGAAATAGCTTTGGTGGCTGCTGTTAATGCGTTATAATTGGTGTGAGGAGCTGGTCGCTCTCAACAATTATAAGAAGCAGGAGCTGCAAACTCTGCTGAGAGAGGCAGAGACTGATTCTCCTCATGTCTGCTCTGTCAACCTGCCATGTTTTACATCTTTCAGAGCTGTAAAACAGACACAGCCAGGCAGCTCTGACTAAAGTCTGACAGCACAGGTTGTACTTGTCGCAGCCTGGAGCGCTGAGTTAAACTTTTTTTTATTTCATTCTTTTGTCTGGTTTGTTTTTAGAGAGATGAACTGCCAACCATAAAAAAGGAAACCTTAAACTGGTTGCTTCAGTCCAACAGGAGAGGGTATAACAGCTTATTTACACGTACTGATGGAGCCTTCTGTCCACCTTCTGCATTCATTTACATTCTTACAGTCTCTCTCAGTTGCTTCGGTGCGTTTCTCACAACACAATGAACATTTGCACAGCAGTTTGCATGTTTCTCTAAACAGTGAGTACAAACTGCAGAACATGGCAGATAACCTGCAAGAGAGTGTTGCAGCTAAAAATAGTTCTTTCCTCAAAAGCAAGAATTTGTCAACGTAACTGTCAGAGCCATAAAAATGAGAAGTCCTGTCTCCATTGGTAACGAACAAAGTACTCAAATGGTTTAGCCATGTTTTCATTGTGGTAGCCTGATCGGTAAGGCTTTTCTACTCTCTTTGCCATCTTACACTAATTCATTCAGAAAATTATGAAAAACAAACACACTTCAGTCATTGCTATAGAGCAAACGGGTCAATGCTGCACAACTGTGAAGATAATGCTGTAACAATACAACTAGAATATGCTGGAAAAGTCGTTTTATTCAGGCAATTCAACATAAAAGGTGAAACAATACAGTTTATAGTACAGATGCAAGATTTTACTTTCAAAGGCCTGACATGTTAGTATTTGAAATCCATTTTTATTGATTTCAAGCAATATTATAATTTTCTGAGTTTTCTAATTTGAGGTTTTCTGAAGCTGCAAATCCTGATCAGCAAAATCTAAACAAATATAAGCTGGAATATACAGATTTACTTACTATTTGTGTATGTGTGTACATTTCTTCTCTGAAGTTAAGTTACAGAAATGCAGCACTTTTTCAGGATATTCTTATTTTCCAAGAAATACGTGTACATTACTGCACTGGATGTAGCTAAACATGCTAAATCACAGCTGTATAAAAAATAATATATGACATGAATAAATAAATATCACTCCTGTATCAAGATGTTCCCATCTGTTTGGCTACAGTGTCATCCATATCACATCGAATATCATCCCTTGTGATGCATTGAGGAAAGTATCTTCTTGAGTGGTGAATCCAACCTCTGCAGGACTCTCATTGCAAAAAGGAGAAAATCTGTAAGTCAAGTTTTTGTTTTTTTTGCCCAGACATAGTAAAAGGGCCTGTATTGTCAGA
This sequence comes from Craterocephalus eyresii, assembly GCA_037177035.1. NCBI lineage: Eukaryota > Metazoa > Chordata > Actinopteri > Atheriniformes > Atherinidae > Craterocephalus > Craterocephalus eyresii. The sequence continues at coordinate 1,838,763 of JBBBVT010000001.1, read as the reverse complement.
GGAAAAAAGAAAATTGCATGTTTGTCGCTCTGACAGAAAGTCACCATATGTGGGGAGACACAACAAAACTACCAAACCTTCCTCAGTGCTGACATCTAAACACAATTATCAGCATTCATGTGATAATCTGATTAGAAATGTCAAACAAAGACAAACCTTTGGAGTCACTTAAAAGAATGTTTTAGGTATAATGTAGCTCCTTGTAATAGTGAATGAATTGTTAAGTTTCCGGGGCACTGGGGAAAAAATGTGGCGCCTGATGTGCCTCACAACCTGTGCCGCAAGCTTCACGGGATGCGTCTTTGTTTTGTGGCGACGCATGCTTTCCTTTTCCAGTGGAGAGAAGAGGGCGGCTTGTCCCTCCCCACCCCCCTATAAAAGTGTGACTTCATGAAGAGTGACACTCGGTGGTGGAGGGCGAGTGTGTAGGGGTGGTTTCGGATTGAGCCAATCAACATGTCTGCTTAAACGACCTCCATCATCTAGCATTTGGGTTCTTCCACTTCATTGTCTCGTAACACCGAGGAAGAAAAGGTGCTCCTTCAAAGTTGTGCAGAATAATAATTAAATAAAAAAATAACAACCTGTATTTCAATGAACCCTGTAGGATCCCTGTGTGCATTGTCCTCTTCATGTAGGAGGGGTCTTCTCTCCTGGTTGCATATGTGCATTTATTCATCCACATGTTGTGGCTTGCAAAGGTGTTAGCTCCATTTTCTTTTAGGTAAGTCATTATTTGCAATAAAGCCTGTGAATTGTCTGTGATCCTCCAGACTATGCATGGGGCCTTGCAGAAAGGTGGACATAAATTAAGATCATGTGACACTTTAGCTCCATTTCTATGAAGGGGTCCAGCTCAGGACCGTCCGGCAGGCGGGATAAAAGATGTCTTTAGTTACACAGAAGTGAGAATCTTTCACCGCTTCACCGTTTAGGTCTGAATCGGTAAAATCGGGACCCCCAGTGGAAGGGTCCCAAAAAAGTAGGATGGGTCGGACTGGGTTTTCTGGAATCTTTCCCAGTTTTTGCCAGTGGAAACGCGAATATATGCAAATGAACTTAACTGCAATTTGGATTTTTTTTTTGTTGTTTGTTTTGTATGGATTAATGTCCTTTTGAATAATAGATTTTAATGCAAAAAATAGACGCTATGGGGCTGAATATTGGAAAGCTACTGTAAATTGTTTATGAGAAAATTGCATTAAATGAGGACAGGAAGAGCTCACTAATTCGCCGTCTATTTTCGAATATCATCTTAATCACTGGGAACTGATATTTGCATACCAATGTATGAGCGTGCACAATCTGCAGACAATGGAGACCAAAATATATAGTTTGCTGTGAAGCTGTTGTTGCTGGTCTTAGAGCGAAGATGGATCTACGAGCTCGCTGCAGATGGCTGTCACAGCTGTTTCCCGGCTTGCTTTCTGGAGCTTCAGCTCATTGTGAGCAAATGTTTCTCTGCTCCATCCATCAGAGCCCTCAGGGATCCACTCACTCTGTCGCCTGCTTCTCCTCTTAAAGCCTCCTCACTCCGCCGGGGCTTCCAGCTGGAAGCAGCCTCCACCTCCCTCATGTCTTTTCTTTTGCTGCCGCTTTCGGCTCAGCTCACAGATGAATTATGGAGGAGAGCAGAACAACAGAAACAGCCCAGTACTGAGTGCATTCTCAGCCACTGATTTTATTTATTCAGACACTTTAATTTTTATTTTAAAGCCCACATCGTTTACTGGCTTCGTCCAGCTCCTGCAGAACCAGAAAGCATGCTGGAAAAACACAAAAACAGAGACAAAATCACACACATTTAAAAGAAGATGATACCTTTATTTTTATATTTTAAAAGAATCTCACAGCAGGTTGGAAAAGTATCATTTAATTTAATTATCTATTTATTTGGTGGAAATGCACTATGTCATACAGCACGGTCTACTGTTGTCTTGAGGACATAGTCACATGTGATTCAGTATAGCTATTAAAAAAGGAGTGACTCACTCAAGTAATACATATTTGCTTGTTGCAGCTTAAATTACTTTACAATAAAAAATAAAGGCTCTGTTTTACATTTAAAGTCATGACTTGAACATAAAATCATCTACAAACAAAAATTAATTGATAATAATGTTAATGAATGTGTGAGTTGAAATTTGAAGTTGAATATTGCTTTTTTCCCTTTTTTATTTTCCCATCTTTTTTTACTTTTATTTTTTATTTTATGTAATTTTATGTTTCTTATAAAGTTTTATGGTTCGTGTCATGTGTTATGTTTATTATTTATTATGAATTTTACTGTAACTTACAGGACTTTGGTCTTCTGTGTTGTTTGAAAATGCTTACAAATAAAGTTGGATTGGATTGAATATCATCATGTTTTATAGCTTGCATTCAGTTTCTGTGACCTATGCTAGATGTTGTTGTAGACCTATGCTACTTCTTCTATACTAGATAACCAACAAAGCTCTATAAAAGTGAATGATGTGTCCACTGCCCAGGAGCTGACACATTCTGAGTTTGTGTTTTCAGGCTGCATGGAGGTCGTTTTAACTCTTCTGCTGCATAAATGCAACTTACTTGGAAACAAGTGCATGAAAACATGGTGTAAACAGAACCTCACTTCTCCGACTTTGTAGCTTTGCAAATGATTTCAGAGTCTGTTGGAACATGTTGAGAATGGTTTCACCTTTTCAATCAATCAAACCAACCGACTGATTATGTGTTATAATAAACTTATTTCTAGCCACTTTTGCAAGCATCAGGTCTGCTTATTACTGAGCGTTTTACACCAACATCCACGCGAATCGTGTCAGAGCTCGGCTCAGGAAGCCTCCTTGTGACAATCACCAATCAGACCGGTCTGCACTTGACAGAAAAAGGTATTATGCTGGAAATCTCAAGCTATTTTAAAAGCTGCACCAGCTCTTTCTAGATCAGAAGTTCCCTTCTATTTTCTTGTTGCACCAGCTTTACCAGATGAAGCCGTTAGCGATGATGGCGTGCCTGCATGCAGCAGGGTGAGAGTCTCCTCCATGTTGCACATGACGGCTCCCCGGCCGTCCTGTCCCTGCAGACAGTCTGAGACGCTCCCTCTTCCGTGAGGCTCTGAATATTTCAGCAGTGAGCTGCAGGTTTTGGGTCAGTGTGTCAGTATGTGATCTGCTGTGACAGACTGCAGGGAAACTGGAGGAGGAGGAAGGAGACAGTCTGAGCAGGCTGGAGAGGAGGGAGGTGGAGAGGAAGCAGTTCAGTGAGTAAAACACAAAGCAGCAGTCTGATGTTACCAGTCAGGCCGTAGAAAAAACAGGCCTCCTCTGGCTGTTCTCAACCAACAAAAGTTTTTCCTGAATGATCCCAGTCAGTCATGGTGGATGGGCAGAGTCCCAGACTCAGAACTCAAGTCTGAAACTTTGTACGCTTTCTTTCTAAACCCCTTAAATGGGATAAGAAGTGTCATTTAATGTTGCCGGCGGTGGATTGGGTGTGAAAGGGTTAAGTAGTCTTCAGGGAGAGTTTTCCACACTTCTAGTAGGACTTTGCAAAGCTGTTCTTTGGAAGTTTGCGTCTTTTGTTTGGTTTTCTGCCCGGATGATCCGACGCTCCCTCAATCATGCCGAGGCCTGGGTTCTGAAGAGGACCTGTCCCTCCATCAGACCTGCTGTCACTGATCTTCGGTCCAGGTCTTGCATCTTGTAGGCCACCTCTGCCTTTTGTCCCTGTTTCCCTTCCTTAAAATTGGTTTCTTCCACGTTTCCATGGAATCCATATCCAATGATGCTTCTTAGGTCCTGTGTGAGGTCTTTGTCTTCTCAAAGCAAGACTTGGGAACTTGCTTTCGACAGGATGTGACGATGGTCCATCGCACATCCTGTTTCTTCTCTGAGTGATCTCTACCCAGTAAAAGTCTGATAACAACTCTTTCTCTTTCTGTTCTCAGTTTCCTCCAGTAACATCCTGTTGCATTTTTACTCGCTGAATCAGCCATGGTGCCATCCAGATAGGTCAGAATGTGGTGAAGTGAGGTTTTTCGGTTTTGGGATGTTGCAGGGCGACAACAGCTGGATTAATGTGCCGAAAGAACGCCGTGTGCCATTAAAACGAGTTTGCAGTCTGCGGTGTGGTCGTTTTCATGTTGTCAAAACAAGAAACTACATAGGCAGTGCTATACTTTAAAGTGGAAGTAATGTGAGGAGAATCACTGAGCCACCATATAGAGCTTCACAAACAATGGCAACAGTCTAGTTTTGAAGTGGCAGCTAGTCTCTAACATACTATTTCATTTTCCTGTAAATAGACCAGGTTTGGATCCAAAATTTGTGAATATGGTCGTCATGGCAACACATGCCAAGAACGACCTGAGTCAACTTAAAGCGGAAAGAATAATTAGATGATGGAGGAATGATTTTATTAAGAATTAAAAGTATAATAAACCAGTCAGTTAATTTGACATTAAGTTTAATTCAGAATTATTATTTTCATTTGGAATTAAATGTTTACATGGTCATTTTTCATCTATTTAAAGCAAAAATTACTTTTATTATAAATTAAAGAGGAATTAAACCTCACATTTAAACGTGGCTATTGTTGGGAAGCTAACACTGCTAACGTGCTAAAGGGAACTTCCATTTTTTTATTTGATATTCTTAAACCTCAAAAAATACCCAACAAAAAATAGGTAAATATCGGTTATCAACCATAACAACAATATTAGTGTTGGTGATCGGTATCAGTCCATTCAAATTGATGCATAAGGAATATGTTTCTGCAGGGTTTGGCTCCTTGGAAGTTAAAAGTTAAGGTCTGGACCAACACTCAAGCAAAAGAGACTAGATGCTGACTGCAGTGGAAATGAATGAAAAAAGAAACAAAAAGAATTGACGCAATTAGAAGAGACTTACAGTTAACAGTGATGAGCTGGTGACGTGTCCAGGGTGGCCGGGTGACTCCAGCCTATCAGGGCGCAGGAAAAACGGATGAATGGTTGGCCATGTGTCATGGTTTCTGCGAAACTTTAGGGAGTTTGCAGAGGTTTGTTTTCTATGACGTTCCCTCTGCACTGACGTCTCCTCTTCCTGCTGTTGTGTTTCATGCAGCTGAAGCAGCTTCTTCTTCTCCTGCAACCCACAGCTGAAAAGAGCACGGCTAATGAATATTGTAATTTGGCCTAGATTCTGTGATAAAGCAGCATGGACGCTGCAGGACAACACCTGATATCACGTCTTTGAAATATGAAGCTTGTGGAGCGGAAGTGTGCATTGGTGTGCAGGAGGATTAATCTTTGGGGGCAGTCAAAGGTCGCTGCAGATAAGCGACGGCGCTCGCTGCCTTTCTGCTGATGCGGGTTTCTGCAGCCACGTTAAATCAAGTTCTTTTCCAGGTCAGGCTTTGATGATCAATGAAATCACCCGGTTCTTTTTTTCCCCCACCTTTTCTGTCTTCCCCTGCTGGGTGCACGTACTTCAGGCTTCCTCTGAAATACCACAGTTTGCACAGCTTTGTGACGAACGCAGCAGAAAGCCGATCAGATCAGACAAGGAGGATGTGAACTTCATATACGAGACTTATCAGTCACCATCAGAAGCAGAGAGAGGGCTGACAGTTGAGGAGTCAACTCCACATTTTCAGCAACAACACTTAACCACTTAAAATGCAAATGTGCTAAAAGACAGTAAAACATCAGAGATGTAGTTGTCAGATGGGATGTTTTATGTCCTATCATCACCTAAAAACTTCCACAAACACCAGACTTTTACTTTGTAGAAGCAGATATTATCTCTATTTTATGGCCTTTTTCTTGAATTGTTCATAAAATATCTGACAGGTGTGAGCTGAAAGGTAAAGCCAGAATCCTGTGAACTGTCTTTTTTTCCACTTTTATGGTCATTTTTCCAGCTCTGAACTCTGTGGTACACCTGCTAGACTCGGAGCTTCGGTGTCACAGACCAGATTTTTAGTCACCACAGGAACATTTTTCATTAACCAAGCATTTTCAAAAGCCTTGGCACATTCCCACTTACATTACACAGATAAAAACTTCCCCTGACCCCCAAACTTTCCTTGATGAACACCTACTGGAGGAGGTGGACATTTCAGTCCCCAGATTTCTTGAGGCTGTAAGATCTCTGCACTTCTTTTCTCCGTGTTTAAGCTGCAATCGTGTTTATTTTACTCCACAAACTCCATGGTTTGATTTGAAAACTATAGCTTTGAGAAGGGGATGCATAACGAGTACTTGGCTATTTGGAGTTTTTTTTGCCAATGAATGTTTGGGAAAATAGTTGACAAGCTGGTTGTAGGACACACAGAGGAACAAGTTCGGTGAAAGCTAAAGAGTTAAAAGACCACAACAGATGCAGTGGGTCCAACCGCCGTACCAATGAGTGGTATCCGCCTGATTAGGATCAGTTTTCAGTGGAAATACAAACCACACAGATTACCGGGAATTCTCTTACCCTGGTAAATAAAAACATTTCCTGGAAATGTTGGTAAAAAAAAACTCTGGTTGTAACCTGGAACAAACACAAAAGACGTGTTTTTTTTCCCAACGTGGAACAATAAAACCTGCAGGGAAGAGTTTGAGGGCAGGTCCGTCTCTAAAAGTCCATGTATTCTCATCGCGGACCTCATCAGGTCCAGCTTGCTGGTACCAGGTTGGACCTCCTTCTGCAGAACTTGTCAAGAACCCGGTGGAGAACCATTTCATTAGAATCAGGTGTTTTGCAGAAACATCTAAAACCTGCAGGACACTGGAGGCCCAGACCTGCTGACCTGAAGCAGGGTTTACGGTGTAGACCCCAACTCATGAATCCATAAATGTTGGCCAGGCTCAGCAATCAAACTGTAAAGAAACAAGTTAAAAACACAGAAACAGGAAATGGAGGAGCATTACAAAAAGACGGGACATCCGAGATCATCCCAGCGGAATAAAAGCTGACGTCTCGTTTTGTCTTGCAGGTTTGTCAGTAGCTGTGAAGAAGACACACTCATGTAAGTTCATTCTTTACTTTTCTCACTTCACTTCAGCTTTATTCAGTTCACAGCAAGGTCACGTCAAGGCTCGTCCAGACATAACCAGTTCACACCAGTTCTCTGTGATCCAGCTTAAACAAAACTGGAACAAGTAACAAGTTTAAAATCACTGCCTTCATCCAAGGCCGTTCACAGGAATAATAGCGTACCGTAGCCGACATGAGGACACCTACAGATGGCATCAAATCTTCCCTGATTCAGCCGGTTGGGGTAGAGAGGACAGGAAGGAGGGGTCATCATAACTTCCACAGAGGGACCTGCTGAGAGAGAAGAGGCATGAGCAGGCCTGTTTGAAAAAGCTGAAAATTGATTGGCTCCCCATTTCTTAGGAGATTGGAACACTGTTGAATGCCCCACTTGACCAGAAATAAGTGGGTGACCAGGCTAATTAGGGTCCTGAGTCCTGGTTTAAAACCATTGGTCCAGCAGACCATCCTGAGAGTGAACCCTAAGTTTTTACAGATGGCTAAAGGTTTATCAGAAAGGAACTCTTACCGAAGGCTCTGCCTCTCTTTCTACTTTTAGAAGCGCTAAGAGGCATAAGTAGATCTGCAGTCTGGGAACAAAGAGCTCTGTTGGAAATATGGAATAATAAGTTCTATAAGCAGTGGAGACTGATCACTTAGAGTTTATATGTCTTAAATGTTGCTCTGGTTTTAGAGATGCTAAAACTGGAGAATTATGGCCTCTGCAGGTAGTTCTGATCGAAACCCTGGAGACTTTTCAGGACTTTTTGGGACAGGATCACGAGGAACTGCACGGACTAGTTTTGATGCATCCCTGTGACAGGATGGCTAAGAGTATTGGATACGTTTTCATGTTGTGTTGAAAGTTACCATGAAGTCTGGCTACACTGGTCTGATCATCATCACCAGTATCACATGAATTTACTTCCTATAATCTTTTTTACAGATTAACTTTCTAATTGAATCTGTATGAAGTGCATCTGAATGTTGATGAGCGTGTACAGATGGCTGTCATAGCAACCGCATCTTCAGTCATAATTTCATTCATTCGGTGTTTGAGCTTCAGCCACATGTTCCAGTCTCTACTTCCACCAAAATTCTGCCTGACTTCATCTGTCGGACCAAACAAACCAGTGAGGTTTTTAAGCAGTGTTGGTGTCTCCTCTCATGCAGATCTAACATGTGTTAGACAAAGTTTCAGATTGTTGTGGTGCACTGAAAGCTCATTTTTCCACATTGTAACCAGATTGGTGTGGAGCTGTGGCAGTGTGTACGACACGAGGGCCGACGTGATGAGGGCGGATATTCAATATGAACCCCCCCCCGCAGTCATCAGTGTGTGGGATGATGGGAGGGAGGAAGGCTGATCCTCCAGGCAGCGTTTTGGCATTTTCCAAACATCTCAGACACACTTCTTTTGACTGGCTCGGAGGAGGGGAGGCGCAGAGCTTGGGCACTGGCTGATCAACCTTGCCAAGTCCAAATGATCCCCCATTTCTCCCAGTTTAAAAGGAGAAAGTTTCCTTTCTGCTGGCAGGAGTGGCTCTCGCCTGCAGCACTCTGATATTTACTCAGCTCAGGAGCTTAAACGTTTTCATCGAAGCACACCAGCTCAGTTGGGGTTTGTTTTATGAAGCAGGGCGGGATGTTAGCTTAAATTTCTCCATTTCCAGTTATTGCTGAAATACAGCCATGTGGAAAATAAAGAGCATGCCTATTCACATGTAAGGTTCACATATCAAGGCAAAAATAATCATGTAAATGCAGCCCAGCATGTAGAAGATGTGAACTGTCTTCACTCCACACACACATGCTGCCACAGCCGCTGTGCTGCAGCTTTATTCACCAACACACAGGCCTAATATGTGTTTCCAATGTTTCCATCCCGTGCTGGTCTGGTTATGGTCTTCCCAGCTCTTTATTGGCTCCTGGCAGTTGTCGGCCTTCCCTTCCTGCAGGAACGCGACATATTCTCTGTTGTGTGTGGATTTAAGTGTATTAGGTTGTTTATAACCTGGCTGGTTTGCTTTGCTTTCTGCAGGGTGCTTCTTTTTTCTCTTTTCTCCCTCTCTCTCTTCTATTTTTCTGTTTTCTTCTTATTCTTTGTCTGTCCGCTCTGGTCGAGTCCAGCAATAATGTGTAAAAGCAATAATAAACAATAATTAAACATAATACTTGAAAAAAAATTTAAAAGAAATTGTTAAAAAAAAAAACATAAAATAGAATTGAAAAAAAACAACCAAAAAAAAAAAAACAAGCTGAAAAGAATCTGATTATCAAGAGGGGCCTTTTACATAAAAGCTCCTCTTGGCAAAACAAATCAACCCGGCACCGCGCAGCAGCCAGACCCTCATTCTGTTGTTACAACGCTCGACAAGACAAAAAGGGGAAAAGAAGAAAGATTCTGACCAAACATCTCCAAACACTATGGGCTTCATTCATCAATATCTCCTCACAAATCTTCTTAAATTTGTTCAGTTTGTAAATCGCAGGATTGTTCGTATCTTTCTTCTTAGATACTGTAGGTGCATACCCATCCGTTTCAAAAGGATGGACAGACCCAGATAGAGGTGAGACAGACGAGGAAAAACAACAAACATGATGACCAAAGGATGAATGGAAATAAATACTGAGAATAAAGATGTGCAGTAAGGATGATTTCCCTCATTTTTTATCGCTTGGATACTAAAAAATCCTGCTTTGAGCTTCAGATGATGTAAAAACAGCTCTATGTACAAACAAGTCATTAATTCCCCTGAACCTGGACAGAAGCCTGCACTCTGCTCCCACATCCTCATGATGCTGCGGCTACAGGGGAAGGTGGTTAAATAAATAAATCCTCGTTAGCCTGCTCAACCTTCTACAGCTTGTAAAGCAGATTTCTGCGGCGAATGGTGAATCCTCCAGCTGAATCTCATTAGAAGTTTGTAAGAATTCCCCCTGACTCTTAGTAGGATTTGTTTTCAGATAAGAACAAATCCACGATACGAAGGTTTTGGTAAATGCCACAATTTCTGTAAAAGGTTTATAAGGTTTAAGAACAAATTTGTTGGTAAGAACGGTTGGTGAATGAGGACGATTCCTCCAGAAGATTGTGGTTTGTCCTCCACGTCTGCCATGTTCTTCTAGAGAGGCATAGAGAAAGTATGTTTGGTGTGAAGTGTCCTACAGATTCTTACAGAGGCATGAAGGATGGACTCGCTTTATGGAGCCATTTTACAGTTAACTTTTTGTACGACAGATAAACATGGTCAGATAAATGAGATCATTTCCACTCATGATTATCGGTCTGATCTGTCCAAACACAAAGCATTCACTCAGCAGGACTGAGTCTGTGTTACATGTTTACCTCAAAGGTTGGACGGTGGATTTGAGGGGAAGTTTGAGCTGCTGGAAAGATTTCTGCTGAAGCTCTGCCGTCCTCTTTGTTTTCTTTCTTTTCCTCCTTTTGTCTTGTTTTTTCTGTCTGATCTGTTTGTTCCATGAATCAGACTGAAACTTTGTTTTATTTCATTAGGATGTAATCAGATCAGGACAAAAACAGATTGTTCGTTTGCCACACTTTGTGTAGTTGGGTTCTTATCTCTTTTATTTCTGTCTCCATGCGGTGTGTTTTCTTCTCATCAGAAGAGCCCGGCATCGCAGCAGATTTCAGCTGCAGCCCCGTTAGAATCAGAAAATTATCTTGTTTTTTGTTTCTGTGTTGTTTTAAGGTTGTTTTTTTGTTCCTTTTGTGACATTCAAGTGTTGTTTTGACCTCTTTTGTGTCACTTTGTGTCTCCTTGTAGTGGCTGGATTGTTCTTGTGGGAATTTCTCTTCACTGTTGTGTGTCTTTGGTGTGTTTTTGTGTCTTTATGCTCATTTTGTGTTTCCGTGTAGCATTTTTTGTTACTTGTGGTCTTTTGTTGTAGCATTTGTGCCATGCATTTGTCTCATTTTATTTTCAGTCTTTAGAATATCGGTTAAAAGTGTTTTTCATACACAATGTGTGGTTGTCTTGTGATACTTTTATGTCTGTTTATGTTTACAGTCATGCTTCTTTAAGATCATTTTTCTTTTGACTTTCTATTGTTGATTATTATCTGTTTCACTGATACCTTATATTTTATTCAAGTTTTTGCTCTATAATAGTACAGCTTACAGCTTACTTATACATTGTCTATAGTGTTTATATTTATAGTGTCTATCTATCTATCTATCTATCTATCTATCTATCTATCTATCTATCTATCTATCTATCTATCTATCTATCTATCT
>JBBBVT010000001.1:1796662-1815210 GCA_037177035.1 Craterocephalus eyresii | reverse complement strand
AGGCTGTGTCCAAATGTCCAGCTGACTGGGTTCACTGCCTTCATAGATAAACATAGTTAAGCATCATCAGCGTAGCTGTTGATGGGAAATGATTCCTATACTCATATCATTGCAGGAAATCAAATACTTAATGCAGCTATCACCAGAATGTGGTAGTAATGATGACTACTGCAACCACAGCGTTGCACCAGTTTACCATGCTGGAAAAGGTCAGCAAGAGTGCACTGCACCATTATTTGTCCCTGGAGCAAAGTGTGTGTTGGTGTCAGCTGTAAGGGCTGATGGAGTACAGATGTAAGAAACATGCAGAGTCAAAGCAGACCACTAGCCAAAAGATCAAGAAAATAAATGAAAGTGTGGTCCAGTCAAACTTCTGCAGGTAACTTTGGCAATGAGTATGAACAGTCTCCTGAGAGCGAAGCAGCCAAGAGGAGGTCCATTTAGGTCAAGATAGATAGATAGATAGATAGATAGATAGATAGACAGACTTAATTCCAAAGGAGATAAAACTTTCACACTTCATAACTAAATAAGATAAAAAAAATAAACGGTATGATTACTAAAAACAACAATAAATAACTAATTAAACACCTAGTAAAACTAATCCTCAGCAGTCCGCTCCATCACTACTCCTTCTCTGACGGACTGACGATGTAACATCCACTTCTCCTCTGCCCTCCTCCTTCTCCCCGCCCCTCCAGAGAAGTGTGCAGCCTGATAGCTGAAGGGATGAGGACTTTCTCAGTCTGTTTGTGGCACATCGGACAGATATCAGCCTGTTGCTGAATGAGCTCCTCCTCTGCAACATGACAGAGTTTAGAGGGTGTGTGTTGTTGTCCATCATGGAGCGATATTTGATCAGAAATTCTTGCTCCATCACCACCTCGATGGACTCAAGCTTCAGTCCAACAGCCTAGCCGGTCTTTTTTATTAGCATTTTCAGCCGGTTAAGGTTCCTCCTGCCGGGGCAGCTCCCCCAGCAGACCACGGCATAACAGTCATTGACTGGTAAAATATGCTGCTATAGATGTTAAACGATGCCAACCTCCTCAGGAAGTAGCACCTTGTTGCCTCTTCCTGTAGAAGTAGTCGGTGAAACCATCGACTGAAGACTGGAGAATCCCTCTTTTTATGACAAACCCACCCTTCATTTACATGTTAGTGGCTGAGGATGGCCGAGGAGGTTGAACCAGACACCTGACACCTGCTGCGGTTCAGAGTGTTAAACACAGGATCAGTCAGATCCTCATCCTGGCTCAGATGGTCAGTCCCACTGCAGGGGAGGCTGAACCACAGCGAGGCGTTCAGGGTCACAAAGAGGCTCACAGAAACTCAGACAGAATAAATCAGTGACTTTTGTGATTTCCGATTTATTTTCATCACATGGACATTTACATGGTTTTAACAGGACGATTTAAGACGTCACTGGGATCTTCATAATACTGCAATTCTTCAGTTTTCTGACATTTAAGAGGCATTAATTTGACATTAAAATGATTGATAGTTAATTTAGTTTTGAAAAACACTGTAGCTGTAACGCCAGTGTGGATGGAGATAAGTTGTCATGTTTTTCTTTTCAGTTGCACATGGATGCTTCACACATTTTTATATTGTTGGAAGAAAAGTAGTCAGCAGGAATAAAAGGAGTGATTTCTTTAGCTGACCATCACATTCATCTTTGTAGGGTAAGACCTTGTGCCTGTTGTGTTAACAGCTCTGAGCTCTTACATAATTTCCCTGGCTAAATATAGCGGCTCAGAGCTGAGCTGTCACTGTTACAAAACACAGGGGGTATAAATACACACAGTCAGTGTGTTTTCAGGTTGAGCCTGAGCCGTCTGACACACGAGATGCCAAAGTTCAGCTCCTTTCTACAGCGTCGGCTTTGGGTAATTACAGTTTTACATCTAGTTTATGGTACAACCAGATACATAAGTCCCTTTTATTTGGCATATTAACATGAAACGTAAGAAAAGAAATGAATGAAAACCGCTAATAATTAGATTTTATTTGCAATGATTTATTAGTTTCCGGATATAACTTATGGTCTTACGTTAGACATGCGGTAAGTTTCCTCAATATGTGGGTTTGCACATGAACCACTAGGCTAATGGCAGACACAACATTACACAGCCTTGCAGATCTGTTGCCATGGAAACATTGGTGTGACTTTTCTTTATGTCCTCTCTGCAGCTCAGATTGAAATCATCCCCTGTAAGATCTGTGGAGATAAATCATCAGGTATCCACTATGGCGTAATCACCTGTGAGGGCTGCAAGGTAAGCCCCGCCCACTTCTTTAGACATCTGTCTTAGAAAACCGCATCGGTCATTTTTTAAGGGGCACCAAAGCGTGAAAACGAAAGTGTGATTCTTTGATATTGCTGATTTTTGTGTATTAAAAAACTTTTTACAAAATTATTTACAAATTAGTGAAATATTTTGTTTACATTTTAAATGAAGAAACGAGAAAATAGAGAAGAAAATTATTTTTGAATTTTTTTTCTAAACCGTTAAAGAAGAAACCTTTATTTAAAAAAAAACCAAAAACATGGCTTTTAAAAGTCACGAAACAAAATATGTGATTATTTATGTGAATTAATTTTTTTATCCCACCCCCAGTTGTTACCCTGTTGGTCAACTCTATGACACTAATGAGGTTTTTCCATTAGAGTTAGGAAGTTAGATTATATTATATAGACTAAATGGGTGCTTCCACTGGACATAAGAGCAATATTCTACTTTTCTTGTTTCTGCAACCAAACAGGAAAGTTTTACCTTCGGTACTGAGCCCAGTGCAGCTGGCTGCAGCCAAGCTGGGTTCTTCTTTCATTAAATAAATCTGCAGAAAACTTCTTTCGCTCCATTCACTTCGCTCATGCTATTTCTATCAGTATTAGTGTCAGTTATGGTAGCTTTTAACCATTTTTTCTCTTTACAAGCATTAACCAAGCCAAGGCAAGCCAACATTATTTGGCACAAAAGAATAAAAACAATGGGCATATATGACATATGAAAAGATAGAAGCACACTAAAAGAAATAGTAAATAATAGTAAAAAGTCAACACAGTAAAACAATACAAACAATACAAATAAAAATGATAAGCGATAATATTATAAGCAACTCATATTAGTTGAAATGGAAAAAAGGTAAAAAATGAAAAAAGGTGGATCTTCAGAAGGGATTTAACCAATATTTTAATTACCATTATTATTATTGATAATAATAATAATAATATAATAATAATGATAATAATAATAAGAAGAAGAATAGAAGAAGAAGACTGATAATAATAATGATGATGATGATGATAATAATAATGAATTCTCTGCTGGAACCTAAGGCTGGACTTTCAGAAACGGACCACATGCATCAGAGGGACACTTTCTCAGCGATATCTGTTTCGTCCTGTCTCAGGGTTTCTTCAGGCGGAGTCAGCAGAGTAACGCCAACTACTCCTGTCCCCGGCAGAAAAACTGTCCCATTGACCGAACGAGCCGAAATCGCTGCCAACACTGCCGTCTGCAGAAATGCCTGTCTGTAGGCATGTCCCGAGACGGTGAGACACACACTCAGAATGCTTGGTTCCAAATAATCCTACTGACTGTACGCTGTGTACACACAGCTGATGGAGCATCTGGAAGTCAGCAGTTTGCAGGATCTTTGTCTGCAGCTTTCCAAGCAAATGCACAAAATAACATCTGCGAGGAAGTGCTGAATCGCCCCTGCTCGGGTTCCCCACATTTTCCTCAGAACTGTACGATACGTCTCAGACTTTGTCTCAAACTTGTCCTGTAGACGGGTCTCAGGCCAAAAATGTGTTCTCAAGGTGGATCACAGAGCAGACTGGGATTTTTAAGATGAAAAAGCCTTTCAGAGTCAAATGTTTCCTGGATATTTTGAATCAAAGTTAAGTGAAAATGTTCTTTTTTCTCCCAGCGGTGAAGTTTGGTCGCATGTCTAAGAAGCAGCGGGACAGTTTGTACGCCGAGGTTCAGAAGCACCGCCTCCAGCAGCAACAGCAGCAGCAGCAGCAGCAGCAGCAGGCTCCGCTCCGGCCCTGTCCCAGCCTCGGCAGCCCGAGTCCGGGCGAGGCTGAGTCGCTGTCGCCCCACTACACCCTGTCCTCCACGGGCCTCACAGAGCTCCCGGACGATGTGGGCCGCTACATGGAGCAGAACTCACCTGAGGAGGCATCTTTGTCCTCTAAGGTCCCCAGTTTTTACCGCTGACACAGCAAAGGAAATTTAATTGATGAAATTATCTGAGATTTTATGTAACTGTCCCATTTTTTAGCAGGCAGACTCTGGAGAAGGAGGAGGAGGTGGGGGGTTCTACCTGGACATCCAGCCATCTCCTGACCAGTCGGGCCTGGACATTAATGGGATCAAACCGGAGCCGCTGTGTGACTACGGACACAGTGACGGATTTTTTCAGTACTGCTCCTTCAGCAACGGAGAGGCGTCTCCAACCATGTCCACAACAGAACTTGGTGAGCAGATAAGTGTTTTTATCGATGTATGTCAACATTAGCCATTGTTCACAGTGAAGAACCTTTCAAAAGATTAGATTTATTTGTGAACATCACATCACTCTCTATGTTAACCTTTCTATTAACCAAATCACATCTATTATATTTAAGTATTACTCTATAAAAAGTCTGCAGAAGGAGGGAAAAAAGCACACTTTTTGTACTTATAATCTTCTTTATGGAAATAAAAATCTTCAAATAAAAATCTTAGTAGTTTTAATAAGAGATGGACATGTAAGCAACAATACTCAGGAACTCAGGAAATCCAAGTTTCCCAACCATGCCAGCTCAAAGTGACTTAAGTCGTCTTTCTTTTCTTCATGTCTATATGACTAAGTTGCTGCTATGAATGTTAAGAAGGAACTGAAGAGGTGGACCTCATAAAGCAGACAGCGGATCATTTTGACAAAGTTCACCACTGAAAAAGGCTCTGGACAAATCATGGATCAGAGAAGTTCACACAAAAAAGCAAAACCATGAAATGCTTGGACAGGATGTTGTAACACTTTCTGGATCCCTGGAGGGCTGCTTTGGGACTGAACCTGGTTCCAGGTTTAAGTCCAGCTCTGATCTCGGACTGAGCGTGGGGCTCTGATCAAGAACGAGGAGAAAAAAGATCCACCATGCGGTGGAAGGTTGTGGAGAGCCGCAGGGAAAAGCAAACGCAAAAGATGAGGAAATATCTTGAAAGAGGCAAATCAGAAGGAGAACAAATGGAGAATAAATGAGTCAGAGTAACAAAAGGGAAAGAGGCAGCAAAGTGTGGAGAAAGCGGAGACAGAAAGGTGGTTTAAAATAGCAGGAGGCTGAAAACTCATCTTCCAAGCTCATTAAAATCTCTGTGTGGTAATTAGCTGTCTGTTAATTAGGACCAATTGGAATGTGGCAGGGCGCTCGTTGGGGGAAATCATCTTCATATTATCCCTGGGGATTTTTTACTGTATGATAACCCCCACAACCGCAACCCCATCCAAAGAGAAGCTTCATTATCTGCCTGATGCTTTAACCTTGTACAGAGTTGTTTGGGCTCCTGTCTGATTCCACATTCATCCTCAGAGATTTCTGCAACGGGACGCAGAACAACATTTAGGGCTTGTTTCTTATCTGAGCTTTGGTCATCAACAATTAGTCCACACATTCAGAGTGACATTTGACCAAATTAAAGAAAACTGTGCGGCAGGTTGTGAGGTTGTTTTGTTAGATTAATATTTCTGAAGTATTTAGTTTTATTTAGTTTTTTTTAAAATAAAAACATTTGTTAAACCTTACCATTGAGTAAGGTGAGTTTTGTGAGGTTTTCTTTATAGTGTAAGGTGTGTAAAAGCCTCAGGGCTGCTAGAAGGCTGCATCATGCCGGGGGCTGTGGGCTAGAAGATGGAGTGGTTTTCTGATTCTGGATCTCACGTTACCCTCGGTGTGTTCCTCACACCCTGCTTTAACTTTTACCATGAGCCGATATTTCATTGAGTTATCATCTAAGTTGTGTTTGGCACACTTTAAAAAGTTTCTGGTGTTTAATTTGATGCTTCGTCACTACAATCTGTCCAAGAACTACAGCTTACTTCTGTGACTGATAAGTGCTGATTAAAAAAAAGCGACTAGAGTGGAAGAGGTTAAAGCTTCTGCTACCTTTATGGTATGTTTATCGATTTTTAAGCGCTAGACTGCCAGAAGTAGTTTGCCTTTGGTTCCAGCACAGGGTGCTGTAGTATCTGCTTGACTAAAGCCTCAGTAATTCATGTTAATTATGCATAAAAACGAAGCCTCCTGTCCATTTCCTGCATTCTTAGTGTCCATGTCAGAGCTTTTCGATGCATTCTCAGATGAAGCAAACAGAACTTTATGATTAGAAACTGTGGAGAGTCTAATGTATGATCAGCAAAAGAACATGGAATAAGGAAAAGCAGCTATTTCTATTGGAAGGCCACATAGGTTACCGCGAGCAGCGTTTCCATTCCATTCCACTAAAATCTGATAATGGGAAAAAAAACACATTTTGAAAAATCTATCAAGTTTCACTAAAAGCTTTTTAATGTTTTTCAGACACATCAGTATGGAAGTATATATACTATGATGGAAACACTTCTTCAACATTTCCACTTCACAGGACTTGACATGGGCGGGGGGTCACATGACCAGTTCATTTAACAAAAAGATGGCAGGGAATGTATGAACAGAGGAGCCAATAGCATTTTTTTTTTATTAAACAGAAAAATAGACCCATCATCCTTGATAACAAACACAAGCGAAATGCTCCAAGACATAAAATGTTTTGTATCTCCATCTTTTTTTGCCAAACACATTTAAATGGAAGCACATATAAATTTAGCATTTCAAGTTCATAAACACAAAAAGGTCAAAAGCCAGATTATTCCATGGGAACTTCCACGGCCTATGTAGTAATCTGAGTTTCACCTGGCTGTGCAGCCCTGAATTCTATTTCTTTTGTTTCAGATCACTTGGCCCAGATTGTCTCCAAGTCCCACCTGGAGACGTGTCAGTACCTGAGGGAGGAGCTGCAGCAGATGAGCTGGCAGAGCTTGCTGCAGGATGAGGTAGAGAGATACCAGAGCCAGGTGTGTTTACTTCACACGGAGGCATATTCTGCTGCTAACACTGAGTGAAGTCAAAGTGGCTGAACAAGCTTGTTCTGGCCTCCATCGCTTAGGTTCTTGTGTTCTCCCAGGGAAATTAGCATGACTGTCTTCAGCTTAGGTCAGTAGTGGCATACCACAGGGCTCAATTCTTGGTCCCAATCTGTTTTCTTTTTAAATGCTACGTCATTGCAACTTATTTGGGATCACAATGTAAATGCATATTTCTGTGCTGATGACAGGCAGTTGTATGTGGATATAAAACCCAGAGATCCCAGCAACCATGCAAGCCGCACAGCTTGCCTTTCTCACATTTCTCACAGTTCTGAATGGACCAGAAATTCCTTTTATTAATTTGTCTGTGGTTTCCGTCAGGATGCAGCAAATCCACAATGCTGCTGCTTCGTCGGCAGTATAAAAAGGCCGAACACACCTCTCCTGTGGTTGCCTCTTTTTTCTCGATTTCTGCACTGTTTTTACAGATTTCAACATATTTCTCCAAACTCTGGAAGTCTTGAATGGCCCCAACAACCATCAAGCTTGATCATCTAGTTGTCCCCAGATGATCAAGCTTTTTCAATCAAAACCCTCGCTTTTGTTGCTCTTATCCCGCAACATTATCTAACTTTGTTTAGAAGCTTTTTATACATAATAATACATATAGCCTTTTTCTCATTGTAATTTTCTCTTTCTGTTGAAGGAAATATTTACTATGATTTAATTATATTAATGTTGTTGTTCCAAGTTCTTTCACTTCTGCTGCTGTATTTTTTATTGAGTTTGTCACTGTTTCATTTCCTGGTCTCTGTGTAAAACCTCTTCCTGCTCTGGTCCATGCAGCCGCGGGAGGTGATGTGGCAGCTTTGTGCTGTGAAGATCACAGAGGCCATTCAGTACGTGGTAGAGTTTGCAAAGCGCATCGATGGCTTCATGGATCTCTGCCAGAATGACCAGATTGTGCTGCTGAAAGCAGGTGAGTGCGGTCAGCAAAGGTCACACCACAGCATTCATTCATTCAAGATTAAGTCTTGGGATTAACCAAAGAGCTGCTGATTAAACAGTAGTCCAAACTCAAGGATCTACCGAGAATCAGTCTGGTGCTGGAATTTATTTCCTGGTAGATTTTTGACAAAAGAGCCTAAGAAAAAAAAAAAAAACCTGAGTTAATCTGTCTATAAAATCAACGTGCAGATAGAAGGGACATTTATAAATATCATCTGTGTGTTTTCTCCTTCAGGTTCACTAGAGGTCATCTTTGTCCGAATGTGTCGAGTATTTGACGCACAGAACAACACCGTCTACTTTGATGGGAAGTTTGCAGGTCCTGATGCCTTTAGAGCGTTGGGTAAGTATAATCATATAACAGCTTCATAGAAAATATGGATACTTGTATTTTTAATCTCTTCAGTAAGACCTTTCCTGGGGTCTTTTTCTTTTTTTTTACCATCAATCTACTTTTAATGTTCTTACTTCATGAAACAGCAAGTGTTTCATGACTTCCTGCTCAGTGTGCCCATCATAGAAATGCTGGTAAATTGAATAAAGTCAACTTAAGAAAAAGGTTAATGTATCCGTAATAGTAAGTAGACATGTAATGTACTTTCTCAGCATACTCTGAATTAAGAAACTACCCTTATGGAAGCCGAAAAGTAGTTTTCACGAAAATTGATGACTGATAACTAGGGATGCACCGATCGATCAGCTGGCCAATCCATTGGCCCTGATTTCCTTCATTTTGGGCGATCGTTTGTTAGCTGATCAAAACATGTGAAACCGATCTTATCCACCGATTATTTCAAAATAATTGCATTCTTTTGTATTCCATGCAGAAAACGCAAAATATTGTTAACTTTTTTAAGTAAGAGGCTAAAAACATGTCTGAAATTGAACCTGTTGAGCTAGTTTTGTGTTTACAATATTAAAATTAGACTTAAAGAACTGATATTTTTGGTATTTGGACAGCAATGCTCAAAGCTTTTCATTCTTATTTTTAGAAACTAGCTTGTGCGGTTAAAAAGTTTGCATTGTAGTGTGGGTATAGTCTGTTATTCATTAAAACAAAAATGGTATATTGGAGATGTAAGGTGTCAAGTCAATGCTAAAAAAAATTGATATCGGGAAGTCAGATTTTTTAAACATCGGTGATAGGTCAGAAAACTGCAATCGGTGCACCCCCTACTGATAACATCATCATGCATTTATACTGGAGAATGAATAAAAAGTTGCTCTGTAGTTTTTTATATTCTGTTTCCGATCAGCAGACATTCATGACAGACTTAAGTATTTTTAAAATTATCCTACTAATTTTCTTAAACTTCATGATGTTTACCACAAGGCCAAGACAAAGGATGGGATGCAGCTTTGTGGACCAATGTCCTCAGAGAACCAGCACAGAGACAAACAGCCTTTCGGGTTTTCTTTAACTCAGTGACTCAGAATCAAAAATCAACCCAACACAAGTGTTTTTCACTGTGGGAAGAAGTCAAAATGTCAGGGAGAACATGCAAACTCTGCTTCAGACAATCCGTGCAGGCAAAGAAAATGTGTTAATAGGCAAAAAACCTTCATTATCATTTCATCCAAACATCTGGAAACACATACAACTCACAGAAAGTCTAAAATCTCCAGAATATAACTTTCTTCTCTCAGAGTATTTACAAGGATAGCAAACTAATAAATCAAAAATGGCTGCCTCTCCCTGACAGGAGGACTCAGACTCTTTTTGCCACAATTTTACAAACAAAAGATTTCAGCATCTGGAGGAAAAACTTCTAGTTTCAACAAATGGAAATCTCCAAATAACAGGAACAAATTTCGATCTAAAACAACCACCTGAAAAACGTCAGCAGGAGGAACATTCATCACGCCGTGATATGTCACATTCCCTTCATGCTTCTTCACTTTTGTTTTAACCCTTTCAGCTCCGTCCCTTTCTGCTGTTTATCACAGCAAACAAGCTCCCAGCGATCGGATCGTGTTTACAGACGGAAGCAGGCTTCACTCCATGTTTGCCGTCACTTTCCCAGACTTCAGTAAAAATGCAAGCTCTTTTTTTAATGGAATTGCAGCTTATCTCTCACAGTCTGTCACAGAGGAAGGCATCGTCTCAAAATAACACCTCCTCTTCTTCTGCATCATTTCATTTCAATGGGGGAGTGAAAGAGAGCTCGCGATGTGTCAGATCAGAAATACCAAAGAAAACGACAGATTCTTTTCCCGTCAAAGGCGTATCACAATCTTTACAATCTTTATTTGTATCACACTTTTCTTACAAAACTGGATGAAGCGTGGTTGTTTTTAAAATTGCAGAATAAAAAAAGATAATAATAGAAAAACAAGAAATCCCCCCTAATTCCGATAAAATAAAAGGATTTTATGCAGAACACCACATAAAAGGGATGAAAACCTGAGGAAACGTAACATTCAGGGATGAAAATCTACAAATGTGAGTGAAGAACATCTAAATGCAGGTAAAAAGTTGCAGGGTTATTACATTGTGAAAATATCTAGAACATAATAGAACTTAATTTTCAGTGCAAGAGGCACAATGAAAGTATGGAAGTACAGACTTACGTCTTTATGGATGAACGTAAATGTCCGTTTAATTACCAGTATTCTCTGGTTTTTCTTACCGGGTTAAAAACAGACATAACTTACAAACCAATAAAACCTTGGAACTGATTCTAAGATGGCTGAAGAATCTTTCGGTCGGAAGAGGTGTGTGTTTATCGGCTGCTTTGTAACTTAAAATAGATTATGGTTGTGCACGTTTGCAGGAAGATGGCATTTCTAGGAAACTAAAAATAAGCTGTCACCCAAACCACCAAACAAAGATGTGTCCCAACAAACTGGTAAAGTTTCACTGAATATGGATGCAGCTCCGATCAAAGACCCTGCAGTACACAAAAGGAGATTATTGATTTAAAGCTCATCTTGTTCTGCTAAATCTGGGATATAGGTTTATTACTACAGCTCAGCTGCATGTGCAGCTCAGCACCTCCAGGCACTACCTGGACTCTTTTCTGTGTTTCAGAGATTTGTGGCATCTTCATCATAATAAAAGACAAATGGAATCCAAAAAGCACATTTTTCCTTTTAAGTTCTGTCAGGAAAATGTGAAATGTTCTCCAGAGAAGCCGTCGAAACAGGATGCAAAAAACCCCAAAAGACAACATGACATTTTTGCTTCTGCTCTGATGAGGAAACCAAGCTGACGAGAACTCTGTCGTGACTTTGTGTTTCAGGTTGCGACGACTTGATCACGTCCGTGTTTGACTTTGCGAAGAGCATGTGTTCCCTGCAGCTGTCAGAGGAAGAGCTTGCTCTCTTCTCTGCCTTCGTTCTGCTCTCTGCAGGTTCGTCTTCTCCTCTGGTTAATCATCCGAGCACATCTACAGAGACTCCTCACACTGAACAAGTCTATGTGTGTGTGTGTGTGTGTGTGCAGATCGGTCATGGCTGCAGGAGAAGCTGCAGGTGGAGAAGCTTCACCAGAAGACTGAGTCAGCTCTGCAACACATTTTGCAGAAGAATCAGAGAGAAGATGGACTTCTTGAAAAGGTAGATTTCTGAGTATAAATGAGTTGCTGCTGACCTCTGGTGGAGACACTCTGAGCTGCACCTCGTTGCTTTATTCCAGCCCTTTAGTGACTGTTCTGTAGGTAAAGTTGAAGGTAAAATGTAACCGGACTCTTTGGCTTCTTTTCTCTCCCCAGCTCAGATGTAAGGTGTCTGTGCTGCGTTCGCTGTGCATGAGACACACGGAGAAGCTGTCTGCGTTCAGAGCCGTTTACCCCGAAGTTCTTCGAACACACTTCCCTCCCCTCTACAAAGAGCTGTTCGGGGCTGACCTCGACCTGAGCCTGCAGACCAGCGACTAGAGCGGAGAGCATGTGCTCCACAGATCACCCAGAGGGACCAAGCCTGGTTTCCTCGGCAACGCTGCCTCGAGCAGCCGGAGGCGGCTGCAGAAGCTCCGCCTCTTCTCATGGATGCGCTGAAGAGTCAGTGGTCTCCCTCCACGATTCCCAAACCTGGACCAGATCCACGTCTGACATTAAGAAGCACTTTCGGTCCTGGCTCTGAAGCCTGGCCTGTTTCTTCAGCAGGCTGTCAAGACATCTTTTTTTTGTGGGTTTCTGTGATTTTGCACTCAGTATGAGGTCAGACGGTAACAGGCGACCCGAGCTCACCTGGAACTGCCTTGTTACTCCTGCTATCCTCCCTGATGGGATTCAATCACAGGTCAAAATGCACACATCTCATTTTAAAGTCCCTGTGAGGCTTCAGTGTTACGCTGCATTCATGTCCTCACTCATAGCTGGGTTTTAGCAAACTGAATTCCCAAAGGTTTTTATTCCAGACTCTCACGTCCGAAAAAGCCTCATATCAGGACATGCGTATCTAAATTTTTATCCAACGTTTCTGTTCATACAACAGTTTTTGTTTGAGTGTTAAAGTTGATCCATCAGATTAGTGAGTCTGAAGCTTCAGGATGAGCTGCTGGTGCTCATTCATCCCCAGCTCCAGTCGAACAGCTCACCTTAATGGAGCCCGTTGGACAGATTGATCCATAACAAAGATTTCTGGAGGCTCTTTGTAAATTTGTGTCGATCGAAATTAAACTAAAGCTGCTAATTGTGCTAAATAAATTAAGGTGGGACAAAAGCCTTTAATTAATTACAAAAAAAGTAACGGGCTAAAAGATGAACACATAGGCTATAATCCCAGCAGGACATTTGTCAGTGCACGATTTCCAGTTAGACAGACTACACGTCCGAGCTCGGCTAACGCAGTGATGCTAACTTTTTTCTGGTCTTATCAGAGAATTTGAGAGGCTGACATGAAAGAACATAACATTTACTCTTCTCAGGCCCCTCCTCCATACAGACCTCACGCAGCATCAGGCTCCGCTCCAATCAGACCAGTAGTTATGGTGCATTCCAGTTGTCTCGGAATTCCAAGCGTAAGGGGGTTGCTGACGTCATTCAGAGGTAAACCGCATTCCAGTTGCACAAACTCGGAAAAAATGGATACTTCCAGCAAAGCTGTGTGTGTTATTGCTCTTTCAGAGAGCTACTTTTAAAATAATGCTTTCCATCACAAGGTTTCCTGTCCTGTTGAAGACGTGTGAATGTGTGTTTGTACGATTATACCGCACTTAAAGCCTTAAATTATGTAATAAATGTAAAATAATTCTAATTAACCTGTCAATTTGCGAGGAAAACTTGATAAACTACGACATTCATGCAACACTTCACATTTTCAACAGCTAGTACTACTGCTGCTAAATAGTACTATTTACATTTTAAAAGTAAAAGAAACTGAAAATGTAAAGCGAGAAAACAAACAAGGGACACAAACTGGGCGCAGCCATATTGAAATTTGGGATCTCGGGGTCCTCTGCAATTTACAAGCTCGCAGCTCGGAAAAACAAGTTCACAACGTCACTTCCGGCCAAATTATCTAAAATAAACGAGTTACGAGGACAACTGGAAGGCACCTCCTCCTCTGCTCCAGCACCAGACTGGAGCCGCTGCAGGCCGATCCCGCTCAGGCTCACTGTCAATTACAAAGTTAGAAGTACTGCTGCACGTTCCAGACTCTTCTTTGGCTGTTAGTTGAAGTACTTAAAATGGTACTTTCACTTTAACCTGTTCTGTTTTGACCAGATATATTTTCCATTTCCTTTTCTTCTGTTTAGAGTTTAAAGGCACTTAAATACATTTTTAACATTGCTGGAGCATGAGTTTAGGATAATAATGTCTGTGTCTGTTATCTGATTCCGTTGCGAGCTTTAAAAACTCATTCATTCATTCATTTTCTAAACCGCTTAATCCAAGTGGGAGCAAATCCCAGCTATTTGCAGGCGAAAGGCGGGGTACACCCTGACAGGTCGCCAGTCTGTTGCAGGGCCACATATAGATGGACAGACAACCACGCACACGCACACTCACTCCTAGGGAGAATTTAGAGTGACCAATTAACCTCACATGCATGTCTTTGGACAACGGGAGGAAGCCGGAGTACCGGTGGGAACCCACGCATACACGGGGAGAACATGCAAACTCCACACAGGAAGCCCACTGCTTCAAACCCCCCTACAATTTAAAAACTTTAAATTTAAAAGTTGCTTTTTGGGGCAGCTACTGTAATGCAATTTAAATGTGATTAACTGGGATTAAATAATCACAAAGCCTCAAATTATTTTGACACAGTTTTTTAAGCAAGTCCCAGCCCTGAATTAAATATAGTGTAAAAGTGAAACCATTCCCCCTGATGCACAGGAAAAATGGACCGATGTGACAGATTATAGGAGCTTCTTGTAAACTTCAGCTGATCTTTAGACACATCAAGGTGGAGAAGAAAAGATGGAGGCCTTGACTTCTGTATAACAAAACTCCCATTTGACGTCCTGTTGTGCAAAGATGAGCTCAGTATTACTGTTATAACTGTATTAATATGTATTTTAGATGGTTGGTTTGTCTTCTCTTTTCTGGTAAAAAGCTGCAGCTGTCGCTCTAAACCGCTCTAAACCACAGAACAATATGTGGACATCATCTCTGCAGAGGCCGCCTGATGCAGTGAAGGAGAATAAAAGCAGCATCACTTCCCCTCTTAGAAAGAGAACTTCCTGCTAACATGTCCCATAAACATTGAGGCAAAGCAGAGCTTCTTTTTGTTTGTTCATGAGGGATCCATGTAAAACTCTCTTTACAGGCGGCCTTCACTTGGCATCCCCACATCCAGATTTTTTCTGCATCCACATGGATGGTTTATTAAAATGAAGTAAAAATGAAGCGTAGCTCCAAGTATCAGATTTTTGCCAACTCTCATAAGTTAAGTCCTGAAGCTTCCATTCTCGGTACTTTATTCCGTTTACAACTCACTTCCCAGACACGGAGGAACACATTCAAATTGATTTTCTTTGGACTGACAGCAGAAATATTAAATCATAACCTACCGGACAAACACAGATGGAATCCAGAATAATATAATATTTCATCTAAATGAAAGCAGCTGAAGGTTTTTACATGTTACATGAATCTGTGATAATGAAATGTTCTGAAAAACGTTGCAGATTTGGATTTTTTACCAGTTTGGACTCAGATGTGAAACAAAAACCAGCCAGTTAACAACTGTTAACCTTAAAAAGAGGGAAAAATAAATCACTCCTTCAGCCCTGCAGACCTCCACCAGGCCCAGCAGCCGGCCTGCAGCACCACCTCCAGCTTCTGATGGTGAAGTGCAACTTTTTTTACTCCTTGCAATCTGATTTATCTATTCCTGTGAAGCGAGTGTGCTGCACCTCTGCAGTCAATTAACTCAGATTGTTGATTAAAACTACGTTACCTGATGTCAGACACAAATTTCTCTCTTTTTGTTTCATTTAACAAAATATCTTTTTTCTGCCAAAAAATGCCACAAAACCTAACTAACAGCCCTCTCTGAAGCAATAGTATGAGTGAAGCTGCTGCTAAATGAGCCTGTTGCAAAAAACAACAAGCAGATAAAAAGTTCAATAAAGCTGCCTCCTCACAGAAAACCTATGCAGACTGATGTCTCTAAAACACTCTGCACTGCAGCCAAACGGCTGCCCCGGCCCCTCTTATACTGTAGCTACTGTTGCTTCCACATTTTCCCACCATCATCACATTTTTATAATGAAGCCAGATAACCTGCAAGCTTACCTTTTATTCCCCTGAAACTGTGTTTCACATGAACTTAAGGAAACTTAGCAGGGTATAAATTAAAATTATGATAAAAATATTATTTTACGGTTACAGGGTAACATAAGCACCCAGTTAGTACTGGAAGAGTCGTCCATATACGGGTCACAGCACGGACAAAGAACATCTGAGGATGTGCTGAAGTGTCTGCTACAGGACCCTGTGAGCTGTGGGCTCTACGATGCTTTTATCAGACTGGTGTCCGAGGAGTCTGGACACCAGATTCACACTTCGGACTATTTGTTGTCTTGGTGTAGCAGCTTTTAGGAGCCCCGTTGCTGCCTGCTGGGGGAAGAGTTGTTGTGGTTTATCCTCTGACTGAATGGCTGCTCTGAGATATTTTTCAACAGAATTAACAAACTTAAAGCTTTGTCAGGTTTGTCTTTTTACCAGGAAAGATGTGTTTCCAAGAACTTCAACAGTTTAAAAGATTATCTAGTAATCACCCACTCATACTGAGCATATTTAGTCTGAAGTACTAGGTTCTCTTTTTTTTTCTCCTTGAAAGGGGCGTTCAGTTCAGATACTTTTAAATTCTGTCATACAGTATTATTTGACTTTTGAATTATCTGAGTAATTTCCATGTAGGACCAGAATCATTTGAAGATGTGATTTTTTTGTTCAGTTCAACTTCGATATAAATGAAAAACATGCGACTGTGTAAAAATTCTGACATGTATATTATATATTGTGGCTTATTTAAGCAGATTTGTTCGTTTTGTTTTAGTTTCAGTGTGCCACTCAGAGAGTGAAATGAAAGGAAAATCTTAAAAAAATTAGTTTTACTTGTCTTTTTATTTTCACATTTTCCCCCAAATGGTTCATTTTTTTTGTAGCTCAGGACAGAAAAATCTGCAAACAGCACTTAGTTTTTTCTGAAAAATCAACATAATGTAAATGACAACTTTTTAAATGCGACCTCTCTAAGAGAAACAATCAGTATTCGTGGAAAATAACGAACATATGTTAGCCATAACAGAATGTCAAGCAATAATGTAAATGTTGTGTTTTTAATGTTTTCCCACTTGTGTATAGTTTTAAAAAGAAAAATGGCATGTCAACGCAGATTGTTCATCTCTGCGATACTTCGGGTATATCTTTTGAACTGTGTCTTTAGTTGACGTTTTGTCTTGTGAATTTTTACATTTACGACACATTTTTGCTCCCTTCATGCCACATTATGAGTTTGGGCTTTTTTTAATGTAAGTAGCCTTATAAATTATTTTGTACAGACCATAGGAAAATACTGAGCATCAAACTTTTTAGCATCATGATGTATTCTATCTGATTGATATGAAGTTAGTTTAGTAAGAAGAAAAACATCTTTTTGTGTTTTCAGTGTGTGTGGTGCTAGTTTTACCTTTGGTAGCAGGTTACTGATCTTACCAACTATCCCACATTCTGTTTCTTCACAAGGTGACGCGTTAAAGGAAAACTGCATTTCAACAACATGGTGACATGTTGATTCAGCCGAGCTAGTTTGAGCTAATAAAACGACTGGTAGAGGCAGAAGTCCAACCAGAACATTTCCAGAATATTGTTGTTATAAATGGTACAAAGACAGAATTTTCCATCAAGTGAAAACACCTTACAAATCACAGAACAGGGATATTATTACCCAGCCTGAACCTGTATCAGTGTGTTGGACCTGGGCTTGAATTTCTTTGTTTAAATTCCTGAAACTTGACTTTTTTTTATATATACAAAATGGAGCTGCTGTATTTGAAATGTTAAAAAATAAAATTACAGTGAAGAAAGAGAAAATTACTTTGTATGTTTTGGCTTCTTTTGTTCCTTTTATGCAGTCTTTGTCAAATATTTATTATACATTATTTAAGCTTTAATATTTTTCACTCATTTAGAAGACTTGTTAAAATGATAAACTCTGCTTATTTTGCTTATTTATTATAGACTCAAAGATAAAAGGAAAAAGCTATTGTGCCACAGTCGGATCTGTAAATCATATGTAATAAAACCAATTACTGTAAAGGTAGAACTGCATCGTAAGTCAAATACAACATAATTTAAAGCAGCTCAAACATTAAATTTGTGGATGTTTAATTTATTAGAGCACTTTTTTATAAACTCATACCTACATTTATTCTAATGTATCTATATCGCTTGTAGCCGAGCCCGTTTGTGGTAACGCTGCGTTCCGACCAAACGCTTTTTGGGCGTCAAGGGCGTCAGGTTTACATGCAAAGTCAATGGCCGACGCGCGTCGGGGGAGGCTGCTATGGCAAGCGGAAGGGGCCACAAATCGCCCTTCAAATGACACGTTTACCACCAAAAACGCCGTTTATGATGCGCGTGACAACAGAAAACGCCGTTTTTAACGCGCGTCAAAGTGAAACCAAACGGCGCTTTTGACGCGCGTCCTTGAAACGCCGGAAAAAACGGCGTTGCCGGCGGTCCTTGAACGCCGCTTTTTACGCGCGTTCAATGACGCTCGTAAAATACGGCGTTTTATGGCACTCTGACGCGCGTAATAATCGGCGTTTTGTGCAGGTAATACGCGCGTGAAAAACGGCGTTTTTTGATATTATAATTATCCCAGCCTTCTTTTTGAAAAGCCACTGAAATTGAACCGTGAACATCCAATCAGGAAAGACCAAGAGTAGACAGCACCAGTTAATCACAGATTGCCTTTGCTGCAGGAGATGCACCGCTCTAATAAGCCTGGCTTGCTGATTG
>JBBBVT010000001.1:1740215-1750333 GCA_037177035.1 Craterocephalus eyresii | reverse complement strand
GATAAAGGGGGCAGCACCAAGAGATGTAGGATCATTGCAGGTCTTCCTGTCTGAACTTTCGCTATAGCTCCATTCACTCTTGTTTTTTCATCTCATCTCTTCTTTCTTTCTGTTTAGGCAGTTGTGCAGCAGTGAGCCGTCTCGAGCTCACGCCTCTGAACAATCTGGGCTGTGCAGACTTTAAGAAAGAGTTCAACTCTCTTTCCAAGACTTCCAGTTCTGGAGTTTTTCATTCCTGTTTCCTCAATAAAGCAAAGAGAATATTATTACCCATGTGGATAAAATACTCCAGAGTCAATATCCACTCATTGGCTTTAACAAACACTTCCAAGCCAAGCTCAAACAAAGAGGGATTTCATTTGTGGTTATAGAATTACTGCTGTGCACATGCAGCACATGCCCGCTGCTAACTCCATTCTGCTTCCACACTGTGTATTAGTGTTGCCGTGCGGGGATATGAATTGATTTGTGATACGTTCAGCCCCGTGTGATGGTATTCTGTCTCCCGCTGATCACAGTTTCAGCTGAGCAGATGGGCTTGAGGGAAAGTGTGGCGCGGGCAGCCGCTGCGAACGCTCATATCCATGATTACATTGAGTGAAATTGAAATCTGAGGTGAGTGGATGTGAGCGCTTTGCCAGCAAAATCAATCAGCTTTGTGTTGCCATGATGCGTCTGGGTTTTCATTATGAAACATCAGTGAGTCATTTTCCTGCAGAGAGCCCGTCTCAAAGCACAACGTACCCCCCCACCCCCTAAACTCCAACTGAGTCAATATTGCATTTAAAAGTGTGAATGAACATATGGTCAGCTGCCAGGGACAAAAAGTTTGGCTGCAACACTTTGTCATCGTTGTGAACTCTTGATCTATTTATCTGCACATGGATCATTAGTTTACACAGGCAGTTGCTTCAGCATCTGTTCTGGTTCGTCTGGGAACGTTTGAATCTATTTCTTCTCCCTGAAAAGACTGGTTCCGGATTTATTTGCATTTCCTTACTTATTTTGCTGCAGATGACGCGATTGTGGATTAAAGGAATCAAAATCCACTGCAGTCCAGCACTTAAACACACTCGCACACACAGCTTAGAGCGAAAGGAAGCCACCTGCTATGTTTACAGGTATACCACCTGGAAAAACTAGAATATGCTAGATAAGTTGTTTTAATCAGGCAATTCAACATAAAAGGTGAAATTAAACATTTTATGTATGTAGTGAATACAGATGCGAGATTTTACCTTCAGAGGACATTTTTGTATTTAAAATCCACTTTTTATTGATTTCAAGCAATATTCTATTTTTTTGAGTTTTTTAATTTGAGGTTTTTAGAAGCTGCAAATCCTGATCAGCAAAATCAATTAAGAGCTGAAACATCTTGATTTGCATACTATTTGTTCATATATTGTTCAGTATATTTCATCTTTGAAAGTGCACTTTGTCAGGATATTATACAGTCATTTCCCAAGTAGTACCTGTACATGTCAAGCAATAGTCTGCTACTAGCCCAGTGAACACACCCCTTTTTGATCGATTCAACCTTATTATTATTATCAATAACTATCATTAACTTGTTTAAGCTTTTTTCTCATTGAGAGCATTGCATTTATACATCACAGGATCCGGAAACACTAATTCCAGCAGCACAGACGCTTGGGGACCGGATGGCTGGGGGGGAAGGAAACCATTTTCATTTTCTGGTTTATCTTAAATACCCAGTACGAGTAAAGGTACATTTGTTTGGACAAACATAATGAGAACAACAAAAATAGGCTATAGGAGTTTAATTTTAGAGCTGATAACTAGATATTTTCCACGGTTT
This sequence comes from Craterocephalus eyresii, assembly GCA_037177035.1. Classification (NCBI taxonomy): domain Eukaryota; kingdom Metazoa; phylum Chordata; class Actinopteri; order Atheriniformes; family Atherinidae; genus Craterocephalus; species Craterocephalus eyresii. The sequence continues at coordinate 1,748,514 of JBBBVT010000001.1, read as the reverse complement.
TCTTGATAACCTGAATCACAGACGTTTTTACATCGCATCGCAAAATATTTGAGTCAATCTACAAAGGGCTGAGACAAATGGAACAAGCGTTAATCTCAGTATAAAGAAATTCACGCCTTTAAAATGGATTTCAGTTAACGCCATTAATAATGCATTTAACTGACAGCACTAGTCTTACCGGTGTTGGGCCGTCTTATCGCTCAGATCTGCTTTTACACTATGAATCCTTGCCATCCCTGTGTTCCTCCCGCAGTAGACTTTTAGTCATTCCTAAGGTCAGGAACAGTCTGCTGGACCACAGCATTGCAGAGGACATTAATGTTTTTAAGACTCGGATGAAGATACATATGTTTAGTTTAGCTTTCAGTTGACATTCAGTTTTTAAGTCTTAATTGGTTTTGTAATATTTTGTAATTTCTTCATTAGCTTTTTGATTGCTTGGGTTGCAGCCTGTGTGCGGTCCCTGGTGCAGACGGATAAACTGTATTTAACTGTAAAGCAGTTTTGATTGATGGTTGGTCGATATACATGAAGCTCGGCATGAAGCTGTTTCAGTGCTATTGTATATTTCTATATCTGATTATTATGATAATACATTTTATTTCTGTGTGCCATTCACTCAGGGTCACCTTCCAGTAACAAGATAAAATGGAATAAATTAAAATATGTTAAAACAGGACACTAAAGGCTGATCACAGCGAGTAATAGATGAATCCATAAGCTTTGATCTAAAAAGTGGAGGTTAGGGGGAAGTCAGTTCCATAACTGAGGAGCAGAGGGACAGAAGACCAGTGTGAGTTTACGGAGGATTTTCTCTGGAAGACCGAACAGAAGGGAGGTGTTGTCGTGAAGCTGAGAGGTGAGAAGACTGAGAGCCAGACTGGAAGCAGTGTGAGGTGTGATGGAGGCGGTTAATGCCTCAAAGATGAAAGTAAGCTGACCGGGTTACGCTGCTAATGTGAGATGTGAAAGAGATCATGGTATGGAGGATGACAGCCAGGTTGTTGACCTGAATCGAGGGAGAGATGCCCGAGTCATCAGCCAAAGCTGTGAGACTTTGTGAATTGCTTCCTGGAAGTAACACTTCTGTTTTATTTCTGTTTAATCTGAGAAAGCTGAAAACTTTGTGGAGACACGGAATGAAGGTGGGAACCCCCCAGGGTTCACTTTGAAGTGCCGACATCAGTTTTTATCACAAAGATGGAGGAGATGTCACAAGAAGAGAAGTAAAAACAGGGAGCGCAGTAGGCGGCGGAGGTCTGTCCAGCCACTAAAGGAGCTCTACCTGATTCCAGCCCGAACTGTTCTCCTCCCACTCGATTCGCATGTGATAACGTGCAGCTCTCATATTCAAGCACGGATCTCCAGAAGAAACTCGCGTCTTCTAGTGAGTTTCCTGTTCTGGTTGCAGTGAATAGCTGCATCTCAGGTAAATCTCTCTGTTTTCACTTAAAGAGCAGCTCATGCATAATGAGCCGATTCTTTCATCGCTGTTAGCTTCATGTAACAGCCGTGCTACAAACGTTTTGTACACAGATGCAGGATTATGATGTTCCATGCGACATTACAGATGACTTCTAAAGGCGTATTTATGCTCGACACAGATGACTGATATGCAGATGTTTCGTCCGTCTTCTGCGTCAATTCCGTGCGTTTTTGGTGCGTTTTCAGGCTCCCTGCACATCCATCATTCGACGCAGAAGACAGAGTAATACCACCGGAAACCGCGGGGTCAGTGTTGAGCATAGTGGAGCAAAAATAAACCAGAGAAGAAGAAGAAGAGATATGGGAAAGTGGAAAACCATAGAAGAAGAATGAAGACGGGAACAAAAACATGAGAAGTTGCACAAGCTTTAAAAATGAGGCTCTGCAAGTGTTCAGGGAGTGTTGGTGGTTAGAAACAACTAACTAACTAATTTTATAGTCTTTGCTGCCAACCGGTGTCTGAAACTAACGTATCACGGAGTTAACACTGAACTCAGCACTGCCGCTTGGCGGAGGTTAGCTGTAGCAACAGAAACAACACATGGAAGTATAAAGACAGCGACGCATGAAGGTGCTGGGAACAGACGTCCATATTAACGTCGGTCATGGAGCAGAAATGGGCCTAAAGCTGCTACTGCGACTGACAGTTAAAGCTACGGTTGGTAATGTTGGAGAGCTAACAAGATTTAAAAGCTCCACCCCCTCCCATCAACGCACCCTTCAAAGCCTCTTCCAATATGCCCCTCCCCCTCCAGCCAGTGCTCCCACGACCCCTCCCCCCATTCGGAGCAAATAGCAGGGATTGGTCAGAGTTTGCAGCTCCTGCAGAGGTCTGACTTATTTTGTTCTTTTTTATGAATACATGATGTAACGACTCCTGCAGTTCACCCAGTACAAGAGAAAGTGTTCCAGAACAGGATTACCAGCAGGTTTAATGTAATGTAATATTACGTTTACAAGATCTGCCCTGCATGCGCTAAAAGAGAGGGCTGTATTTGTGTTTAAGGAGCATCAATGAGCCCTAAGTCTCTGTGCTGGCGTGCTCAGTGTATCACTTCCCTGTTCATCAAAACAAGGGACCAATGTGTGACGCACAAGGAATGCAGGAGCAAGCCTCACTAAAACCAGATTTGCACAGAAATTGTGTAAAAACATGTGAACTGCAGGGTTTATTAATCTCTCAGTTCAAATTCAAATGAAAGCTAATGCATGCAAGCGAATTCTTTCTCCTCCAGGACTGTCTCTCACACAGACAAGCAGCTGTTTTCAAGGTCAAAGCAGAGAAATCTCTGCCAGGAATCTAATTCTGACATCAGTTTGTGATCATTTAACACGCAAAGAGCAGGTTTCAGTTTGTCCAAATAACCGAAGCTTCTCGTCTTTTTAGCTGCTTCTCCCCCTCCTGGGAGAACACACACACCTGTCTTCCTCCTACACACTCTCCTCCCTCACCTCTTTGCTGGGTCCCGCTGCACAGGGCACTCAGGCTTGTAAAGTAAATAGCTTCTGCTCACATCCACAGTAAATGTGTCCCGGCTGCTGTCATGGCGGAGGGAGGGATTTAAATATTTATCACCTGTAATAATCGTCCCAACCACCCAGCCGCCTGCTGCTTGGGTCACCTGAACATACACAAACAGATTTAGTGGAGGCAGTGGAAGCGATACTGCATATTTATCGCTCTGCGCCGCACCTCAGTCAGTGTTTAAATAAGATGATTTACCCAAAGAGCACTCACACATATGAGCTAACCTTGCTGCTTTCACATCCAGTTGCTATTTACATAAAAATCCTGTCCAACTTATTACCGTTGAACAGTGACTGGAATTTAAAGCATTGCAGTCATAAATCTTATTATTTTTGTGTCATAAACCCACAGATGAGTCATTTCTTGGTTTATACTAACTTTAGAGTTAAAAAAAAGCTGAATCCGTCCGGCGCTCAGAAAAAAACTAACACACTACAGCAGTCACAGTGACCTCTGGACGACTTCTCGGCTTTTTGAGCCGCGACACAACCTCACAGCGAAAAGACAGCGAGAACAAACAGAGCAGAAAAGCTTCTGGGATGCAGGGACCTCTGAATATATTTGTGTGTGTGTGTTCATTCTGCCAGTGAGAGGATATGTACACATATACTCTGCTTTGAAAATCCTACTGAAGTTCACTTTCCGAATCAGCGACAAATGTGGAGGACAGAGCTTTGCCTGCTGGATTTTGTGGTACTGATTTGTTGCAGGTTGACGGAGGAAGCTTCTCGCAGCAGAGCAGCAAATTCAACAAAAACACACCAGTTACACCAGTAGAGGAAAACCAGAATGAGTTTTGATGTGGACTGTAGGACAAGGAGTGAAGATAAACACACATCAGTGTCTCAGCCTGAGCTGCTGGTTCATATTGAGCTATTTATTCACACCAGAGGCCAGTACTATGCAGCATGATTATCCTACCTGGATATCTCTCTGTTGGCTGTGTTGACTGACGCAGACATTCAGGACCCGGATGAGATGTACTAGGGAGCTCTCTATCAGTGCGCGCTCACATAAGAGATGTGGGGAAAACTACTTCACCATGAAGGAGCAGACAACTATTGTTCTGGAATATAAAGATTTAAAGTGTGTGTGTGTGTATATATATATATATATATATATATATATATATTTCTACAGTAAATAACAGTGTATTGCATGACTCAATGACTCCCTGATGTCCCCTAAAGTTGTAAAATTACACCCATGAATACGTGTACTCTAATACTAGGGCTGGGTATCACTCTTAATTTCCTGACTCGCAAGAGCAAAAATTGATTTGATTTTGATTGTCGATTCTTTTTAATATCGATTCACTTTCAGATATTTATGTCAAATCAATATTTCTTCAATATTAAATACTCACAGGTGGCATTTTTTATGAAACGCTGAAGCAACCTTTCAACAGTGTGTATTTTCTATAGATTTAATATTCATGTTTTCATAAATGAATGAAGCACTGGCATGTCAGTCCTGAAGCACTGGCATGTCACACACATAACTAACATTTATTTGTGAAAATAACCAGTATTACATGTTAAACAAAATACAGTGTTAACAGAAACACTACAGTAAGATAATCTAAAAAAAAATCGATTTTGGCATTTTAAGAATCAATTGATTTTTTTAATTCTTGAATCGATTTTAATCGATTAATGGATTTTTTTAAACCCAACCCTATCTAATACATACAAACCATTGGTGGCCACTCTAGTGCACCAATCAGACCATGTTTGTCCACAAGAACCGTGACTGAATAAAAAGATGGCTGTTAGCAACCCCAGCAGGCTTGAGCAAGGATAGAAGGTGACAGTTTGAAGATTTTAGCCAGAATTACTTTCACCAAACTACCACTATAGCAACAACTTCTCATGAAACTGATACCAAAACCAAAGCTTCGTGTGGAAAGAGGCGAAGAGTTGAATGGCTGCTAATGCTAACTGCTGGCAGATTTAACCTGCAGTGTACATATGGCGACAATTCTTTGGGTTTAGTCTGATTTATTCAGGAGGATTTTAGCTAAATTACAGTAGCTAAAAGTGGCACTACTGTACGCTCAACTATATGAACTGTCACAGTTTGCAGCATTATTAAGTGGCCACTGCATTTTCATCATGCATCCTTTTTATTCTCAAGTTGTTCTCGTCTCCCTGAGTGAATTATTTCTATTTATTTGTTATGATTATTCCACCTTTAGAAACAAGTAGATCAACTCAGCAGAACTTCTTGGCTGTAAGAATTATGAGAAGCTTTTGTTGCCGCTTTCTCCGGGGACAGAGAAGCTGCAGGAAAAGTTGGGAAAAAGTACTTGAAGGATAACTTTCACATGAGCTGCAGGGACAGTTGATTATCAACAGCATATTGGATCAATCTGTCTTTGAAAATCAATAAAGCCCTCAGCTCGGCAGGTATATTCAGTACAGTGGAGTCCTGAGGGGAGGGAAATACAGAGGTTCAAACATCACTAACGGAGAGACAGAAGCACTGTTGTTGAAGCAATGTTATTCCCGTGGGTCGCAAGACCTCAAGAGCAGCGTTATTCACCCAGACAGGCCTTTAGAGGAAGAAACAAACTGTAGCCAGCAGGTACAGAGCAGGACGCTGGCAGCGCCGTGGAAAGAAATGAAGATGAGCAAAACGTGCTGCAGAAAAACTTCTATGATTCTTTACATGAAAAAACTCGGAGCTGGAGAAAATCTGCTCTCTGAAACACGAACAGAAGAACACATCAAACTCCTGCCACCTTCCATGTGCGTCTCACATGGCTGTGGAGGAGGCGGAGGAAGGTCGCGCTTGATATTCAGGACAAGCGGCGCAGCAGATCCTCACTGCGGATGGGAGCCGTCAGCTCGCCATCAGCAGTGCCATCAATCAAGAGAGCGAGGAATCTTTGGAAACATCAACATCCCCCGATGAACAAGAAGCTCTGGGTCGCCCCCACTGAGCTGGAGCATCATCAGAAATCGCCGTCCTGAGGATATGTTCCAGTTCCAGTTGGGGTTGAACCCAGGATCCTCTGCACCACTACAACCCGGCCCCCTTCTTCTTTCACATATCATTAATTAAAAATTAGTGCTTTCTGAATCCTTCTGCAACTTTTCTACGCTACAGAACGAGGTTTGCTGTCGGCATCTAATATGAACCCTTTTGATGGATCCGGACTGACACGGAGGAAAAGCAGGAGCAAGTCTCAGAGACGCTTAGGCAGTCATGCAATCAAGGAAAGTGTTGATTGATGTGGGCATGACAAGCAACACTGACCAGAAACTGACCCCTCCTTTCAGCATACCAGAGGTTAAACTTGCAGTGTATCAAGAAGATAACTACGATTAAGTTGTTAATAATAGATCACTTAGATTGAGTTGTTTGCTTTGAACATAATCAACCAGGAACAGATGATATTTGCCTCTAGATGGACCGAAGCTTTGGTCTAGAAAGTTTGTTTACTTGCTGATATCAATTTATTCACCTCCTGTTTAGATGTTGAGGAGGATATATTAACCATTTTTATATTTAAATGAAACATACAATAAAAAGATGAACATATGACTAATTGTTTTCAATGCCTTCTTCTTCCCAGTACTGTATAAAACCTGCTTCTTTAACCGGTTCTTGCTCAGACATTGCTTCAGCTCCCCAAGCAGTTCCACAATTTCCGTCCACGCTGAGAAAAACATTGTTTTTAATGCACAGAGATCAGCAGTCTTAGGTTAACCATCTTCTTATCAGAGCTCTTCTTCCATGATTACATTCTCAGTAAACCTTTTAATTTTGGGGGTGATACAAATCACCGCGTTGACCCGGGAGTCTTTTTAAAAGATTCTTTACAATAGGGATCATTTTGCCATGAGGGCTTCTATCTGAAAAATAATGCAGCCCACAATCAAGTGCAAAGAAAATTAAAATGGAGGTCTTTGCTCTCTGAGTGCTTATAGTTTCTTCTTTTATAACCCTGGTTACTTACCCTGATTAGGCACATTTATTGGACAGTTGAATTATTAAAAAGTTTCTCATTTGTTTCTAATGCAAATGCAGCTGAAGTCATCCTGATATGAAACTTCTCTGGTTAAATAAAAGCTAAAGGAAAATAAATCTCCCTTTGATAAGCATATGACAGATTTCTAATAACAGTAAATGAAGAAATCATTGTAGGCTGGTACTGTGTGTGTGTGTGTATTACTGCTGCAGCAGCATGTGTTTAAATGATCACCATGTCAAACATTCACACCATCTGCTTATTGAAGCCATTCTTATCTCCAGGCGTGCTGACACACAAATCCCCAGAAATGAATCTTATCTAGTGATCTGTGGCAGGATTTAACGCTGCCTATTTAATTCACGGCATCCAGGACCACACCAGCTGTGTTTTAATTATGGAAAACAATTTTGTTAAGACACTATCTCTACTTTATATATTTCACATCATATTAGGCCATTAAAAAAAACTTCAATATTTCATATTATCTACTTCTGTTCTTTTACAATCTGCACCTTTCCAGACAGTATTTTGCCTCCAGGTTAATTTTTTTTACATCATTATTTATCTCTAAAAGAACAAGATGACTGTTATGTCCTGTAAGCCAAACAAGTGCCATCATTTCAGGCCCTGTCACATTTAGATTTCTTTGGCTTTGAGAACTCATTCAGTGAGCATTCAGTTTCTCTACACTATCGTGCTCAGGACTGAAACCGACAGAAGTAACAAAACACCTACAGCTGCTCAAGCACTTAAATATGATGTGCTGAACAACTTTGTTTTTATTTTATTGCTTCTGTCAGTTTCAGTCCTGAGCACGATAGTGTAGAGAAACTGAATGCTCACTGAATGACATGTTTTCAGATAAGCCAGGGTTGTGTTCTTTTTAAAAATGTTGACTTCATAGTGGCAAAAAAGGGGGATTTTATTACATGTTCTCTTTTAATGTGATATTTTCTGCCTTAAAACATGTGTGTCCAACATGTGACCAAACATGTTTGACCCTTTTTGTACCACCTAAACTTTGGATTTTGTACTTTGAAAATGATTCATGTCAGAAATAAGACAAGATAATACTTTTTTCATCCTTTCAAACTGAGAAATTCAGATGTTCCAGCTGCTGAGTACTAAAGAACATGACTACCTCACACACATTCCAACATGGCAGAGAGGGAAGTATTGTACAGTTAATAGACACAGATTAATCTTAGAGTATGTATAAAATATAGTTTTTGTTATGCCGGAGACTGGGCTGGCTGGATCCACAATGCAGACTGACACAGATAAGGGTTGAAGACAGGTATGTTTAT
>JBBBVT010000001.1:1613728-1626483 GCA_037177035.1 Craterocephalus eyresii | reverse complement strand
ATTTCTACTTATTCTACATGCTTTGGTCAAATAAACAGTCTCAATCCAATTTAATATCTACTTGGAAGCAAAAACACTTTATTTTTTAACTCATCTGCAAATTCAGGCATTAAGGGGTTAATAGAAATCAAGTATTGCTTTCATAAATATGTATTTCAAGAGTATTCACAATTGCATTAAAATAAAAACATTCTCATTGATTAGAATTAGTTATTTATAAATAGATGTGGCGGCGTGCCTAACACAAGGCTGCCACTTTGCATCGTCATGTTGAAATGTGGTATCCAAAAGGGGACCAACTTGTTTGCAATGCGTGTTTTAGGGACACACCCCGCCCCCCGGTGTTGTTGCTACCACAGCCGAAGTACCTGGGGAGGAGAAGAAGTAAACACGACCGTGAGGAACACAATCTGTTCTTTTTTTCTACCGACATAGGTCGGATGGTTAACAGTTACTTTCTATCTAGTTGCAAGCTAATGCTAAGCAGCTGAATCATGGCTGAATTAGCTCATGTGCAGCATGCTAATCAGCTCTGCAGGCTAACGAGACGTTTCTATGATTCAGCTGTGTTGGAGAAGGAAAGCATCTAAAAGTGGCAGGGTAGTAGCTCTGGAGGAGCAGTTATGTGCTCCTATAAAACTGTATATAAACTCGACACTTGACGAGGCAGGTGATGCGGACGTTGCAGAATCCATTGTATCCCCTGACGGCTACCGTTTTCTTCGGAGGCGGGGGGAGAGGGTAAAGTCGTTGTAAATCTGCAGTTCGACCGTTGATATCGCGGAAATTACATACTAGAGCTTTAAGTGAGGAGGACTGGATGCATTATGGAGGGAAGCCAGAGGAGTCTCTGTAGGACAGGGGTGATGTGGTGTTGGACGTTGCTCTGTTTCCACAGATTCCTCTGTTTCTGTTTTTCTGATTATGCACTACATATTCAAGAGCTATTGTTGCCTGAAACTTAGAGTTTGTAGGGAATTCTTAGCAGCACCCACCCAGACCACCTGTGTAAAGCCTCAGCCTCTGGAAGAAAACTAGAATTCAACCAGTAAAGGAATTTGTAAAACCTTTCAAAGCTCGGTTTAAGTCTACTGGTTGTGTTAGACTCTCTTAAAAATCTTCTGATAAATTCATGAATTTGCATACATAGTACTACAGCTGCAGGGCCTGCCTTGAGGCAAGCCGAGGATTTCTCTGCAGCACTGAATTTAATGAGGGGTGAAGAAAATTGTTCACAGGGCCAAGAATAAGTCACATCGATTTGGGATGCACAAATGTAGATTTAACCCAGAAAATTTTACTAGAACTTAAAATAGAAAATGTTAAGAAGCATTTCGGATCATAAACATCCAGACTACAACTGTAATGAAAGACAGACTGGAAAGAGATTTTCTTTCTTGCAGAACATTAATATGATAGTATCTCAGATGTTTTTTCCAGATACTGAAAACGAGAATGCTTCAACTTTGCTCTAATTTGACAAACAAAGCAGGAGTGAGCCATTATCCAAGCAACACACTTAAAGAAAACAAGTCCATTTCCGGGCCTTTGTAATGAATGTCAGAGCAGGAAACGTCTGTATTAGCTTTACATGTTATATAGGGACTTTTCTCATCACTTTTAGAGTGAGACAGCTGATCACCACAAATCTAAAATTTACATTTTGGCTTTTAAAATGCATTTGTATCAATGTCAGGCTGGGAGCTGCTCTGGAGCTTTTAATCATATCCAGCACAGCTCCATGCAAGCAAGTGAAACTGTTATGAAATTGAATTATTCATGTTCTGAGACTCTATTTTCTCTTTTTTTAAATGCATGTGGACATGAAAATAGGCATTTAGTTTTACAGCTAAATAAGATCATGTGAAACTGTTACAAAAGGACAGCGTTTCCAAGTCCATAGGAGGATGGAGGGGTTTATGGTGGGTTAAATGCTGTTCATGTGACCAAAGCTGTCATAGATTAGACCGTCTGCAATACAAAATGATGATAAACATGATAAAATCATTTGGGGAAGTAGGACCCAGGTAGAATAATCTGATCCTCCACAGTGAAAATGTCTGCAGACTGCTCTCGTCTCTTTGAAACGCTCTCTGATTGGTTGTAGAACCAATCACTGAAACCCTCTCTGATTGGTTGCAGTACGAGTCACTTAAACCCTCTCTGATTGGACCAGCCACTGAAACCCTCTCTGATTGGACTAGTCACTTAACCCTCTCTGATTGGACCAGTCACTGAAACCCTCTCTGATCTGCACCTCTTCACTCAGATACTTTTTCCATCATTACAGGCAGAGCCTGCATCACAGGCCTGTAAAATCTCCCGCTCCATTGTTCCCTCTTCATGAACAAACCCATGGGATACTCCGGCTCCTCAACACTGGGCATGATCTCATTCCCAGCTGGAAGAGGACCTTCCACCTTTTTCCCAACCAACTTGTAGTAATACTTAAACCTAGCCACGATTCAGAAAAGAAATAGGAGCAATGGGCCTCATGCAAGAAGCACTCGTGCGAACACATTCATTCTGAAATGGCTCGTACGAGCGATTTAGGAGAAAATGCCGCATTCACCAATTTTATCGTATTTATAATCTTCCCTCACATACAAACGGATTTTACGAGTGCTCCAGACTTGACGTAGTGATGCAGAGTCTTATGCAACTAATCTGCTGTTATCCAAATCTGTTTTTCACTAAAGGCATTTGTCATAATACAGGAGCAATCGTGCGTTTAAAAATCCAATATAGATTACATCATCATATATCTTGTAGCTCTGCAGTTCGAATTATAAATTGTTATTAACAACATTTTCAGCCTGATGTAGTTATTTTGCAAGAGCAGGTCAAATGATGCTTTTGAACAACATTTTAAGTGCATATTTAGGACTTTCTATTTTGTCCCACCGTTTGGCTTTTGCCGGTCCTTTAATTCCACTTCTGACTGAGACCGAGGTAAAGTTAGTTTTAGATTTGATATTCAACAGATATTCGGACCTCTTGTCTCCCGATCCGGTGCCGAGTATGACCGATTTCACTGTGTTGATCTCAGTCAGCAGAACCTCGATCTCCGAACTGGTGAAATTCCTCCTCTGTGTCCAATTCCTTTCTCCTCAATGCTGTTTTTGTGAATGAACACGTTTTGACAAGCGTGGGAGGTCGGGCCTTAAATGGAGTTATATGGGCGTTTATTATGTAAATGAACAATTCTTGTGAACGCGCGGTCACTTACGTACAGGTGGAATGCATCAAGTTTACAAGGGACATTTACGCATTAATCTGACATTAAGAGCTTTTCTTGAATCTGACGTGGCACACTCGTAGGAGCTCATCGTAGGAGAAGTAAGAGAAAATTAAGACAAGAATACGAAAATGTTGTTGCATGAGGCCCAATGACTCTGCAAAGCCTCCACAAACGCCTTCATGGTACTTATTTATGTATTTACATCTAATAAAAGCTCTGACTTCGATGGAAGTGCAGCTTTTGAAACTGAGGAAAAGTATTTGGGCAAAACTTACTTGACTTATGATACCCAGGTTGTGCCTTCACAACAAACTGAAACTACTACAGGCTACTTCGTCCTGATGTTTCACTGTGAAAATAAGAGGAAAAAATGGAATTGGGCGTTAATACAAAGATCTTTATGCCTCATTCAGCTTATATTAGATGAAAAGTGAGAAGTATTATCATGTTTACAGCCTTACATGGCTTCTTTTCTCTCGATGGTGATTCCAGCTCTTAATCCAAAACACCAACAAAACGGCTCAAACAGAAAAGATTGTATTGACTATATTCTTTCCAAGAAAGCCATCCTACCCTGCAGGGAAATTTATCCAAAGCTCCAATTCAGAGCGTAATTTGACCAAATTGTAGTAATTTACTTAATAACTAAACGAAGAAAAAAGCAGGAAAACAGATTTATTTTGAGCTCTTCAGCGTGTCTGACTCGTGCACATATGGGACGGTTGGCCTACATGCAGTCAGGCTGACTAATAATTGATAAGCTGTTGCTAAGGGCCCTCGATGCAAGAAGTGGAAGAGCCCCTGCTGTGAAGCGGCAGCTTTGGGGGCCCTCCTACCATTTCTGTGTAATGTGCACTGATACTGAAGCAGCTCCATGGACTTCTATGCAAACAAAGGAGCCCAGAGTCACAAAGTTCGTGGCATTTGTTGGGCCTTGTATATGTGCTGTCTAGTAAATTTAGAGAAGATGCCTTCCTGCTTTTCGCTCCAGAAGTCAAGCATGTTGGAAAGCGCTTTGCCTGTCAACAGCTCTGCTGCTGCATCTGGACGGTTTTACATAACGGATTCATTGTGTGGCCGTGGACTGTGATTGGCAGAGGCAGCTCATGATGTGTTGAGCATACAAGGAGCAGAAACGCTGTTTGACAAGCCATAACGTCTGGCTCATAGTAAAGACACAAGTTTGAGATGTTCTCCCTTTATCTATGGTTAATCCGGCATCTATCTCCAGCCAGTAAAAAGTCTTGTCTTTTTGCTTGCTGTATCCCTTTCTCTTTCCTTTCCTCTCTTCCCTTCAATGAATTCTTGTGTTTCTCTACACCGTTTACTCAGACAGCTGCTTGCTACCCAGCCAGCGTGTCCATGTGGGGCTCAGAAGAGGTTAGCTGCAGAAAAGGGACCCGCTGTGGCCATTTGAGTTTCAAGTTGGTCCTGACTGGGTTTCAGTCGGGGCCATGTGGTAAATGCCCACTTAGCCCACTTACATTCAGCCCACAAAGGCTTCACAGGCCACTGAAACCCCGTGGGACCTGCAGAAGTGCCCTTTCCACACCCACATAGCCCACAAATAACCAAGAACCAACATGAAACCCGAATGGGCAAAAACCATTAAGGCCCAGGTGGGAATGTTGACGAACCCACTTTGGTCCCTTATGTCAGTGCCTAATCTCTATTCTGTGCCCGATTCATAGATGTGTGGACTGCGCTAATGCAACACGTCCACCATCTTTGACACTGAAAAATACACATTTGCCATTCATAAGAGCTCCATCTGCTGGCCGCCTGCTGGTGGTGCATTTGCCTCATTACGGTCGCGGGGCTCCTTGTCTCAGCTCATTTATCAGTTTAAGAAAGGATCGGTTCTGAGAGCCAGTTTATTGTTTTTTTTCCCCATCTGGTTCAGCGTCACTTTGTAAATGTTAAGATGAGAAAAAAGTGGTTATGCACCTGGGACAGCGACTGTTATTCAGTAGTGTTGAAATAAACCTTGAGACATATGTGCAAATTTTAAATTCTTAATTTATTAATTTTTTCTTTTAAGAAAAATATTTAAGTTTGGCTTCAGCTTGCTCCCCTTCTGGCAGTAGAACACTACATCTCAATCTAGAGGTTGCACTTGAGAGAAACAGAACTAAATAATAATTAATGAACTATGAAAACAACAAAAATCAGCGTGGATGGTTTGAAACAGGTTTTCCTGCTCCTCTGCAGCTGCACTCCAAGATGTTTCCTCTGAGCACAACCTCACAGTGGGGAACAAGTAACGGGAAAAAGTCCAAATGCATTTACTAAACAGTTTGGAAAAGTTGGTATTGCCGTATTTCACTGTCCAAGATGGCAGACATGGTGCACATGCGCAGTCCATAAAAAATACAGATCCGGCAGTGACACCATACCTGCAGCGCAAATAAAACCCTTATGGGCCCTGCATGGACATGCTGGCTGGGTAGTGTGCTGTGGCGTGTTAAACGATTCTCTGCTTCGAGGTGTGGTTTCTCAGCCTGGGGTTGAGTCCCAGAAGTGTACATAATAAATGTCCCTCTACCTTTTAAATGCTGAGTTTTAAGGTTGGAAAGTTACAAAACCCGGGAAGCAAGGCGGTGAGGGTAGTGGATCAGTCGTAATTACAAATAATCCTACGAGGGGCCTGAAGGTCTTCTGTGCTCCTTCTACTTCACCCAATCTCCCTGGAAGGTGCCTGAGACTACGTGGCCAGGGCCTATTGATGGGTCTCCACACCGAGCCATCTGTTCAGTGGCCCCCAGACTCTGGAGCTCTCTTCCTTTGGATTTAAGATCGTTGTCACTTTTAAAAGTCATTAAAAAAAACTATTTTTAATTCAGCTTTTTAATCATTTCTGCAGGTCTAAAGGGCAGTAAACATAAAAATATGTTAATCTGGACTTTTTATGTGTCAGAGTTTGCATATAAAAGAGTTAAAAAGGTTACTCTACAATGCTTTTGCATGTACTTGCAAAAGTTCAAAAACATCTAAATTATTTAGAAGTTATTTGAAGTTACAGTCATGGAATTTTTTGGTGACAGTTAAGAAGCAACACTGCTTGTGATTTCAACCTTAAAAGTCAATTTTTGACTCTTTGTTGGAAAACTTGAAAAACAAAAACAAAGGCATTACTGGAAAAAAGTAAAGTGAAAGAACAAGAGATCAGACTTTTAAGTTTGGATTTAGTATTTAGAAGAGTTTTCTTGATTTACTGAGTTTTTCTTAGTCAACAAGCTTGAAATTAAATACATCCACAAGTTATTTATATTTTTTTCTCAATTCTTTGCTTTAAAAAAATACTAAAAGCTGCTTTTATGAATAAATGATTAATTTTTGAACAACAGTAAGGGGAAATTTCTGTATCCAATTAATTCCTTTTAAGTTACATTGAAAAAAAATAATTGGATACAGGATGAAAACAGTCATGGGACTTATTCATCCAAAACAATGTAGGTTGAACTGGAAGATTCCACCGGACCAATTACACACATGGAAGATTCACTGGGCTTAAAACCGTTGACCTTGATAAACATTACAAATGTCTGCTATCCCCAGGCATTTTCTTGAAAGGGAAGAAAGTAAAAAAAACACAAGGTCCCTGTAAGCCAAACATCAAATGAATTCAACACAAATGATGAATTTGTTGAACTCGCAGAGGATAAACTGCATTAATTAAAAAAGAGGAACAAATCCAGATGAAGTAATTAAAAAAGGGCAAATTTATTTAAAGCACTTACATAGAAAAATATGATTGATTTGAGTCAACAATAATAAATAGAGCGCCTGACCATCCCCAGGCCCTGTCCATACAACTGTACAATCAATATCCAGTTTTACAATACAGCAAAGGCACTAGCATTTACCACAATCAACAACACGTGAATGGAGGCGGCGGCGTGGATGGGGGCGGGGAAGGAGCGGGGCTCGCCGGTTACACTCACTCCTCACCAAACGGCCGTCATGTGCACCATCCCACCTTCGTACCGACCTCTGCTTCTGCTATGTTCTCAGGAAATTAAACTGGATGTTTTCTGCTTGTCTATTCCATCACATGCAGCTTGAAAAACACGATGACAAACATACATTGCACGTCTTTAACTAAAGTCAAACCAAAAACATGAAAAATGAGACAAAGGGGAAAAATAAAAACCAAAGTGTGAAGCTGCTGCAGGCGGCATCCACCCATCCCCAATTTTATTCTTCCTGACGTGATCAATAATGATAAATTTAGCTTGAGTTTGTGTAAAATATGAATAATTTGGCAAAACAATTTGGTCAGTTATGATCAGATGCCAGCTTAAGACAAAAAAAACTAAAAACATCAAGCATGATGATAAATGGATGTTTCACAGATTTAATTGATTATTTTGAGTCATATATGGTGGATAAAAGGAGAAAATAACACAAAGTAACAATTAAAGTCCATATGAGATTAAATTTCATGCCTCCTCTCACTGCCAATCAAAGATCGGCTCTGCAAACTGCAGATTTGATGCCTTTTTAAGAAAGAAACATTATTTTTTACAGCTGTGGTTTCAACTTTAAAGCTGTGCATACAGTCATATTCTGCTCAACAATCATCACTTCTTCCTATAACTTTGCAGAGATGAACCCATAATACAGCAGAATCTGTGCAATCACCTCACATGTGGAGCTCATGTAATATTTCTGTCTGAGGAAGCTTCCAGTGCACGATGAAGCCTCTGATTGATGCACTTATGTTGTTGCTTCTGGGAAGCTGTTTCATCATCATCCATCTGATGTGGCTGGACTATGGCAACGTAAAAGACGCATGGTGCAGATGTTTATCTATGAATGTTAAGGAACATAAATGGACCTATAGGCTGGGTTTCTATGTAGAATCCAGGCCATGATTCTGCCTCGGAGTGGGGGTTTTTCACTCTTGGGCCTACATTCACACATACAAAAAAGTTCCAGATTTCCAAGATGTTTTCCTCAGCTTGGCCGTGTTGAGGCTGTGATATCAGGTAACTGAGCCGGCAAAAAGCTTGGACATTTCTTGTCCAACCTAGGAGGATCTGTGACATCACAGCTTGCATCTAAAATCTGAAAACACTCAGACAACATCAGCCTTTTGGTTTCTTTGACCACTGCCTTGTTCAGCAGAAAAAGTACACAAGCCTTGAAAAGACAAGTAATAGGAGCGTCAAGCAATAAAGTTTGGTCCCCCAAAAGGGAGGCCATTTTCTTGTCTGTTTTTTATGTTAGTGGTTTGTAGGAGCCAAAAGGCATGGAGTTTAATGACTAAAGAGGAATTTCTTGGCAGCTGAGAGGTATGAATTTCATAATTTCAGCTGGACTTGACAAAAACAAACCCACCACGTTGGGAAAAACTTCAGTAGATGGCACATACATCCAGTGATTCAGACATAAAAACAAACAAATGAGCTTCTACGTTTTTAAATGTCACGTCAGTGTTGGTCATGTGACCTGGCACCGATGGCTAAATAGTTCAATCAGTAAGAGGTTCATGATGCTCTCAGACGGATGAATGAAGATGAAAATATTGTTTTTCTGCTGTGAAAAGAACATGTAGTGCAACTGGTTTCATGCAAGACCATAGCAGGCATGGCGCTGAACACAGACACACATTCATCCACACACAACACACTCCCCTGACGCCCGCGGATTATCTGAAATATTTGACAGGGACACGATGGATTTCTTTTAAAGAAGTCTGAAAAAAGAAAAAAAAAAGATTCTTACGTAAAGCCATAATCAAATCATAGTAAATGCAAAATGTTGTCTATCATTGGTTCTGATTTACTCTGGAAAAGGAAAAGAAAATATTAAATATCTTAGTTAATATCATGAAAGTGATAAGGCTTAAACCATTCTCCAGTTCGACTGGCCTCACAGATGGAGTCTCCTCTGAGAGTTTTCCCACAAAGTGACCGGGGTACGGATATCCATGCAGACAGGCCGCTTTGCAGAGTGAAAAAAAGCCCTGATTGTCAGAACAAATTCTTAGAATATGGTTGTTATTTCCTAGCCTTAAAGGTCGTCCCATCGGTGTCCAAGCACATCCGTTGTCCACAATCCCCGTTGGCCTGTGCGCCTCCTCCTCGGCTGCGTGGAGGCGGAGTCGACTGGAGAATTAATGCACAGAAGCCCGAGAATGCTCAAAAGGGCTGTAAAGCTTCACCGTTTTATCCCGTCCCCCAGTGTCCGTGCACGTCCGGGGGCCCCACCGCCCGCCGGCTCTCAGCTTTTAGATGTTCCTCTGGGCGGTGAGGTACTTGAGAGCTGCTGCGCCGTACTTCCTGGACAGATCCTGGTGGAACTCGTCCTTCAGGGTGTTCAGACAGTTGCGGTAACTGGAGCTGGAGCGGAACTTGGAGATGTCAAAGCTGGGAGCGTGGGGCATGTGGATCATGAACGCATTGGGGAGGACCATCAGGTCGTACTCCTGAAAGGAAAGATGAAATGAAAGGGGTTGGGGGGGGGGGATGGTGGAAAGAGCGAGACAGTTGAAGCTTTCACAGATCTGTCTTTTTAAATTTACATCAATTTATTTATAAAGTTCAAATTCATAACAACTGTCAGAGCTGATTAACCAGACCTATATGAGATGGACGTGTGACCTGTGGTGGTTCCGGAGGGACCCGATTTATGAAGCTTAGTTACACCATAGTTAATTCTTCAAAATGGAAATAAACCGAATTTCCATCAGTTTTCTCTGAGATGAATCAGCTGCTTGGATATTTTTACAGAATGATAATCATCCAGTGTTAATTTAGTTGATTTAGTTAATGCCATGATGTTAAAAACGGCCTAGAAACGTATACAACCCACAGGATGACAAATGGTTTTTGTGACCCTCCCTTCTACAATTAATTAAATATCAGACAGGTCGTTTTGCAGGATCATCTAAATATAAGGTTTGAAAACAGTCTGTCTTCATAAAACAGGAAGATTAATGTGGATTTATATATCAATGTGTTAAAGAATTGAGGTGTTAACTTTAGATTTATTTCTTCATTGGTTTAATTTTGACAGCCATGATGCAAATCCTAAATTTGATCAATCTAGGTTTTCTCTTTTTCACAATTATCGGGCGACCTCCTGAAATGATCTTGCGACCCACATGTGGGTCCCGACCCACAGTTTGGAAACCAGTGATCTAGGGCACCACTGGTACATACAGATTTTTCTGTGGTGATCTCAAAATGACCCAAACGCAAGCCTCCTCTGTTGCAATGTTCATAATGTTTATTAAACCCTGCAAATAAATTCAGCACCTTAATCCAGTTAGACTTCTGTACTGCGCCCCCGAGTGGTATCCTGAGGTGAAAAGCATTGCACACAAACCAGTGTTGGACCATTCATGCTCAGAGCCGTATATTTTTGGCCTTGAGTCAACTACAATATAATTTAGTTGCTGACTAAACTAAAACCAAAACTAAATGACTATTTATTCATTAAAACTAAATGAACTAAACAGAATCAGGCATTCATGCTGGTGTAAGACCCCAAAGTTTGTCCTCTGTGAGTACAGCAGACGTACCTGTGCATCCAGCTCCATGATGTGGGACACTTTATTCCAGCCGAAGCCCACGAAACGCTGGTCGTACTCGGGACAGTCTCGCCTCACTACAACGTACGGCTCGAAATCCGACTCCCAGTCCACCTTATAGGGTGTGGTGGCCGTTCGCCACTTAGCATAGTTGGTAGGAGCGTGACCCTTTGGCCACACGTGATACCTGGATGGTCAGGAAGAGAAGGACACGGCCTGTGTTTCAGATGATTCTTTTCCAGTCTACAGTACTCTACGGTGCTTTTGGCCCCGTGCTGTGGTACCTGAACGTGTAGAGAGTCCCCATGTCCAGCATGGAGAGCAGCTCGGCTTTGGATTTGGGGAAGGACAGTCGGTAACGTAACGTCTCGAAGGCGGGAACCACCAGGGCCTTCTTAGTGTGAGCCATGTCCAGCTGCACCACAGTCTTCCTGCAGCAGCAAACACACACACACACACACACACACAGAGAAAGCTTCTGAAACAGCCTTTCTGCTTGGATCAGGATGTGCACATTCCTTTCTAAACTGGGACTGACACATGACCGCTCGGCTGAAATCAAGGCGCAGCGGATAAACCTGATTCAGACTGATGCTCCTGCAGGATCTGCTGACATGATGGGTCAGATTTGCTTTAAACTGGTCAACAGGATATAATATTTTGTTTTGTTTGCTTCATTCTCCCACCGTGCTGGAGCTGAGATGTTTGTTGCCATTGGTTACCAAGTTAGACTACAGAGCTGAATTTCCTTAAATCTGAAAGCAAAGGACAAAACTGCAAAAACGTGTGTGTGTTCCATGTCCACACAAACAAGTTCACGTGTATCTGTTCAAGGTTTTTATTGTTCGGGCCAGGGCTGTCAAAGAGCTGTACGGCTGTACGGCCGACACGCAACGAGCAGCAGGAACACACCACAGAAGAAGAACCGCTCGGAAGAAGAAACAAAGAAGTGTAAAGATGGCAGGAGCTTTAAAGGCTGTGCGAGTGTGTCGGGGGTAACTCTGAACTCAGCACTGCTCACTAGTGGATGAACTGAGTAACAGCTTAACTATGAGGGTGATGACATATGAAGTTTGACATGTTTGACATTGACGTAAGGGAGAATAAATGGTAAAATTATGTGTCGTGTTGGGCTTCATGACTTTCATGTTCAAAGTGAAATTAAAACTATTTTTTCCAACAAATATTCTATTTGTACCTTTTTTATTCCCACAAAAAGGAGAATTTTGACATGTTGCAAGTCACCAGTATGTAGCGCCTCATGTCTCATAGGGGGGAGTTGTGTGTCATTGAATTGTTATGGTGATACTGAAAGGTTTGTATTACACTATGGCTGTGTATCTGGATTTATCATATACAGGTACTACTGGGAGAATTAGAATATCATGAAAAAGTGCTGCATATCTGTAACTTCACTTCAAAGATTGAATGTACACAGTCTGCAAATCAATATATTTCAGCTTTATTTGGTTTAGATTTTGCTAATCAGGAATTGCAGCTTCAGAAAACCTCAAATTAAAAAACTCAGAAAAATTTAATAATGCTTCAAATCAATAAAAAATGGATTTAAATAAATGTCAGGCCTCTGAAAGTAAAACCTTGCATCTGTACTTAGTACATAAAATGTATTGGTTTCACCCTTCATGTTGAATTCCCTGAATGAAACAACTTTTCCAGCATAGTCTTATTTTCTGAGTTGTATCTGTATGCTACAGCAACAAAAAAGTATATTTTCTGTCTCACGTCCGAACTACTGCAGCTTCTATGAGGTAAAACTATCTGCTCCTGGTGTTCGAAGTTTTTCTGTCTCTCTGCTTGCAGGAACCGTCAACCTGACATTGCCTAAAATATCTGAAACGACTTAAATCCATCCATCCATTTTCTGAACCGCTTAATTCAATTGGGTCGCGGGTGTGCTGGAGCCTATCCCACCTGTCAACGGGCGAGAGGCGGGGTACACCCTGGACAGGTCGC
>JBBBVT010000001.1:1579237-1595676 GCA_037177035.1 Craterocephalus eyresii | reverse complement strand
ACCCATACATCAAATCATCCATCCATCTACCCAGACTTTTTTTCTTTCTGTGTCACATGATTATGGCAGCAAATCAAATGTCATGATGACACTGCTACCGTTTTGTTTTGATATTTTACTGGTTTGATGCACATTGATTTATTATATTTATCATATTAATATTAAGTGTTTTTATTTTCCATTCTAATTGTAAATGTTCTTGAATTATTTATGTCCATTTATTATCTTAGCATTTAAGGAATATTGATTTAACAAACCTTATCCTTCAAGGGAGAAAGTATCGGTATTGATACTGGTATCAAGTACAAGTACCAAAACGTAATGGTATCGTATCGACATGAAAAATGTAGATATTGCCCATCCGTAGTTCTGGGGGTATTTCAATGGATGTTTTAAAAAGTATGTTTTAACCCATGCTAACCACAGACTGGGACGGCACCGGACCCATCCCCTCATTTTCCTCCCATTCTCTTCTTTCCTTTCGGTTCAACCACTAAAACTAGTCGTTTGATTCTTTTTTCCCTTATCTTAACCAGTTTTTCTGTTCAGTGAGGTCAGGATGGAACGCTTAAAAGTAGAGATGGAAGTTTAAAAAGGAAAAAAAAGATTATTTTTGTGAATGTTTAAATATGGCCAACAGCTTAATGCATTGCACACACACAACCCACGAATAACAAATGTGTTTCCAAAGCTGTTAATGCGTATTCTTCTGTGCTCCAGTGATGTCCGGAAACACACACACACAGACAGACACACACATCCTTCTTCAGCAAATACTCCAGCGATCAAATGAATTAATCAGCAGCTGAAAATAGTCAGAGAAATTTCCTCCATCTTCTCTTCTGTCATCTTTCTTTCCTCCACACGTCTAATCTCTCCATTTCTGATTTTTGTACCTCCCACCCTGCGCTCCTCACAAACCTCTTCCCTTGCATTGCTGCATCCTCGTGGAGCAGCATCAGGACCGCAGCTGAAGTCAGGGATTATGGAGTATTTACACCCTCGCCTGAAGTTAACCATCTTCCTCATTTTCATCTTGAATTTATTTGTTTTTTGGGGGGTTGTATTTAAATGACATTGCATCATCACAGAAAAATAAAATTGTGAAAATTAAAAAAGAAAGGGATGTTTCTGTTTATGTATGTGAGGGAGCATCAGTGGGCCTTGCATGCAGCAACGAGCCACAGTCCAGACATGAACCGGGCTGTAGCCGTATGTGTGGGGTGGCCGCTCAACCAGCTGAGTTAAAGGGATCCTGTGTAGACCAAAGCTAACATGTAGAAACAGAATGATGAGTAACTGGCTGCTTTAGTTTGATGGTTTCATTCGCTGTAATGTCCCATAAGCTACAGGCTAATGCTGACGTTTGGGACTGTGTGGGAAGTTACAGGTTCAGCTCCCCTTAGTGGTCAAAAATAACATTAAAAATTAACTTTAAACTCCTTCATGAACATCTCTGAAGAGTCATGAACAGCACTTTGTAGGGATTTTAGACGGCATAAGAAACAGTAAAAAGTAAATTCCATGATGTCAGGTAACCTGGAGGAGCGCTGAGATCTCTCACATATCCACTGAAAACTGTGATGAAGTGCAGAATCTGCAATGTTTGACTGAATGTGATTTCATTTACACATCGGAAGCCTTCACGTTCAGTTGGAAACTAGTTCTATTAAAATGTGAAGTCATATTACATTAGAAGCTATGCAGTATGCAGGACTAAGACATGTAAACTGCTCTGAAGTAACTACACTCGTTATAAATCTTGTAAAGTTTTAAGCATGCTAATGTGGCTAATGTGAGCCGGTGGAAGCCAGAGGAAGACTGAGCAGAATCCAGTCCGGCACACGTGCAGCATAAAGGAAACGCTGCTAATTTCTCCGGCGATGTGCTCAGAAAGCTCACTCAATCACTTTTAACACCCTCAGCAAAAGTGGATCCACTGCTCCGTGACAAGTCATCAGTCATCCACGCTGGAGTGTCAGAGCGCCTGTGGGAGCCGTATCCTATTTTCCTGCTCTGCTCGGCCCCCCCAGAACCTCTGCTAACATCAACACTTACATCAAATATTAACTGCATCACTATCAGCTGTGTGTGCATGTGTGTGATATCAAAGAAAAGCATGCACAGCCTGGATTCACACTGGATCCCAGCACAACAAATCAGTCTGATAATGGGAATTCAAACATTAAAAGGGAGAATCCAGTAGCAGGATGCATGAATCAGTCCAGAGCGATGGAGGTGCTGCTGAAGGTAAATGTCTTCCCATCAGTACGACAGGAATTCATCTTCCTGCTGCAGATTTATCAGGATGGCGTCATGTTTCTACACAAATATCCATGCAGGACGAGGATGCGGCCTTCTATGTTTGGTTTCTGTTATAAGACCAAAAAAGTGACTGACTAATGACTAATGTCTGGTTTGGCCAGGTGACAATATGACAGACTGTTAGCTAGCATTAGGAAACGTTTAACTCTCTGTTCAGAAGGAAAAGCAGCAACCTCAGAAGCCTGAATTTAAGTTTAACAAACTCAATGTCTCTAATTAAAATATTCTGTCATCTCTAAGTGAAAACCGAGCTCCTCTGCATTTCTCTGCTGCCTGTTAACACCGTAGCTCAGCCCGTCATCTTATTCAAGATGAATTCTGGGAGAAAAGATCCACCGCCAGCAGCCGTGGATTCAGGCCGTATGTAGCGCGGGTTGGGAGGAAGCCTCGGAGGATTTTGAACGAGACAGTATTTGGCGCGTGCTGTGACGTATACAGCCCACCACCCCGAAATGAAACCCAGCAAAATCCATTAATTTCTGCATCTGTTTAATGATCTACTGTGATGTGTTAGTTTTATCATATGTGTCGTTCTACCAGCTTGGCCCATGATAAAGCATCTTCATCTTGAAGTTGTGGGGTACATGCGGTCAAGTGTTGGCCTCCTGATCAAGGCCAAACCAAACTGCACATGTGGGCCGTAACTGGGCTGAACAGAACCTGCTACGAGCTGACGGCCACTTAAATATGTTCAGGAACGTCTACATAAAACAAAAAAAGGATTTTTATAAGAATGTGATGTGGTGCTCAATGAAAGCTCAGCACATTACTGACACCAGGCACACGGAAAACCACGTCAGCTGCTAGGCTGTTGTCCAGAAAACTGAAAATAAATGGTAGCAAATCCATTTGAGCATGGCATTTTTAACAGGAATGTTAGACAAAGAAACACAACACTTGGGTTTTAGAGAATAAATAATGTCTAATATAGAATAAAGTAAGAAAACAAGCTTGGTTTCAGATTTTATTTGTTCGATGTGCATGAAAGATGCCGTGTTTGTGACTTCCTGCAATGAAAATGTGTTGTTGAGCTTCTCCAGCCGGCAGCATCGATGTTTGCAGAGCTCCGGTGCTGCGGTCCAAACAAAAAGTGCTGACTGCGACTGGCTGGCGGAGGCTAGATGGCTTTCCTCGCTTACAGAATGATAAGTCTAATTGAAAAAGAAAATAGTTTCCATGTGTTTAAAGACTGAATTTGATGGTCAGATGGTGGGGAAACAGCGCTGACTGGTAAAAAGAATCTGATAATTGCTGTTTTCTGGATTCTTGCACGACCCAAACTGCAGCTCAACCCTTTTTATCACGATCCAGCTCAGACTTTTAAAGCCCAGAGCCATGAAAATGGTTTGTGCCGGTACTCACTCTCCAGGTTTCCAGCCAGCAGGTAGAGCCAGGTAAGCAGGGCCACGGCTGTGAGAGACGCCACCAGCAGCTTCAGCCGCCCGCGGCACAGCAGGTTCATGGTGGGGCTGCGGCGCTTGGGAGGGGGGCGGGTCTGAGTGAAGGGAGGGGGGCTTCAGGTGGGGCTCAGTCCCTCTTCAGGACCCTGCAGCATCCTTTTATCTGAGGAGAAAAAGTCAGGGTGAAGATCATGTTATGATGCTGAAAATATCTGGTGTGAGCACAGAATTATGATACTTATTAGGGATGGGCATAATTAAACGATTAATAGATTAAGATTTTAATCGTCAAAATCTATTAATCAAATGCATCTTTATACTGGTGCTGAAGTTGTATGTAAGTGCATATTTTCCAGTTTAACCATTGACTGAATCCCATGAAACTGCCGGAAGAGTCGTTCTTCTCGTCAAAAAAGATCTAAATAAGGAAACACGCTAGGTTTTTTTGTAAGTTTACTTAATTTAAAATAGGTTATAAATATTGAACTTTAATATAAAAATATTAATGACTAATCGATGATCGAGTGTTAATTTAATTGAATGCCCTTCTCTAATGCCTATTCTGATAGAGTCCGTACATCTACTGTATAACACAAGCAGGCTGTAAGCAGGACATGGCAGCTCCTGCCTTATTGGCATAGAATCCTTTAGTGTAGATGTTGCCATGGTAACTAGATTTTAATATTTATATATTTTTCAGAAACATTAAAATTGATAAAATTATTTATATACTATTTTTTTATGAAAACTTGTTTCTCTAGCTGTTCTGTGAAAGGATTATTTTTGAAAAAAGTAATTGTTCTGATGAAAAAGTTGTAGCTATGACTTTAAAAAAATGTTTAAAAAAATGTTTTTATCTTTTTTTTTCTTTTTTTTTTGGGTGAAAACCAAAAAAAAAAGAATCACAATATTTATGTGAATTTATTTTTCTGCCAATCCTATTATCTGGTGACGCCAAGTCACATAACATTCACTTCTGTTTTAGCTTAATTTGAGTCATTTTAAGAGTTTGGATATCAAATTCTCTGTTTCTGTTAGCTCTGCATCGGCTCCCAGTTCAGTTCAGGATGCAGTGGAAATTGTTGCTGCTTGTTTTTAAATCACTGAATGGCTTCTCGCCTCCTTACTTCCACTTAGAAAGTCCCAATCTGTTAACGGTACCTGGATCCAGAAACAAGGGACAGGGAGGGGTAGGTGGGTATTCCAACATGCTGGAATACGCTGCACTTGATTTTTACAATACTTTTTAAAAACAAATTTTAAATGTCTTTTTTCTTTTTGTAGAAAAATCTTTTTCTTTCCTAAAATCCTTCCCTTTCAGCTGGGTCAAACACATCGCTGCTGAATAAATCTTACAAACTGACTCACGCCTGATGTCTATTTTTGGGCGAAATAAAGCTCCTGATGCAGACAGCAGATATTGTCATTTAACTGTTTCACATGGTCTGATGTTAAATAGGAGAATAAAATAAAAACAAAATGACAAAAATCTGCATTGTGAAATATTTGTAATTTAAATTGAATAGGCACCCAAAACATCGTAAAAGAATCAACTCAGAAAGGTGCAGCATCTCAGCACTACTGTTAATCCTGGGACTTCTGAGCATGTTCAGCAGAAATGGTGACTCATCAAACTTTAACTGTCCAGGTTTGGTGAATCTGCGCACATCTGGTTAGCATAGTCTTAGCCCAGATTAGCGCCAGTCTGCATAGAGAGCATCTCACTCTGCTTTGTTTGATTTGTTAGTGCATTTTGTTGCTGCCAATTGATTGGCTTATTGGATAACTTCCTGGATACAAAGGTGTTTAAAAAAAAGGAGGAATTTGTTTTCCTAAATGAATATTTCAATACAAGCAACACTGAGAAGTGATGTGAATGACCTGCAAATGATCTGATTGCATCAATGTAGCTTCAGGTTCAGAGCCAAGTCATGATTCTGCAGAGATCTTCAGTTTATTTTGCTGATTTCAGGCGGAAGAAGCTGAAAGACGGAGTCAACAAGAATCGCTTCTGTAACATGTAAACACGGAAAATCTAAAAGGCGGAAAATCCTGAACAAGCCACAGTTTAATCCTCCCCCTGTCACTCCGTCTCTGTCAGCAATGGCCCGATCAGAGTGGTGGTGGTGGTGAGGGGGGTCCGCATTTGTTTTACAACTTGATTCAGTAATCCCTCTTTAATTAGACAGACGCCTGAGGGAAACAAAGCCAGAGACGGCGGCCGACAGCAAACAGCCGAGTGTGGGTTTACAGCTGAAAGAGAGGAATCTTAAAGCTGAGTTAACAAGTTTCATTTGCTTTCTAGCGGATGAACGCGGAGCAGGCTTTCAGCTGAGACGGGACAAAACTTTGACAAATGCTCCAGATCATTGCTGGATTTGAGCTGTAAATCCCAACGGCAGCATCAAAGTGTGAAAAAAGTTCTGATTCTTTTCTCACATATGCATTATGACATACTGGTAACATCTGATACTGTAAATTTTAGATTCACAGGCTGAGTTTCCTGCAGTGCACTGAGGGTGTTTGTGATATCTCAATGTAAAGCTGTTATGGTAAAGAAAGTCAACCTCGGCCTTTTATCAGCAGATGTAGCTCATATTCTAGCAGACCGAGGGAAGGGACCAGAGACAGGCTTATACAGGCATCCCAATACAGAAGGACTCTATGTAAGGAGGAACTGTTCTGGACTGAAAGCCACAGTGGAAGTCTGGGTTCTGGTGGAGATCCAGAATCTCTGTTGTGGTTCAGTTTTTCCATTTGTTCATGTTCTGTCTGCTAAAATCATTTCATGGTCTCTTTTTCGCTTGAATTGAAGCTTCTGCTCCATAAACGTCTGGATCTGCACCAGTCTGTAGGGTTTTCTGAGTCCCTCCAAGTGACCTTGGGAAGTGTGGACAACCATGCTGAGCAGACGTGCAAAAAAAAAAAAAAAATCAATTCACATCTGAATCAAGGTTCTTATTTATTAAGATTCTGATTCATGATGTCCAATAATCGTAACTTTAATGGGCTTGGAAAGTTTTTGACTGGTTACTTTAAAAACTGCTGTTAAATGACAAAGAAATCTTCAAGTTTGCAAGCTAGGCTACAAATAAATCTCACTTTGTCAGAAGATTGTTCATGTTGTCCGTTTTAATTATTTAAATAACCTTGAAAACCTCCTTTTCTGAACATGATCAGTTTTCTTTCTACTAATGAAACTATTCCTCATAGCTAGGGCCTACAGGGTTAGCTAGGCAAACGCAACTAACAATCTACTTTGTACAAGGACAACTACTGTACAATGTTAAGAAATAAGCAAATCAGAAATAAGACGGCAGGCTTTTGAATAGCTTAAATTGGTATTTTATAATGATAAATATCCTCTTCAACATATAATAAAATAAAATAAAAAAGATAAGACACATATGAGATCAGTGATAATTAAATATTGGTTAAAAAAAATCTGTCAGCCTTTCTTTCCATCCGTGTCAACTTTCTGTTCTGCTTAAAAGTGAGGTTGAATAAAGGTTAGAACTTGAATTTAGTGTTTGTGTTCTTTAGTAGTAGGTCATTAGTAAGTATATATTCAGTAATATATATATTGAAATAGTTTTCATGTCTGCAGTTAAAGTTGAGTATCATCTGCATAACTGTGATAATTAATGTTAAAAAAGGAGCAGATAAAAAAATAACCACTCAGAACTGATGGGAGGAAGAGCTGATGCACACCCACTCTGGTCCAACCCCTCCCCGGCCGAGGCTCCAGCCTGTGGCCTTCTTCCTGTGAGGGTACGGTGCTATCCACCACACCACCTTTCTGAAAACATCACTTTAAAAAGCAGTTTCCTGAGCTAGCACATGAGTAGTAGCAGGATACGTTGCCATGGCAGCAATACAAATTTGAAGGTTTCTGCAATAAACTATCCCTCACTGCAGATTTTAGAGACCCAAACACATTGTTTTCTTAACCTTGATGAAGAATTTTTAATGCATAACCACAGTAGTGGAGGAAAGAGTCAAAGTAATGCCATGACATGTCACTGTCCCTCCTTTTTACCTCCTTAAGTACATATTATACATTCACAGAGCTATCCGACTGTGGATTATTCCTGAATGCAGACTCTAAAATCCTAACCCAGGACCCTTGTAGCTGATGTTGGGCATGATTGATGCCCCCCGACTGACAGTTAGTTCAAGCCAGGAGTGGTCAACTCCAGCCAACAACGAGCCGTCACTTTATTTTCTACCAGTATCACCACAGGATGAATTTAATCATTTATTCAATTAGAAATACTTAAATGGAAAAGTAGACTTAAATTCCACTATTAAAATTATTAGTCAAAAATGAGTCAAATTAAGTATTTTTTTTATTAGCAATATTTTCAGTGAGGAATAAAAAAAGGCTCAAATCTAATAAACGTAATATAAACACCCATCGTGTGCCTGCTGATAACGTGCGGACTGTTTCCAGGAGGAGATGGAGGACAGAAATCTTTACTGGTGAATCTTACGACTATTAAGAGACAAAAAGCAATGAACCAAACATCTTCAACGAAGCAAGAATAAAATAAAAAGTTTCGTTTGCAATTAAAAGTAAAGAGCTGCTGATTTACAGCATCACTTAAAAGTTTTCTGTAACTGGCATCGGGAAGAACGCGTCCTGTCTGCGGAACGATGAATGTGAGTGGATGTTAACGATCCACGCAAAGAGCGGATCCATACGTCTCTGTCAGGGCGTTCTGCCAGCGCGGCTGTTTTCTCTGCTCAGCAGCTGAATCAGCTTCATGTTGCAACACAGGAAACACAAACATGTTTCCCTGAAGGTGACCACTTCATTTCCAGCAGTTGGCATCCTCCCACCGGTACCACCCATACCGCAGGGCTGATTGAAATTCTTTTTCACACGGTCTGGGGTTAAACTGAAAATCACAAAAACTGGTAATACTGAAGAATCCCAATTTAACAATCACACTTTAAATACAATTGGCACACAAAGGAAATGCTAAAAGCATGGAACTGGGAGGAGAGCGTCTGGTCCCAGCCTGTGGGTCCAGTTAACAGGCCTGTCTCTGGGCTGTGGGAGGAAGCCTGGACAGAGCCCGTACAAACGGAGGGGAACACAGAAAGGCCGCTCCACAGCTGAGGCTCGAACCAGCAACCATGCAGCCCGCTGAACGCAGAGGCCACTTCCAGCCTTCAGACCTCCGGGACCAGGGCGCTGCAGGTTTTACATGTTTCCGTGACACAAATCAGTGGGTCATCACCGGGCTGCTGCAGCGGTTGGAGAACCGGGAATACAGCATGTAAACATGAGTAGGTGCACAAGGTTTTAAAAAAAGTCCCACTGGTGCATTCCTAGTTTTAAGAAACATACAGAGCCCATAAAGGGACACGGAGAGAAAAAAAAATATCTTGATTACTAGTATCCACAAGAAAGTATCTGGTGATGTGCATGGATGTCCTTTGCACACAAGGAACTTTATTTTGGAGTTTTCATTTAAAGGACCTATACCTGATATTACATCTGGCCATTTGAGTTAGCAAAAGCGGATAATTTTTAGCTTTGGGTGACGCTTTTTCTGCCAAAGGGGTTAACTTCCAGAACTTCCAGATTCTGTTCAGAATGAAATATAATCTGGAAGTGGACCATTTTCGAGCTCTCATGCTAAATCAGTGAAGTTCCCGGCTTCATGTGTTGAACCAAACTAAACAACCTGCAGCAGTTTTCATTAAATATTTAAACGTGTGTCTCCTCCACGCAGCATCATTGTATTTGTTTGTTTGACTGTGCAACGTCTGGAAGAACTGCATCGTGCATTGCAGAGGAAATGTTTGATCAGACTTCAACTGTGCAAATATTTATTCATCCTCACGTCGGCATCATCTAGATTTAAACATCCACGCAGCAAACATAAATACACAACAGATTAGAGGCGTCAGGATTTCTTTTTCTTCCAAAAAAACGAAACAAATGCCTCAAGGAGCAGGAAAACCGAGTACTGGTGTTATGTGTCTTCCTGCGTGTGGCCCAGAAATCCCTCCAACACCTCAGCAGACATCTCAACTTTCCAAGTATGATTTACGAGTTAATTAGTGAGACTGATGTCTGCGCTTTACGTCGTTAGGAGCGATGAAAGGTGCTGAGACAAGAAGGAATGAGGAGGGATGGGAGAGAGGAAGAAATAAAGACAGGGGGGGTGACATATGGAAACAGCTGGAGAGGAGAAGGGAGGAGAGGGAATACCGATAAACAGATAAACGGAGGTAAAACAAGACGAAAGAGATGCTTTGGAATCACAAAGAGGAGATTAAACAACAGGAGAGAAAAGCAAAGGTAAGAGGAGAGGTCCGGCTCCGGCATCCATAAACCCAGCCAGGACATAAAAGTGAGGGACAGCGCCACTAAAGATGCCTTTAATAGGAAGCTGTTGTTGAGTCTGCAGGAGCTGCACAAAACGCTTTCTGGCTTTAATTGTAGCTGTAAAATGAAAACCCTGCGGCCGGCTGATGAGGGGAGGTCTGCAGACGCTTCTGTCATGTGAGCTGAGAACGGCTCCGGGGGGACGGCCCGGCTGCGGGGGCGGCAACACCAGCAAGTCGGTCTGACGCCGCTAAATTAAAACACAACACTCCCACGGCCGCAGAGAGAAAAGTATTTCTGACCATTCCAGGGTTTTCTCCGGGTCTGAGGCTAGCGCTTACCGCACGGAGACGGGAACATGTCTGGAAAAGATCTGAGTCAGAAAAAAAATATATAATAAAATCCACTTCCTGTTCAGGCCAATAAGCCTGATGTTTATTATTCACTCACCGTCCACTTTATCCACATGTTTAACCATAAGTGGCGGTTGTTTACACCAATAACTCATCAACCAATCAGATGACAGCATCTCAGCACATCTAGTCATGTGGACATGGTGACGACGACCTCATTAAGTTCAATCTGAGCCTCAGAAGGAGGAAGAAAGGAGGAATTATGTTTGCTGGGATCGTCCCAAAACCACCTCTGGGTTTACAGTCCATCTCCGGTCCAGAGAGGAACCGTTCAATTCTTATATGCAGAACTAATAATTAATAAGCATTTTCCTGCTAACTGTCTTACTAACTGGTTCCCTAACTTTTTTGGTCACGACCCCTCAGATGACACTAAGGATCCATCCTGAAAGCATGGACACATCCTGGATCGACGCCTCAGGCTGCTGCTGGTGGAACACTTAACAAGCACGACATGAGCATCACTTCGGACCGTGACCGTGAATGATTGCAGCTTTGGGATGTGGTGGAACGGGAGATTGTCATCATGGATGTGATGCTGTCGTGTCAGAATGGAGCAGAACTTCTGAGGAAGGTTTCCATCACCTTGTTGGATCTATCAGCAGTTCTGGAGGAAAAAGGGAGTCTAACCTGACATGAGTAACCTAAATGACCCGTCGGCCCCTACACGTGTAATCCTTGGAATTTGTATGATGCTGAATATTCCAGGCTACAATCAGTAAACACTTATTTCTGACCTGTGGTCGCTGCTATCTATCATTGAGGCCAAACTGTCTCCGGCAGCACGTGATCCTGCAGAAACGCTCCCGTTGCATCAGGAGGGGTCAAAGTAGATTCAAAAAACAGCTGGTCTACTACAAGCTTCCATAAAAAGCTGTTTCAGACAAAATCTGAAGGACTTTAAAGGGTTAAGTGTCTGGTGAGTGAAAAATGGTGATACCACACACACACACACTCTCATCATCTACAAATAAAAACACAAGATGTTCATTTTAAATTAAATAAACTTTTGGAAAACATGATGAATAACCTGGATTTTCTGGAGATTTCTAATTCTTACATTTGCAAAAAAATATTTATACAATTTACTTTACATAAAACCTGTTCTAGCTTTATTTTGTATTAATTTATTGTCATTCATTTAAATATTTCCCTATGGATGTAAAACAGTTCAATCCTAGGTATCTGGAACTAAAGAAAATACATATTTTGAGCAGACTGGACCCTCTGGCGGGCCAGTTTTGGCCCCCGGGCCGTATGTTTGACTCCCCTGACGTATTGCATCCTATGGGTTTGACATGTGGATGAGTTTCCAGAGATGGAAACATTGATTTTGCAGTGATCTCAGACAAACAGGAGCATGGTCATGGTTGACGTTCAGGCGGTCAACGTCCTCACTGAGTATCATCAGAGGACAGGATCAGGATCTGCTGAGAGCCAAATCAGCCTTCTGGTCCAGCAGTCCTCCTCAGCTCATGCTATTTTTTTAGCACTGAGCTAATCACAGAGGGGATGGCCCTGATTAGGGGAATAATCAGCAGCCGCTTCCTCCATTAGAGAAGACAGATAAGAGAGGAGGCCGGTAATCAGCTCCACTCACACTCTGCTGACCTCCCCGACCCGCACTGGAGAGCATTTGTTCCTCCTCTCACATGTCTACTTACTGTCAAAATCAACGGAGAGAGCATCAGTGTTTGTCTGTCATCCGTCACACACACACTGCTCTGCACCCTGACCCATAACTTTATTCTACTTTCATAGAAATAATCTGCAATGACAGAAAAAACATGGATCAGACTCTCCTCCACAGCGCCCCATGCTCTAACTAAGCAGGGAGAAGCACCATCAGGATTTCAGTTTTCCCTTTTCTGGCTGAAAACAGTCGGGGTGGGTGGGAAAATATATCGATTCACAATAAATATTGTGATTTTTGATTTCCCATGTTTAAATTGATTTTAATGTGAAACAGATCAATAGATTTTTTTATACATACCTACATGTACACACATACAGATAGATAGATAGATAGATAGATAGATATATGTGTCCTCGTGGTTTTGTTGGTATTGTGCGTTTCCCACCTCTGTGACTGTCTGCTTTGAATGTGATCCTGTTTAATTCTACTTTCTATGCTGTCAGCCGTCACCAGTTTACACTTACACTTCCCCATGCCTACATCTCTTTACCACAAAGGAAACATGCACATTAATCACAGTGACATTTCCATTATGGCGTTTTCATTGTGAAGTTGGCGGAAAGCTGCAGGCACGGACGTGAACTGTTAGTCATGTTGAGTCGATCCAGCTGTGGCTTCATCACAGAGACTCACAGGCCAGATATAACTCTCCTCCCTCCCTCCTCTCTTCTTTTGTTCCCACGGACTCCTGCAGTAATTCCTGTAAGCTTCATTTCCTAGTTCTGATTTTCATTTGATACCTTCAGGTCGCACGGCCGCGCTCCGCATAATCTGCAGCACCGTCAGCTGCTGCCTGCGTTTCTCTGTGCTGCATAGGAGGGAGCTGAGTTAAGGTCTGTGGCCGCCGACCTTTTCCTTTCATTTCCCCGCAGCCTCGCTGACACCATGCGCCGTACTCTCGCTGTATCAGATGAGCCGGGACACTTTCCTTCATTTAAAACAGCATGGCCTACTTTTAAACAGGCTTGTTAGAGCCAGTGGAGGGCATAGCGCACACACACAGCAGGTTGCAGGAATCCTCTTCCCACCTTTTCTCACCATTTTTCTGCATGTTTAAAGGAACACTGAGTAACTTCTGTCCCAAACATCAGCCTAATGTGAGTAATGATGGAGGATTTCTGGGGTCACACCATTCCTATAAATCGTTTTTCTTTTAGTGAGTGTTTGTTGATAGTTGCAACTGCAACTTTTTAGAGGGACTCAATCATGACCTTGCTGACAAACACACACACACACACACACAGCAGGGAGCAGCTGAGAGTTAGGCGTGTTGCCCTTCTCCCCAGCAGGTGGGAGGGCCGGCGATGGAACTGGAACTAATGCGATTAGTGACCGACTCACACTGAAAAACATCCATGTTTGACCGATGAAGAAGCAGCCCCACCTCAGATGTTTCCAGCAGATTCTGAGCCCACGGAGGCTCAGAGCAGGTAGCAGTTTCTATCTTTTATTGTCCAGAAGTTTGTGAAACACTCTGACCACCACCATGCCCCTTAAGTCCCCCCTCCTCCCTCACTCTGATGCCGGAAGTCGTCTTCACCTGGTGTGTAATGCTGAGCTGATTGGCTGATTATATCTGTGTTAACGAGCAGTGGAACATGTGAACCTAATGAAGACAATGAGAAAAGTGTCCGAACTCCTGCACAAGGAATTCAGAAACTACAGAAACTGGGGGTAAAAGCAGCTTCCTGCAGGCAGGTAGGAGTCAGCCGTGGTGAGGCAGGCGGGTTAAATCTGCAGCACACACACACACACACTCCCACGCTCCGTCTGTGGGTTAATACCAGGACCATGACGCAGGCAGTCCCACACACACCGCCGACCTTCGCCCCGTCGTCCTACCTGGACACTTCCTGTCCTCCGCTCAGCGCCATGACAACATGAAGAAGCAAATCCAAGTTCAGTGCTCTTCCTCCTCCTCATCCTCCCCTCAGCAAACTCTGCTTCTTTTCTCTCTCTGCAGACTTTTGTCCCAGTTCTTCACCCTCCGAAGCTGCTTCATGCCCTGCTCTGCTACCCTCTGCCTGCTCTCCTCCCACCGCTCCTCCTCCTCCTCCTCCTCTGAAGGAAGGAAGGGCTCAGGTTTCAGCGCCTCAACGCTCCCTCTGCTCCTTTTAAAAAGCAGGCTCATCCCTGTCAGGAGCGGGGGAGGAGAAAGGTGGAAAACAGGGAGACGTGGGAGAAAGAAGCGGTGTCACCTTACATGCTGTCAGTAAGACAACGGAAGCTTTGTGTGTTTTTTCTGAGCCGAGGAATGCAGGAGTCTTTCAGAGCTATTATACTGAGGGATGGGCGAGGACTTCTGCCTCTCTTCATCTGTTGGACTCCAGTTTCTGTTTCCAGCTCGTGTGTGTTATAATGTGTGTAATAATGTGTTATGTGTGTTATGTGTATTATAATGTGTGTAATAATGTGTTATAATGTGAGTTGTGTGTTATAATGTGTTATAATGTGTGTTATAATGTGCGTTGTGTGTTATGTGTTATAATGTGCGTTATGTGTGTTATAATGTGTGTTATAATGTGCGTTATAATGTGCGTTGTGTGTTATAATGTGTGTTATAATG
Organism: Craterocephalus eyresii; assembly: GCA_037177035.1. Taxonomy (NCBI): domain Eukaryota; kingdom Metazoa; phylum Chordata; class Actinopteri; order Atheriniformes; family Atherinidae; genus Craterocephalus; species Craterocephalus eyresii. The sequence continues at coordinate 1,580,933 of JBBBVT010000001.1, read as the reverse complement.
TGCGTTGTGTGTTATGTGTTATAATGTGAGTTATAATGTGTGTTATAATGTGTTATAATGTGTGTTATGTGTGTTATAATGTGCGTTGTGTGTTATAATGTGTGTTATAATGTGTGTTATAATGTGCGTTATAATGTGTTATAATGTGTGTTATGTGTGTTATAATGTGCGTTGTGTTATGTGTGTTATAATGTGCGTTGTTATGTGTGTTATAATGTGTGTTAATGTGTGTTATAATGTGCATTGTGTGTTATAATGTGCGTTATAATGTGCGTTGTGTGTTGTGTTATAATGTGTGTTATATTGTGTGTTATAATGTGTGTTATAATGTGCGTTATAAAGTGCATTATAATGTGTGTTATAATGTGCGTTATAACGTGCGTTATAATCTGCGTTATAATGTGTGTTATAACGTGCGTTGTGTGTTATAATGTGCGTTATAATGTGCGTTATAATGTGTGTTATGTGTGTTATAATGTGTGTTATATTGTGTGTTATATTGTGCGTTGTGTGTTATAATGTGTGTTATAATGTGCCTTATGATGTGCATTATAATGTGTGTTATAATGTGAGTTATAACGTGCGTTGTAATGTGTGTTATAACGTGTGTTAAAATGCGAGTTATAATGTGTGTTAAAATGCGAGTTATGTGTTATAATGTGTGTTATAATGTGTGTTAAAATGCGAGTTATAATGTGTGTTATAAGGTGCGTTATAAGGTGCGTTATAATGTGCGTTATAATGTGCGTTATAACGTGCGTTATAACGTGCGTTATAACGTGCGTTATAATGTGTGTTATAACGTGTGTTATGTGTGTTATAATGTGCGTTATCATGTGTGTTATAATGTGTTATAATGTGTGTTATAATGTGCGTTATAATGCGCGTTATAATGTGTGTTAAAATGCGAGTTATAATGTGCGTTAGAATGTGCGTTATGTGTGTTATAATGTGCGTTATAATGTGTGTTATAATGTGTTATAATGTACGTTATAATGTGCGTTATAATGTGTGTTATAACGTGCGTTATAATGTGCGTTATAATGTGTGTTATAACGCACATATAATGTGTGTTATACATTATATGTGTGTTATAATGTGTGTTATGTTTGTTAAAATGCGAGTTATAATGTGCGTTATAACGTGCGTTATAATGTGTTATAATTTGTGTTAAAATGCGAGTTATAATGTGTTAAAATGCGAGTTATAATGTGCGTTATAATGTGTGTTAAAATGCGAGTTATAATGTGTGTTATAATGTGTGTTAAAATGTGAGTTATAATGTGTGTTATAATGTGCGTTATAATGTGAGTTATAACGTGCGTTGTAATGTGTGTTATAATGTGTGTTAAAATGCGAGTTATAATGTGTGTTAAAATGCGAGTTATAACGTGCGTTATAACGTGTGTTATAATGTGTGTTATAATGTGCGTTATAATGTGAGTTATAACGTGCGTTGTAATGTGTGTTATAACGTGTGTTAAAATGCGAGTTATAATGTGTGTTAAAATGCGAGTTATAATGTGTTATAATGTGTGTTATAATGTGTGTTAAAATGCGAGTTATAATGTGTGTTAAGGTGTGTTATAATGTGTGTTATAATGTGCGTTATAATGTGAGTTATAACGTGCGTTGTAATGTGTGTTATAACGTGTGTTAAAATGCGAGTTATAATGTGTGTTAAAATGCGAGTTAT
>JBBBVT010000001.1:1567418-1577870 GCA_037177035.1 Craterocephalus eyresii | reverse complement strand
ATGTGTGTTATAATGTGTGTTAAAATGCGAGTTATAATGTGCGTTATAATGTGTGTTATAACGTGCGTTATAATGTGTGTTATAATGTGTGTTATAATGTGTGTTATAATGTGTGTTATAATGTGTGTTAAAATGCGAGTTATAATGTGCGTTATAATGTGTGTTATAACGTGCGTTATAATGTGCGTTATAATGTGTGTTATAATGTGCGTTATAATGTGTGTTATGTGTGTTAAAATGCGAGTTATAATGTGCGTTATAACGTGCGTTATAATGTGTGTTATAATGCGAGTTATAATGTGTGTTAAAATGCGAGTTATAATGTGTGTTAAAATGCGAGTTATAATGTGCGTTATAATGTGTGTTAAAATGCGAGTTATAATGTGTGTTATAATGTGTGTTAAAATGTGAGTTATAATGTGTGTTATAATGTGCGTTATAATGCGAGTTATAACGTGCGTTATAATGTGTGTTATAATGTGTGTTAAAATGCGAGTTATAATGTGTGTTAAAATGCGAGTTATAATGTGTTATGTGTGTTATAATGCGAGTTATAATGTGTGTTATAACGTGCGTTATAATGTGTATTATAATGTGTGTTAAAATGCGAGTTATAATGTGTTATAATGTGTGTTATAATGCGAGTTATGTGTGTTATAACGTGCGTTATAATGTGTATTATAATGTGTGTTAAAATGCGAGTTATAATGTGTGTTATAATGTGTGTTAAAATGCGAGTTATAATGTGCGTTATAATGTGTGTTATAATGTGCGTTATAATGCGAGTTATAATGTGCAGCAGGTGTAGAGGCTGTATCCGGCTAGTCCGAGGAGTCCAGAGAGCTTCTCAGGCTTTTTGCATCCAGGACCCCCCTTGCTAATATCCAGGTGCCCTACTGGCCCTCCACCATCAAACTTAACATTATAAATCTTCACAGTTGATTCACAATTAGGATATGGGAGATTTTTGTGTTTATTTATTTCTATGCAGTCTGTTGACCCTAAACATGGCCTCCATCAGACCGGTCTGCAGTGACCCTGGTGTGACGTGTCACATGCAGCACGCTGTGGTTGTTAAAGTAAACATGGACCCTACAGGACTGACTCAGAGCTGGCAAAGCTCTGATATAATCTGCTACGTTGTTTACATTTGAACCCGTCTGGTCTCTGTGCAGATCTCGCATCAGAGATGTAAAATGGGATGAAATGTGATGAGATCCCAGTCTGAGGTGACTGAAAACATCAGGAATGGATCTGATTTATGACGACAGAGAAGACCTGGAAACATCAGATTGGTGCTGTTTTAAGAAAAAGAAATTGATTTTGGAATCATGTGGGAAATTAATCTGGCCTTTTCTCTGCATCATAGAGCTTCCCAGCGTACAGAGATTCCTTCTGATTCTTCTGACAACAGTAAAAACTGTTGACTTTACTCAGAGTCCCATCGCTTTGGGAATTAAATTTATCAAAGAATGCATGATTTGATTTATTTTCATCATCTTTTCCACTTTTTTAAAGTTTATTTCAGACATGTTCTTTCATTTACAATGTTTAGGACACCGATATGCTGACATCTCATGTCTGGAAATGAGCAGGCAGGGGTAAACCTTATATATGCCTACCACATTATCATGATGTGTCCTGAGTGGCAACACAAGCCCACGGTGAGCAAATGTTTGCTCACCCAGAAACACTCGTGTAAACATTAACCCGAGCAGGCAGGAGTGGTGCCCGAGCAGCATGCAGACACGTGGGTGGACCCTTCCTGCTGGGAGACTTAAACACTTCCACACCCATAATATCAGCACTGCTCAAATTGTTCAGGTGGTGTAGATGTTCATCCAACTATTGTCCACACAAAGTTTAAACCTGCTGCAACAAGCTGTTTAATAAGTAACTGCTCCAGAAAAGCTCTCCTCTGCGCTTTTAAACAAACACATCTGGAACAGCTGCCGGCAGTCTGCAGGTATTTGTTCTCAGCTTCGTGTCTCATCCAGACTCATTGTCTGCTTGCCTGCGCCTGAAGGCTTGGAGGGAAACTCCATATCATCTCACATACCAGGAGGGAGTCGCTGCTCCGCCAGCCCGAGCTAATGAAGCTCCGCTGATAGATGCTTCATTAAGGATGGAGATCAGCGGCATGGATCAGCGGGGATCCAGGGAACCGGCTCTTATCTCGTCTCCTGACTCGGCTCACGCGGCCTATCTTAAGCGGTAGCTGCAGGGGGACGGGCGCCACACACCAGCAACGTGGGGAAGTCTTTAATCAGCCTGTTATGTAAACTCTGAGCGTGGCTCTGGGAAAACTCTACCTGCATCCCCCGGGTGCTTCAGCGGGACATTTTCGTTGACATGAGAGATGAGATCCCAAATACTCGACTCACAATGCATCCGAGCTCAAAGACAACATTCATAATGTCTCCCTGTGATCTTTTGTTTCCCCCAAAGAGCAGACGCATAAAAACCGCTTTGCTCTTTTATATCCATAATCCATAATAATAACCTTATCAGAGAGTTTTACTGTGAACTAAATCTGGGAGGAAAATACAATAGAGCAAACCATGAATCAGGATTATATGCACTGTTTATTAAAAGCAAACATTTAAAGAGGATTCTTTCATTATTAAGAGAAAATGCATCAAAGCAGCCCAACACACAATACACAGCAGAAAACAGCACAATATAAGGGCAGAATTTCATGTTACTGGATCTGAGAGAGGGAAACTACTTCTATGGGCAAAGATGGATAAATTAACATTATAAACTCAAATAAATGGAAACTTTACATTTTCCCTTTGTTTTAGGGTAAGGATGTACAAATCACCTTGTTTAAAGGTCTAAACTTTTAGAAAACACTATGAACGATTTTAATTTTCTTTAAAAAATGCAATTTCCATAATATTTTGCCTCAGTTACACATTTAAAATTTAATTCATTTAAATATTTGGTTTAATATATTTTGTATAGATGAATAAAACAATATAGTGAAAGGGAAGTGACATGCACGCACACAACATCACTTCCACTTGTCGCCAGAGGGGGCAGACTTCTGAAATTGAGCTAGAACTTGCACTCTGCTCCTTTAACATTTTAACGTGACACGGTGTAAAACTTTAGGCCGACATCATGTCCGACTTACCGCATAAGATTGAAGACCAAAACTGTCAAATTTAAGGACTTTTTAAGGCATTAAATGCAGATTTGTAAATTCAAGTCTTTCTAAGACCCCACAGAAACAATGGAGGTAAAAGGTTTGGTCTGTTGCAGGTGAACGAAACCTGCTGCCACAGCTAAGAAATGTCTCCGTTCACGTCTGACACTACGTCAAATCTGAGTTTTCATTTCTGAGACTTTCTATTACACTAAATTACACTAAAAATGTGTTTTATTTCATGCTGCTCTGTTCATGCTGTTCTGCAGAAGTTCTGTAAACTGTTTCAGGGAACCACCAGGTTTCAGGCAGATTTCTTTGGGTCTTGCATTTTGCTGGGAGGAACCTTCCCTCCATTTCCACCATAGGAACCAAACACACAACAAAACACAGGTAGATGCATTACTGCCTTCCTGTCGGAGCCAACGTGGATCATTTTTGCTAAAACTTGTAAAAAATAAAAACTATCAGCTGTAATCGGCCATTCATGCTCAGTTTAATCAATCTGCAGCAAAAACCACAAACCAGAGAATTTAAACCAGAATGTGATTGTCAACAGATGGAGAGGCAAGTCCTCCAATCAAAACACTTCAATACGGCCTCGTCTTCCAGGCAGCAGGAGGGAAACGGCACTCAGAAATGTTTCCACATCATTTCCAAGAGTTTCTTTAACAAACCACCTTCTGTCCTCCGACAGAAGGAGGGAGGATTCTGCATTACAGGCACTGCTGCTGAAAATCCAGCTTACCGGCAGGACAGACCAGGGGCTGGATGCAGGACTGAACTAGACTACTTTAAATAAAACCAGCAGGAGGCTTTCAGCAGGATTATGAAGACCAACAGCAAAGTTTACAGACTACCAGGAGGAAACGAGAAGAACGCTCAGACGATGCTGATGCAGTACAAATATATGAACCATGCCGTCCAGCGCGTCCTCTGAACAACGTCAGACGGTCTGCATGCAGGACTCATGTCCTTGTTTTACCCGGACACATCCTCATTTAAATGGACATACAGATTTCTAACATCTGATTTTAAGTATGCTTAGATGGGGTTCATGTTGCGTCTCCCTAAACTCACTTATGATCTACTGTGTTACAGCGGGTGTGCAGCGTTATGATGACCCACCTCAAGATGAGCTTCTCTGTGTCTAACAGCATCACATCCACAGTTAGAAATGCCCAAACATGGAAATTCAGACAAAGCACAGAGAAATCAGTGATGGTGCATGGAAAGCTGAGTGCAAGACATGCAAAGCATCACTTCTGCATGGATTCATTTTCTTCATATATTTTTATTGCTTTATAAAAGGACAAAGATTGAAGAGAAAGTTCTTAGTGTCAGGCTCCACTGAAAGCAGCACACTGGAAGCTGACTGGTTTATTTCATTCATTCACACTTGATTTTCCAAAAAAGAGAAGAAGAAAATGTTATGTTGTGAAAAGATTCAGATAGATTCAGTGAGAAAAAGCAGCTCAGCTCAGTGGAAAGTCGGCCCTTTGCCCCGCCTCCCCTTTTTACTGCAAGAAGCCCTGATGTGAATAAAGCGGTCACACAGCTAAATGAGTCCATCACTGGTCCTTTCTGTTGCAGAAAATTCCACAGATTTACTCCTATATTTCTCCAGCTCTGCAGCAGCGCGTTACACCAGCAAACGCAGCAAGCTTCTGTGCATGCTCAACTTCTTTTCATAGCTGAGAAAGTGAGGCAGAGGATGAGAAAATGCAACATCATTTCTCCTCTGAGATAAAAACAGGTTTTAACGAACCGAGGTCTGCAGGTCAACAACAGTTTCCTCTATTTACTCCAAGAAAAACATTGTTGTGTCTTCCAGCCGTGAGCTGTGAGAGGATCAGGTAACGGTCCTCCAGACAATCTGACAACTTAACACCAACACTTCCCCGCTTGTTATGAGGTCGCAGGTCAGATTTACTGGCCCACGAGGGGGTGTTCCTGCAGACCGCTGCAGCATAAAAAGGAGAGCAGGCAGAGAGGGGAAGGGAAGGAGGCTCCAGTTTCCTGGGTGAGGATACAAACAGTCTGGAGGATTGTGGGGTGTCGGGTTAGGTTCCCACCGTGCACCTGCTGCCGCTGCCTCCTCACGCCTGTCTGAGCTCAGTGTATATATATATATATATATATATATATATATATATACAGATTTGCTGGCACTTCATAGACCAGGGAAATCCCCACAGTGGATCTGGTAGGGCGGGTATTCCGATGGGGGCCGGCCTGGAGGGCTGGTATGAGTGCACGGGGTGATTGAGGTGTTCTGTTCGGGGCCTGGTAGCTTCTCCTCATTGTTGATGGTTGGCCTGTTCTGGACACAACTCCGGACTGTGGTTGGCAGGGGGAGACACAATAGTGACGATATATAGTAATATGGAATGATGGTAATAAGAATAATATTATTTATTTATGTATTTTAATTATTATTATCATCAGTAATAATAATAATTATAATACTTTATTTATTTATTTATATAAAATAATATATAATAATAATATATTATAATAAATAAATATATATATATATATATATATATATTATTTTCCAATCAGCTTGACTTCATCAGAGACATATTCATGTCAAAAACATTAAGTTTACCATCAGAGGGTGTTGGAAACCATTTATATATTTACTTTGTAAAATATCAGCGACGGATATTGATTCATGATAGTGTCCCACTGAATGCAACTGTGCATTCAGGACGATAAACTTTATATTTCATTTTATAATCAGGAACATACATGAATATGTCTGACAAATTCTATTCAACGTTATGTGAAAATATTCCAAAATCTCTTGTCGGAGCTGTGATCAAACCAAGCAGGAGTTCTGGGCAGACCGGATGGGAAAAAACAGATTCATGGAAATGGATGCACTAAATTAAAGCAAGCTCATTTGCATCATGTTTTCTCTCCCTTTCACATTTAAACCATGAGGTTATCTGACAGTTAACTTAAAAATCCTCATCGCCACTATTTGCTTATTTCAACGATCCGTCTGCAGAGTTTCTCCGAACTGGGTTGAAATGCTGCAGAAATGAAAGGACGAGCGGCATGCCTCGGACCACGAAGGCAGAGGATCTGTCTCCACGTCTTTTAGCGTAAACATGTGCTGCCCTCTGGCTCCGCGCTGCCCGCCCACGCCGACTGTATAAATAATACGACAATGGGCTCGCAGTTTACAGATCCACACACAAGAGCTCTTCTGTGCGTTTTCTCCTGCTACGGCTTCCTACACACTGCACATTCTTATACAAAAACTCTGATTCAGGACAGCGGAGAGGGTCAGAGGTTCTATCGAGAATCTATAATAAGCAATCAGTGGTTGTGTATTCACTTCTTTTTCTGAGCGAATCCATAATGTCCGGCAGATGAAGCCTAACTGTGTATCAGTGGGAGGTTACAGCCTCGATCAATATGATGACTAAATGATTGTTTGGCCAGTGGATAAGATTCTTGACGTTGCTGCTGAGAACTTATTTGGAAATAACTCCTCTCCCCCTGGATGGAGAGAAAACTTTCACCATGTTCTTGCAGCTTCTGGAATCCATCGGAGAGCTCAAAGCTTCAGCCCCCAGATCATATGGAAGAGCTGAAACTTCTCTGCTTGTTTCATGGGTGCTGTTCAGAGGTCCTGACATAAACCCTTATTTCTGTAAATACTGCCAAGAAAACTCTCTCTTAATCAGGGGGAGATAACTACTGTAGCCTTTTAGATTTAAAGTACATAACAGAACATCTGCGTTCACCTAACAGGCCTCTCCTGGACCTCTGAGTGCCAAAGACTGGAGAACAACGGAGGAATTTTTGGATATTTTAACAGATTTTGTGCTGCAGACCTTGTAAGTCAGAATTAGCAAACTTTTAAGCAGCCGGTCAGAAGAAAAGAAGCAACCTCACTCGCAGCAAAGCACAGAAGCCTTACCATTTTATTTTGCAAAAGTCATTGTTTTGATGAGAAAGCTGCAGAGCCATGACCTTTCACTTTGCTTGGATAAGTGGGACACTTTTGGATGAAATTGCTCATGTGTGTGTTTGCTAGACACTCGGACAGCTGGAGGACGTGGAGGCCATCGCTGCTCCATGCAGTGGAAGCAGAAAGACAGCCTGAGGAAACAAAACTATCAGCAGCTCTTTTCCAGCGACCTCTGACCCCGTTGGCCAACGCAGGCAGAGCCATCGCGCTTGTACGTGGACAGGAATCACACATTTCTCCCAAAGCATCAGAACTTCGTTGTTTGCAAGCAAATCCGAACATGTTGACGTCTGGAGACTCATAAGTTCATATTTTGAATATAAAGCAAACAAACATAAGGGTTAAATAAAGATCATAAAATTAGGGCCACATCCGACAAATATAGTAACAGAGTATTCTAATGATGCAATTTCTCACAGAATCTAATTCGAACCGAACGGAAAATGATGTCAGTGCAGATTTCAAACTAGAGACCAGTTTTTAAATCGTGTTTGACCGAATAAAACCAGACTAATAAAAACACTTTTTCGTGTTCATCAGTGTTTAATGCAACAGGCTTTTCTACAAAAACGGCAGTAAGCAGAAACGCCAGTATTACAAGCAGCAAAGCTCCCTGTGGGGGAAAAAAGTCAACCAGTCCCAAAACCACAGTGTACTACGGGTCATTTATGCCTCGGTTCCACTGAGGCGTCGGTACGAGTCGGTATGGGTCGGTACGGGTCGGTACAGTCCTGAATGGTCCAGCATATTCAGAAAAGTGCAACCACTGCAAGTGGGACCGTCACCCGGCATGCAGGGTTTTTCTAAGCGTGGCGTCGAACTCGCACGACCCCAACAGACGTGAATCCAAAACAACATGAAACATGTCTCTTCACACGTTCTAATTCCCGCCACTGCTTCCAGCTCAGTTTACATGATTTCAGCACTGATTGTGGGAGGAAACATTAAAGCTGCAGAGCCGACCAGACCCGGGTCAGAACCAGAGACGTGTCAGACTCAGATCCTGCTGATGTTTGGGGCCATTTTTACTTTTACTTCTCCAACATGGACTGAGCGGTGTTTGTGTCAGGCTGCTTTGAGAGTCTTGTTTCTGTCTGCCAATCAATGCATTATATCACGTGACACCAGTAGGGGGGTTGGGGGGGGGGTGGATTGCTTTATGTGGATTGTCAGAGGGTGGAGGGAAGAATCATGCAATATATGAAGCCAATCATCCTCACACTGCCCTGTTAACCATCTCACAGCCTCTTTGTGTCCTTCGTCTTAATGAGCCGCTCTCTGCTGTCACGGCTGTCAGTCATCAGAGATAACGCAACACGACAGCAGCATGACAGGCTCGGCACAGGACACACACACACACACAAACTGCACGGCGCTGGTCTCCACCAGCAGGATCCCCTCTCATAGAGCAGGCTGAAGTCATGTGATGAGGAAGCTCCAGAGATTTAATCCTCACTGTGTCCGAGCCGCTGGAGATCGACCGTTTTACATCTCCTGCTCTACTTCTACACTGGAGTTCGGATGAAGGCTGCTCTTCACAGAGTTTGTATTTGGATAAAGATGAGGCACAAAAGCACAAAGATTTCTGTCAGCGGGGAGATGCTTAACAAAATGCTGAGCACTGACGATGGGCAAAGGTCTCACATCACCAGATACAAGAATTTTATCCTCTCTGCAAGTCATGGATGTTGTTGGAAACTTTCTTCAGAGATTCTGCTCCATGTTGACATGATAACATCACATCCATGATGAGAATCTCCCGTTCACCACATCACAAAGCTGGAATCATAGATGTAGATGTGCTGGCTGTGAAGGTTTTTGGAGTCCAGTGAATCATGATCTGTGTGACATGGAGCATCATCCTGCTGGCAGCAGCATCAGAAGATGCTCCTCTGGGCTCAGAAAGGGACGGACATGGTCAGCAGTGATGCTCAGGTAGGCTGTGCTGGTTAAACCAGGCCGAGCTACGACTGAGGGACCTGAAGCAGTGATCTAGACAGGATAAATCCATTCATCATGTTTCCAGCAGATTCTAAGCCTATGTAGACTCACCAGACCAGTCTGACCAGTTCTGGTAAGTCTGTGTTAAGGCCCATTTATGATGACGGATACGCAGACACAGAAAGTTTCGTCCATCTTCTGTGTCAATTCCCTGCGTTTTTGGTGTGCCGCCAATCGATGTTTGAATCTAACGTTGTATCGCGGAGTTCACAATAAACTCAGCACTGCCGCTTAGCGGAGGTTAGCCGTAACACCAGAAACGACGCATGGAAGTATGAAGGCAGCGACGCATGAAGACGTTTGGAACGGACGTCCCTTTTTACGTCCGTCAGGAAGTGTAAATGGGCCTTATACTGTAGCCTCAGATTCCTGTTCTTACTATGCAACTTAGTGACTTTGTCACTATATTTAGTAAGTTTTCAGACCCTTCTAGCAACTTTTTTTCTCCCAAAAAGCGAAAAGAAACACATTTAGCAACTTTTCCTGGTGTTATGGGAGAAACTGAGTATCATTGGCTGTTCTCAGTGAAACAAGTGCTAATGCAGGACCTTCCATCATCTGAAAGCGCTCACAGCTCAAACAGCAGCATCAGCCTCTGCAGACGTTCACCTCTGCTCCACGAACACACTCCAAACAAAGCAGACAAAGCTGCGCCTGGCCAATCGTGCCCTGGCTGGAAAATACTTCAACATGTACTGGACTATTGATGAAAAACCAAACTAGACTTCAGAAAAACGAAGCATTAACCTTCTCTGCTGCAGCATCTCTCACATTTCTACGTACCAGGCTGATTATACTCAGACGTCAGATGCTGGTCTGCAGATGTGGGTTAGAACCAGTGCTGACTGGACTTCCTGCTGCCTTTCATCATCTCCAACCAGTCTGCCCAGTCTCCTGTGAGAACTGGTTATTTTCTCTTCTTCAGACCGCTCACTGTGGGTGAAAATCCCACTAAATATCCTTTCCTCCTCATTCACCATGTCTACATGTTGCAGCCGTGTGATTGGCTGGTTAGATTTGACTTTTTCTTCTTTTATTTGATTTTTCAGTGTAAAAATAATGAAGCCACATAAAGCTCTCATCCTGCAGAGCATCACAGCGGGAAACATCAGTCTTCTGTCTCCTTTTTTTTTTTTTTTTTATTGGCGCATGCGTGGCGTCCCCCCACGTCTCTGTCAGCTCGTCTACGCGAAAATACTGTTTTATCTGGTTTTATATCATTTTATATCGTTTTAACCCTTCTACCAGAGGAGCGTTAAGTTCCCTTTTAACGGCAGAGAAGGACTGTTGTTTAATCTAATCAGCGAGTTCC
>JBBBVT010000001.1:1530543-1562613 GCA_037177035.1 Craterocephalus eyresii | reverse complement strand
GTCCTGCTGATCTGGTCCTGCTGATCCCGTCCTGCTGATCCCGTCCTGCTGATCCCGTCCTGCTGATCCCGTCCTGCTGATCCAGTCCTGCTGATCCAGTCCTGCTGTCTTCAGACATTATAAAACTTCCACATGAGTGGAAACCTGAAACTCTTCTCTGAATGAGATGGACCGACTTGTTTCAGACGCATCTCTCCGGTCCTGGTATATTCTGTTGGACAGATCCTGACTCGTCTTCTGCCTGAGTGACTGATGGGTCATAGTTAACTTCCTCTGACAATCATCAGGTACAAGAAATGGACTGAAAATTAGTGAAAAAAACAACTTTCAAAGACCTTCAGGAAGCTGGAGAACTATTGATCAGAAGCACGTTAACAGATTACAGCAAGGCTGCCAGGAGGCAAAATAGCTAAAAGATTTTTGGTAAAACTTTTTGTTTTTCTCCACAAAAGTCTGCAATATCGAAGAATCACGAGAATCACAATGTAAATAGAATCAGAACCCAAAAAGTCCTAAAGAAATCAAATCAGGAGGGAACCATATCGTCCCGGAAAGCATATCGTCCCGGCGCTACAAGACACCCCTTCATCCCTCATGAACGCACAAAACGGAGGGGAAGGGCCATGGGGGCCTTACTGAACATGTGTGAGACCATCTTATAGCCATAAAGTAAAGGAGATGACACACAGGAGGCCTCTCATGCAATTTGCAGTTTTCCTGCTCAGACTACCTCTCTTTTTTCTCAAACCTTCACATTTCAGGCTGCACATCCTTCCACGCCTCATAAATATGCTCTTAAACCTGCACTGAGCTCATGCATCACATCCATTAGGTCTTATTCCAGATACATTAGCAGTGGTGCCTGCAGGTCATACAGCTTCCATTTATCATTTTCTATCAAATTGGGGAGTTTATGTCACATCCTCTGCATTTAGGTGAGTTTAAAGCATGCATCAGTCTTTTCTCTCATTACACAAAAACAAACCCATCAAAAACTTGCAATTAAGCCTGAAATTTGCCACTGCTGAGCTAATTCAGGGATTTTTAATCAGGGGATGGGGGATTTGTCAAGCTGGTTTCCAGCCAGCTCGACAGTTCAGCGACCTGAACAAATCAGAGGTGTCAACGCTGCAAACTGAAGCCCTCCCGCAGACATCACGGCTGGTGCCTTTCTCATTAACAAGCAAGAAAACTCCAAGCCCTTTTACACCTGGAAGCTAATCTGCTAACTGACATGTTTGTCGGTATTTTGTTGTTACAGCCTCAGTTTTTTTTAATATAAAACTATTCAGATCTTACTGGGCATGGAGAAGGTTTGTGGTAATTCAGTAGAGAAAATACATATTTTAACTGGGAATCAACATCAAGGAGGAAAATAAGCTGCTGGAGACATCCTCAGGAGGATTTTCTCTGGGAATTAATTTAATTTCTGAGTGTATTTAGGATAGACTTCAGGGTTCTGATATCATCTGGAAAAGTTTGCTTTCCACCCCGAGAGTTCAGTGTAACAATTTTGCTTTTCTGACCTTGATTTCTCTGGAACAAACTACTAGAAAACCTGAAGTCTACTCCGAACCATAGATCTTAGGGGAGAAGAAAAAGACAAAAAAAAACATTCACATAAAATCAGGATTTTTAATTTTAAAAAATGTGTTTATCTGTTTATTTCCCCTCAATCTATTTTTTAATTCCAAAAATGTTTCCAATTGTTTTTAAAATCTGGCTAGAATGAAGGTTTTAGAATGGCCATTTCTAAAACCTTAAGCACCTTAAGCACCACTGAGAACATGTGGACAATGCTGAAGCAACATGTCCATGTTAGAAATCCCAAACATTTTCTGAACAGTTTTCATATCAGGATGTCAAAGATTCAACCAGAAGCGTCTGATTGAAGTGAAGACAGCAGAGAGACAAGTAACCACAGATTAGCATGGCTGTATGTATATCTCTGAGCTGTTTGCTCACATGTCCAGCTGACAAACAATAAAGTCATGAAAGAACCAAACTTCATGAATGTTTTTTGTGACAAAGAAGTATCCGTTCCAGTCACTCTATCAGAGAAAAAATCTGAGTTATAGAGAAAACCGCAAACTCAAGAGAGTTATGTTCTTTACATGTGAATTATGTTCTTTAGATGTGAATTCAAACATTTGACCCCAAATGTATGGCATCGCCAGATTCTTGCCAACACACGCCCTTAGATATTACCAAACCAGCTACATTTAATGGAAATGAGACATTAACACACAGATGCGAGCTTCTAAATCTTGATTCCAACAACACAAAACTAGGAAAACAACCATTTTCATGGAAAACCCTGCACTCTTCTACTTCAGCCAAATCAATGTGCCGGTGGTCCATCTTTTAGACACTCACTCCTCCGAATGAGACTCCATGCTGTGCAGCTAAATCTGCACCCAAACGCTGCAAGCACACAAACAATTTCCACTGCAGGTTTTAGAGCTCCTGCAGCAGAAAGGAGGAAAAAGCCACTGAGGAAAACAATAAACTGCCACCGCCCGCTGGCAGAACACACCTTAATGGTTTGCATTTGCAGGAAGCACATCGTCCTTACCAGATCTGCTAATGTAAATCCCAGAAGAAAATGTGATGGGGGGTGACAGAGACTCCTCACTCTGTTGCTGTGTTCAACAGAAACCTCCAGGAGAAAATCCGGGCTACGGAAAAAAGAGGACAGGACAAAGATCAGACATAAGCGCAGAGTTCGTAAAAACGACAGCAGACAAATACTTAACGTGAAAAATATGAGAGAAAAACTGCTGAATATCAAACAATGAGAGGCAGGAAGGATCAGATGAAGCCTTCAGCAGACACAGCTCCTCTCTCCTCTCATCATGATGAAAGCTGGAATTCAAAAAACTTGTTGTGTTGTTGTTTTCGTGTTTGCTTGGTTTTCGTTCCTGCACCCGTCAATCAAGCTGCACTCCTGGGAATGTGATGACTTCGCTGTGTTAAAGCGGAGACGGCAGCTCCCAGAGGTTTGCTCCGGTGTGTTCGCTCAGCCGATAGGCGTAAAGTTCTTCCATGGTTCAGAGCGGACACGCTGAACGTTACAGGAGGACTCGTTCAATGTTCATCCTAAACGTTCAGCATCAAGCTGCAGCCTCAGAACTTCAGCCTCGCTAAAATACTGATCCCACCCAAATTCAGAAACTCTATTTATGTTTCTAACTGTCCAAAAGTGGAAATCACAAGATCAAGTCACATTTCTGACTGGATCAACTTCATCTCTGGATTTATAATGGTGGAAAAAAGTAAATACTCAGAAAAAGAAGCACATGTCAGCCTTTGTGGAGAAGTGGAATCTAGTTATAACCTTTTTACTAAGGGTGCAACAGTACATGTAATTGTGTTGAATCGTTCAGTACAGACGGAACCGTGAGCCCTGCATCAAACAACACAACTAATCCAAATGTGATGTGATCAGTGTTGAAAGCTCAGAGGAGCTGCATCCGACGACTCTGCCTAGGCTGCATCGTGGAGCACAGAGGGAAGAGATTCATTCATTTCTTCTTATTATTAATAGTTTGTTATTCTGGCAACATTTAATTGAAAAAATGTGCTTTTGAGTTTTAGCAAATATTTGTAATTAGTTTCAAGAAAATCACAAGTTAAACAAGTCATTAAAATTTCTTTCTTTTGTACCGAAAAGATATTGAACCTGTACACTTAAGTATCGAACCGAACCATAGATTTTGTGTGTTGCTGCACCCCTGGCTTTTACACGCTAATGAAACAGATTACTTCACACACACATATTTATGTTTATGTTTTGTTTGTTGTGTTTTTTATGTATGCATTTTTTGTTATTGTCAGATTTTTTTGTCTGTATTTGCACAAAATAGAGTACAATTTGTCAAAATAGGAAATTTATAGGGTGCGCTGAAACTGTTAAAGGAAATACTAAAACACATTCTCATATTTAACAAAAATAAAGTTGTCCTTCAAAAAGGGGCAGAAGAGTCGACTCAATCCGTAGTTTTTTTCTACAACTCAGTGTTTATATGAAAAAATTATTTGCATGTGGATCAGTTTAATCTAACTCACTGATTGCATTACAGACTTGGACTATCATGAAATAGCAGAATACAAATGAAGCCTAAATCCACTCTGGATAAACTTCCTGACCACAGCAAACTGAAGGATGCTTGGGGAGCTTATCTTCCATCACCGATACTGATCTTCCCAACGCTGATTTAGGCCTGTTGAAGTCCCCAACAATCATTACCTAGTAAAAAACAGCAACAATCACACAATGGCTGCGTTTACACAAGAGTTTTAATTCCTTTTTAATTCACAATTAAAGTTAATTCTGCTGCTTCATAACAAGAGTCCACATCAAGCAAAAACTGTTATTACAGACAATGTTTTCTCTTGTTGTCGAAAAGAAACAAAGCGGGAAGGGCAGCTTTTCACTTCTGGTAGACGTACGTACGGTTCGTCACCTCTGACATTCCCAACTTAAAGCAGAATCAAGAAAACATCCTTTCCATGTAAACCTTAATTCATAATTAATAAGTCCATGTGAACCCAAAGGAGAAGATTTTAATTCCAAATTATTTAATTTATATCAAAGTGCATAATGTCTCCCTCAGACTGTTTCCTCGTAAGAAAAGGTTGACTGTGGTGAAACTGGTGCATGATGCAAAAACAATCAGATTTCCTGAGATCAAAACATCCCTGGTTATTAGTGTAACAAGTGTTGGAGGAAACATGATTCCAAGTCTGCAGGCAGGGCTCATTATGGCCGACTTTTAGGAAGGGAATGTTGTGTAGTGAGGCTCACGGGGGACGTGGAGGCAGATGGGAGGAGTGGAAGTAGATGGGGGAATAAAACTCTTGATTTGGCCGTCCCCGGCGCCGCCTGTGCTCCATCCAGATGGCAGTTCCTCTCTGCAGCAGGGGGAGCCGCACCGTGCCCCTCAGAAACCCTGCCGTGGAGCCTGATCCCAGCCACAGCCGGTGACAAACCATCACCTCTCACGCCGGCAGTCCTAATCTGCATCCGCATCAAGGAGGATGTGGGGGGGGGGGGGGGGCTAGATTCATCCTGAAGCGCCGGGGGTGCGGGGCCTTTTTTACTGCTGCTGTTTGTGCGCTAACATCCCGCTGAAGGCAGCAGGAGCACCGGCAGATTGGCTCGTAGCATGAAACATCAGCAGCCATTAAAGCTGCTTCATATGGCCTGGGGGCGAGTAGGGGGGTGAGATGGGTAATTTCTTTGTCTTTATGTTTTAGTTGGCAGTAAACAGAATCAGGGGAGATGCAGACTTGTTTACATGCACTTCACTAATCTGATTGTTTCGTGTGGTTTAATGCAGACGTAATTCTGCAGCTCGGATCGACTGCAGGGTCTACGTGTGCTGCTGATCATCCCCATCAACACACACACTTTCACTTCTTTCTGAAACCCTGGAGAAACTACAACATAAAGAGCCACTGCACCGCAGACACGCTGGAATGGCTTAACCCTTCAGAGTCTGGGGGCATTTTGGGGATTTTTCTCGCTTGGTACTTCCTGTGTATTATAGCTGATAAAAGAGTCATCCTATGATGCACAATCAAGTATTATACATCTGTGTTTTCAGAATTTTCATGACACACTGGTGTCACATGAATGACATAAAAGTTATAGAAACATCTACTGAAAATGCCCAGGGTACTGCAATGAACAACTTTGTAGACACTATAGAAATGTTATTACTGGGGTAAAAAATTTAACCTATAACTATTTAACAAATGTCAAAATATTCCTATAAGTAGAGAAAACTTCCATTCGCTCACTGTTCCTGATGCCATTCTTGGAAGCAGTTTCTGTCTGCTATACCATATATTACCCTTTGCAGTGTATTTTTCTAATATAGAATAAAAAAAAGTTACGCAAAAATAAGTAACAAGGCTAATAGTAGCATTTATTACAGTACTGTATGTAATTCCATACTATTCCATTGAGATATTAGTCTTTAAACATCAATTATTGCATCACAACACAGTTTCATTAATGGAGACGACTCACGGACAGAGGAGTGAAGCATCTCCACAACTGATAATCTTTGACACACCACGTGATGGAAAAAAGGCTCTACGATTGGATATTTCACCTCATGTGATGCCGATCAGCGATGCAGTTGGACGCTGACTTTCCAACATACATAGCTTAGCTTGTGCACATCCTACAGACGTACGAGAACTATCGGCTTAAAGCTTGAAGTATTTCTTTGCAGACAAAAAAGAAATCAAGTCGCTATTTATTACTGTTCCAGAGATATACACCATTTTGTCGAACATATATGAAACCATTGACTTTGCAGGGTTAAACTGCTGGAGCTAACACAGGAGCTACTTTTCCTGAGGCCACGTAAAAAGCATTAATGAAAAGAAACAGGAAAAAACATTTAATACAAAGCTGAAAATATCTTCCTTATCAGCAACGAGAGTTTGAAGGATTCATCGTAATGAAAGATAAAGCATGAAGCTGCACGAGTCGTGATATTATACGTCAGTGTTGGAGATTTTAAAGAGATGAAAAATGTGAATTGATTATTAAACTCAGCCTGCTGGAGCCCTGGTGCTCTGAGCCCTCTGGGCTCTTAACTCTGTTAGATAATCAATCAAGCTTCTATCAGAGCTGTAAGAAACCTAATGTTGAATTCAGCTCAAAGTTTTAGAGTAGCTTCAACAGGTTTCCCTCTCAGGGGGTCAGGCCATTTTCTGAAGGGTCAGCAGCTCATTTTAATTGGTGCTACTGGCAGCACAAGAAGTTTAACAGCTCACTAAACGACTTGCTGATCATTTCTTAAAGCCCTTAATGGCACGATTACTTTTTCACCACAGTTCTGATTATTTTTATCTGAAATATCTTCAGACTGCCTGTAAGGGTAAAAGCTCTGAAGTTTGATTGACTCACTGGTTGACTAATCTGAGATTTCAACATGTCCTGGTTGGGTCATTCTCTCAGTCTCTGGATGTCAGGTCCAGAGGAAAAGGCCTGAAAAAGAGATGCACCGTTTTTGTGTGATGTACAACTGCATCCTGTCACATCGTCCAGTTAACACATAAGCGCATGCACATTGGTACAGTTTCATGATAAATCCAGTTTTCAGATCCTCCTCCAGTCTGTTACATCATGTGATGAACATCAGCACAATATCTCAGATTTATGTAGGGGTGGGCGATATGGAAAAAAATCACGATTTTGATTTTATCAGGATCTTACATGTATGTTTGAGACTGATTCACAAGTCTCTGGTAGGTGAAACCAAACAATTTCTGTATGTAAAACAGTCCTAAAGGGGATAAAAAACCTGACAATTTTGGCCAAAGAAGCTTCTGAACAGATTTTAATGTAAGTAGTTGCAGTTTTGCCAACATGTAGAAAGAATATAAACACACTGAAAGGCTCATTTATGCTTATTTTAGTACGTAAATAGTCACAACTGTTTCAAACGTCCAAATGTGTGATTGTCATCATCATAGTTATACTGTATGTCTATGATCCTCATGTTTCCATGTGTCTTTTATGCTACTATGGTCGGCCGCCACCAGGGGGCAGTGCTGAGTTCTTAGTTAACCCTGCGATCCTACATCGGTTTCAGACACTCTTGGCAGTGGCAATGCGTCTCTAAAAAGTTGTTTCTAACCACCAACACACCCTGAACGCCAGCAAAGCTGCATTTCTAAAGCTTGCGTAACTTGGACAGCTTTTGACCTTCTCTTCATTTTTATTCTACAGTTTTTTCCTTCATGTTCTTCTTCTCTTTTTCCCTGAGTTGCATTTGCTCCACACTGGTTTATCGGTGGTATTACTCTGCCTTCTGCTTCGAGTGTTAGATGGTTTTGACAGTGCATCAGCATAGAACTGCAACTTATAGAAAGTGACCTAAACGATCCATACGATCATCTACACCTTCTAATCCTTCATTATGTAAAAAAATCATATCCCCTAGATTTATGTTCAACAGCAATGAAGGTGCAAAGGCAGAGAACATGTCAAGAGGTCAGAGGAGACTGAGCAGACTGGTTGGAGATGATAAAAAGGCAACGTTATCATCCATTACTTTTCGTAGTTCAATCTGGACTCAACTTTCCAGCTCAACAGATATCGCATATTTTTTTCTCCTACATCTTGAACTTCTAAGACTCTAAAAGCAGACAAGAGCACAAAAGAAAACCAACAAAACACATAGAGCTTGTGTTAAATGGAGGCTTTAAATTGAAGTGACTGCATTGGCACCGCAAACACAAGCTGAGGCCAATTAGCAGCTTTTTTAAACGCTATGGAGGAGGTCTGGCACTGAGCACTTTGATGTGCAACTTTGCAAAGCCATACAACACAAATGACACAACTCCAAAGAGGATAAAGCATCTGTGATCACACTGCTGGTGCAGCTGTTTGAAAAACTACAAAATATCTAAGTGTGTCGACGGGGGAGATCTGGGAAATCAGCACAGCAAACAGATTGCAGAGAGCCAACATCATCCGCACTGTTGCTGTTCAGCCAAAGTACTTCTGTTATCTCTGTTAACGTCGCTTCAGTCCACTCTTTCTGCTCTTTGCAGACACATCGGCTTCAAGACCTCATTACAGACAACGATGATAGCGATAAGGAGCGTCTCACACCTCGAGACGAGGAAGAAGAGCACCCCCTGTTCAAGATTCTGGTTTAAAGTTGGGAGGAAAATCTGCGATCTCAGAAATTAAGGCTGCAATAACGTGGCCTCCATCCATTCCACAGAAGCCAGCGTGTCAGTTGGTTGATGCTTGTTGGTTGTGGCAACAGGAGCTCTAAAGCTCACATCGTAGTGAGAGTCCTGCAACAGGTCAGGTACCCGAAGGGTAAACCACAAAAATCCTGGTTCCTGGGTAAAAATTTCATCAATTAAATTTCATGTTGAGAAGGAGGAGGAAGTTGTGGGCGTGACCAAAATTGCTGAAAGCAGACTGAAGTCAAATATTATTAAATAAATGGAGGAACCTTAAAACCACATGACCAGCAAGTTTCTGAGGTCACCATCTTAGGACCGTCATGAGACTTGTGACTCCCGGAAAAACCAAAAATGGCAGATGAGGAGGCACTGAGAGGGGGGCTGTGAGCGTGGGGAGGGATGATTGACACCCATCAAACTCTGAGCTGCGAGCTAACAAAGCTTGCCAGAAACTAACGGGAGATAACCAGCTAATGGAGGAAGGCGGGCTAAAGCTAAGGTGGCTAAAAGATGCAGTTGTGCTAATCTTGGCCTTGTTTTCCCGAATATCTGACACCTGCCAATCAAAAGGACACGCCCCTAACTATGATGTTTATTTAGGATTAAATAACATATAAACGAATGAGTTAGATTTTTTTGCACTCCCCCCACAGGTGTCATGAAGCTAAACCTGAGTTTTTAAACCTATAATGGTTTTATAAAACCAGGTTGTAAACATGTTTCATTCTGCTGTAAAGTTGGCCTTTTTAACATGGGAGTCCATGGGGAATTACTCTGTTTCACAGCAGCACCTAGTGGAGGAGGGGGGAACTGCAGTTTTTGCGACTTCCACATAGGCTTCACGTTTCTAATCTGGAAGTTGCTGCTTGCTAGAAATGCTGCCTCCTGGTGGAGGCGCTTCAAGCATTTACATTGAAATTTCACATCTGTGATGTCCTGTAGTGGACTGGAACTATCTGGAGTGGAGAAAATAATCAATGTGCCATCTTGGGTTGAAAACTGATTGTTTTGTTCATTGTTGTCCAAAAACCTCTTGAGACGATGCTGCATTTTGATTTAAAAAATGTAACAATTTTTTTTATTTTATATCTATATTTTGTATATTCAAATGGCCTGTGAAACATGTTTGTGTTTTCATACAAAAAAGAGTCTGGTCATCGGAGGTCCAGAGATGAAGCCGACAAGCAAAGAAAGCGGGAAATCACAGCAGGAAGTGCATATGAGAGACTTATAGAAAAAGACAGACGAGGGTTCAAAATCCTGAAAAAGAAAGATTGTCAAACCAGGGCTTGTTATTGACTACCTGACCCAAGTGTCTCCAATACCTGATGTACCATCGTCAGATGGCAACCTGAGGCCCAGAGGAGGTGGCGAGAAGATGGAGGTATTGATTAGAGAGAAAATACAATCATGTTCGTGACAGTAATTGATAAATTACAAGCAAAAGCAGCTTGTAAAACGACACAGAGCCAGTCATCGTTGTGCTGCACACCGTTTAACCACGTTTCTGAACAATGAAACAGACATAAATCTTCAGTCAGCATGAAGATAAACCACCTTCCTCCTGATTTCGCTTTCCAAATATAGTTTGCATGTACAGTAGGTGCAGGTTTGGTTTGTTCTTTCTGGGCTACTGTAATTATCTGGGGTGAGGCGATAAACCCGTGGATTGTTTGCATCTACGGACCAATCTCTGGGTCAGTTTTCAATCTTGCAACCCCTGAGGTTTTCTACATATTTATCTTTTTGGTTAACGTTTAGGGGATTGAACGGAGCAAAACTGAATGAAAATGGCAGAAATTGAAAAACAACTGATGTGCAAAAAAAAGTTTGCTGGGTCAACTAAAGTGGTTTTACTCTTACTTAAGGAAATCGTGAGGGAAGTTAAAGACGGAAACAAATCTGAAACTTACATCTGGCGTGCAAGGATCAAAATACCAAGACTCACCACCTGTTTCTAGTCCAAATCAGCAAACAGTAACCTTCGCAGATATGACAAAACAACCCAGAATTTCCATCAATCCATCTTTTTTCTGCTAATTGTCCAAAGTTGTGGCATGGAGGCTGCAGATTTGGGAGGGAGACCCACACATTCCTCTCCCCAGCAACACTCTACTTTCCTAACTTTGTGTTAGCTGGAAGTGGCAAATGAAGGTCCAAGTTAATTATTTTTAAAACGTAAAGTGTTTTAGTTCATGTTTCTATGATATACTGCCTTTGGGTCACTTCCTTCTGGACAATCTGTGTTTCTAGGCACATTTTTGAACTAGCCCTTGAATGGATGTAGAAAATCCCTCCAGTGAGTCCTAGGCCTCCTCCCAGTAGGATAAACTCAGGACAGGTCCAAGGGAAGGTGACCAGGAGGAATTGCAATCAAATGCCCATCTGACTCCATTCATACGGAGGAGCAGAGGTTTAGTGCCGGGCCCCTTCAGTCGGCAGCCTGGAACTTGCCTCCGTGTGACCCAGCTTATGATTCCACTGGCGATCCGTCCCCATAAAAGGTCCGGGCGGCAAACAGTAAACAACAGAAGGTGTCCACTAGCCGTTCAGCCACTGTTACTGAGCCTGAGATGTACTCGCTGGGTGTGAGGCTAACGTTTGGTTTTTATGGGAACGGACAGCACCTGGACAAGAGTTACTCGGTTATGCATGTTTTTTAGATAGTTTAAATATAATAGTAATACTATAAATATTAGTCCCCCCACCCCACCCAGCACAATCTTAGCACTTGACATAACTACATCGACCACCTGCTCATGCTGCATCCCACTCTTTGAATTTATGTTTGTGTTGTTCTCTCAAATGTAAGTCTGCTAAATGATGGTAGTAGTAGTAGTACTAGGTTAGAGGAGCAGAATGAGCTGCTGGTTGTTGCTCCTATATATGGATCACATTTCCTGTAGATTCCACAATATGAACATAATTGTCAAAATATGGATATTCGTTGGATTTATTTATGGTAAGACATAAATAAAAGATAATGGACTAATGTTTGGTTGGTTACTTGAATTCATGAATACTGATACTAAAGTTAAGAAGTAGCCACAAAGTGAGGCAAAAAATGCTGAAAGCGGAAAAAGATGCAAAACTTGTGATTTGCTTGCATTTTACAACTGGACAACATTCTGTATGGTTTATGTCTTCCAACACTGGTTTGGAAGAAATAAACAAGTCTGTAAGTTTCTCAGATGCATGCAGAAAGTGTAGACACGTGTTCCCTCGTGGAGTGAAAGATGACTATGGTGTCTCGACCCCTAAAAGGTTTTAGACCTCCCTTTTATCCTTCTGTGAAGTGATGAATTCCTCGCCCCCCAAAGAGCCCTCAGCTCCCGCTGCGTTGTGTGAAAAAGAGGAAATTAATCTTGAACATTAAAGAACTTAAAACAGACCATAATTTAATGAGGAATTAATCAGAATGGGTCAAATCTGGACTCGTTAATAAGACTCTGGCATGTCCTCCTCACCCGCAGAAACAAAGCTGATTCGGTTACGTTCCCGTCGTGTGAACGCTTCTCGTCTGAACGTTTGATGTCGGTTTGGATCCTTACATTCTCATTGCAGCTCCAACAGCGTAGAACTCTGCTGCTGGGTGGAAAAGCGAGCAGGAGAAACTGAGATTAGAAGGATTTTCAGATGAGTTTGGGGACCTGGGGAGGGATTCTGGCTTTGGTCGGAGGTAGGAGAGTGAGGATGGGGAAGTTGAGGGGGGGTAAAAGCTTCAACTTTACTTTCTCTTCTGCTTAGCATACAGCTATGAGAGACAGGCGCAGCGGTAGCTCAGGGTCGCCTTTCTTCCCTCAGGCTAAAATAGGTTGAGGTTTTTTTTAAAGAGAGTGACGATTTTAGGCTGATTTTCCTCAAAGATTCATCATCCATTGCTACTAAAAGCACTCTTCCATGGTTTAGAGTCAGCTTAGGCCTCTGACTGAGGAGGAGAATGCAGCCCAACATCTGGAAGAGCTGCATTAAACATTAAAAAGCTTCTTACATTTTCAGATCTGGTCCGGACTCTGCACACGCACGAGTGGCCGAACGACTCGCACGCTCTCCGCCAGCGGCTGACTCAATGGAGCATTTTGGAATAATGAGCTTATCAAAGCCATGCTCCATGCTTCATTACACCTTCGTCAGCCCCTAAACATCCCAGGCTCAGTCAGCCGTCGCTCGGGTTTAACTTCACTGGCTCCTCTGAGCTCCACTTCCTTCCCCGGCTCAGGAGATGACGATTAAATGTTGCCCAACTTCAGATCTAAACCAGCTCTCATGTTTACAGTAAAGCCGGAAAAATATCCCAGAGGTCACAGCATTTTATGGAAAAGGTAGAGGACTGAAGGAATGAGAAGTGGCAGGCTATCCTAGTTTTAGGCTAACATGTTTATACAGTTTTAATCAACAAAAACTTAAAAGGTTTCAGTTTATTTTATAAGTGCCGTGGCGACATGCTTTCATCCAGATTCAATTCCTTTACGATTCTTCGGGTGCCGATTCGATTTAAAGTGCTACTCTCTTGATTCTTCGGTATTACAGATTTTGTGGAGAAAAACAAAAAATTTAGCAAAAAATATCTTTTTGCTAGTTTTTTTTCTTAATTTTAATTAGAAAAAAACACAGCAGCCAAACCAACATCCTGCTGCTATAATGCCCATCGAGCAAGACAACAATAAATGATAAATTCAATTAATTCAAAAACTCAGTAACATCTGTGTGAGACCATCTAAAATGTGTCATGACTGAAGGAAGTAAGAAGGACAAATCAGTGACTGAGGAGGCCAGAAAGAGCAGATTGTTACAGGTTTAGGACCCCTAATGGCCAAAAGTTACAGAGCATCCCTTTAAATCCATCATGTCTGTGATTGTCTGTCATCTGCTTACAGCAGAAACTTTTAGTCTCAGGGGAAATTAAACGTGAGCTTTGCAGAGAACGTAAACACAAAATCTGAAGCACGGGGTCACGCAGCAGTGTTACACTCACACATTAGTGCAGGCGTGAAATCTGACACACAGCCTGGATGCGTACACAAGCTGAACACACACACCCTCCTGACACCTACACAAAGATTAACCTCATCAATCAGCATTTCGCTCCACAAAGCTCCACAGAGCAGGAACTAACAGGAAGGGAGGAAGCAGGATGTCAACCCATGAATACGCAGCGTCAACAGCTGATCAGGGATTAAAGGGCTGATCATCACTGCTGCAAATTCTACATAACAAAACATGTCATCCTCAGTTTTTACAGATAAAAAACTTACTCTTTATTGGTTGTGCAACATGGATGAGATGAAAGTCGGTTGAGGGTGGAAGAGAGAGAAGTCAATAATCCTTCGGGCTGCTGAGAACCACAGAAGAAGAATGACAGCCTCCCTCCACTTCTGCTCCGTCTGAAGAATCTTTCCTTTATTTATCCAGAGCTACCGGTAATACTTTCACATCAATAAGATTCACTTCTTCAGTAATTCAGTGAATGTATGTCCTGCTACTGCTTTTGCCCCGTTGGCATAACGACGGCTATTCACATCACTGATCTTATGTTAAAATTCAATGACTTTTATCTCCTGTCAACATGTTGCTGTCTAGAAATCAACTGTTAAACTAAAAAGATCAGATAGATATTATAGTTTTATTTTTAATGAAAAATGTAAAAAAAAAAGAAATTAAAGAAATAAAATCAGTGTTTTATATTGTTAATTAGTTCTACTTTTAATAAAAACCATAAATAAAACATATTAATAAAAAATAATTAAAGAATTTAAATCCATGTGTTAAACTAGAAAGATCAGATAAATCTTCATTTTATTTTCAATTTATACAAATGTGAAAAATTTAAGTAAGAATTAAAAAAATAAATCCTTGTTTTAAACTATAAAGATGAGATAGTTCTTACAGTTCTTTTTTAATTAAAATATTAAAAAATTAAATAAAAATTGAATAAATAAATTAAATCCATGTGTAAAACTAAGCCGATCACATATTTATTATAATTTTATTATTTATTATTTATTTTTACAGAAATTAGTCGTAGTTCATTTGGACCAACCACTTTCCTCTGTTCATTGTCTTTTAGTGGCTAAAAATAAATCAAAGAACAGCCCGATGAGAGGTATATGATCCATCATGATGAAGGTCTGATTTCACTGTTGAGTGTTTCTATATCGGTACTGCATCACATTACGATCTTCTTCCTGTAAATCAGGTCCAAATCTAATCAATCATGAAAAATAAGCATAATGAGATGCGGGGAGCATGAATCCAGGAGAAACTTTTTCTTCTTTAAGCTTCTGCATCTTGAAGAGATGCTTCAGTAAAAGTCATGAATGATGCTTTTGGCATTTTTTGGTAACAAACTTTTGTGGTTTTTAAAAAGAAAAAAATTTGGTGAGTTTGTGCAAAGTTTGGCTGCACGGCACAAATGTATGAGTCGGAGGCTGCAGATCGAACGAAATACTGCAAGTCTGGTTCATCATCAGCAGAACTTCTCGCTTGCTTTCATCTAGACTGTGGCTCTTATTCTTTTTGCCTTCAGACGTACGAAAATGTCTAATGTCTACCGTACAAGCCTGTGAGTCAGTCTGTTTTCTGGGGTTGCTGCAGATGGTGGGGTCTAAGTTCAGGATCAGGTTCAAGACTCGTGGGGAACAGATCATGAAAGAGTGGTTCAGGGCACAGGAGACATCATCTCCACTACAGAACCCATATCTGGAGCCCATGGAGGATCTTTGGGAAGTGCTGGAGGTCGATTCTCCATCATCAACACAAGATCTTGGTAAAAATGAAAGCAGCTCTGGATGGAAATAAAATTACTGACACTGCAGAAGCTTGTAGAAACAACACAACAGAGAAGCTGCTGGGATCACCGATAAAGACAATCCAACCAAATATTAGAGAGTGTGATCTTTTTTGGCCCGGCAGTGTCGTGCTTTTGCTTCAATGTCACGTCCAGGTCAAGCCTAGGACCAGGACTAAGAGATGTTTGTCTTTTATATGACTAGACTTAATTTCTGGGAAAATGTGACAGCCTGACCCCAAATATTATTAGCATAATGTCTGACTTCCACCCAACTGTCTTGGTAAGTCTGACTCAATGTGCAGTAACAGGAAAAGTCACTCATGTCTAAAAGGGTTTAAAGTTGGCCTTTAACAGCCTGGTGAAGCAGCAATCCTCAATGTTTCTTGTCTCAGTAAGTTTTATTTTACACACACAGACATGAGGAGATAACATCATCCTCTTTCTGATTGCCTCTCCAGCTGTCAACGTCCAGTTCACTCTCTTCGGGAACCTTAATGCATCCTGAATCATGTATGACGCAGATTTACCGTTCATGCTACAGCTTTTGCACCGCGGTGTAAACAATTATTTCTTTTTTCATCTTCCCCCATCCTGTTGTTTTCTGAGTATTCTCTTTCGAGGTGAGCTTTCACCGAGATCACATCTCGTCTCGTCGGGTTCATTAGCCGCACGTCGCTCTCCGATGGAGACGGCGACGCCTTCCATCGGCACAAAAGAGAATAACTAGGCAGCTTCAATGGCCGCACAAACAGAGGAGAGATAACGGTGGAGAATATCAACCTCTGTAGCACAAATGTGTGTGGGAGCCAAGACGGAGAAGTGTGTTCAAACAGCCCAAACAGAGATTCACAAAAACACACAGAGGATCCTGCAGGTGTGTTTGTACAAGAGAGAGAGGAAAAGTTTTGCTTGCAGGTACTGTATGTCCTCAGGTACAGGTTAGGGAGCATCATTAGTAGAGCTGGAACAATTAATTCATTGATTCAAATTGACTGAAATTTAATTAAAGGTGTACCGTGTCACTTTTGGCCTCTAGGGGACTGAACTTGTAACTTCCCACAAGCCACATGGCACCATTACGAAATGTAAAAGTGGGCCCCTCAGACACTGTTTCACCCTCTTACTTTGGTCAGATATGATCAACTTTAAAGAAGCAGAAAGAAGCTCAGCCTGCTGGGTTTTATAGCTGCAGAGCAAAGCTGCAGGTCACATGATCCATGAGAGACGGATCCGCTACAGGAGCAGCGTTTACATTGAGACTTTCTGTATGTCCGATCAGACTAACTATGTGTCGTAAACAGCTCAGCTCAGGAAAAAATAAGCATGTAAGCACTTATTCCCTATGGTTCCAGGTGGATGTTGTTTCTGCGCATGCTTGTACCACGTAGGGGTTTACGAATTCGAAGACGTGAACAATAACGACAGCAAAGCATAATGTGACGTTTTTGTTAAAAAATTAAAGAGTTTCAGGATTATTGAGGTTTTTGATTATAAACTGTCAAAATAAAAAAAGAGGAACCCAATTTTCCTGAACTAACAGAACTGCACAATCTGTTAATCCTAAACACACACTGGCTCAGATAATTTTATCCAGCGTCCATGTAAACGTGTCGGCTAGAATCTGATCAGATTGATGCCAATCGAACAGATTAAATATTTGTCCATGTAAACATAGCTCGTGTCTGGTTTCTGAAGAGGGCAGCCTCTTCAGAGCGCTGCTACCTGTCAAACACTGGACATGAAATTACATGTTTAGGACCCCTAGTGGCCAAAAGTTAAATGGACTGGTGAATGTAGACAACAATCTTCAGGATTGCATGTCTGAAATCAGATTACAGTAATCTGATTACTCAGATTACAGTAATCTGATTACAGATATCTGATAACTGATCATGAATAAACTTGTTACGGCTTCAAGCAAATGTCTAAATTAGTTTGAATTAAAATTCAAACAAAATGTGGGGCGGGGTGTACGACCACGGCCGATTGTTGATGGCAGAAGTTGAACTGGAACTTGTCGGGAGGGCGGGGGTTGCCGCTGGCTCCCTTCCAATGTAACGGTAGAGGAAACACTGCATCCCATGAATTTAACAGGGCTATTTTCCTTTTCTGAATAAACTGAAGCATCTCTAAAGTTAACAATAAAATGCCCTGAAATTTTTTTACCCAAAACTTTTTTTTTGCCAAAAAAACTTTTCTTAGGGTGTGATTCTGGTCCTTAATATCAGAGATTCTCTGGCTTCATATATTTTCTCTGTTTGGACAGAATCACGTTGGTTCCTAGGACGACTGTGAGGAACCTTGGACATCATTTGTTCCTCCATAGACAGTATTAAGCAGGCATGCAGACCTATTGCCATTATCCAGAATATTCTATCTGATAATAATGCTGAAAACTCATCCATGTGTCTCTTCATTATTAAAAATGCCTTTTTAACCGACAGTCCAAGATTATCTCCTAAAATCATCCAGTTGTTGCAGCCAAAAGTTCTGACTGGCTCTGCTTATATCTCCGCAGTTTTATCATCCCATCATTGGCTCACTGTAAAGTCTAGAGTAGATTATAAAAATCTTATTACCTACAAAGCCCCAACTTAGATGAATAATCTCATTGTTCCACATCAACTGCAGTAAATTTGTCATTTCCAGAGCACCGGCCTCCTTATGACTCCGACCATCTTCAGGATCAGAATGGGCGGTAGAGCCTTTAGTTCTCAGACCTGCAGTTTTTGTTTTCTTTCTTTCTTATTTTATCTCTGTAAAGCACTTTAAGTCCCTTTTACGCACTTGATAAAGTGCTCCGTAAATTAAGTTGAGCTGAATGAAGAGCCCAGTTATCAGATAGATTAGCTCTCAGCATCAGCAGAAGAAAGACCCGGAGTGGAGGTTCATTTCATCACTCAAGTGGACCAGAGGATGCTGCAAACCTTCCCTCAGCATTCATCATGCATAATGCATCAATCTTTAATTCAACAACCACATTCATCTGCTGATTTTGCATCCGATTAAGGAAGCATTTACTAAATTCATCATCTGCATCAGCCTCTCAGAAAACCTCTCCTAAAACAGGAATTTCTGTCTTTTTCCTCCTAAAAAGCTGACAACTGGCTTTCCAGCTGTGTGTATGTGGATTCTAGTTAGTAGGTCACCACAGTGCATACAAATGAGTCGTCTAATTCCCTCTGTGGCCTGGTTTCTCAGAGAATCCTCAGCCAGGCTTTTTTTAGGCGAATATAACCTTAGCCCCACTCCACCGGGTCAGATCTGGTCAGGCCCTGGGTACGTTTGGAGAAAGCGGGGCTTTGTTTTGTATGTGTCTGTAAGAAGACGCTTCCTTTGCCCCTTGGCCTCTGAACAGAGCGACAAAGCCCCACAGAGAGCTGCCCAACCTTCCTGAAACATTTAACAGCCTCTCTCTGGCCTCACTTCCCTCAGTCACATCTCCGTGCTGACTCAGCATCCTCTCAGCATCAGCTGGAGAGCAAAATTTCACCGCCACTGCTCTTTGTGCAGCTATACATCACAAAAACACCCACGCCCTTTGGGAGGAACAGTATAAAAATATTGCACTCGTGTCCCTTTATGTCCGTTATTTATCGGTCCCATTTCTGCACAAGATAACTCAGCGTTGCTTCCTTGAAGGGTCTAATCAGGGCTTATATTCACAGCACATTTGGTGAAGCTATAGGTATCACAGGGTCACTTGTTCAGCAGCATGTCAATGAAACTGGGTTATAAAGGGCAACTCGAAAGGGATTATGTGTAACTTGAGTGTGTAAGAAAAAAGCTGTAATGGCTGCAGAGACTGATGAATGGGGAATTTTAAGGAAAATTAAGATTCTGAATCTTTTCTTTTTAGCATTTTAGCATCAACATACAACCTGTTATCCATGAATTGAGTTAGGGCTGCAAATTGCAGTTAATTGCATATGAGCCCAGAACTGAGAGCATGCTTGATACCAGAAGCCCTGCACACACATGCAGGAACGCAAGAGAAGCTGTCCTCTGACCACAGACATAATGATTTAATTTATTACATTAAATTAAATTTATAATAATAATAATAAAATCTGTGTTTGCATTGTTCCATGTGTGAATGTGTTGTTCCCTGCTATTAAGATTAAATCTTTTATTAAGGAATATTATTTGCATTCTCTCATAAGAAAGTAGGATTTTCGTAGAAAGGAACCCGTTGATTCAGAGGGAAATTCAGCTTCTCAGAAAAATTGCTGCTTATCAGTTCATTGATCATCGATAGATGAAACAACTATTGATTGATGATTTACTTGATAATTTGCATCCATAAATTGAGTACATGTAAATCTTTTAAGTATACAACCTAAGCTTGCATCTATAGACAGTAACAAAAGGGGAAATGATGCCTCAGTCAAGACTAATTGTTCACACCGTGACTTTTAACCTGTAAAACTCAATTAAGAAAAAGGATATTAAGCGTGTGTGAAGTGGTCGGGATGAGAATCAGTGCCTCCAAATCTGAGTCTGTACTAAGAGGAGGGGTTCAAGTATGTTGGGTCTTGCTCAGAAGTGAGGGAAGGACGGCGAGGCCGATGGGTGCAGTGAGGACTTTGCATCCATCTGCCGGGGCTGAGCCTAAAGGAGAAGCTCTCCACTTAAATGGTGGGTGTATATTCCTCCGCTCACTAATGGCCACCAGCTGTGGGCAGCAACCGAAAGAAGAAGATCATGAATACTAGCGGCAGAAATGAGTTACCTCCGCAGGGTGGGAAGCTGAGTTATCCGAATAGAGTCTTCTTCTGCTCTCATTAGGCGGTTCCAGCATTTGGCCACGATGCCTCCCTGACGCTTTCCGGGTGTGTACCACTGGGAGGAAACCTCAGAGGGGTTACATCTCTAAGCTAGCCTTGGAAAACCTCGGGATCCCCAGGATGAGCTGGCAGATACGGCCAGGGAGTGAAAATGCTGAGGCTGCTGCCCCCGCGACCCCGACCCCCGATAAGCAGCAAGAAAACAATGCATGGATATCAAGAGGGGGAAAAATGTGTGATGAGCTGGTGGGATTAGTGTGGACACCTTTATAAACATGACAATCCATCAGCCTGAGAGCTGAGGTGACACCTTTCCAGACAATATTTCTTTTTTCTTTTCAGCAATCATTGACAGTTTGCATGTGGTATAAATCTGTTGGTCGAGCTGAGGGACACACAGCTACTCTGAAGAAGAAATGTTTCATGTCTTACTGAGACTGATTGTTTTATCGCCCACAATTTCAGAAAAACTCATTTAAATCTTTCCTGAAGTGTTTTTCTTCAAATGGAATAGAACTTAGAAAGGCTTCAGGCCACGGTCTCATTTCACTTTTACAACTAATAATTCTGCCATAGTCAGAAAATACCAGCGTCTGATTAAGGAGAGAAAAAACTCTCACACAAAACCGACAGATCCAAGACAAATGAAGAATTGCTCCACAGTAATAAGGTTTATATTCGTGTTCTTTAGAGAATGTCTTCTTAGTTCAAAAATAATGGTCTGCTTCTATGACCTGATTTTTCACCCTATTTTATGGAGGATAACGCCACACACACAATTATTCCTATGTAATTTATGCAACAAAAATAATTTGTAAATGCTTGTTCTAAAACAATTTGTTTTTTGTTTAGTCTTATTTTCTAAACCATAAAGGTAAAACCTTTAAGCAACAGATGAACAAAAAACACCACCTTTTTACTAAGTTTTTTAATACTAAGTGATAATATTTGTAATTTTTTCTGCCTTCATAAAAAAGGGCTAACGGGGCTTAGAGGGTTAAGTGATTCTAACTGCCCTGGTTGGTGCATATTATCAGACTTAAAATCACAGATTCCTTGAAGTGGTTCTAATACAGGTTTTTATTCATTTAAAATCCAAATTTGGCCCTCCCCTCGGCTACAGAGATGCATATTAAATTGATCCTCTCCTCCCAGAGATCAGTAGTAATGAATTTGTTGGTCTGTTTTCAATGTATTTATGCTTAGAATTTTATATACAGCTAGATTTTTATCTTTCAGCTTGTTAAAAACCAAATCAGCTAAAACTGATGTCTCGGCTGACCGTTCTAAGGTTGAGACGGTGTTCAGGTTATCAGCATGCTGATGCGGCGGAGAGATGATTCATCCCAGTCAACACTGTTTATGTTTAATTTGCTCTCACATTTTCATAATGGGATGCAGCAGTAGAGAGAAGATGTGAAAAATCTCCGCCCGGTGATGCATTTCAGCCCAGTTGGACGTCTCGGATTTGATCATTTGATGCTAAAAAGCTTTAATTTCATAAATCAAATAAAGAAAATCTTAATGAACCAAGATGTTGTAAACATCCAGCTCATAGAGATAAATTTAACTTTTCTTTTCAGTGAAATGAACTGCAGCCAGTTTGGAAAAATGCTCAACCTTTTCAAGCTAATGTTCAGAACTCAATGAGATCAAAACTCTTTGTTGGGCTAGAAACTTTATAAACCACCAGTTTCCTTAATACCACAAAAACAACCGAGCTTCTGGCATATAAATCCTCCAAATAAACCCCTCAAGCATCCTGCTCACATACAGATCAGGAGAGAAGAAGAAGAAAAACAAAAGAGTGAAAGACTTTAACCTTATTTAGTTATTTATTTAGTGATTTATTCATTGAATTAGTTAGTTAGTTAGTTAGTTAGTTAGTTAGTTAGTTAGTAACCTTTCAAACCAAAACCCTTCCTTGGGCTAAATACTTTTTAAACCACCAGTTTCCTGTATGACAGACAACAGCCGGGCTTCTGGGATATAAATCCTCCTTCTTCTTCTCTCCTGCTTACATACAGATCAGGAGAGAAGAAGAAGAGAAACAAAAGAGCAGTAAAAGACTTCAACCTTGCAAACTGACTTTATATGTCTGAGTGTCTTCCTCTAGTATCAGACGCTTTAGCCGAGGACTAATTGGCGTTCCATCTCACTTCCCACGTTTGCAGGTCTGAAGGTTAAAACGTCCACCTAATGTTCTCCTCCGCTGCCATGTGATGATAACAGCAGCACTAAACAGGCCGTCATATCAGCCAGTTGTCAAACGTCAGCCTTGTCAACACAGCAAACCGGTGCTGCCGCCGCGTCTCAGCTGATCCGCCATCAGTTTTCAGCCCGGACTCAGGAGCCGAGCGTTCAATCACCGGGACCAGAAAGGCACGTCGGGTGCAAAGTTCACCTCCAGCAGGACTGATGAGGAGAGGCCAGATGGATGCAGACAGGGAGAGTGGCGGGTCCTCCCCCTGGGACTCAGAACACCACTTACAGCAGATCTCAGACCATTCTAGACCTTCAGAATTCAGAATTCATTGTAGAGAGATACGCCGTCTGGTTTACGCATCTGACAGACAGACGGCCGCTGCCATTTTGGGATGTTTCCTGCTTGAGCATAGCAGTTAACAAATTACTAAATGGTTGTGAGCATGGTGGGATGTTGGGGGGATGACTGACACCTATCAAACTCTGAGCTGCCGTAGCTATGAGCTAAAAAAGCTAACCCAAAGCTAACAGAGGTAAGCGGGCTGAAGCGCTGTTAGCCAGCTAAAAACCACGGTTGTGCTACCCTCTGCCTCCTTTTGCCAGACATCTGGCACCTGTCAATCATAAGGACACACCCCTAATAATAAACCATTTGTAGATGACACAACATCTAAACAAATGAGTTATAAATGAATTCTCTCCTACCACAGATGGCTGAAGGTAAACTTGACCTACAAAAACCAGCACAGTGAAATTTCAGACATCGCACGGAACAATACGATATGCACATAAATATCCTTCAATGGTGGAAAATCCTTTGAAAAATCCCTGAATCCAAATGATTCACTATCAGCTGGTCAGAAAGTCTGCAGCACGATTCCACAGCAGGAAGGAAACTGCTTCATGTTACCACAGTGCCTTGTGGGAAGTTACAGGTTCAGCTCCTCCTAGTGGCCAGAAGTTACACAGTATCCCTTTAAGAACAGTCAAACCCCAATCAAACCTTTTCTAATTCCGGAGCCACTGCCTTCATCAAAAGAAATATCATTGTTTTACTTGTTTTTCATTTTATTTGGAAACACAAAATAGTGAGAAAGGTTGTTTATTATATAAGATCTCATGATGCAGCACAGGCTTCTGTTCCAGGGCCAATGCAAGCCCAGCTTACAGCTGGTTAGCTTTAGTCATTTAAAAAATGCATACATGGCTCAGAAATATGGAAAATAAAGTGAAAAAAAATCTCACAGTTTTTTCGTCTGTTTTTTTGACACCATTTCATCTTTAGACCAACAGAGATCCACGTTCAAGACTGAAACCTGCCTGGAGTAATATAAAAAGTCGGTTCACTCTTCCTGCATACAAACAGGCACAGAGAGCACCTGAATAAATACGGGATTTACTCAGAGAAAAAGGAGGATCTGCACAAAGCACAGAGAAAAG
Organism: Craterocephalus eyresii; assembly: GCA_037177035.1. Classification (NCBI taxonomy): domain Eukaryota; kingdom Metazoa; phylum Chordata; class Actinopteri; order Atheriniformes; family Atherinidae; genus Craterocephalus; species Craterocephalus eyresii. The sequence continues at coordinate 1,538,664 of JBBBVT010000001.1, read as the reverse complement.
CAAACAGCCGTGAACACAGCGAGTTGCTTCATTATCAAACATCTGCCGGTGTTTTCTCCTCACATTAAACATTAGTACACCGTGTCACATTTTTCCACCTGAAGCCTCAGTCAGAACACGGAGCTGCCAGCAAGCCGTAAAATAAAAAGCGGATAGATGGAGGCGGAGCGTGCTTACGGAGCCTGACGGTGATGCAGAGCTCATTACAGCAGCCATAAACCTGATCACAGAGCTCTCCTGCACATCCAGCTGTCACATCCACAACTGGCTCTGGATACAAAAGCACTTTCTAATAATGAAACCATCGTCTCTTTGTTTTGTGCTTTATTCAACACATCTGTTTGCTTCGGTCTCACAAGGAGCTGAGACGATACTCCCAAACTCTGAGTTAAGGAAAGATGTGTTATGAAGTAGGGCAGGGCGATACAGCCTCAAACCAATATCACAATATACTGAGCGACTCATCTCAATAACGATAAATGGACGATAACAGCAATTCAGAGCAAAATTTATTTTCTCCATCGGTGTCAGACTGAAGACGGGTCAGCGTGAGACTCTTCTGTGCATGCTGGGAATCAGAGTTTCTCTAAAATACGTGCTATGAATTAAGACTGGAATCAGTAAGCACTGATTGGGCAACCCTTTCTATTTTCATCCCTAAAATGCTGAATTTTTCTATCTGGGCAAAAATGATACGAGTTATCACTGTAAATCTCAGTAACAGTAAATATTATATTATATTATATTATTCTCTTATTATAATTTTATATATTACCCACCTCTTTTAAGAAGCGTAGAAAGTGTAGAAAAGGCAACTTCAGTAGTTCCTTCATGTATGAAGTGAACCTTTTTGTAGACAGCAGATAAGTTGATTTTATGGCCAAAGCGACTCAGACAAAACGAATAAAGGTTAAAACTTTGTAATTAGTTGTATAACTTCCATCAGGGTGGTCAGTATGCTTAGAAGTCACTCCCATATAAATGACAAAGGTTCAGAACCCCTCCCCCATGCCCTTCCACCGTCAGATTAGTGGGTCTGCGGGACCACTTCAGGAACTTTCCGTCCTCATGGCCATGCAGTAACTTGGGTCATTGGTTAAGGGAAACAAGCTAAAAAAAAATCTAGATCTTCCAGCAGAAACCAACAGAAGATGAGTAGCATTATCCCCAAACTTAAAAGCAGGGCATGTTTATTTGTAAAGCATGTTTCCTGCTCAAAACAATTCAAAGTGCTTTACATTAAAAGCATTACAGAAAGCATTATAAAGTAATAAAAGGCAGCAAGAAATCATTAAAAATAAATTACTTCAAAAAATAAAAACTGACTTGATTAAAAGTGAGACAAATTTGAAATTCCTGTGCAGATTTCATGCAAAGATACATCAGAACAGAAAGGTTTCCATCCAACTCACCTCCTGCTTTCTGACTAACAGCTACTTTCCTGCACTGGTGAAGCGCTTCATCAGATCAAAAACCGTAAGAAATGCAAAAATGTAGCTCATGTGTCTGAAGTCTGTCGGTTTTAACACTTTAAAACAAACCTCACAAGATCTGCTGCCTACTTTTAGCTTAGCTCTACTCTTTTTTACTTCATGGCATCATGGAGAGACTTAAAGAGTCAAATCAGCATCTCAAAAAGAAGAAGAAGCTTTTCAACCAGTTTGCAGGTTTATGGTCTTACCAAGAGGAGGATGAGCCAAGCATCCGGAGAGAAAGGATCCTCCGGTGTGAGTGACACGATCCCTGGGAGAGAGCAGAGTTACTGCTTCTCCTTTCGCTCTGACGGCAGAATACTAAGAGGCAGACAAAAACTGAGGCGACGCCTCCCAAGCGAGGCTAAAACACCTTACCGTCCTACAACCCCCGCCCTCATTCATCCCTCATTCATACGGCCCTGCAGGAGTCCTCCCCACTGAGGCCAGGAGCCCCACCCAACCACCCCCCCTTTTTAAAGCGAAGGGGCATGTTGATAAGCCTTGTGTTGGACATGGGGACTTAGGCCCAGATCACCCTCCATGACTCTGAACTGAAGCTGAAGCTCAGTGTGAGATACAGAAAATTTATATTTTATTTTGAAAGATGCAGCAACATGAATATGTTGCAGCGTTTAGATGCATCCCTTTACCAGAACCTGCATCAAACGGCTGACTCCCCTCATCTGCATGTCATCGGCCACGTTAACATGAAAGTTATATGCATATATGAATATACATACATCTGCAGCAGCAGCATTGTTCTGAGGTTGAATGGAGCTGGCAATTTTATCTCATTTTAATTTCATGTATTTAAAGAAGAGTAAATTATTTCTAGGTAGGGTTGGCAGGAGTATACAAGTTTTAACTACAACCTGCTCCTTTTTTTTTGCTTCCGTTTAAATTATTTTTTTCTCTCATTTCTTGCTACAGTTAGAAGTGTTGACTTCCTACACTGAGAACAGAAATCACACATCACAAATCACATGTCTAATAAAGTCATTTCCACTCTACATCTGGGCTTCTGGCACTGCTCTTAAAATCTTTTTTTTCCATCCAGGTCAGTCCATTAGCTTCCCAGACTAAAACAGCAGAGAGGCCACCAATGCTTTGATTTTCAATCACCCAAACACTCCTTTCTGTTGATCTAGGAGCAGTTTAATATTTTAGAGACCCTGCTCACTTATACAGACAAGTAATGACTCCAATCTCACCGGCCCTGAGACGGGAACATTTCCACATCAATTTTAAAGAGTGAGACTGAATAAACAAAGCTGCAGCAACACAAGGTGAAATGCAAGAGAAAGAAATGCAAGTCTTGTACCAATGTTTGGACAAGAAATGACACTTTTTTGAAGTATTCCCCGTTTCCACTCTCTCTGATTCCTGCAAGCTCACTGCACGGCTACAGATATTCACTCTGAAGAGAGAGCATAGATATGGTTGTATACAGGCCTGTCTATTTATTTATTTATATATTTATTCTTGTCCCAGTCCACCCAAGCAGCAACCTCTGCCTGAAAAATGTGAAGCTATGTGGAAATGCCAGAAACAGCAGTCCCCCCATCCTCCACTAGAGCCCGCTGCAATAAAGAGCCAATCCTCATAGACTCCCATATTAAAAAGATCAACTTTACAGCAGAATTAAACATGTTTACATCCTGGTTCAAAAACCATTTTAGCTTTAACTTCAAAGACCTTCAAATAAGTTATAAGTTGTTAAGAAGCCCACATCGACTCTAAACACATAATTAATCTTGGTTCCTTTATTTCTTGATATTGTAGTTGTCAGCATGTGAGATCTGATTTCTGAGCTCCACTGAATGCATAACAACTCCATGTCACAGTGAATTTAAGTTTTATTTTCTATTCCTCGACTGGTGGCAGTTTGAGTCGCCTTCTCCTGCATTATCAGGAAACTTGCTGATAAATTCCCTCTGTCTGCTCCAGAAAACCATCTTGCCAAACTTTACAGCTGAACTGTCTGTGTAAAAGATCTGTTCTTTGTCCGTTTCAGCTTTAAAAACACTACCTGCTTCCTATATCCCTCCCTGAAATTATCCCGACAATGCTGCTTTAAACAGATATTTAAAAAATGAACTTCATTAGGACTTATCCATATTAATGCATTAACTTTGACAGCCTTACTAGTACGTTGTTTTGTTGACTTTCTCTTTCCCAGAAGAGAACATCAATAAAAAATAAGAAATTCTGTCAGGTAACTTAACGAATATACCGGCCACACTGGCTGCTATAAAAAAAAAGCTTATCTCGTTGCCTGATAATGATTAACATATTATATTTCTCTCCCCACTTTCAAAGCAGAGATGCCTCATCCCTTTTCTTCATCAGGACTATAGCACATCTGCTAATTGTCCCTGATGCATTTGCTTTGAATAAAAGGGTCTGCTTAATGAGTAAATGGAGCTTATTATGTCTCCATGTTCAGACTTAAAACGTGAAGTCGGAGTCGAATTAAGGTGCAGTTGTCCCACCTCTGACCACGATCGTGCCACACAATTTTCCACCTTTTATTCGTGTACGCATTCATCTAATGACTAAATGAGATACACAACCATGTCTCACATAATAAGTTGCACTTGTCTGAAAGTTATTTTAAAACTATCAAGCCATAAATCTTATATAATCCATCTCAAAAAACATCCTCCAACAACTCTCAGCTGAGCCGTCGTACAGGTGCCAAGTCGCATCAGAATTACACAAACGTGCCATTTTTCCATGTTATTACACATGCAACCACACACACGCACACACACACCATTTTCATGCTACAGAAATAGGAATGCAGAGGGGAAAAAACCAGCAGGGTCCTCTATAAAAGGCATGAAATCAGAGTTGGACTCCCACGTGCAGCCTGAAGCTGAAGTGCTGCAGCGGCAGCGTTCCACTCTGCTTAACATCACACAGAAAGCTGAAGAGGAGGACGAAGGTCAGACTTCATCCTGCTGCTGGGAATCAGCCAGTGATGGGCACGTGAGCTCTGTCCGATTATGTCACCTGTCTGTTCTCAAGCAAATTACATCATTAACTTTGCACAAGCATGAGGAGCTCCAGTTGTTTTTAGTAGTCTCAGACGTTTTCTTGGACTTCTGGTCATTAAGGATGTAATTCTCTTATTCCATGTCAGGAACCTTAACAATAGAGAAATTATACACAACACTAAATAACCAAGTTAAAGGTTCATTGAATGTTCTGCAAAACCACTCAACAATGTCAAAATAAAAAATGTTCTTCATTCATTTCCAATCAAGCAGAGGAATTTAATGATAAATCCATGTGAAGGAGCTCCGTCTCCGCCTTAAAACGAAGCCAAACGCAGAAAATACAAGCAAGGCTACGTTTTGTTTTTTGTTTTAAACATTTGCTGTGAACATTTTTTAATCTGTTGTCTCACCTACTTCAGAAAGCCGAGCTCAGTGAGAAGATTTTACTGGACTCAAGCAGAAGTTTTGTCTATTGTTCCGTAGCGCGAGAGCCACGGCCTGAGAGTGGGCAGAATGAACGACAGGGTTGCCATGTCTGCTTGTTAAAAGCAACTTTGGCCTTTTTTCTGTGAAGTTTTTTGCAATTATTAAGATGCATGTTTTTGTTTTCTTTCGCTTTATCATTGAGTTAGAAGCTCTGATGCAGGGTGGGCGACTCCGCTCCTCCAGGGCTGCTTTCCTGCAGGTTTTCCATGCATCCTTGCTGCAACACACCTGACTCACATCAACTGGGTCACAAGTTTGGTAATTAAGTGACTCTGAGCCAGATGTGTTGGAGCAGGGAAGCATGGAAAACCTGCAGGAGCGCAAATTCAGCTAATTCTGCTCAAAGGCAAATTCATTCGCAAAGTAAGAATTGTAATTCCTGGATCCAGGTGATTTGGATTAGCCCCTAAAATCTAATCACTTGTTCCATTTCTGAGATTTACTTGAAACTTTATTAAAATCTGTCCAGAACTTTCAGTTATGTTGCTAAGAGACAGACGACCAACGGTGCCGAGTACACGACCTCCGCCTTGGTGGAGGTAACAATAGCCAGGCTAAGCAGTTCCTGCAAAACAATTTTACAAAGGAATAAATGACCAAAACATGAGTAAAAATCTAATGTCTGACAGGACTTTACCAACATCAATCATCCAGCCTGTAATCAATCAAATCAAACTTTATTTATGAAGCACTTTTCATGCTCAACAGCAGCATAAAACACAAGGAAGCAACACAGGAAGTAAATGGTAATAGAGCCGCATCGCTGTCTAAAACAAGTCGACTCTGAAAAAAATAACACAAGAAACCTAAAAACTCCTGTATGCAGGACGATTCTACCCTTATTAAAGAAGGAAAACCAGCCGTCGCTGGAATTGGTAAAAGCAATAATAAAGATTTTTAAAGAAGATTTTTTGAATTATTATTTTAAAGATTATATGAAAATCATGACATTGTTATTGAATTGCGGTTCACTAGAAATATTCTTAAAAACCAAGCAAAAAATATGAGAAAATAACCTCCGTTCCATCCCTCATCTGATAATATGTGTCTAAGAATCCTTTAAGGCCATCTCTGCAATCAGGTGTTTCCTGGAACTCTCTATCAGACTTGTACACTTGTACACCTGTCCACAGGTATTCTGACCCCCTGCTCATCAGCAAAGTGCTCTCATTGCTCCAGGACCTCATTGTTTGTTTTTCTATTATTTCTATTATTACTATTTTTTATTTTCTAATATTATCTATATTTCAGCTCAGTTAAATAAAAAAAAAAATTTATTTTCACTAAATTATATTTGAGCAAATTTGTCTTTATTATTACTTTTTCAGTCTCCAGTTATTTCAATTACTATCAAGTATTTTTGTGTTTTCTTTAATGGAAGGGGATGCATCATTCTGCACAGAACTGGAGGTCTCAGCAGGAAAATAACCTAATAATTAATAAAATCTCTGGTTGATATTTGCAAGATCAACACTGGAAAAACATTGTCCCATTTGAGAGCTTCGCTGTTCTGGTTCCCTGTTCACCGTGGTGCTTCTCATTGTGAAGGAACAGACTTCCGACTTTGCACGCATCGCCTTTCCAAGCATAGTTTACCTCTCGCAAAATGCTTCTGGAGCGATTGCAGGCTCCACAGACGGCTGATGGGGAATCGCTCTGATTGATTTCAGGTCATTATCTGTTCGCTGTGTTTGTGTTTCAGCTCCTGTTTGGCTGAGGGCCGTTTGCCAGCTTTATTTTTGCCAATACGGAGGATTAAACATTAACAAGCTGCGCTGCTTTATCACGGCTTTTACAGCACATTCATGCATTTGATTTACGGAGCGTCATGAAAATGCCAGCTGATGGAAATTTTATTGTCATTTATTCAATCATGAGCTCGTGTTAAGAGCTTTTCCGTGTCCTTTTTACAGCGGAAAGCTTAAGAGAAACACAGTGAATGAAATGTGGAAATGTTTTTTTATTCCTCTGTGATTTCTAGATCTATTAAACCTGAATTTGACTATGAATTTGCACAAAGTGTGTTTCTTTGTGCAACATGACTGAAAACATAAAAAGCAACTAAGGCAGCGATGATGCAATCTGTGCAACCCTTTCCAATAATTTCACCCACCATCATCATTTCTTTGCTCCTTAGTTTGTAAACGTGTTTGCTTGCATCTCTGGGACTCAGGAAGGAAAACAGCCCCGATGTTGTCAGGGTGAAATCCGACTGGGCAGCACTGGCATGGAGACTTTCAGCCGTTGGTTCTCACGACACCCCAAGTAAATGGGTCAGGTTTATTGGACATGGGCCAAAACTCTTTTAAAAAGGGTTCTGAAGAGGTCATGTGACTGCTTTACGCCCTCAGTGTAGTCAGATGAATGATTGACATCTCCTAGCTGCAACGCGAGTCCCATCAGGAAGACAGAAATCTCTGATCGGTCTGCTCATGTTGCCAGATCTCACAAGGAAAACAAGCAACCAGCTCATGAAAAGCAATCTCAAGTCAACCAAATGGCCACGTTTACAGGAGTTTAATTCCTCTTTAATTCTGAGTTAAAGCAAATTCTGCTCTAAATAAATGAAAAAATTACCACATAAACATTCAATTCCGAATTGAAATTATTCCAAAGTCAACTTAATCATGAAGCAAGCAGCGGGTTTATTCCAATTTTAACTCTGAATTAAATAATTCCTCTGTCATGTAAACCTTCACTCCGCTGTACGTTTTAACTCTGGTCTTCGTGCGCATGCTCATACTTTTGTCCGGTCACCATGACGACCATACAGTATACAGCGCAGGTCGCAAAAAGCAAACAGATGCAAACTGAGCGTGCTCAGGTGAAAGGGACGTAGCATGCTAGCAACTAGCTTCTGCTTCATGACTAAAATCCGAATCATGTGAAAATACTTGTGATTATGACGTTTTTTCATGTTGTAGAAGAAAAGGAAGGAAAGTTTTTAACTTCCGTATGACGTATGTACGTCACTTCTTCCTCCCAACCAATCAGAACCCTTCCCAATCCTCGGATCTAAAGTAGAATTAAGAAAACATGTTTTCCATGTAAACTTTCATTTGGAATGAATATTTCCACATAAACATCCATCCATCCATCCATCCATTTTCTGAACCGCTTAATCCAAGTGGGTCGCGGGTGTGCTGGAGCCTATCCCA
>JBBBVT010000001.1:1491203-1503229 GCA_037177035.1 Craterocephalus eyresii | reverse complement strand
TGGTTCATTATGAACCAACCAGATCCCTCAGGTCATCAGGGTCAGGTCTACTTTCAGTTCCCAGAGTCAGAACTAAAAACGGAGAGGCAGCGTTCAGTTTTTATGCCCCTCACATGAGGAACAAACTCCCAGAAAGCTGCAGGTCTGCTGTGACTTTTCTGTTGACAGCCTTTCGTGAGAAGTGATTTTTTTTTTCTTTCTCTCTGGGGTTTTTTTCTTTCTTTTTCTTTCTAATTTGTGTGTTTACTTTTGTTTTTAACTCTTTTAATGCTTTCTGCATCTGTTGTAATGTTTCTGTCTGTATGTAAAACACCTTGAATCACTTAGGCCTACATGAAATGTGCTTTACAAATGAACATGCCTTGCCTTTATCAGTTGAACTATTTTCTGTCTGTGATGAAGGTTATTCATGGGAACAGAAGTGGGCTCAACTGATAAAGATCTCTGGAACCGAACAGAGTAAAATGAGACGATTGAAGAGGAGCAAGGCAGAGAGAAAAGTGGAGAAAACTTGCTTGCTAACAGAATGGACAAGCGATCATGGACACAAGGAATAAGACAGAGAAAGCATGATGTTTAACCAAGACATGTCTGCTGGAACATGTCCTGTGCTCTAATAGTTTTGGTCGTGGTTTAAAGGAACACAGTGCAAGTTCCAGCTTTATTCTAGAAGTCTGCCCCAACATGTGGAAGTGACGCCGATGTTGTGTACGCACATGTGGCACTTCGACTACCACTACACTGGTCCTTGTTTGCCTGCCCTGCACTCAGTCAGAGCCCGAGTTAGATGCACAATAAATAAATAAAGCATAGCATAATTACCATACAAGTAGTTATGCCGTGAGCCTTTATTAGCTTGTATGCTAACTGTAGGATTAGTGTTACATACTAAAAACGTAGCATTGCAATGCTACGTTTTTTCATGAAAAAATTTGTTAACACGCCACTGTCACTCACTTTCCTCTCTTGCGTGTCAACCATTTGAATAATTCCAGGCATGCATCACTTGCAAAGCAGATTTGAGTAAAAATAAACACAAATAAATGTCTTTTTTTTTAAAACTGCAGAGCTTATAGAGTACGTCACAACTGTCAGCTTGTCTTTTCACTTGCCGCTACAAAAATTTCTTGAGGATTACGATCAGATTTTCCACAGAAGCGAGGACGAGTCATCACACGCTGCATGAATACACATCATGTTCACATTGTGTTTTTGTATGTAAAGTGTGTGACAGGCAGACTTTTAATATTTTATATGCTTCCAGATGGCACAACAGAGCCTCTAATAACCATCTTTAATAAAGGTAGTCAAGAACCTGTGTGTGTGTGTGCATGTGTGTGTTTCAGTGGTGGGGCTGCTGCGATCAAAGAACCCATCTCAAATGGCATGCACATGTCAAAAGCCAGACGTCACATCAATAATTCACCTGCCCCAACACACACGCAAATACACACACTCACACACACAAACACACACACACACGCACACACAAACACCCACACACACACACCTGTTCGGCCCAATTCCATCCTGTGTGTTGACATGCAGACACACAAACGTACATGATGACAATAGTAAGAGTCAGATTCATTCTGACGTGCAGTCAACGTGTGCACATTCTCATGCAGACACACACACACACACACACACATGCAGCGAGACTAAACATGTTTAGCTTTTACATCTATCAGTGAACAGCTTTGAGGTATATTTACTCGTCTGCACAGGAGCAAATTATCACTTATCTCTCTCATGAGACTGGTTTATAAATCTAGAAAAAAACATTAATTATTTAGAAAATAAACGAATGTCAGTCACAATATAATAAACATAAAGGATACATGACACAGGAACACATTGTTAAAAGTGAATGAATTTTTAGAAAATAAACAACTCAATAAACATGGTGACAGTAGAAATGGTTGGCGTTTGCTTAACCGTGAGATCACAGCAGAACAAGACTACAGCGGTGGGATCCTAGTTGCATATTAGGAACCTAAATCAAACTCAATATGTCTCGTTTTGAAATTTTACATTTTACTCCCTCTTGACTTTCTTCTCTGTCAAATTGGTGTCAGTACTGCCTCTAGTGGTTACTCACATATTGCAGTTTGCAAATGTAGCAGTACAGAGGAAAGAACAGGTCGGGATTGAACCTACAACCTTCTGGGTGGGAGTTATGCACGCTGACTACTTATCCACAAAGACATCACTAACTGAGGCTTGAATACAAAGATTTAGTTGAACCGACAGAGATGAAGAAACCTCGCCCTGACTGGGGAAACATGGCCGACTTCCTCAAGCTAGACCTGGGAGGAGTTCTAGCCAGCGAGCACCTACTGGTTAATCCATGGCACCTGAGGCTTGGATGGGTCAAGCCAGAAACAGCTACAGATTGCTGCCTCGAAGGGGTCCCACCACCCGCAGGGAGGAAAAGGAGGTTAGGTGTTATCTGAGCTGGTTGGCAGGTGAAGGAAGGGGCCTAGGAGCGCCAATCCCTGGAGTTAAAGCCTGGCTATCGGGACCTTTCTGAGCTGGTGCATGGAATGAACCTGATATAGATGGGCTTGCCTCTACACACAGCGATGATGAGGCATCATGTGGGTGTGGGGATAGTCACTCATAGTGGAGCACCTTGGGGTTGGAGAGGGTCACCTTCCTGCAAAGAGGAAGACTGTAATCTATTCCTTATCCAACACACATGAGTAATATATGTAAATTGCTCGTTAGCAGGCCTGCAGAGCTGAATGGCTGCTGCATATGAGCTAATTCAGCCATTTGATCCTGGGGTGTTGGAGAAGGAAGACATCTAAAAGTTGCAGGTTTGTAGCTCTGGAGGAGCAGATATGTGCACCTCTGACTGTAAGGGCTGTTTCTGTTCATGCATCAACCAGCATCTAAGTTTTTACAGCATTTTTGGAGACTCCTGGTGATGCCCTGGGGGTGATGGCATCAATGGAATCCATTGTTCTCCTGGGGACTTCCATGCAGGCAGTCATACAGTTACCTGGAGAGTCACGATTGGGAGAAACAGCCTCTCAGATCTGAACCAGGGTAGTGCCTTGTTGGGCTTCTACGCTAGACATAGACTGTCCATAAACACCATGTGCATAAGGAGATTAATCTGTTCCAGATGTCCTTTTGTAATAGGTCAATGACATCACCACATCTGCAGCCATACGTCCCCAAGGGCAGAGCTGTCAATGAGGGGGGATGGTTGGACACATACCAGGTATGGGAACTGGGAAGATCTGATTGAAGACCCCATCTTTGAGGTTTTGAACACACACTTCCAGGACAGATTTCCAGCTGTTCAGGGGAAGGCTGAGGACACGATCTCTGAGTCATGCTCAGGGCTAACTTAACCTCTGGGTGCGTGGCTACCATTTGACGGATCCAGGTGTATCTGTCTGTCTGTATGGTGACAGATAAACATCAAGAATCTGAGCAGAGTTTTGGTGTAATGAAACAAAAACCTGCAAACAGACTATGAAAACAGCTAAATGAAAGAGAGGTTAAAGTAGGTGAAGTCGTATAAGCAACCTGAATCAGGAGGAGCTGAACCTTACAGATGCTGCAAAGTGAAATCCTGCATGTAGACAAAAAGCTACAAGATGTTGGAGCTGTTAAAGAGATCCCAACTTTAGGACAGGAATGTAATAGCCTAATTTAGAACAGTGTTTCGCAAGCTGTTCACCAAGGGGGTCTCCCAAAAAGCACAGTGGGTACCCAAGGCTTTAAAAATTCAGAGCCACTGTGACTAATGTCCACACACTGTCTTTATTCTAAGAAAACATTAAGGCTTTATGTTGTTAACCTAACTTTGGCTTCATGGAAAAACAGGACTCAGCCAGAATCCAGTATCTATGATGAGAATCTCACTTTTGAAAGCATAAAACCAGCATCGGGGGTGGGACAGATGAAAAAGACCTTGATCATGCCAATCGAAACCATTGTAGACTTTCAATGAACTGAGCAGAGTTTCTGTGTAATGAAACAATAAAATGTTTCACTTCACCTGCAGAATGAGAATGAAGAACTCTGCAAAGAGGTCAACTTCCTGCGATGCTCATACAGGAACTTGGACATAGATATAGAAATCCTCAACTCTGAGAACAGCGAGATTGAGAAGAGGTTAGACGATGTGAAACCTGAGGGGAATAAATTACAGTAAAACCTTGAAGAGCTGAATCTCACCAGTTATACAATGGGAAATTCTACAGTTACAGGAAAAGCTATACGATCTGAGAGCGCATCATTTCAAGTAAAAGGGAGAACATTACAAAAGACAGTTTTTAAGAAAGGAATTGAATTATCCACAAGACAGCATGAAGGGGCAGAACAAGGGGTTTTACAAAGAAAATGACAGCCTACGATGCAAAAAACCCTGGTTTAAAACAAAGAACACCTTCACCGACCGTAAAGCAGCTGAGTGGAAATGCGATAAAACATGAAAATGTTTCCGTCAAAGAACAGAATGAGTCATTTCAACGTGTTTAGGAGCTAAAAACAGAGCCGGATGATGGGAAAATAATCACAGAAAAACTCTGAATGAATGGAAGATTGCAGCCACTTTAAAACTAGTGAAATATGTTTCTGCTGAGTTCTGAAGCAATTGTAGGTTTAAAAAAATGTTTTTACTTTATTTATTTTAAAAATCTCTAAATTGGTATACAGTAAATAAAACCCATTGTGAAAAGTGAAAATATAGAATTAATAAAACAACAAAAACTTTCACAAAATCTAAAAAACAAACAAAAAACAGGGTCATGGGTAAGCATCTTACAACCATTAGTATCAGTATCATGCTATTTTCCTTGAGGGTGCCTTCATGCAAAAAGCCATGGACCCCCTGCCCCATCGCTTTGCTGTGACCGTGCTGGTTTTATGCTTTCATTAGTGATACTGAATTCTTGCTGAATTCTGGTTTTCCATGAAGCCAATTTGTGTGACCAACATATAACCTCACTTTCCCTTAAAATGTGTGGACATTATTCACAATGTTTCTGAATCTTCAAAGGCTTGGGGACACGCTGTGCTTTTTGGGTGACCTACTCGGGGGTCCTGGAACCCATGTTGGAAACCACTGATCTATTCTACTTGGGATAAAGAAATGGGTGTACTGCATGTTTTTAAAATGATTTGTTACACTTTTGATGTGTGGACCTTAGAACTAGGAGGAGGTAAGTACCACCATTTTTTCTTCTATGATTTTAAATCAGTTTATTTGTTCAAAGATTGTCTCCCCCGCAAATTTAACTTATTTTTCTTCTGGTTCTGATATGTCGCTGCTGAATAAATCTTGAAAACCTGATTCCTAACATAAAGTCTGTAAACATTGTCATCATTGAACTTTTTCACATGGTCTGGTTTTAAAAAAAGCTAAAACTTTATTTTAAATCGGGACCCAAAAAAATTGCTAAAGAATCTGAGTAGATTTTACTTGTCCCAACACTAAGTGGTACTTACTAAGTAGACTACCACTGGTTAAGAAGTTCACCGAGTCGCTTTCTACAAGCTTACCATATTTATTGTCACAGTTTTGCATCTAAAATCTGAAGAAATGCACATAAACACAGAAACTGGGCCAAAGCATCGGCAACTATTTTCCTATATAGGTCACTGCAGTGTGATCTGTGATGTGAGGAGCAGTGAGCAATGAAAGCGCTCAGCCTCCTGCCTAAGTGTTATTTTAAGCCTAATATTGCCCAAATGCTGTTTTGATATGTAGATGGAAGTGTCTCAGGCGCGCTTCAGCCAAATATGACATTTTAGGTTCTATTAGTGCCAGATTCCCAAATTAAACAAGCCAATAAAGATGGATGTAGGCTGTGGAGATCAGAGACACTTTAAAGGAGAAGTATTTGAGCAGTGGAAGCATGAATGTCCAAAGAGAAACATTTAGCATATCCACTTCATCTCTGGATTATTTATTATATTAAAATGTAGAAAGTTATCGTAAATACATGCAGTATTATGGAAGAAAATGTTATCTTATCATCCTGAGACATCAAAGTGTAAAAATCTGACGTAAAACATCACAAAGAAGCAGAGATCTGAGCTCCAGCTGCCTCTACTTCAAGAGCAACACATCCTCTGCATGGTTGCGTATGAACACATCCCCAGCTCTCTGACCACAGCAGACACAGGATGGGTGCTGCTGACAGGTGAGAAAGAGTTTCAGAGGTCACACACTGGATTCTGTTCGGTCTGGCAACCTGAATGATTTGGAGATAAACACAAAATGCACGTTTTGTGTTCTGTGAATAAAGCGAGTGAGAAATCTGCTCCCAGCATGGAGGACAGACATGAAAGAGTTTGACACCGGGTGCATGTCTTCCAAGGACTACGGGCATACAAAAGTCAAAGAATGAGAATTTGCTGCAAATGTGAAACTGCAGCACAAACCTAAGTACGAGCAGAAATAAAAAGACAGCAAATTTCTACAGAATGCAGCAACTCTGGGATGGTGAAAGTGATGATCTCATCTCAGTGGGCAAATGTCATGAAAAAAAACATTAAATATCTACTTTCACTGCATGTACAAGGAAATACAATGAGACATTGTTAAAAAATTTAAAATGAAAATAAAAACACAGTACAATGATGTGATGTGCAAATCTCACCAACCCATATTTTATTCTCAGTAAAGATAACAGTTTTATTCATATTAGAACATAAACATCCTATTTTATTCCCATTAGAACGTAAACATTGTGTTTTATTCCTGGCAGAAAGTAAGCATCTTATTTTATTCCCAACAGAACATAATCAACATATTTTATTCCTATTAGAACGTAAATAATATATTTTATTCCCAGTAGAACATGTGGGCTCTAGGTTGCAGGTTCTCAGGTAGGTTTGTTCACAGTTTCCATGGTGACCTCACCTGTGTTTGCCCATATGGGTTGCAAGATGCTTCTGAGTGGTACAGCCAGCAACATGGGCTTCACGTGTATCTGAAACTAGATGGAACCTGCAGCATTTGCCCAGTTCAAGCCCTGATCAGACAACAAATAACATTCCAGCAACTTGTCTCTTCACCTCCCCGACGTTTAAGAGAAGAGGGGACGCCACCCAGTGCTGAACATCAACTTTTATAGAATTGGAGTAATTAGAAAATCCTGTCTGGTTCAGCTGGTCTGGTTTCATGTAAACACAACCCCAGGTGATCAGATCTGGCTTCTATCAGGTGGGATCTTTGTTTTTTCCCCACAGATTAATGAGGAAATGTTGGGACTTAAAAGAGCAGAGTCCACCTTTAATGTCGGTTTTTCACTCTGAGTACAATGAGGTAGTTTTCTGCTCTCAAACTGGCTGTCTGCCCCCTGATATATTCTGTTGAAAAGTCAGTGTGTGTGTGTGTGTGTGTGTGTGTCAAGCATTGTGGCGCGGTGACATTTCCTGAGCTGCCGGAGCAGCAGAGGTGAACAGCTACTCGGGTGTGACTTGCCAGAGTGTAGCTGTAATAAAGACCTGGGAGGACGCCTCCAGTCTGCCCCGACCTCCATTATGGTGTGATTGTGGGAGTCTGTGGAGCCGCTCCAGCATTATTATCCCCCACCCCTCATGTAACAACCAGAAGGTCGACTGGCCGGGAAACTCTGACAAAGATGTGACAAAATCTGAACCTTATCTTTTCCTTCATTTAAGAGGACAGGAACTCTGCTGGTCTCTACACGGGTTAGAAATGTTGGATCATAGACTTACAGGCAGCAGAAACAAGTAACAACTGAAAAGCCCTAATTATTACCATTAATCACCTCTTTAAAGGACAAAATATGAGAATAACAGGGTTAACTACTCTAAATTCACACGTTTAACAGTTGTAGGAGAATATAATTCACTCATCCTGTATTTTCTAAATTTTCTTTGCTCCTCTATTTTCTTCAGACTGTCTCCTGAAGCCACGCCCCCAGGGCACAGAAACACCATATAAGGAACACAGGTGGGTGCGACAAATGCAGCTGAGTTTGATTGACATATGTTCATCCAATCGTTTGTACGGGCCGGTTAAAATGATTGGACAGTGTTTTTTCAGTCCTGTCTGTTCCAAAGGTGAATAAAATTTTGTATTTTTGTGTAAGACCATTTAATAAATTGCGTAAATCAGGATGTGAAGGGGATTTTATGGTGAAAATGCTCCTGGAAAACATCTCCTACCCTACCTTTAAGGTTCTTTACTGCTTAAAAGAGAGGTTTGGAAGTATTTCTCTGGGGGGAGAAATGGAAACATTGGACATTCCTGTTGTCTCTCATCATTTTCTCATTCCTTACAGGCCTGTTACAGAAGTCATATGCTTTTTCCCTTTGGAAGGGGAGGGCTCAAACACACCTTAAATGTCCTCCCTGTGCAGGAAGCAACACCATGGCAATCATTTACCACACGCTAACAGCCTAAGTGCACATGCCACAACTCAGAAGGGTCACATAAAGATATCATGACCCATTAACAGGCAAGTAAAGAAAAGGTTTCAGTCCAGAGCTGCAGGTTTATGCCTCCAAATAGTCGCCGCAATTTGTCCTTTTTCTCTTAAATCATCATAATCCTGTCAGAGAAGATGTTGAAATGTAAAAATATACGTGCTCAGTCCTCTTCTTGTTATTTTGTCATCTTCCCCTCCACCCGTTCCTCCACTGGTGAGTTTTATGTCTGTTATTTTATTTCAGAATAGATTTTTATTGGTTGCAGATTAAGCTGGCGGAGCTGTAATGAGATGCTATTTTTCTGCAGCAGTAGGAGTCGCCATCTGCCTCCATCTGCTCTCTCATTCCGTTACACCTACACACACTCAAAAACACTTGGATGTCTGCACGCACGTAGACACGCACGCACATGCCTGCACCATACATCAGCGAAGTAAATCGAAGCCCAGCGCAGTGTCCAGCAGGTAGATGCAGGTCTTTTTAATCCAAGCCGCAGGTGGTTCCTCCGACCAGGCGCCATGATACCATCAGGCTGAGAACGATGAAGAGGAGGAGGAAAACACGATGACTCACAAAATGTTCATTTCCCGCCTCTGGCTATTCCTCCCGACCCCTTCCAGCCTCCGTGTAGCGTTTCATTTTTCCTGCAGGCGGCTTCATTTAATATGGCTTCCATAGTAATGCACTGACCCACTCTGGATGATAACAGGAGTTTTATACATCATACGAAAAGAAAACATTTGCTCAGTTCTGCTGAGCAAGATATGAAATAATAAGAAAAAAAATCATCTGGTCCACCAGGCCTTTAAACCTGAGATAATATTAGAGCAAGGACGTCAAACATACAGCCCGGGGGCCAAAACTGGACCGCTAAAGGGTAAAGTATGGCCCACAGGATGAATTTTGTCAAAATTACTCGTATCAAAATGTGAAATACTGGATATTTTTAGTTCCAGATACCTGTAATTAAAAGATTTGTGATTGTTTTAGATCAACTCTGTTAGTTGTAATACTTTTCTGATTAAGCAGATATACAAAATGATGTAAAATGTAAATAAATAAATTGATATAAAAGAAAAATCTATACAAAATTTTTATCTCTAGGTTTATCTCAAGCAAATTGTGTTAATAAAAAATTACAATCAAATTCCTTGTATGCTTTCTTTAAAAAAAAAAAAAAAAGAAACATCAGATCATTTATAGTGTTTTCTAAAAGTTAAGACCATTAAACAAGTTGATTTGTACATGCTTACACCAAAGCAAAGGGAAAATGTGAAGTTTTCATAATTTCAAGATGATTATGTTGTTAATTTTCTGGTCCGGCCCACTTCAGATCAAATTGCGACGTTCGTGGCCCCTGCCGAGAGGAAAGTTGCAAAGTGGATAACAAGAAAAACCCCCAATAATCTAGCAGTTTTAGATAGATCAGCTGGTTTTAAAGTACAGATATATGTGTATATTCATATTTATATTATCATGGATTATAGTTCTGGGCTTTAGTCTGTATCCTGACTGTGCATTTTAATTTCACTATATATTATTGTATAATGAGAATAAAGTATTGTATTCTTTTAAATATTTTGATTACAAATGTTTAATATCTCAGACTATTGAATATAACTATTCCAATATTGTGGGTGGCGTGCAGCTCAGAGAGCTCCTAGGTGCAGCCGGCCCCAGATCCAGTCCTGGCCTGGGACTCTGCTGCATGTAATTAGCCACTCTTTCCTGTTGAACTACTGTCTTACAAAGGCCACCAGAGGCCAAGCATCCTTAAACATTTTTAAAAAACTAAAATAATAATCTAAATATTTATATTTTGGATATCCCTCAGCATCTAAAGCTTTTTATGTAATAGTACCTTTACACATAAGTAACATGTTCCTTGTCTCATGCTAACACTTTTCCTCCATCACATTTGGTTGTTGATTTTTTTCGCTTCATTTAATGACTTCAGAATATTTAGTTCAAACTGGAGCAGGGAGCTTCTCTTTCAGCCGTTTTAATGCCTTTAAATGTGGGAAACCTATAGTGGTTTCTGCATTCGGTGTGTCCTCCTTTGAGAGAAGCTAATTGACACTCAAACCTTTTCACCACAAATTGCTGCCAGTCGCCTCTGACCACTTTTATTAGAATACAAGCTAGTTTGGCTCCATCTCAGCAGGTCTGTCAGCGCTGTTAACATAAATTATTAAGACCTCTTCAGATCCCTCGGCTTCAATATTTCTTTTTTACTCTGAAAGATGACATTCACTATTTATTAAATGTATTCTGCAGATAGTGGCACTTTCAGGACACATGCTGAATGAATAAGAAAGAGAAGAATTGAAAAAGACCAGCAGTTTTACATCCCTGGTTTCCAAGTTTGTTTTCACTTCAGCAAATCTAATCGCGGTATGACTGACAGCTGAGATGCCAGATGAATGCAGGATGGAGCTTCACCATGCAAATCAATCCAGAGCCAAAAGCAAGTCGGTTCATAAGACTATTAATGAGGATATGAACCATTATTATATTAAGCAGGCTTAGTGATGTGTAATAATAATATTAATAATGAAAATAATGGTGATGATGATTATAATAATAATAGTAATAATGATAATAAAATAATCATAGTATTAATTAAATAGTAATGATGAAATAATTGTAATAATGTAAAAATAATCATAGTATTAAATAATCATCACCATTATTATTATTATTATTATTATTATTACTATTATTACTATTATTATTATTATTATTATTATTATTGTTGTTGTTGTTGTTATTATCATAGAGTAACAACTCCAGAAGATACCAACGATTCTTTTATTTAATGCCAATACTGTCAGGCAGAAAACAAATATAGCAGCTCTACTCTAAAAGGCCAAACTGGAAAGAAAATAAATAATAAAGCCTAACAAACAGACACAACTAAAAACTTCATCCATTAAAAAAAATGCCCATGGAGCCCATCAGACCTTTTATAGAGCACTCCCAGGCACTGATTGGCTGGAGGAGGCCACCACATAACAGGAGGAGGAGCTCCCAGAGAGGATTAACCACAGGAATCGACCACCTTCCTGTTAGAGATGATGCAAGATGGATGCAGGAGGAGCCATCAATGGGGTTGCATGACTGCAAAACAATGTAGAAGTTCTGTAGTGCATCTTCAATGCCTCGTATCACCATGGCAACTGATGCTGTAAACCAAGATGCTTTCTCAGACCTGCTGGGGATCTCAGCTGAAACTGAACCACACCACCAGCTGGATCCACGAATCGTTCAAACCGCGGTGGTGAATCTCTCTGGCAGCAAGTGCTAAAAAGTTCCACATTTCCATTCAGCTCATACGAAACCTGTCGCTAAGAAACACAAAACTGCCATTGTTTTGTTGCCACCCTGCCCTGAAAATCCATTTTTCTCAGAACAGACACAAAAGCAAAATCAGAGCTCACGTGGCTTTCATCAGCTTTTGTCGCCAAAGAAAATAAATCCAGAGAAAGTCGTGCGTAGATGGAGGAGACATCTCATTTATAAGTGTGTTTGTGTGTGTGTGTGTGTGTGTGTGTGTGTGTGTGTGTGTGTGTGTGTGTGTGTGTGTGTGTGTGTGTGTG
>JBBBVT010000001.1:1463959-1474009 GCA_037177035.1 Craterocephalus eyresii | reverse complement strand
ATAGATAGATAGATAGATAGATAGATAGATAGATAGATAGATAGATAGATAGATAGATAGATAGATAGATAGATCACTGTCTGTGTGAAAGCAGTGTATAGTATATAGTACAGTCCATTTACCATGTTGTAGAAGATATTTTTCATTTTTTTACTTTAGATTAATTTAAATAAGTTGAAAGCATAATAAAGTAGAAATAGAATTTCATTTAAATGTAGACAAAATGATTTAAAATTAGAAAAAATAATCCGCATGTAGAGTCCATCCCATCTGTCACCAGGAAAAGAAACATTGGCATCAACTGAATAGAAGTTTTGCTCTTTAATGCAAAACAACAACAGCTCAAACAACAGCTCAATAAAGAAGGAGAAGTTTTAATGAAGTTCAGATGTAACAGTGCTAGGGTCTGGAACGGATTAGGAACATTTAGCTTCCCCGCTCTCAGGTGACACCCCATCTCTAATGAAGACACAGTGTCTCTCTCACGTTTCCTGTTGCTGTTGTGAATTCAAATGCCAAACTCTGAAAAGTCCCAACTTCTAAGTAGGTCTCTGGAGGAAAAAGGACCCGACAGGTGCCAGAATTTGTGCCTCCTTTTAAAAAGTGGCCGCCCCTGCACTTTAGAGTCCAATTCCAAAGCTATGAATCTCAAATAGGCTTGAAGGAAAATCGCACTATGCACTACTCAGATACCTTACAAACACACACACACACGTCAAGATCACAGGTCAGGACAAAAACAGCCTCACTAAGTGATTCCACTGAAGCCTGTTGGCTGATCAGACTGCGTTAGTGTCACCTCTGGAGCCAGCCAGGCTCTGGGGTGCATGCTCGTTGCACAGGAAGAGCTTCGAAGGAATTCTGCTGCCTTTTTAACATTTACTACATACAACAGTAGAACAAATCCTGTGCATGTCAAATGTTTTAAAGGTTAAAAAAGCCAGAGACTCCAGTTTCCTGTGTTCCTGGGTGGATCCACTTTGGACTTGGACACCTTGGTGTCTTTTCCATGTGCACAAGTTTCTGTATCTATAGGGTTTAACATGGAGTCTTCACACCCTTCTGCAGCTGTAACAGCATTCCACAAGGTTTATGGGAATTTTTGACCATTCTTCCATAGGTGCATTTATAAGGTCAGGTACTAATGTTGAAGAAGAAAGTCCAGTAAACAGAGGGGAGAAGTTCCTCCACACCAAATGCCCTTTAGGGACCTTGTTTTGTGGACTCGTCATAAACTGTACAATAAATGGAGGAACGTTTAAACCAGGTGCGCCGCAGGTTTCTGATGAGCTGAAAAGAAGCTCGGTGGGATGTTCCCACTGTCGCCATCTTGTTATTTTCACGAGTCTCGTGATTCCCAGAAAACCCAAATGTGGCTGAGGAGGAAGCGCTGAGAGGGGGGTTGTCATTGCATGATATATATTTCTGCCCAATCTGTATTTGTGTGGACTGCGCATGCGCATCACGTCTGCCATCATGGACATTGAAATACGGCAACACCAACTATTCAGAACTGTGTAAGAATTTGTTTCCTACCTCCGACAGTTGTCATGAAGGTAAAGCTGAGCTTTTAAAACTAAAATGGTTTTTAAACCAGGCTGTAAACATGTTTCATTCTGCTGGAAAGTTGGCTTTTTTAACATGGGAGTCTATGGGGAATTGTTCTTTCTTGCAGCAGCACCTAGTGGAGGAGGAGGGAACTGCAGTTTATCGCACTTCTGCATAGGATTCACGTTTCTAAGCCGGAGTTGTTTATTCTACATCATCAAGCTGTTACTTACGATGCCAGCGAGGGACGCATCTGGACCTCTTCAGTCTACCTGCATTTCTTTTTGCACACATAAACGACTCGTTGATGGAAAGTTGAGCAGCCCTGAGTCACTGAAGAAATCATCCAGTAGCTCAGTTAATCATTTCCACCACAACCACAATTACAAATCATTATCCAACATCAATACAGCACAAACTTTAGCTGCTCAGAAAGGTGTCAGAGAGGATTTTATTGCAGATAAATGCTTTCTGATGTAGTTGGTTTTGTTTTCATCCACTTCACCTTCAGTCTGGCAGCAAAGACAAATCCTTCAACAGGAAAAGCTGCAGCTCTCAAAGTCTTTGTTATGTAAGTGAAATTAAACGCAGCAGCTATCCTTGACCAATCCACTCCGATTGAGCTCACTGAGACAGAAAAAACAGGCAAGAGATAAAAATCTTTTCATTTATGGAGATGAAATCGACTTTGGTATGTCTGTTTTGTTGCAGCAGACTTTTCGATGTTGTGATTGAATCACAATCGATGTTGTGATTGAATCACAATTAACACATTATAATCACAGAATTTAAAAATAAATTATTTTATCCGTTCTATTTTAATAACAGAATATTTATATTAAAACAATTACATAACAATGATATGTTATTATAATACTTATTGTTAGGAAGCTCACATAGACTCTAAACACATAATTAATTATGGTTCAATTAATTCGTTTATTATTATTAATTAATAATTAATAATTATGAGCAGATAAAATCCCTCAGTGTTGCTCAGAAAACCATGTGGCAGAACTTTAAAGTTGAACTGTCTGTGTAAAAGATCCGTTCTGGGTCCATTCAGCTTAAAAACACAACCTGCTTCCCTCATCCCTTCCTGAAATTATGTTGACAGTGCTGCACATTTAAAAAACGCTTACCAGTGTTAAAAGGACTTTGTGTTAACATGTTAATAACTATAACATCCTTACTGGATATCCAGTTGCTGGCGTGTGACACAGTGCTCTAAAGTAAATCGCTGGCTGGAGAGATATGCAGCGTTGCTTCTGAATAAGTCCAAATTCTCAGTAAATTTGAGCAAAATGCACAAAATTAATCCAAAAAAAGCAGCAAAAATAACATTTTAGCTGCTTTTACATGTGACTGGCCGGTGGCAGGAGATGCTGGGCTGCAGAGGAGCAGTGTGGGGGGCGGACCATGAAGCTAGCTGGGACTAGTTTGAGCCAAACACTAATGCACCATGATGGCATTTATCTTCAATAAATAAACATTTTCTGCAAAGTGCCCTCTGCCTCACTTTATCTCTGCAACATGCTTGGGAAAGTCATCCAAAAATGCTTTTTATGAAATTGCTGAATTAACCTGCTTTGGGATGAAATTTTCCCATAACATCCTCCTCTGTAGCTCTGCAGGTGTGTGCGTGTGTGTGCGTGTGTGTGTGGGTGTGTGTGTGTGTGTGTGTGTATGCAACATCTACCTCACTGACGGAGAGAAGAACCTTTTGTTCCACCTCTACAGTCCCCAATTACAGTAATCTCCCTCCCTGGCTAATCCTGCCGCACAGAACTTTGAAGTGGAGCGCCTCACTGAACTTCAAAGTTGTCTTCTCCCTCCTCAGCTCGCGCCAGTCACAGAAACACTGCTGGGTATAATGGGAGAGGATAGAGGATGATTTGACACCTGGAGGAGCCAGCACAAGGCAAATATGGACTTCAGCTGACTATTACAGGGGAAATCCACCTGAAGTTGGAAAAATGCTGCAGCAGGTGACTGAAGCGCTGCAGTGAACTTTTGGAAGTGTGACAGAGGTCAATACAGGAGTTAAATAAGATTATACAAGACATGCAGCTGAGTTTATGTGTGTGTGGGCGGTGCAAAGCTTACAAAGGTGCACCTTCATCTGGGGGTAAAGTTTTTGGAGAAGCAGGTGGGTAGCCGTATTTTTTTGTTTTCACTTTAATTTCTTTTGTGTTTATTTTCTCCGCCATCATCCCAGTTTATTTTCTGTCAATTCATCAATATCCACACTGTCTGTGTACGGCGAGCTAGTAGCTCAGAAGAGGCTAATTGCTTACTATGCTAGGTCATGATGAACTAAATCTGAACATAAACACACTCTGGTTAAGTAAAAAAAAAAAGTACAACTCAGAAGAGGCTACTCGCTCACTATGCTAACTTATGATGAACTTTATCTAAATGTAAACACACTAGTGTGACATTAGCTGGTAAAAGCCTCAGAGTAGACTAATAGTTCACTATGCTGGCTGATAAACCCATCCAAACATAAACACACAGTACTTAAGTAAAAAAAAGACATGATTTTATTGAAGGCATATTAAATATTCATATGTTGCAGTTTTTGTGTGTAATGTTGATCTGACTGATGAAATACAACAGCGCAGGGAAATGTCACATCCTATGCTCATACTGCACAAAACCATGTACTCCATACTTCTCTGATCAGTCCGGACCTTCCTTCACCGACTCAGTTTCTAACAATAACCTGTATGTCTTCATGGCTAAAGGAGCCTTTTTGTAAGCACGTTGAGGCAAAACAACAATCTTTGAACTCTGATTACAAAAGACTCTTATTGTGGTGAATTTTTAATTAATGGCAGGGAAAGTAATACGTTTTATTCTGTTGGAGCATCTGCTCTCCCACCTCCTCCACATGTCATTATGTAATCACCAGAACGAAGTGGAAGTGGAGCGTGAAATTGGTCTTAACTCATAATTCATCCACCTTCACAGCTACTGGTTGGTTTAAGCTCCAGACTCCTGCACAGGTGAAGCTGCCACAGAGATGATTGATTGTTCTACCTGTAACACAGGTCACTGCGTAATCAGTTAACCTGTTATGGGGGAAAGGCTTTGTGGAAGTTTTTATGAGGATTTATTTTATAAACGTGTTTGAATTTGTTTAATGAAACATCTGCCATTGCTGTTATCATTGATTGTGTTTCTCTTCTTTCTCAGCAGGTATCCCTGGCTTAGAGTCATGCTGCTGCTTGACCGCTCGTTCCCGTCCACCCGAAGCTGCTCCAAGAAGATGGCCGTCCTTCAAGGTTCTGGCTGGGATAAAGGATTTCCTGCCTGTCATTCCTCTCCTCTGCCTCCCGCAGTTCAGGATGGAGGAAGGAATCAAAGAAGATGCAGGGCGATATATGTATATTTTCATTATTTATATGAACAGTTATTATAAATTAGACTGAAGTGGATCATATAATGGTTTTGATGTGGGTCGATTATAATTACAATTCAATGAACTGGTATGTTTGTTTAGACCAAATTGAAATGACACATCTGTAGCTTGTTATGGACTGAACTCAGAGCCCTCCCATATCTTCTGTAGCTGTAGGAGCTTTCTTACAAAGTGCCAGTCAATAGTTAAGAGCGGTAACATGATATCTGTTCACATCACAGCCTTCTAAAAGCAGCTGAAGCAAAGATTTAAACAAAGTCTCATATTTATAAGTGCAAATTCTCTGCTCACAAACCAAACTTTTCTCTGTTTTTCGCAAAAATTTTGTTTTTATCTACATTCTATTTCTTTTCTGGAAAATCAAAAAGTCCTCAAAACAATATCTGTGGAAAATTTGGCAACAGGCATGTTGTGGCCCCCTGACAGGCAGTGTTTCTGCTACTTCCAGCAGGATGATGCTCCATGTCACAGACCAATGAGGTCACTGTCTCCGGCCACCACTTCTGCATCCAGCATTCCAGATTTGGGATGTGGTGGAACGGGAGATTCTCATCATGGATCAGGAGCCGACAAATCTGCAACCTGAACGAGTATTTTTTGTGGTATTTTTCTTTTTAAAAAAGAAAAGCATGAACCGCTATAAAGACTAATATCTCTTCAAACTGAGCAGCCTCCAGGGTCCATGTGGCCGAAGACTAAATCTGCATTCAATCAGACCACAAAGGACGGGATTAGAAATACTCTGCTGGCTGAAATTATTCACTAGACTTCACAATTTTAAATTAAAGGATTTCACATCTCATGGTACTTACAGTGATACCTTTTTGGAATTAGATTTTTTTTTTAATATAACATTATTCTGTACAATAATTCCCAGGAAATGGTGATTTTGTGTCTGCAGAATATTTTCAATTGAGTCACATGGGAGCTGTTTCACCTTTACTCCAACCCTTTCTAAAAGAATATAACAAATAAATAAGCATGCATACATCTATGTTTGTATTTTGAGTTAGTCTTTATTTTTTCCATCAAGTCTCGTGTATTGAAATGTTTTCCACAGATTTCTGCATGTTTAGGGTTGAAAACGTCCTTAAGAAGCAAGAAATAGAAGTCTGGTTGCCTTTTTTCAGACTTTCAATATGTAGCCATGGCAACCTAGAAAATGAAGGAAAATATTTTTACCAAAACTATGTGCAGATGGAGCGTGCTGGGCGAGCACATGTGGTCAAACTTTGTGTTTTAAATGGGGTGAAAAGGTTTGTTTTGGAAGTGGAATCCTGTGATTGTTCATTAAAATAAAACTGATAAGCCCTGATAAAAGCTTCTTAAACTTTGTAAAGCCGTAGAGATTTTTTAAAATAAATGATCTCTTTGATGATGTTTGGCTTTAGTTTGCTCCTGTTCTGGCACACCACCTCTCTCGCTTCAGGGAGGTTGCAAAAGAACGATAATTTACCAACTTTAAAAGCATTAAAAATCAATACTGATGGTGGTTAGACATTTTTTTTGTTCTTTTTTATGAGTACCAACAGCTCTCAGGATGAAAGGACTATTTCTTCCAGTGTAACAAAGCGTCTCTGAACAGGATTACCAGCTTTAGGTTTAAGTTTACAAATAAACCTTTGGATATTAGATGTTTTGCACAGTGTAATGTTTGCTCTAAATGACAGTAAAGGAAGTCCTTA
Organism: Craterocephalus eyresii; assembly: GCA_037177035.1. Taxonomy (NCBI): domain Eukaryota; kingdom Metazoa; phylum Chordata; class Actinopteri; order Atheriniformes; family Atherinidae; genus Craterocephalus; species Craterocephalus eyresii. The sequence continues at coordinate 1,467,352 of JBBBVT010000001.1, read as the reverse complement.
AATGCAGATTTGTTTGCAGTGAGCGGGTTAAATAAACTAAATATGTGGACATGTAGTTTGTAAAGCATAATGTTTGTGGAAGGAAGTTGGGTGGAGCAGCGAGGAGGAGGATTCATGAGACTCTGGGAAATGCTGAGACCTTTTGTTGTTCCAGTTCAAACGCTGTCTGTAATGCTGGAGAGGAGTCATGTGCTCATTAGGCCTGTTTGGGTTTGATGTTGAGGTAAGAACTCCGGTCTGAGCCGGAGGTAAGAGGGATTTGTCAGATGGGGACATTTTGGTCTTTGAGCTTTGCAGAAGAAGAAAGGAACTGTGGATCGTTGTTAATCAGCTGTGGACCAAAACAGTGAATACATCGTGTTTCTGCAACAAACATGAGCTCCTCCATCCCCCCCCCCTTCTTAGAGTCTTTGCAACCTGTTTCAGAAGAAAAGCTTAAATGGAACAATATCCTCTCTTTCCTGCTCAGCCTCTTATTCAGGTAACTTTATCCTTTCATGATCTGCATGTTGCTGTTTTCCCTGGTTGTAGCTTCTAGTGACGAAAGCTCTGACAGGGAGATGGACCTGGCTGCTGCTTCGGTAGACTGGGTTTAATGAACAACAGTAGAAAGTTGAGATGTTCTTGTCTGTCCATCAGCATGGTCTGAAGGAGACGCTTCATAAAGGTGTGCTGCAGATCTGTCACCTCGTCAACCTGCAAACATTTTTGCTGGTTACTCATCATGCATGTGCATGTGCACGCCGCCTAAAAACAATATGAGAGATGGCTTTACTGTTTCTGACTTGTGCAGAATGTCATAACTTTAGAGTGGATTTAAGATCATTATTGTTATCATCATCATTATTTTTTTTATTATTATAATCATTATAATTATCATCATTGTAATTACCATCCTTATGGTAATTATTATTATTATTATTATCATTATTATTAGGCAAGTTTATTTTTATAGCGCATTTTCAGGTTCAAGACAATTCAGTCATTTTTATCATAATTATTATTTGATTATTTTCATAACAACATCATCTCAAGGCGCTTCACAGTCAGTTTAAAGCAGAATTTTGCTTTTTTGAACCTGGGCTCTGTTTTCATTTTTCCTTTCATACATGTGAGTGATGGAGAGAGGAACGTTCAAGATCGCTCCAGTATTTAGCCGGGCAGGCAGCTAGCAGCACAGCTAATGATGTCGGGCAACCACTCCCGCGATAGTTCGTCCTAAAAATTTGCTTTTTTTCCACACTGAAGTGCTCTGAAGGTCTCAAAGATTGTTCGATAATGTACTAGAGAGGAGAAATGAACGAAAGTATCTGTATTAGCTAGCGATTGTCTTGTTTTGGTGTCCTATTGTCTGTGTCCAAATCTCGCAGGATTATAGAGCACTTCAGTGTGGCAAAAAACATGTTTTTAGGGCAAACTTACACGTGAGTGGTTGCCCAAAGTTGCCATTAGCTGGGCTGCTAAATACGGGACCTATCTTGAACGCTCCTTTCTCCATTACTCAGATGTATGAAAATAAAAATGAAAACAGACCCCAGGTTAAAAAAAAGCGAAGTTCTCCTTTAAGCCAATCTGATTGTCATTCATTCATTGCCAAACAATTCGACTGTGGTATAAATGCAGGGATTTTAGCCTGCAAAGGGGAAAAGAAGTGCATTTTGGTAGCAGCGTTTTCGTGTAAACGAGGCCTGAGTGTGATGTCGATCTTCAGTTAAAGGCTTTAAGCCGAGAGTGGACGGAGAGGTTCAGATCTTTTCATCTGTGTCTCAGGTCAGCTCGCCCTCAGAGCTCCCCAAGGAGGCAGGCTCCAGGGTGAAGGATTTGGCAGAACAGAGGAACAGGTGGGCTTTCCAACGCCCCCCCCCCCTCCTCACAGACACATACACCCAAGACTTCACACTGCAGCAAGCTTAAAGAAGGCAGGCTCACATAAAGACTGTTTCTCACTTATTTAAAGGGACAGCTTGCAACTTTTGACCCAAACATTAGCCTAATGTGAGTAATACTGGGTGATTTCTGGGGTCAGTGTTCAGTGTGTGACGCTCGTTTGATGTCTAAGATCATCTGGGTCGTGTTTGCTTTCCATCCTGAGAGTTCAAACTAAACCTTTTTATTTGCTTTTAATCAAAGAGACAGTTTGTAATTTGGCTTTTAATTTGGCTTCATACGCAAAAATCAAGTATCACTTCCATAAATACGTATTTTAATCGTAATCTAATCCCAATCGTATCCAAACAAAGTGTTTTCGTAGCTTAGAATGAGTTATTAGTACAGTACATGGGTGATGGCATACACAGGTAAAGGCTGCCATGTTGCATCGTCATCTACACAGCAGCCAAAGCAGGACAAACGTGTGTGTTATCACGAAAAACAAGCAGACCGTTCAACTTTCTGTTTTCCACTGACATGGAGGAGCTTCTCCACAGCCTCTGTAGTGGTAAGAACGCCTTTAAACGGCAAGGCACCACAGAAAATCGCTCAGTTGTCGCTCAGACTTTAGGGAAGGGACATTTACTTTTTAATTTTATTTTCGTGATTATGAACATTGACGTATGTTTCCATCAACTGTAGGGTTAGGTCATGTAAAGCACATCAGCTATGGAATAAATTGACGTTGAAAAATAAAACATGTCTCTCGACATTTTGCTGCTACAGACGGTGAAGTGTTGGAAAAATGTGCCACTTGGGGGGAAACGTGGAATTGAAGTGTGAAGCCGCTGTAAGGAGAATTTAAATGGATTATGGAGAACACAAGGGCTCGAGTTCAGGATAAAAGAATTCTCCATATTGTCATGTTTCCAGTTGGGAGGATTACTCATTCACAGTTATTAGAAAAAGTCGTCTGAGAAAACAAGGCCTTTAATCATCCTACAGCACAATAATCTTTGATTTTTATCAATTTTTTTCACAGCAGGACACGAGTTGCAGAATAAGGAGTCAATTTAACAATCATAAAAAATGAAGGGTTAATGTTACAGATCTAGATTAACCCAACCACAAACCTTTGATAAATTAAAAAGTGAATCCTTTTTCTCTGCCGTTGTCTCAAACCCAGAAACATAGAGATGTCTCATTTCTGCAGAAAAAATGAAATCTCCTCCTGATCCTCACAAACGCACCTTCCAGTCCAGAGAAAGGAAATGATAATCAGGGCGGGAGGCGCTCTGTCAGGGCTTCCCTGGGTAAGGAAAACAATTTATGCAGTTCGCTGAGGACAGAGTCTTATCTGAGAGGTAGAGTATGGGGGATAATTAAGAGTCACACAGTGATGAGCTCCAGTTAGCTGCCTCAGACCTCTCTGATGCCGCCGCCCTACACCCCCCACCTCAGCAGTTCATTAACGGCATCAACCAGGGATACAAGGTAAGCTTCTGGATGTGTGTTATTGATGCA
>JBBBVT010000001.1:1351393-1365131 GCA_037177035.1 Craterocephalus eyresii | reverse complement strand
GAAAGGCGCTTCTAAATAAAATGTATTATTATTATTATTATTATTATTATTATTATTATTATTATTATTATTATTATCATTACAGTTTATATATTTCTAAACCGGCCACTGGATAGCAATCATTCTTACACTGTTATTTTAAACATCTGTCATAACTTGATAAATACCACTTTATCTGGGAAGAATCTACTGAAAAACAAAAATGCTTTAAAGCTGGAGTTTCACTCATGGGTGCCTCTATAACAGATTTATGGATATCTAGTGGGCTAATGTTGAATTTTTACGTAACATCCCATTCTATTAACTAAACAGCCATAAGTCTGCTTTTTTATCTTCGATAAGGCACGACAAAAATGAAGCCAAAGTGGAATCTAATCACATTTGGTTCAGGTTGAAGTCTGGCAGTGACAGCACGGTGGTCTGAGTTGTTTTTCGAGTACTGTCTCTTTAAATGTCTCCAAACAGGAAGAGTTATGAGCATGCGCACTTTGTCCTGTGGCAAAGTAAATGCGTCAGGTTTTGTTATTGAAAGTTTTCAGCTACACGCGCTTGTTTTTAAGACATGGTGAGTCATAAAACTAGACTTTTCCTGTTTCTTTAAGTCTTATGTATTTTTTGAGTTAAACTACCGAAGCGGAAGGGAAATTATTAAACACTGCAGAAAACGGTATATTTATTAATATTCAGAAAGAAATGACAATTTAAAAAACGTCAAAATTTTCGCTTCTTTTGAAAAAGTTTCTATTTTTGTTTATTTCGTTGCACAAAATGTCTGTCGATTAACTGTCTGTTTGATTTTGATAAGGTCTATTATTTCATAAGGAAGATAAATAAAAGAAAGGCATTTTTGGCGTTTAATTCTGCAGCACATAGGAGTCGTAGTAGTTTAAGTAGTTGTACTTGCTCCATGTTTCTCCTCCCAGTATGTCCGCTTATTGTTCTCACGTTGTTGTTTTTCTCTTTTCCCTTCCCTTATGGTTTGTGTCCGGATATTCATGTGCAACTAAACAGGCTTCTTTTTATTCACACTGTACAACACTCTCCACATGAATACCGAATATTGTTAATAAGGCTGGCTTGCATGAACAAACACGCAATTTAACAGTAATTCTGAAGTTTTTTGTAAGGACTTGACTGGGAACCACCTTGTCCAACAGAAAAAGTTTACAAGTCAGATTAGGAGAAAAAAAAGTTTGACGGTTTGACCAGTCAAACTTTTTTTTTGATATTTTTTATTAGAAAGAATTGAAGACATGAAAATATAGACTAAACACAGATCTTCACAAGTTTTGTCAGGAGTTTTGTATTCTTCTCCAGAAACCCACGGTAATACAAATAAATAATAATAAATGTAATAAATAAGAATAATTTGAAAAGATACACACACAAAAAACGAAATATAATATGAAAGGGAAAACAAGATCAATTACTGAGCAGTAAGAAATAATCTTCACATCCAGGATAAACCCCTGTAAATGATGGAAAAGACCAAAAACTGATTAAAACTGAATGTGTATATTAGAGATGGGCATTCGATTAAATTGTCTTAATTTATTGTCAGGATAAGTAACAAGGGATTATCGATTAATCATTTAAGATTTTTAGATTAAAATTCAATATATATATATATATATAACCTTTATTTAAATAAAGTGAAAGTAGAGAAATCCTACAGTTTTTACTTATTTTGATTTTTATTACAAGATGAACAACTCTTGTGGCAGTTAAATGGGATTTATTCAATGCTTATAAAAAACGCATACAATACAATAAATAAGCTGTACATATACAATACAGTCTGCATATACAGTAACTTCAGCCCCACTCTAAAGATGCATTTGATTAACCAATTAAAAAGAATGTAATCGATTAAAATCTTAACAATCGATTAATTGATCGACAATTAATTGTGCCCATCCCTAGTGCATATAAAACTACATGACACAGATGTAATATTTGACCAGATTTAAGTTAGTTTTCTTATATTTTGCACCTGGAATCCACACTGAACCCAGCCTCCTCCTGGGATGAGAATAATCCAGCTTTTCTGGATCAAATGTATCCTGAAGGTTTTATTCGGATAAAAGGTGTGATTGGATTACGTCATCCAATCAGATTATATAATCCGTTTCAAGATTTGATCCAATCCAGATAACTTTTATCCAGAATAAATCTTTTGAACAACCGGGCCCACCATGGAACCCTTCCTCCGGCTTTACGCTCTCCATAGTCCGTTCTTTAAGTCTTCCCAGGAAGAGTAAAGCTAACCAGCCCATTTTCGTCCTGCAGAGTGGAGATGAATGAGGACTCCTACGAGGTCCCGGAGAGGGCCGACTACCGCTACCTGGTGCAGGAGGAGAATGAGGAGGAGGTTCAGTACGTGCGTCACAGGCACTACATCAGCCCCGTCCTGGTGCTGTCCAGACGCTGCATCTTCTTCATCTGCCTGGCGGTGCTGGCTCTGCTCAGTCTGGCCACGTATCTGGGCTACATGGCCCAGACTCTGCCTCCGGAACTCGCCCAGGTCTCCACGGACTGCGGAGACTTCAGGGGAAGACACGTGAGTTCAGTCTGCTGTAGAAGACGAAACACAGACTCAGTCCAACGTAGGCAGTTGGGTTTATATGAGAAAGCTGGAAAGTGGAAAATCATCATTAATGTCTTTTTTTAATGCAACATATACAATAAGAAACATAAGATAACAAATGTATTTTCCTCTCAAACACTTCCTTATTGGAGGTAAAAACAGCACATTTTGTATAAATATACCCCTTTTAACTTCATTTAAACCCTCAAACACAAGAAAAGCCAAGTCAGAGATTACAGCTGAAAGTCAGAATTCCCCTTTGTTTTTCTTTTTTAAGCTTACTTTCGTTTCCTCAACAAGATGTCACAACACTGACCTGCCGAGACAATAAATTCTGCTTTTCAGCTGGTCAGAGCTGCTGCCCAGGAAGGCCATGTGATCTCAGCATGACTGTAAATATTAGCTTAAAGCAGATAAATGCTTCACTTCAAAATATTTACATCTACAAGCAGTTTTAGCATGTAAATAAAAAGAGAATGCAATGATGTGCAAGTCTCCTAAACTCATGTTTTATTCCCAGTAGAAATAAGACTTGAGGAGTCTTTGACAGCTAATTACACGTGTCTACAGGATGATTCCTAGCCTCCTGGAGCTCTCATTGCTCCAGGACCGCATTGTTTCTCTGTGACGTAATTAGTAGATTTGCGCAGAGCTTGACGTCAAGGGCTGCGCTAAGCAGATAATTACAGCTAACTGATATGAATCAGGTGTGCTGCTGCAGGGAAACTGCTAATATATGCTGGATGCAAATATTATATAATGTCTATCCCTTTCATGTAACCTGCCTCATTCCAACAGATATTAGTTGAAGGGCACACGAGTCCTCAGTGAAAGGACTCGCGTGTGGATGTAAAAAGTAGGGGTCTCACGATTCGATTTTTCATGGAAATCGGCTGGTGTTTAGACAGAAATACTCTCTGATCCCGATACCCTTACTTTTGACAGGATCTGCAAATATTTCCGATGCTAGTATCTGTATCGGCCCAGCTCTAAACTCCAGGAATGGGTTTTTTCCTCTCAGAAGCGTGGTTGTTCTATTTAAAGGTTCTGGGAGCAAAGTTTTTTTCCTCTTCTCACCATTTTGTAGAAAAACGGAGGCTACTCCTTTAAAGGGATTCCGTACGCCGCCCCGCCGGTGGGAAACCTGCGCTGGGCTCCTCCGGCCGACCCGACATGCCGGAGCACGGTGACGGACGCGGGACGGTTCCGCAGCGTGTGTCCTCAGGTCCGGCCGCTGTCGAGCACGGGGAAGGTGATGGGCCAGGAGGACTGCCTGTTCGCCAACGTGTGGACGCCCACGCTGCAGCGCGACGCCAAGCTGCCCGTCATGGTCTGGATCCACGGCGGATACCTGCACATGCTCAGCGGGGGAGAGCCGGGATACTCCCCCACTGAGAAGCTGGCCGCAGACACACAAATGGTTTACGTCAGCTTCAACTACAGGCTCAATGCGTTCGGCTTCATGGCTCTGGAGATCCTGAGAGAAGGTTCCCCAAGAAACACCTCAGGTCAGTCGATGGACCGGCTGGCGTTGTTGGTTTTTCTCTCTGAGCAGGTAGAGTTGCTGTCAGAGTTTGGGTCAGTCGGCCTTCAGGTCAAAGTTCGGAACGTCTTCGGCTGAAGTTGTTTTCCGACTCTAATGTTCCTCCTGGTTTTGCGTAGGGCTGCACAATTAATCAGATTTTGATCGTGATCACGATTTTGGTGGCCACAATTAAATGAACTTGATCGTCGATGATATTTACATTCAAAATGCGAGCTCTGCTGCTTTAAGAAATTATTTTCTATTTATTTGGTTTTATTTTATTTCAGTAGTTTATTTGTATTTTCTATTTTTTAGGCTGATAAAACTTCCTCACTAACTTTTAGGAACCCCCCTTATAAGACTCATAAATAACATTTACTCTTAAACAAGACTCAGGTTGAATTCCAATTCCTATCTAAACACAAAAGTTCAACCCTCAATCTTAGTTACCCCCAAAACCAAGTGTTAAGGGCTATTTTGTGACTTAGAAATGGGACACCCCATACATGCAGAAAGGTCTTCAGACTGTGGGGGGCAGTATTATGCCAAAGCAGTGTTCAGTGTGTCAGTTGAGACAAGAGAAAGAAGAAGAAATTGATGTGTTTTGATCATAGACTGTAAAAAATAATGGACAAACCCTAAAACCACGTGACCCATAGGTTTCTGATGAGCTGAAAAGAAGCTCATTGGGCGGTTCCTTCCTCCGCCATCTTGGCATCATCACGAGTCTCGTGACTACCGGAAAGCCCAAAAATGGCCAACGAGAGCGGAGCTGTGAGCGTGGGGAGGGATGATTGACACCCATCAAATTCTAAGCTATAAGCTAACAAAGCTAACCCCGAGCTAACGGGAGCTAAGCAGCCAACGGAGGAAGGCTGGTTAATGATATGAAGCGCTGCTAGCGGCTAATAACCGCAGTTTTGCTAAGCTAGGCCTCGTTTTCCCGGATATCTGGCACCTGTCAATCAAAAGGGCACGTCCCTAATTATGAGGAACTTTAGGGTTGAATAACATCTAAACAGAGGAGCTAGACTTTTTTTCACTCCCCCCACAGTTCTCATGAAGGTAAACCTGACATTTTAATCCTAAAATGGTTTTTGAACCAGGCTGTAAACATGTTTAATTCTGCCGTAAAGTTGACCTTTTTAACATGGGGCCCAATGGGAAATTGCTCTGTTTTGCAGCCAGCCCCTAGCGGATGAAGAGGGAACTGCAATTTTTTTCACTTCCGCATGTGTATCACGTTGGTTTTGCTTGGGCTTTGGACGTTCTGAGAATCGGGATGGCACTTGCATTTTGCTGGAGCGCTTTTTGAGATTGATGGTTAAGAGAGGAATTGGAATTCACCCTAATTCTCATTTAGCACCTCTCGTGGAACCTTTACTGGAATAAAGTGAAATAAAATCCTCCAAAGATGGAAAAAATAAGCTTTTTTACTTATTAAGTTAAAAACACAAATCAGAAGGAAGACGTTTAAGAAGCTGCAGAAGTTGTTGAGAGTTGTTATTAACTTCCATTAGACCTCAGCAGTGAATTCTGGGCCGTCGGGAGAAGTCATAATGGGTTTGGTGGCCTTTTTGTTCCAAGCTATTTACCTCTTAAGGAGACCTTTTTTAATATTTATGCTGTTTACATTGTGCTCCTGGTCCAAATGAATGCTGAACAGTCTATACGCCTCCATTAAGAAGTGAATACTTAATGAATGTTAATGTGATGTGAATAAATGGAGCTCATTCCGTGTTGATGTTTGCGTGCTCAGGCTGTGTAGTTTCTGTTACATAATCCAAGTGAGTGCGCCGTGTCCTTGATGTGAGATGACCCGTTAAATAAGAGAAGCATCACACGATGATGCGACGCCGTGGCTCTCCGATTCTTCTCTTCCTCCATGAACGGTTTCACCCACACACTCGCATTTCTAATTCTGAATACTCCTAATTCCCTGCCCCATTTCCCACTCCCTCTGCTCCTAACAAGTTAAATTTAGTTCAAGCTGCGTGCCGTTTTTTTTTCTGATGGAGGAAATGGGAACACTGAAAATAAGGTCAAAGCAGGTTCTCTGTGTAATCGATTCCTTCCCAACTTCCCTCCTTTTCCTTTTCAACAGGGAACTATGGTTTCTTGGACCAGATTGCAGCTCTGAAGTGGGTCCAGAGAAACATCCAAATATTTGGAGGAGATCCCGGAAAAGTCACCATATTTGGACAGAGTTCAGGTCAGAAAAGGACTTAAAGTGGTGTCACTGGGACATAATGTGATACAAATATAACATATTTTCTCTTATTTTAGATATATTTTGTCAGGATATCAAAAAAAGGTAGAATTATTCTTTATTTTTTGTTAACTTTAATGGAAATGGGTTCCTCTTGGTTGGATTCATAAGCTGTTGCGGCTCAGTCCAGTTCTTCTGTCATGTGGCCTTTGTTCCCATTGCCAGTTTAGCTGAATGTTCACCATGCTGAGATATGCCAAGTTTTCAGCTAACAGCTCTCCAGAAATTGCCCTGTTTCATGACATATACTTGAACACATAGCGGCAACATCTTCCTAGGCCAGCTCAAACACTGGATTGGACTTTCTAGCACCACAATGAACTGGTTTGACTCCTGTTAAAAAGAACAGGACAAGAGGCAATGAAAATAACCTGTGAAGTTCCCCAAGGCTCCATCCTGGGGCACCTGCTGTTCTACATCAGGGGTCGCCAACCGGATCCGGACCAAGAACGCGTTCTGGATGGACCCCAACGAAAAGCCTAATAACATAATTGCCTGATAACTTTTTTTTTTTTTTAGTAAATTTTTTTTTTTTAAATAATGGAAAATTAAGGCAATTAAAATTAATTCTTGTCCAGTTAAAACAAATCAACATAAGTCTAATTATAATAACTGTCCATATGAGCCAATTCATAAATAATAGCATGTCTGAGGAAAAGAGTTTGAAAAACTTGGTTTTTGTTTTAGTTTGAACACATTTTGCTTCATCTCTTCCCTTGTTTTCCGTTTTTTTTCTTCTTTTCATGGTGAAATATAAAGAAATGAGGGTTTGAAAACTAATGAATGTCACTGCATATGTTACTTATTTCTGTTTCAGGACATACTATTCCATGAGTGGTCTTCCTCCACATAAATCATTTCCATCATAGTTTTTTAAAATTTTCTCTAATATATTAAAAGTTTCACATTTTTTAGACCGACTGACCTTTAATAATTAACATATTTTGTTGTTTCTCTCCATGTTTGAGCAGATTTACTTTGAGTCGAAGCTAAAATGTCTTCACACCTCATGTCCACTGTGGACTACGGTTAGCGTCTAAAAGTATTTATTTTTTTTCTAATGAAACATGGAGCACTTACTTGTAATAAAAATAGAAAGGATTTCAGAGGCGGGTTAAAAGCAAGAACTTGAACATAAATAAATCATTTATTTTCTCTTGTGCCTGCAGAGAGTAAATTAGTCTGTTTGATTTAATGAGGAGGAACTTTTGAGCTGCTTGTTGGTCGACTCATTAAATCTTTTATTTTTTACTATTCCTTTACATGAAATTGGCTGCATGGTTACGTTTACGTCTCCTTAAGTCAGAGGGCAGAAATAAGTGAGAGGGCAGAAGTTCTTTGTTTTATTTCCTCATTAGGTAGATCATACCATACTTCACCATATTATTTCTGAAAGCAAGATACCAGCCGAGTTAAGTGCTGGAGAGTAAAAGTAAAGGAGATAAATTACTCAAGACAGCAAAAACAAACAGCACAAATTAAAATGCAAATAGTTATTAAAGACAAAAATACAAATAAATTAGTGGTGTAACAGTACACCGAAGTCTCAGTTTGTTACGTACTTTACTTTGATTCATTTTCGGTACAGTAAGGGGCCCAAATGCAAAAAACTGCATTACAGTGGTGTAAACCAAGCGGCAACCTCCTGCTAGGAAAACTGATGCATATGCGGAAGTGCAAAATATTGCAGTACCGTCCTTATCCGCTAGGTGCTGGCTCCAAAACAGAGCAATTTCCCATTGGAGCCCATGTTAAAAACGCCAACTTTACAGCAGAACATGTTTGCAGCCTGGTTCAAAAAACTTCTGTTTTGCAGCAGCATCTAGTGGAGGATTGGGGAACTGCAGTTTGTTTCACTTCCATATAGGCTTCATGTTTCTAAGCAGGAGGTTGCTGCTTCACTACGTCCTCCTTGCTTTTGCGCGTTATCTATGCCTACCTCACATGTCCGATCAATTACACAACACTTCTCGGAGCCAAAGCGTTCGGCCAGCCTGATGCATCACTTCTTGCTTCTCGTGGAGGATGTAGGAGCCTTTAGCTTCCCCCGTGTTTGTGCTGTCTGACAGGTGGGACTTCGGTGTGGACCCTGATGATGTCGCCGCTGGCCCGAGGCCTCTTCCACGCCGCCGTTGACATGAGCGGCTCGTACGTCTACAACGCGACGCTGGAGCAGGCTGAGTCCGACAACCTGGTGTTTCTGAGCAAGACGGGCTGTGTAGATCTGGCCTGCCTCCGACGTCTCTCCACCACTCAGATCCTGCAGGTGGGAAGCAGATAACGATGATTCTAGCACTGGAGGTCTTATTTCTGTCAGACAGGTCAGTAGTTAAATTTAATCAAAGGGAAAACTATGCTGTAGTTATTCTTTTTAATATTCAGTTTAATATTTGAGGATTTCATTAAAGATCTTACTCCACAGCTCGTCTTTATAGTCAGCAGGAACATACTGATAAAGTTTGAAATTGCTTTTGGTTTTGATGGATTATAAATGTCACGTCTGCGTGTCGGAGTGGCCGAACGCCTCCGATTTCACTGTGAAAGCTGCTGAATAAATGAGTCCAGAAACTTAACGAAAAGCTAAATTTATAGGCGTGATTAAACGTCTGAAACTCCGCAGAGATTTCTCAAAAGTCCTCGGAGGAGAGGCCGACTTCTCTGAGAAGCTGCAGTTCAGCTGGTGTGACCGGGACCTCGGGACGCCTTAAATAGTTCAGCTCTCATCAGGATTTCAGAGCCTACATTAATCTTGATGGTTGGGCTGCACATTTACGTTATCAGGTGTCTAAAATGTCACCATAAATGTTTCAAAATACCACTCGGGATGGTGCGAAAGACGAGTTTGCCTTCATTTTTTTGCCTTTTGAGGTTTTTATTTCTCCAGTCTGCAGTTTGAAAGATGAAAAACTTCCAGAAACTTTGTATTGCATCTGTTTAAAATGAAAATGATTGTATGATGACACTGTTTGTTACAACCCGGACTCCACATGGAAAATCCTGAAGTCTGCGTGCGATTCCTGTATCAACATCCCAGTTTGTACCGTTACCGTGGTGATGTGCAGTCTGTACGATGTAAACATCACATCTTTCTTCGCTGGACGTCCTACTAACCTCATTAACGCTGACACAGTTTACAATCACTTGGATTTATGAGGAACACGAACCAGCAGCTGTTTGAGTTTTAGTCTTTTTGACAAAAATACATACTGATCATGTTTACATGAAAGTTTTAATTCCTCTTTAATTCAGAATTAAAGTTAATTCCACTTTAAACAGGTGTAAAATGAGCATATAAGCACTTAATTCCTGATGCTAATGTTAATTCTGAATGAATTTCCACCATCCAATGAATCAGAGCCCTTCCCGACCCCTGGAATTAAAGCGCAATTAAGAAAAAGTGTTTTCTATGTAAACCTTAATTCTGATTTAATATTTCATGTAAACCTGAGGAAGACTTTTGAAAATTTTTTATTAAATAATTAATTCGGAATAATTAAGTCAGAATTAAACAACATCATGTAACCGTATCCAATTTAAGTCACATTTCGTCATTTTGATACGTGATCGTTTTAGCCAACAAAAACTCAAAAAGGCTTTTGTGGTTTTGTTACAGTTAATGGAGGTCGTAATAAAATGAAACAGAACACGTGGATGCCATTTTTATAATTCTACCAGCTGTATGTGTTTTTGTTTTTTTTGTGTTGAAAACATCCCTCACCTCCTAAGTTGAGGAGAACAATCTTATAAGCATAGAAATCTTTGAAAAGCTTCTAATTTTACACACTAACAGCTTATCAAACCAGGAGCAGCTGCAAGTTAGAGTGCACACGGATTAGACCGGCTTGGGTTTGGCGGTTTTAACGGGGTCCTGATGGTGCCTGTGTTCCAGGCCGTCCCCTGGCTGGAGTACCCGTCCTGGGCAGCAGACGATGCCACAGACCTCCCCGTCAAAGGCCGCTTCATCGGCCCGGTTGCAGTGGTGGACGGGTACGTCCTCGAAGCTCCGCCTTTTGAGACGTGGGAGATGAAGCAAGGCTTTAACGACGTCCCTTTCCTTGTGGGGACGACGGAGCAGGAGGCCGACTTCAGGTGAGCTCACCTGGTTTAGGGTCTTCATCGTTAACCGTTCTGAGCTCAAACTGAGCTGTCCTCTGTCCTCCACAGTCCTCCGGCTGAAAACATCTCCATGTGGACATGGGGGGACTATCGTTGGTTTGTGACAGGTAAAAACTGCTGTGTGGATGTCAGTGAGAATAAATTATGTCCTCACAGAAGTTATCCTTAACGTTAAAGTGACTGGACTTTTATATTATTTTAGATTGTATTATTTTATTTTCAACATTTTTTAATTGAGCTGCTGTAGACCCGGCAGATTTATCTGTGCGGCATATTTCATGTATGAGACCATTCTGCTCTTCTCTGGAAGGTTTTCTGTCTCAGTGGTCTTAGGTTTTCCCTGTAGTGTTTCCTATCAGAAACCTGTGTATTTATTTTTTCTAATTTATTTTACTTTATTTTTTGTTTTTTAATATTCCTCCAGTGTTTCTACATATAAAAAGGTTATTTATGTATTTTTTGTTTTATTGTATTTGATTCAATTTTATTGAATTAATTTTTTTTTATATAATACCGGCTGGGATTTTATTTTTTACCTAAAATATACAAATATTTAAACTCCTGTTTTTTACATATGTATTTTATATTATTTTTATATTATTACATTATTAAAGTTTAGTTTTTTTGATTTTATGGATTTTTATTTTATTTAGTTTCTGGGTCTTTTCAGATCCTTCTTTCTAAATGATCTGTCAAAAATAGTATGTTTTTTTGTTTGTTTTTTTTTACCTCTGAAATACCTATATTTTATCTCACAACTCTTTATCTGCCTCTGTTTCCTCACAAAAATCTCTTTTTTTCTTTTATTTAAGTTATTTTAAGTTATCTATTTCTATAGATTTTTTTCTAAATATGTCAAGTCTTGTTTCTTTTAATTTCTGACTTTTTTTCAGCCCATAGTGTTTTGCCACACGATAATTTTTCTTTTTTCCTCTAAATGTTCATATTAGTTTTTAGTTTTTATGTTTTGCAAAGTTCCTGGCTGTTAAATAAGATATGTGAACATGCAGCTTTCCTCAACACAAGCTGTCTGCTGTAGTTAACAGAAATCTCACCCGTAAACATCAGTAATATCCCACCATTTTCCCTCCCTCAAGTACCAGGTGACACCCTCAGGTGTGGAGTGTGTGCGTGCTCAGCCTGTAATGTTAGAGTTCCTGCAGAGGAAGACTCTGAATATTTCATGCAGACTTTGCTGCAGATGAGTTTGGGAAATTTTCTTTATCTGCTGGAACAATGTTTTCCTTTTAGAACTAATGAAAGCTCATTAAATTTAAATCTGCTCACGGCGGGCATGTCGGCGATGTGAGGCAGCGATCACCTGAACGTTCCTGCATGAAGTCATCCTCAAGCTCTGCCGTCGCACAGAGTTCTATTTAAAGCTGATCTGTGTGCACTGTGGGAAACTCTCCTCGGCTCAGAGACAACACTTTTAATTGTTTACCCCAACCTTTTCAATGTGTTCATATATCATTACTGCCTATAGTCTGAGCCAGTTTCAGCTGTTAGTGACAGGGTCTTAGGGGCAGAAAGCAAATGGATTTCTTAGTAGAAACCAGGGATGGGAAAATTGAATCAGTAGCAGAATTTTGGTCTGGCTGCTGTTTTTTCTCTAATTGAAATTAAGAAAAAAGAAATAGCAAAAAGTTTTTTTGGAAAATTTTTTGCTTTTCTCCACAAAATCTGTAATATCCTAGAAACATAAGAATCGCAAATTAAATCGAATCAGCACCCAAAAAATCGTAAAGGAATTGAATCGGGAGGAAAGCGTATCCTCCCAGCCCCTAGTAAAAACCCTCTGGGGTAAAATTTCCTGTTTCCTGGTGAATAAAAAGGATAAAAGCAACAAAAAGCATCTACTTAACTCAGCATGCATGTGATGGTTAAAGAATTCTTTATGAGTCTGCCTGTGTCCCGTCTCCTCAGATAAACTTCAGTCCTTCAGTCAGGATCTTCCCAAAGTGGCTCTGAAGCTGTACCCCCCCTCTGACCCCTGTCCCACCACAGACCGCTGTCCAGAGAGGGCTTACACCACCATGGTGTCGGACATCAGGGTCACCTGTCCCAACAACGACCTGGCCCTGAGGGCTGCAGGTAAGCTCACGCAGCTCTGGGACGAGCTTCACCTTTAACAAACCCAAGCTGGATGACTCATGACTCATTCTCACAAATCTCGGATTTATTGCACGAACTTTAACCTTTGGGTCTTTGTTGACAAGTTGGCCTATATTTTAGTCTCATTTTATTACACGTTAAAAAAACAAGCGATTTCTGTTGTGCATGGTTTCCATATTTACGAGCGAACTGCCCCCTGAGATGTTGGTGAGAAGGATGAAGGGTTGTGACCTACACACTGGGCTGCAGACACGTGGTCTGTGTAAACAACAGGAAAGTAAAGGCTAAAAACAAGCCATGGCATCAACAACGATGCAAGAATTTACTAAAATATTACCAATGCAGAGCCAGATACCATTAAAACAATGATAAAATAAATGGACCAGTTAGAAAGTCACAAGTGAATAAAACTGGAAAAGTAAAAGAGATTTAAGAAAAATAGTAAAATTTGATAATAAACTGGATATAAAATATTAAGCTAATCCATTTTTATCAAATAGTGATCAGCCTCTAATATTAATTCATTTATTAATTCATTTATTTATTTACTTTTAGTTTTTGTCTGTTTATTTATCCATTATTTATTGTTTATTTATTTACATGTTTATTTAACAGGAACAGATGCATAAAACATTACTTCATAAAGTCATATAACATGAATGAGATGCATAAATTTTGCAACCCTTGTCCCTGGTTTGACTTCTAGAATGAAAAACAGACCATTAAAACTATTAAAAAGCAAATGATAAGATCATTGTTTTTAGTAAAAGTATAAACAGACAAAATAATACAGAAATAAGTCTAATGTTGGCACAGAGCTGGAACTGCATATTGTTGTTTGATTATTTACCACCAGCTCTTATAAAACCTCCGGTCCTGCAGATTGTTGCTGTAATTATGGAGATCTTTCTTTGCGACTTGTTCGTGGGACTTTTCTGCGTTTAGCTGCAGCAGATCTTCCAGCCGTTTGCTCTGCAGCTGCATGTTGTGCAGGTTTTCTGCCTCTGGCTCTTGTTAAAGTCGCTCAGCTCTGAATAATGTGACATTTAACACCTGCGTGAAGTTGGCCCCCCACCCCACGCAAAACTTAGTGAAAATGGTCTCAATCGTTTGTGCTACGTTAGTG
>JBBBVT010000001.1:1286948-1297054 GCA_037177035.1 Craterocephalus eyresii | reverse complement strand
CTGCTTACCTGTTTATCTGCTTACCTGGTTACCTGGTTATCTGCTTATCTGCTTACCTGGTTACCTGCTTACCCAGTTACCTGCTTACCTGGTTACCTGTTTATCTGCTTACCTGTTTATCTGCTTACCTGCTTACCTGGTTACCTGCTTACCTGCTTACCTGCTTACCTGGTTAACTGCTTACCCGGTTACCTGGTTACCTGCTTACCTGCTTACCCTGTTACCTGGTTACCTGCTTACCTGGTTACCTGCTTACCTGCTTACCTGGTTACCTGCTTACCCGGTTACCTGGTTACCTGCTTACCTGGTTATCTGCTTACCTGCTGACCTGCTTACCTGCTTACCTGGCCTCTGCAGAGACGGATGAAGGGATGATTGACAGATGATGGAGGGATGATTGACAGATGATGGAGGGATGATTGACAGATGATGGAGGGATGATTGACAGATGATGAAGGGATGATGGAGGGATGATTGACAGATGATTGACAGATATTGGACGGATGATTGACAGATGATGAAGGGATGATGGAGGGATGATTGACAGATGATGGAGGGATACATCTAAATATTGGAGTTCCCGTCCTCTTCTCTCCTCTCTGGTTGCTAATGTAGAGTTTGATGTTACCGTGGTAACTCAGCTGACTGTTGCTGTGTTTGCAGGTGAGCTGTCGCTTCCAGCCCACGTCAGCCCGTACGCCGAGGCTCCCGAGGAGCCGACGGAGAGCAGGGAGGACGCTTACACCCAGCTGGAGCTGCGGATGCTGGAGCAGGCTCTGCTGGCTACCTGTATGGGCAGCATCACCGAGCTCAGTGAGTGTGTGTGTGTGTGTGTGTGTGTAAACTGCGACTCGTGTCGGGCTCCAGGGACGCATCGTTAGTCGCTGCCCCTCATTACGTAACAACGTGTGGCTTGTTTCCAGAAGAAACAACCTGAACAAACTGAACAAAAGAAATAATGAAGCCTTGTTAGTATTTACACTGTAAAACTGTATCAGATCGATGGGAGACTCAGACTCTCAGATCCTCCACCTGTAAACCTACGGAGGACCAGGAGAGACAACACAGCATTTTCATGATGGTTATTTAATTGTGAAATAAAAA
Organism: Craterocephalus eyresii; assembly: GCA_037177035.1. Classification (NCBI taxonomy): domain Eukaryota; kingdom Metazoa; phylum Chordata; class Actinopteri; order Atheriniformes; family Atherinidae; genus Craterocephalus; species Craterocephalus eyresii. The sequence continues at coordinate 1,295,950 of JBBBVT010000001.1, read as the reverse complement.
TATAGATCATTAAATCTAATTTCAAATTCAACAATTAAGTAATATAACATGGAATTAAATTGTCAAAACATTTTGTCATAGCACATGTAAAATGGAATTATATGTTGTTTTCATGAATTCATTATTAAACCCTGTGATTGTAAAATGCATTTTAAAATCCTTTTTTCTAAAAACAGAATTAAATGATCCAGTTTATAAATTTGGGTAGAAATACCTTTACACATTTTAAAAAGTAATTCCTCTTTCTGTTTCTATTTTCTTTTGCCCCTCGAATTTTCAAATCTTTTTGCAAACTGCATTTTGTAAACGAGTTTTCTTAGGGCAAAGAAATTTGCCTCATCTCTAACACTTTAATGTTTTACAGTGTATGTGAGGCTCTCTTATTGGTCTTAAGCAGGAAATTTGATTTACTCACTTTTTTAACTGGTCCAAAATTAATCCATTAAAGGAAGTAATTGATCACCCCCCCACTTTCCTCCCCCCGGGGGAGTTGATGATCACTTACAGAAAATACTTGATTTGCGAACGGTTTTCTCTTTTTTTTTTGCAGTTGAGTCTTTCATGATTTTATCTGCTCATTGTGGATCCTGATCTAGCAGCTACCTGATGCTGGCCGGTTAGAATAACTGCTTATGGAGTTAAATGTATTTATTAGAGATGTTGCGATACCATTTTTTTCCTACCGATTCTGATACTTGTGCTATGGTTATTGGCGGAGACCATGTACCGATACCGCTATGTTATAAAACAAATGTCATATTCCACCTGCATGACTGTGAGATGATAGCATTGTGATACGGCCTGGCTCAGGTTAAACTCTTTGTAAAACATGAATGAAGCCATTTGTCTTCAGATGCATCGTGCAGGTGGGACAATCCAGTGTGAAATATCGCCACACCGCTGGTATCATTACTATCGGTTGCACAGCGTAACTGTTTTAAGAACAATGAAGAACTGTGACAGAGCTAACAAAGCTAATCGGTAAATAGATACTTATTTTCATTAATTATTTGGTATCTAATCGGTGCATGAACTCCAGTACTCGCCGATACCACTACCAGAATTCGGGGCAGTATCTGAGGCATTTCTGATACTGGTATCGGTGATGGAACAACTCTAGTTGGGGAAATGCATTTATATATCTTCAGCTGAGGACTGATGATGGGGGGGGGCTGTTTTTGCTCCGGTCCTCCTGCAGGTGACCTGGTGTCTCGAGCGATGCGCCATATGCAGCGCCGCCGCAGCCCCTCCATCACCCGACCAGCCAATCAGCCGCCGGTGTCCTGGGCCCCCGGCGCGCTCCGCAGCCTCTACTACTTCCTGTCCAGCCCCCAGATGGAGTCCATGGAGGATCCGGACCTGGAGCCCCCGGCCATGACGCTGAGCAGGGAGAGGTGTGTGTGTGTGTGTGTGTGTGTGTGTGTGTGTGTGTGTGTGTGTGTGTGTGTGTGTGTGTGTGCATCTGAGCTCTGAATCCAGATGTTTTAGCACTCAGCCCGTCTGGTAATCCTCCTCCAGGCCGTTCCTGCTCCTCCCTCCTCTCATGGAGTGGATCCGGGTGGCCGCCGTGCACGCCGAGCATCGCTGCAGCCTATTGGTGGACAGTGATGATGTCAGACAGGCTGCCAGGCTGCTGCTCCCGGGACTGGACTGTGAGCCCAGACAGCTGAGGTGAGACACGGGAGCAGAGCGGGACCTGCTGCTGCTTTCAGACCTCAGCTCAGTTCCTGAAGTCTTTTTTTTAGTTTGTTTTGGTTCGTTTTTATGTGGAGTTAAAACGCTGCAGGCCTCCGGAGCTGCTAAGAAAGATGTAAGGGAATGTAAAGGCTGCATCTAACCTGGGCTCTGAGGCCGTATGAGAGAAAACCTAACCTGTCGCATTTATGTATGTAAAGGAAAACCTGTGGGCAGGTAAGAGGTTTATTTCAAGAATAATTGAGACCAGGGATTGACAAAGAATCTAAGGCTAAAAGTAAAAGTTGCTTCAAACTGGCTGATATAGGGGGACCCCCTGGAAAAAGTGGGCATGTAAGTCCTTTTAGCCGATAAACGCATCGGAGACTCACCGTAACGCGCCTGGTGTGAACTAAAACACCAAAAATTGCAGCCACCCCGGCGGTGATTAGCCTTCATGTTGACCTCAGCTTTGTAACATCTCCTGGTTCCAGACAGGAAGGAGTTAAAAGTCTGACTTGTTTCCAGGTCCGAGTGCTGTTTCCAGTCCTTCAAGTGTCTGGATGCAGAAGCTGCTTCAGCAAAGCTGCGGCTGGATCTGGGCTTCAGGATGCTGGCGTGTGGACGGGCAGATCTGCTCCAGCAGGCCACGCTGCTCCTGGGGGCCGCCGGCGTCGACACCATGGACGACCAGGTGAGATGAAGCCGCTTCTGCCGTGTTTCAGAGCCCCGCTGCACGAGTTTTAGTCACAACCTGTTAAAACAGGTAATAAGCTTCTGTTTGCTTCCGTCTTCAGATAAAACCTGCTCAGGTTTTAAAGTCCTGATCAGGCTGCAGAGGCGGGCTTCAGTTTTAGTTTCATTTAAGGGTGTACAACTCTAGACTATTTTATTCTCTTTAAATCAGGGGTATCGAACCTAAGGCCTGGGGGCCAAAACTGGTCCACCACTGGGTCCAGTCAGGCCCGCTGGATGAAACTGGAAAAAGTTACTCTAATCATTGTGAAATATGCAATGTTTTAGGTCGAGATACGTGTGGGTAAATGTTTAGTTTTGGATCCAACTTGTGGGTAATTTAGTAAATTTGTAGAATTAAAAAAATAATAATAAAATTTAAAACAAAAATATGAAATAGGCCTTATATATCAAGTAAATTGTACAAATGAAATTTTCCATCTTTGATTAGGAAATTAAATTTGTTTTATAATATTCACTATGTTTGAAGAATATTTTTATTATATACAAATATATGTAATTTACAAATTTATATTTTCATACTGTATATTTCTGAAGAAAATGTGTAATTATTTTCAACTTGATTAATAAACTAGTACATCTTTTGAGATTATTTTACTGGTCCGGCCCACTTGTTTGCGGCCCCTGAACTGAAATAAGTTCTTTATTTATTTTTATATTTATTTATTTATTTTTGTATGTAAGTATTTATGTATGTATGTATGTATGTATGTATTTATTTATTTATTTATTTATTTATTTATTTATTTATTTATTTTGTCCCTTCACCTGCTCTGCTTCATGTTCTGGCTAGGGGTGGAAAAATCAAATCTAAAAATCGAATATAGGGATTTTTTATTTCACAATTTTAGTTAGTTTAATTTTCAAATAAATGCAAAAAAAAATGTAAATACTTTTTTAGTTTCATTTTTATTATTATTTTCGTTTATCGTTTTTACTTGTCTTGTTGGGCAGCAGAATGTTGGTCTGGCTGCTGTGTTGTTTTTTCCTAACTAAGAAAAGAAAACTAGCAAAAAGGTTTTTTTGTAAAAAAAAAAAAGTATTTTGTTTTTCTCCACAAAAATCTGCAATATGGAAGAATCAATGGAATCACTATTTAAATTGAATCTTCACCCATAAAATAATGAAGGAATCGAATCGGAAGGAAGCATATCCTCCCAGCCAAAGTTCTGGCCTGTGTTTGTTAGTAAGAGGAAGTATTTTCTGCTCTCTCTGTGCAGGGAATGACTCCTCTGATGTACGCCTCTGCGGCCGGCGACGAAGCGCTGGTGCAGATGCTGGTAGAGGCGGGGGCTCACCTGAACCTGCAGGTAACAAACACAGCGACCAGCGTGGTTCCTGCGCACACCGGCTGCTTTTAACTGGGCTGAATTTACCGCGTTCAGGTCCCCGGCTGCTCGGCCAGACACCCGTCTGTCCATCCTGGCAGTCGCCACTGGGGGGCGCTGACCTTCGCCGTGCTGCACGCTCACCTGAGTGTGGCTCAGGTGAGAGTTTCTTACTCTGCACGTTTGATGAAAGGCTGAGCTGAGAGTGAGTTATTAGAACGTGTCTGCAACCCTTAATATAATAAAAGAATTAAAATAAAAATGATAATGATAACAATAACAGATGACATTTTTAAAAACATCTCAAAATGCTGCAGAGGAAGAAGTAACAGCACATAAAAGTACACACTGTGCAAATACAAACTATTAAAATGAATCCATACCTTTACAAACAGCCAGTTTTAGCCTCAGCCTGGATAAATAAAACTTTAGAACGACAAATTATACATGAACTTTTGAATAAAAGTGAATTATACGATAGGAAGTTTTTTTGTTTTTTAGGTTCTCAAATATGAAAAACAAAAAGATTTTGCTGTTGCTCTTACTATCTCCAACTTTCTATATATTTCTCAGTTTATTTCCATCTCTATTTCTTTCTTTTTCACCAACTCTTTATAAACATGGGAGCATATTTAGAATACCATGTTTTCTTCATTTTATCTAACACTAACTCAGTGATGTAGTTTATCTAGAAAACTATTCAAAAATGTCCTGATATCAGCGCTTATATTAAACTTTTATGAGCTATTTTTGATGTTTGTCCAAATGTAGAATGTACCTATATTTTTTTTTTTTTACCAAGCATTAAAAGCAGCATGGTGAGAAAATGAGGTCTATTTATTTCTAAAACTCCCATTTCTCTATCTGTCCATATTTCTGTTTATAGTTCCGTCTCATTGTCTCTGTTGTGATAAAGATATGTAAATAAAATCTGTTAAAATTGATTTCCCATGATGCTTCTCCTCTTTGATTTGCACCTCTTTCCATCATTATAAAAAAATTGTACATTTATTAATCAAAGTTTAAAGATGCGAGCATGAATGTGCTGAAGCCGTCTGATGCTGAGTCTGATGCTGCTTGCAGCTGCTGCTGGAGGCGGGCGCAGACGTGGAGGGAGGACCTGTGCTGGACGGACGGAGCTCGGTGGAGACGCCGCTGCAGCTGGCGGCTGCTGCAGGTATCCTCATACACCTGCTCTGTCGCTAGCAGCTTTTTATAGTCAGCTTCTTTTGAAGGTGGTAACTCCTCCCTGCCACTAGGTGGTGGAATCTCACTGCTTCATTCTCATTCCCACCTCATTTAGCTAAAGCAGCAACCTCAGTGGCCTTACCCCTCCTCCTGCTGTTCTTTGCTCCACTTGGATCTGAGACCTGATGGAAGGTAGATCCGTTTCTACCAGAGTCGTAGATCTGGTAGATCCTTTTCTACCAGAGCCGTAGATCCGATAGATCCGTTTCTACCAGAGCCGTAGATCTGGTAGATCCTTTTCTACCAGAGCCGTAGATCCGATAGATCCGTTTCTACCGGAGCCGTAGATCCGGTAGATCCGTTTCTACCAGAGCCGTAGATCCGGTAGATCCGTTTCTACCAGAGCCGTAGATCCGTTTCTACCAGAGCCGTAGATCCGATAGATCCGTTTCTACCAGAGCCGTAGATCCGTTTCTACCAGAGCCGTAGATCTGGTAACTCCTGAGCTGCTGACATAGCATGTTTTAGTGTAGATGTTGCCATGGTAACTAGGTGTAACTATCTATATTTTTTGGACTCGTGAAAGTGGATGAAATTGTTTTTTTATTTCTACTTTTGAAAAATTCAGTAAATTTAGTTTATTCTTGAAAAAGTCTTTTTTTTAGTGGAAAAGTCCTAGAAAAAAGCCTTTTTATGGGTTTCCCCCATATTCTGGGAAGGTTTCACCTGAGCAGATGTTGGTGTGATTATGAAACGAAACTCCTCCTGCAGGTAACTATGAGCTGGTGGGGCTGCTGCTGAGCTACGGAGCGGACCCTCTGCTCAGAGTGCATCATGGGAACTCGCTGACGTCTCCGCTGCACGAGGACATGAACTGCTTCAGCTACGCTGCGGCGCACGGACACAGGTGACTACCAGTCGGCTTTATTCTCATTTCCTGGGTTCCCTCGGTGTGACCGGCGGTGTTTCGGCGTGCAGGAACGTCCTGAGGAGGCTGCTGCTGCAGCCGCCTCACAGGAAGGAGGACATCCTCTCTCTGGAGGAGATCCTGGCTGAAGGGGTGGAGGGAGAACTTCCAGCCCCCCCTGCAGCCCCCGTCGTGGCTCCGAGGCTGTGCAAGGCCAGGATGAAAGCCCTGCAGCAGGCGGCGTACCACAGCGCCGACCACGGCTACCTGGATGTTACCATGGAGATCAGACAGATGGGTGAGAGTCTAACTGGGAAACATCCATATCGGCCAGGTTTCATGGTCATTTCTAGAAACAAACTACAAGTGTCAGAAGTTTTATTCATTAAACCACTGAGAGGTTGCTTTTTACTCGTTGTGCTCCACACAAGATGGATAACGAGTATTTCTTCCTTCTTCTGCATCATTTACGTTTGTAATCTCACTGGAAAAAGGGCCACTCCAAAAATAGGTTGAAAAGGTTTGTTTGAAATAAGCAAAAGAATATGCCAACGGAACAAGTGAAAATCCTCTTGATAAGGTTTCTTGGAATAAGACAATATATTCAAGCCTTATAAGATCTGGAAATGAGCTGGAAAACTTGTTCTTCGCTGTATTTTACTAGTAATGGGAAGTTTTGTGTCTCATTTTATCATTTGTAATTTGTCGTGCTGCAGACTTTTTGCCCAGGTCACCCTTGCGAAAGAGATCATAATCTCAATGGGGTTTTATCTGGTTAAATAAAGGAGATACTAATAATAATTATAAGTTTGTGGTACTCAGAAGTCGTATTTCCCCCCCTGTTGTCATAAACTAAGTTCCTGTATCTCACTGAAATGTGACTCTTTAGGTGATCTTATAAGGATGTTGAGGTGTTGAACTGATATACTGATATACTACCTCTTAAATAGGCTTTTGCACAGTCCCACAGCATGATAGGAGATGTTTCTGGAGTGTTGTTTATGTCTAGATAATTCTTAAGGTCTGCTTTAATAAAAGCAATGAAATCTTTATCATTAATAAGGGAGGCATTAAGTCTCCGTTGCTTAAAAGATGGTGTCAAGCCAATATCCCACTGGAGAACAACAGGTGCGTGATCAGAGATTGTGATGGGCAATATTTCGTTATCTTCGTTTGATTCTGTGTAGTTCGGCTTTAGCAGTAAAAAAGTAATCTATTCGTGAGTAAGATGCGTGTCTGTTCGAATAAAAAGTGTAATTTCTCTCCTTTGGAAATTTGGATCGCCATACGTCTACTAATCCAGCTTCCACAGTTAAATTTTTAAGCATTTTCCCCGTCTTTGATATGGGGGCTTGAGAAACTGACTTTCTATCAAGATTAGACATCACGCAATTAAAATCCCCCCCCATAATCAGGAGGCCAGAGCTGTATTCTGCAATCATAAAGAAAACTGACTTAATAAATCCTGGTACATCTTCATTAGGAGCATATACATTTATAAAAGACACTGCTGTTCCATCAATTATCCCATTTACCAATAAAAATCTACCCTCCCTGTCCTTATGTACCAATGTTTCAGTAAAGTTAATTTGCCTATGTATTAATATAGCAACACCTCTTTTCCTACCAGAAAAATGTGATGAAAAATAAACTTTATCATTCCAGGACTTGTTTCATTTCACATGTTCATCATCTGACAGGTGTGTTTCCTGTAAGAACGCTACTTGGCACTTTGATTGTCTGAGTTGCAGTAACATTTTCTTTCTTTTTATCGGACTATGGAGACCCTTCACATTATAACTCATTATAGTTAATGTACTCATGACTAATTTAAAAGATGTGTGGTAATGTTGAACTGTGTTGGAGGCAGAGACGGCCAGCTGGTGGATAATACCAAGTGTTCGAGTGAAGTGAATGCTGAAAACCACAACAAAGGGAGAAAATGAAAATACTGTAGTGTTGCTGTACACAATATTTCAACTTTAAAAAACTGAGATGCAAGTGCTCTGTCATTATTTTGATGTAACTAGATCCTTGGGGAACAGAAGGATCAGAACGCAAGAAACACAATAAATATAAAAAGTAATAGTTAGTAACATAATGCAGGGTAGTGGGATAAAGTCCCTAGCCACTATATTAAGCAGCAACAAACAGCCCAACGAATTGGTTGTGTACAAAACAGTGAAAAGATGAAAAATCAAGGAAGGAAGGTGTAGGAGTTCAGGTCCCTGCAGGTGCACATAAATGAAAGTACTCAATTGACAAGTAAAATCTGCCAATAATAATGACATAGACCATATACATGAGGCAGTTCCAATAATGGGTTTGCAATCTAACTAAGAAGTTGGTTAGAAGAAACTATGCACATTTCCATTAGACGGACCAGTTAAGAAAAGCTAACAAGCTAATCATACTCACAGTTAGTAGTTGAGCAACTGAAATCAATGTCTTTGTGCTGTGATGTACTGGTCCAGGTTGGACCAGGTTGGCATTTACGATTCAGCCTGCGTTTCAGCTTCAGTGGTTGTGGCTGGGATAGTCTTCTTGATAGTGTCCATGGCCTTGGCGGGGTCCTTGAATTCCTTACTGTCCCCTTTGTATGTTATTTTCAGTCTTGCAGGATAAAGTAATCCAAAGCGCACGTGACTTCGTCCTTGTAAAGCTCTCCGTGCATCCGTGAACTTGGGTGCTTTGGCCACACCGGTGGTATAATCTGGAAAGATTGCGATTCTTTTACCATTGAACATCAGCGGGGCTTAGTCTTTGGCTCTCCTCAGGATATCAGCGGCATCTCCATTGTAATGAAGCTTGGCGACGATAACGCGGGGTCTTTCTCCATCTCCCGGCTTCTTAGGTGCAGTCGCTCGGTGTGAGCGGTCGACTTTTACATCTCGGTCCATCTCGGGCTTCTTTAATAATTTTAGAGACCTCTTTTGGGCTGGCAGAGTTAGGGCGCTCCTCGACTCCTGCTTTACGGATATTTCCGGTCTCATCCTCCCCTCCAAGTCTTCACACTTGTCCCGCAGTTTGACCAGCTCACTCTGAAGTTCAGTCACAGTAGTCTGCAGCATTTTCACTTCATCAGACCATGATGACAGGCCACCTTTCACGTCTTCGATCTCTGTTTCGATGGAGGTGATTTCTGCTCG
>JBBBVT010000001.1:1259009-1269241 GCA_037177035.1 Craterocephalus eyresii | reverse complement strand
GATTAGGAAATAAAAAAGCATCACTGTTTATGTCTATGGAAGTAAAACAAACAACATCTGGCTCTGTTTCTTAATAATTCATTCATGAAAAGGTTTATGAATTACTCGATCATTTGCATCCCTAACGTGGAGGATGAACATGGAGACCATCTACCTGAGAGCAGGGTGAAGGTTACAGAGTAGATGCCGTTCTCCTTGGTGGCGCCGGTGCTCTCTGTGTAGGTGATGTCCACCTGGAACTTGACCGGTTTCTGGAAAACCGTGGGACCGGCCGTGGACTTGTACTCCGCCCGGAAGCTGGTCTGAGAGATGACGCTGTGGCTCAGACTGGGGATCTGGGAGAGAAGGGAGAAAGACGAGGAAGATGAGTCAGCAGCAGCGATGTGATGGATGCGATGCATTTTAATGCCTCCTGGCATTTTGCCGCGTCAGCGTCTCAGTCAACAGACAGAAAACAGTCGGCTAAACATGAACTGGGATTCAGAGCTGAGAGTCGATCCTAATGTGGAAAATCTCTTAACCCTTTAAAGCCCAAGAAGAACTGGGTGAAAAAGTTCAGTTTTTTCAATCTGAAGTCTTTATTTGAGCCTTTCACAAAATCTGGAAAAATTAAATTTCTGGGGGTATATTTACCATTTATAACTGTCAGACTTAACATTTCTGGCACAAAGATTTATGACAACCATCAAATCTGAAGGTTTTCATCGGTTTTCATGGTAAAAAATGACGAATAAAGCTCATGCAATAGGCCATAATTGTAATGGAAGCCTGGTAAAATAAAAGAGGTGGAAGTTAAAAATTTGATTAACATGAATAGTGTGATTTTATTATTTCTCAATTTTCAAATTATTTTTTAAATAACATTTTCCCTTCTTTTGATATATTTTTTTAACTTTTCTTGTGGGGTATTATATCAGCTGATATTTTTCTGGCTTTAAATGCTTTGTTTCCAGTTGGTTCACGTGTATTCCTGGTGGATTGAATCTTAAAAACGGACTCACATGTGAAGTGCAGTTTTATTTGGAAATATGACTCAAGATTAAATTCTTCCATACGGCCTGGGATTAAAAAAACAAACTAAAAACCCCAAAAATCGACATTATCGAAGAATTACAAGAATTACAATTTAAATAGAATCAGCTTTAACCTCCCCCCCCCCCCCCCAAAAGAACCGAAGCGGGAGGAAAGCGTATCGTCCCAGCTCTATTAAATAAAGTTTCAGTTAAAAAGGCTAAACTATTTAAATTTAAAAAATGATGAAAGTTTAAAAAAAATAATATTAATAATAATTTTCAATTTTTTTAACCATTTAAATTGAAAACATTTTAAATAAATAATTTTTAACAATAATAATAATTCTAAAAACAATATTTTTAAAAAAATTGAAAAAAATAAAAAGAATATTCAAACTTAAAAAAGGCTAAACTCTGCTTGGTTGAATATCTTTATGCTCTCATCAGAGAGCCGATGCTCTGCTGCAGCTTTTCCAGTTAAACATGGAAGCGTCTTCGGTAAGACCGGGTTTAACCGTTCATACGAGGGAGACTTACAGAGAGGAAGGCGTGGACGATGTCGGCCTTGATGGAGCTGAGAGGTTTGTCTCCGATCACAATGAAGATCTGCTCCTCCTTCTCCAGGTTGATGAAGTTCCCAAACCAGGACTTCTTAGCCAGTCTGCAGAGACACAAGTCACCGGCGTTAAAACCGGAACTTTCTGCGCCTGAACTGCGTCAGAGACTGCTGTACTCACTCTGGAGAGGAGTCCGGGGTGAGACTGGACATATCCTCCTGAGTGGGAACTGTGGATGCAAACAGAGGTCAGAGGTCAAGCAGGAAGGGGATAACACGGCCTGGTGGCAGCTGTAACTCTGTAGCTCGGTTAAAGCAGCGAGGAGGAGCCGCCATCTTTACCAGATCGCCTGATAAAGCAGCAGGGAGGACTTTTACTTTTCCCCCGAGCAATGCAGTTATAAACACGATTATCACGCTGATAAGACTCAGATGATGTCATTAAACCTGACCTGACTGAATCATTAACCCTTTAACTTTCACACTAAGAAAAAAGCAAGAGAAAAATGTTTATTTGCATTTTCTGAAATGAAGCAGGAAGGAGAGTTTTTAACTTCCAGTAGACGTACGTACGTCTTTTCCACCATCCAACCAATCAGAGCCCTTCCCAACCCCTGGATTTAAAGCACAACATGTTTTCCATTTAAACCTTAATTTGAAATGAATATTTCCACGTAAACCTGAATGAGAAGATTTTAATTCCGAATCATTTCCTTGTGAATGAAAACACATCCTGTAACTGTGGCCACTGTGCATCCAACTCTGTATGTACACAACATCGGCGTCACTTCTACTTGTCGCCAGAGGGGGCAGACTTCTGGAATAAAGCTACAACTAGTGCTCTGCTGCTTTAACTGAACCCTGAACCCCCCCCCCCCCCCCCACCCCCCCCTACCTTGCATTTTCCTGCGGTGGAAGCGCGGCGAGCCCAGGAAGCTGTTCTTGATGGAGTTGAGGCGCGTCCTCCAGGGCAGGCCGCCGATGGAGGGGCTGGGCGGCGGCGTAGGGCTGGGCGTGCCGGCCGGGCTGTCCATGGGCGTGTGCACTGGGGTGCCTTTTGGGGTGGGGAGGGGGCTGCCTCTGGGGGAGGGGTGGGGGGTCACCTGCGTGATGGGGACAGATTTGCCGTTGTGGTCAGGGTGGAGGTGGCGGCGGTGCAGGGGCGACATGGGGGGCACCGGGGAGAGGGGCATGGACAGTTTGGGGGGGACGGTGAGGGGGGGGTGGCGCCTCACCCGGGGGCTGTTGGGGATGCAGGGAGCCAGAGGCTGGCAGGGGGTGGACGGCTCAGACTTGGGGGTGCTGGGGGTCTGGGCTGTGCTGGGGAGCGGGTTGGACCTGGTGGTCTGCAGGGGCTTCTCGGACACTTTGGGCTTGGCGGGGAGGGTCTGTGTGCGGGGGTGCATGAGGGGGGAGCCCATCTTGGGGTGGTATGAGTTGGGCCCGCGGGGCCCCACCCCGTTAAGCCGGACCTCCTGGGAGTGGGTGGGGCTGCAGTTGGGGGACTGACACAGGTCTGGGGACTGGGGCGGGATGAAAAAGCGCCGGTGGGGCTGCGATTGGCCATGCACGGCGACACATGACGGCGGGGTCAGCCAATGAGAAAGCCGGAGGCCCAGAAAAGGTTCATTCCCATTGAAAAGTAAAAGTAAACACAGCAGGACATGAAAGCGCAGCGTGGCAGATGGGTGGAGCAGGCAGGAAGTGGTGAGAGTGCAAGAAAGAAAGAAAAACAGAACATGCTATTAGCCAAGTGATCAGCCAATCAGAAGGCAGCAGTGGAGCATTCCTGATGCATTAACAGCCGGGATGCACCGAGGTCCGAGGAAAGCATGACTAATATTCATCCGTCCCCATTTCCTGCCTCAAATTAGCAACACAGCGGTCCCTGGCCACGCAGTTTCACAGATTTGCAATTTTGCATGCTTCATTATTTACAGCGTATTGTTTTCTGCTTTCTGATTGGCTGTACAGTAGACGATCATCTATCAGTTTACTGTACAGCACCGATCAGATTTACATAGATGTGTGATGCTGCAGTGAAGCGGCTCCAGGACGAAGAGGAACTGTGAAACAGGTCTTCAGTCACTATTTATAACTGCTCACGTCTCCAACCTTGTAGGATGATTGTTAAAATTAAAGTTGTTAGTTCTAAAATCCATCATTACTATTTACAGGAAAATGTTTAATTTTATTTCTCAAATAAACGTTTGGGCCTGAAAAGTGGTTTTGATCTTTTGGTTCATTCTATAATCCTGTGCTTATTTTTCTATGAAGGTTTGAACTTTGGGAGTTTAAACAAGAGAAAAAAGTGTGAAAATGTTCATGCCTGTTTGAGAAAAGTCTATAAAGTGTGGTGAGGGGTTTTACAGCCTTAAGATATCAAGAATAATAGCAAAAACTAAAGCTGACTACTTTGCGGATTTCGTCTATTGCGGGTTATTTTTAGAACTAAAATCCTGAGATTAACGAGGGACCGCTGTATTACAAACCACAAAAAGTGTGGGAGTATCATGATTCAGCAAAAACAGCCTCAGAAATATTGATTAGACAGAAATATTTAACCAAAGATGCAGAAAGAAACAAAAACGATCCTGAAATCTTTTCCAGTGTGGGATACGATTTGAGATGGATGAATAACTCGTGTGCGACATGTCGATGCATCCCTCTTTACCAGGAAGGGACCCAGATTCAAAGCTAACAGATTTAGCTCCTCCCTCCACCAGGGGAAGCAGCCAATGAGCATGCTCGGTGCTCATGCACCGCGCCGTGGGATGAAGGGACAGTTCAGAGCTGGAGACGAAGACGAAGCTTGCAGCGACCCGTCCGTCTGTCCTCAGCACCACGATCCACTTCCTGGTTTGCAGGAAATGATGTTGTGGTGGTTGTAGAGTGTCAAAGTAAAACTTTAATTTTATGGTTATTTTGTGGCTTCACGCAGGAAGCTGCTGTTACTGATAAGTCACTTACTTTACATTCATTCTTTTTTTTACGTTCCTTCCTCAGCTCGGAGGAAAGTTTGAAGCTAACATGACACTGCTGCAGGTTAGTGAAACAGATGTAGAACTTCACCAAATGCTCCACGGCACTCATTTAAACTACTTTCCTCTTCTAAACACCTGCTTTATATGTCATGACTTTATTCTCATAAAATTACTACTTTATTTTAAGAATTAAAACTTTATTCTTGTAAAATCAAAATTTTACTCTAATAGGATTACAACTTTATTACAATAAAGTCTTTAGTAAAATTACTACTTTATTCTTGTAAAATTATGACTTCTTTCTTGTAAAATTACAACTTTATTCTAGTAAAATTTAAACTTTATTCTAAGATTACGACTTTATTCTATTAAAGATAAGTCTTTATTCTAGTAAAATTTTAACTTTATTCTAAGATTACAACTTATTCTATTAAAGATAAGTCTTCACTCTAGTAAAATTAAAACTTTATTCTTGTAAAATAATAATTTTACTCTAATAGGATTACAACTTTATTTTAATAGTCTTTATTCTTGTAAAATTACTACTTTATTCTTGTAAAATTATGACTTTTTTCTAGTAAAATCACAACTTTATTCTAGTAAAATTTAAAGTTTTTTCTAGTAAAATTATAACTTTATTCTAAGATTACTACTTAATTTTTTTTAATTAAGTCTTTAGTAAAATTACAACTTTATTCTCGTAAAATTTTGACTCTCTTGTAAATTTAAAAATTCATTCTAGTAAAATTACAACTTTATTCTAGTCAAATTTAAACTTTATTCTAGTAAGATTACTTTATTTAAGATTACGACTTTATTTGATTAAAATGACGACTGTATTCTCATAAAAATGTGGCTTTATTCTTGTAATGATTTTTTTCATTCTATTCTATCAAAACTATGATTCTGATAAAATCATGACTTTGTTCTCGTGAATGCAGTGACATTCGTGGCCATGGATGGGAGCTTGCAGCAGCATGATTGTGCTTCAGTAAACGGGGTTTAACGCTGGGAGAGTTTGGGTGTTCTTGCATGAGGCCAGATTACTTTTTTTGGCTATTTTTTATCCAGAAACAGCAGCTACAGACTAAAATCTGCCTCATCTTCAGTTTGCAGGCTGATAAGCAGAAGAGAGCGTTCCGCCCCAATGGATTGAACAATGACATCCATTATGTAAAGATAGAGAACGTCTGATGTGCAGCCGTGTCCTTGACAGCGGGATCAGTTAAAAATGCACATTAGAGGCGATGCAGCGTCTCTCCGGCTGCACACCGGACCAGCCGGTCATCCCCAGATCTCATCCGGAGTTCAGCTCCGATGGATCGAGTCTCACTTCATCTGAAGCTCTGTGTGACGTTCGGAGCAGCCCGGCGAGGCCCGAACATCCACGTGTTCAGGTTCCTGCGTCCAACAGGCTTACGATGAAGTCGGCAGTGGTGCTGATGGGAGGCCGAGGTGGATGTGTAACAGCATGCCAGCAGAGCCAGCCAGCGTGATGCATCGTGGGAAACCATTCAAAGCATTGTGGGGAGGGGGGGCGGACACTTACCCGGGGACTGCTGAGGGGACTGGTGGACAGACCGGAGGACGCTCCGCTGATGGACCGCGACCTGCGCACACAAGATCAACGTTTAGACTGTGAACAATGAGAGAGAGGATGCAGGTTAACAACACAAACGCTTCTGATGATTGTCTGATTTGTCTTCTAACTGAACCTGTAAAAGGTTCCCTGGTAATTTTTGTATTTTCGCTTCTTTCATCCTTCTATGTTTCAGCAGTAAATTTATATTTATAAAAGCACTTTTCAGAGAATTTAAAAGCCTTAAAAGTCTCTTTGTGTCTCATAAACAGAAATCAACCAGTAATCTTTGTCTCTTCTTTTCACTTTCTATTCTTTTTCTCGCTTTTCAGGTCCAGCATGAGTATATAAATTTAACATGTGTGATCAAGAAACACGATCATATAACACCAATTTTAGCTTTGCTTCCATTTAGGGTGCATGATTTTATGGGCTTTTGTTTTCTGGAATTAGTCTGCATCTGTTTTGTTTTTTTCTTGTTTTTAAATCGTACAACACTTTGGTTTTAAACATGCTAATAAATAAAATTTATCTTATATCCATAAAGCTAGAGGTATTCTCAGCTGGACAGGACAAGATGAAAATAAACATAAAAGAAAAGATTTAAATATTAAAAGTATGAAAAACTATCATTCTGATGCATAATTTAACGATTGTATTCATACTTCAATAATAGATTAAAATAAATTAAGTTTGAATAAAATTGAATCAAAACTATTTTACTACTCAGAAACGAGATGGAAATGAGTGGAAATCTCAATAAAGGCCAGCTATAAATGGTGGGTAAGTAAAAAGTTATAGTATGTAGTTATGATTAATACTTCCTTCTCCCCAAAACTATATAGTATAGTAGTACCTGAACTCCAGGATTATAAAAGGAAGTTTCACTTTAATTTACTTTTAAGCTCTACCACAGGTCAATTATTTACACTGAAACTGAATATTTATAAGATCATATTGAATAAAATGACAGAAAAATCCCATCAGTGTCTTTTATCTCATTTAATGAAAAGTACTTCCTGATTATTCCATTAAAATCAGGTTTTAATGAATCAAAGACCTGCTGTGGACCAGCTGTTACTGGACTGGTTTTACTGGATCTGTACTGATGCAACAGCATTTCTGCTTTACTAGAAAAAGCAGGTGTGGTATAATATCTCCGATATTCCCAGTAAACAGTGTTTTTTTCCTTCCAGCTTCACTTCCTGCAGGACGACTTCTACTGAATCATCGTTATTGTCGTCCCACTCGGCCTGGTTTCATCCCATCACATTTCTTTTCTTTGTCCTGTGGATGTTTAAAAAGTGGCTTCAGATTGTCTTTGATGTGAATAAAAAGTCAGGAAGTGGCTCAGAGGAAACGTCAGCATTTTAAACACATCAGACGCAGGATTCATTAGCGTTTCCCTTTTCTTCTCCTCCATTTTTCATTTACGTGTCATTAATTTTTCATATTTCCTCCTTCTCCTCATTGCTTTTTCCCAAATGTCGTTACACACACGCAAACACACACACTTCCAGCAGAACCAGGCAGACCTGCTGATATCTGGGATTTAATTGCCCGTAGACAAATTGACTTGGTGAGAAGTTAAAAATGAAAACAGTAAATCATAATTAAATATGCTTCAACTCAAACAACCTGAGGAGAGAGAGGACAATAAAGCCGCTTTATTTTTTCATTTACAACATTTTGAACGTCATTTTATTATCTTATTCTCTTTATTTCTGCTTTATTTTTATTTTCCTCCCCAGAACCCAGACCTGAACGTTACTGGAACCAAAAGTAGAAAAATCCAAAGAAGAGTTTTGGAAAGTCTTTGAAGGCTCCTGGAGACTGGGAACATACTGGTTTGTTTTGGCAGATAAACTGGTTTTAATCCTTCAGGCTCAGCCAATCAGCAGTTAGAACAGAGCAGAGCTCCACGTTGTCGCTGCGATTATTTAACTCGTTAACTGACATCCATCCGTCCTACTGTAGCTGCTCACTGTGTGTGTGTGTGTGTGTGTGTGAGAGAGAGGGGAAAACCCTCACACATCTCCCAGCTGGATGAGTTTGGGAGATAAAGGCCTGCTTTCTGCTCCCGCAGCGCTGCATCTGCATTCCTGCCAATTAACTGATGCTCATCTGTTTATCTGTTTCATCGTACGAAGCCACTCCCCCACTGCCAGGTGGGCCACGCGGGGAGACGGCTGATCCTCCCGAAATATGCCACACACACTCACTGGTGTGAGGAAGGAGGATGTTAGGAAGGATAAAGGAAGGAGGCTGTCAGTTTGCCTCCTAAGGGCTGCTGGAGAAGAGATCCTTTTTCTCAGAAAACGGTTTTTATACGAGTGGAATCAGCTTCACATCTGGCACCCATCATCATCATCATCATCATATTTATGGCTACATCGCTGGGTTGTCGTAACATTTTATCGTTATTCAGGCTTTAGATGAACTTCTTTGTTGTAATTTCAGGAGCTAAAGTCGTCTCCTCCAGCAACAAACAAATTCAACCACATTTCTCATTTTAACCCTTTGAGGCGTGACCAGAAAGCACGAGGAGAAAAGTCTCATTTCACCTTCAGTAGGAGCGCTTAATCCAACACAACACCGGCCTGGAGGCAGATGTTGGCGTTTTCTGAGCCCACTGTTCAGCCACAACAAAACCAGTTATTTTCCTCGTCTTCCCGTCTGGAGTTTCTGCTCGGGAAGCAAAGTTTCTACTCAGGAAGAAAAGTTTCTGCTCGGGAAGCTTCGTATGCTAGCGATGCTATGCTTTATTTATTTATTGTGCGTCTAACTCCGGGCTCGGACTGAGTGCAGTGCAGGTAAACACAGACCAAAGTTGTCAAAGCGGCCCATGCAAAAACACAACATTGGTGTCCCTTCCACCTGTCGCCAGAATGGGCAGACTTCTGGAATAAAACTACAACTTGTGCTATGCTCCTTTAAAAACAACGTGCATACCGAGCCGTGACTTTTCCGCACCATTAACACCCTTTGTGTTAAAAGATGAATTCAATCAGCAAAGTAAAAAATGTTCCTGTATTTTACCAAAGAGAAAGGCTCGGCCGTCTGTGAATTATGTCCTGTTTCAGATGAAAAACCTTCTTTGTTCAAGTGTGAAGGATGTGTGTTGACTTTGTTTTTCTTTTAGACACAAAGTTAAAACACTGAAGACAGACTCAGAAACTCGGTGGTGACATCCAGACGTGGCACATTTAAAAGTGAAGGACAAACACCGAGAAGATGAGGAAGGAATGAAGAGATAAAGAACACTGATGGAGAAGAAGAGAAGGAGAGCACATGAGGTGATTAACGGGGAAGTACCTTTCCTCCTTGCTGCAGTTTGCGTTTGTGATATCCAAACTTTTACTGAAAACAGACTTGCTAAAAAAAAAAGAAAAGAAAAAGAGGGCAGACAGAAAATCAAGAGACAGAAAGGCAGGTTGCATCCGGGGAACCCTGAAGCCCATGCAGAGCGCTTCCTCACAGACCCATCCAGAAAACAAGAACCAGGAGCATGCCAGAAACAGGAAGACAGACGGTACATTCACGGCTCATGCTCCGGTTAGAGCAGCGGTTCTCAACCTGGGGGCGCGACAGCAACGCGAGGAGGACGAGCGGGGGCAATCGCAGAGGAACTCATGTTTCAGCAACTTGGAAGCGTTCAAATTCAAGATATTTTATCGTCCCTGAATGGAAACCTTGTACACAGCACCATCACATGTTGTATTGTATTCACACTCCAGACCACCGGGTGGCACTAAAGCACCAGTTCGTCTGTGCTGAAACAAGAAAAATGGAATACTGATGCGTTCGATTTGCTCTCGGCAGTCAGGTTTTCTGAGTTCCCAGTTAGAAGTGGAATGAAGTCGGGAAGACGAACTGGATTTCACCCATTAAAGATTAGAGTCTGAGGACGGAAGTCGGGACGAGCAGCGCCTACCCTGACTTACAGACAGTGGCGTGTCTAGAAATTTCTTCACAGGGGGGCAAGGCGGGGGCACATCCTCAGAAAAGGGTGGCACATGTGAGTAAGACCTTTTTTCAGAAAAGAACTTAGATTCTAGGTTATTATGAACTAAAGTAGTCATCTAACGTGAAAACTAAAC
>JBBBVT010000001.1:1248453-1258909 GCA_037177035.1 Craterocephalus eyresii | reverse complement strand
GGTGGAGAAGGGATACATCTGAAAGTTACTGGACTTTGGCACCTCTGATTTAAAACATGTTCATCATGTGCTTCATTCGCTTGTAATTTGATATCTAAGGTTTACTATGTACCAGTGAGTTGACACTGAATATTTGATAATTTATTCTTGGGGTGGCACTTGAGGGACCAATCAAATAGGGGGGGGGGCAGGCCCCCCCTCTAGAAACGCCCCTGCTTACAGAGCCCTTTATCTGACTACGGGGGGGGGGGGAACAAATGGAACGCACCACAACTGTGTGAATACTAGGGCTGTCCTGATACCACTTTTCACTTCCGATACCGATACAGAGGGTTGAGTATCGGCTGATACCCGATAGCGATAGTAACGTTTTGTTATGAGCCAAATATTGCGCATATTGACCTGATAATTAATGTCTGTTTGGTCAAACCTCACCTCAAAACCTTAAGGTGTAACTGATAAAGTCCACAACAGAAGGTGTGAGAAAAACTGACTTATTAATTATTAACCAATGAGTTAATTTAAAATAAATGTAAAGACACGGCACATGTCACATTTCTGTTGTAGGAAAAAAAACAACCTGAGTAACCGCAGTAGGAAATGAACGAGGCAGATCTGGTAAAGGGTGCCTGCTGCTCCGGTGAAAGGCTGGATAGAAAATCTTGATCACCTGGTATCGGCAACGGTATCAGCATATTTTTTTAACGCATGCCGATACTGTCCGATCCATGTTTTTTTGTTGGTATCGTACAGCCGATACTGGTATCGGATCGGGAGAGCCCTGGTGAATACAACAGAAATTCTATAATGAAACTGGGAGGAGGAAGTGGGAATGCTTGTTCCTCCAGAGGGGGCAGAACAAGTTTGAGAACCATTGAGTTAGAGGAACATAACCACGAACACTTTCTGGACAAACAGACGTCCCGCTGTGGTCTGAGCGGAATCAGATTCCTGTCTGCTTCATGGAAACCAGCACCTGATTCATGAAGCACCTCTGGTCATTTAGCAGCAACACATTAGTCACTATGGCTGCCCCCCAAAAAAATCTTTTTTCATCAGAATGGAGATTCTTGTTCATCAAGATTCTGATTCCAAGACTTTAAAATTATTTGCTTGACTACTTTCAAAGCTACTTCTGAAATGCATGTTAAACTGTGAAAGGTTAGCATCATTTAAACCATTTTTTCATTAAATAATGAGTTTTCTTTCAACTAATGAAACTATTTGTCAGAACTCGTTCTGGCTTATAGAGGAATAGA
Organism: Craterocephalus eyresii; assembly: GCA_037177035.1. NCBI lineage: Eukaryota > Metazoa > Chordata > Actinopteri > Atheriniformes > Atherinidae > Craterocephalus > Craterocephalus eyresii. The sequence continues at coordinate 1,257,650 of JBBBVT010000001.1, read as the reverse complement.
GTTAATCTGCACCTTTTGATACTAAAAGAGGAATGAGTGTGAACTGAGATCAGTTCTAATCAAGATTCGATACAGAATTGAATCGTCACCCAAAGAATCTGAAACTAAATGAATCGTGAGTTGCTGTAAGATTCACACCTAGACATGAAGACGACTTCTGGAGGCAATGGAAAGGCAACAGGAAGTCCAGTAAGCACTGGAGAACAGCATCTCTGAACACAGCATGGTGGGCTAAATTTAGGATTTATTTACAAAAACAGTGTTAATAAAAAAATAATTATATTTATTATTAGTATTATAAGTATTTATGGTAAATGTGTTTACTGAATATTAATCCTGATGTGTAAGTCAGATATGTGGGCGTTTAGGATGGTTTAAATCAGCTTCATCAACACAATTTAACCTAAAAACCAAGCAGTTCATTCTCTAAATGACGGTACAATTATTAAACAAACACAAGACGACAGACTCATCCCATCTGACATGTTCAGAATTTCTGATATAAGCTGTTAAATGTTTGGCTTCATGCCGTCTGAAACCTTCCATAAGTGCATTCCTCTGAGCAGGAGACGATCAAGCAGCTGGATGAATCCAGATGATTCTGAAGTCAAATGAATGACATCAGCGTTCTAGTTTTATTCAGATAAAGGAGACCATAGACGAGATTCGGACACGCATCTCTGGGTTTAACTCGACTTTTAGATCGAAGCAGCAGCTGGAGGAAAGACGCAAAGATTTTGGTCTTGTTTTCTAAAGATGGGAAAGAAAACATTCCCACACACTTTAAGAATAAAGCTGCTGGATGCATAAGAAGCAGTAGTAACACCACTGGAGACTGTGGGGGGGCAGTGCTCAGCAGAAACAAACCACAGAAGAAGAACAGGAAGAGAAAAACTGCAGAAGGAGGAGGAAGAGAAGGCCCAGGGATGTTCAGGGCGTGTTGGTGGGTACAGCCATAGATATGCTTAAAAAAGGCTAGATGAACCCCCACGCTGCTGTCCAATGGAGCGGAGCGTCCCCACCGGGCGGCCATCTTACCAATGGCAGTTTGCACACTCCACACTGATTTAATAGGACATGTACTGTAGTTTTTAAGGAATTTGCTCAATTTTCTACTGATTTTCAAACCGCTTGATGTGATATAAACATCAGACATGTCGGTCGGACCCTGCATACCGCATGAAAAATTATAACTATTATAACACTTTTCTATGAAAATAAACTGACAGGGGCAACTTATATCCACAGGGACAAGAATTCATGTCAAATAATTTTTTTTAATGTTTAAAAAATAAAACTGAACAAAAAAAATTACCGCAGATAAAACACTCAGAAATGCATGAAAATGTTCCAGTTTATCAAGTTTGAAGTTACATTTTATGGCCACCAGATGGCGCTATGGTAATTTGTTGTGGACATTTTAAAATATCAAATCTTCTCACCGAATATTTTCTTCTAAACAATTTGGTCTCCAGACATTCCACTTCCGATAATAACGATATTTATCTAACTATACATCAGAAATGTCCCTTTTCCTCAGATTCCAGCTTGCCTGTGGTAAGATGGCCGTGTTATGTAAATCTATGGGTACAGCGGCACATTACCGCCACTAACATGCAACGTCCGTTACATCAGGTAGATGGCATGCAGCAGCGTGAACACCAACATTACCTTTATTATTCACAAACTACGGTCGGCGTAGATACGGTAAACAACACAGAGAAGTGGCCTCCAGGAAAAGAATCTGCACCGTCTGAATACTGGACACCAGAAAACCATCAAACCCTCCGCGACCGTTTGTGCAGAGCAACTCCACCAGGCTGCTTCTCGTCCTCTGACATGCCCCATGCACACCGCTGGCGGCGCAGAGTGGTCCCCATGCACGCTCACGGCCCACGATGCTGCAGATCCAGCAGCAGCGAGCCGGTGACGGAGGAGGCGGCGTGTATTTAACCGCAGCTCAGTGAAACAGGAAGGCCATGTTGGAAGCGTGGATGGAAACTGCGACGCCTTCCTTCCCTCCTGAACCGCGTTTAAATACATCGTTTATCATCTCTGATAACCACAGACCATCATCAACACTTCAAACGGTGACGGGAGGTCTGGCCCGAGCAGCATGAGGACCATGCACACGACGTACGGGCAGCTCTGCCAACTCTCACCTCTGACCGTGGGTTGCCATGTCGATGGCTCGCCGTACGGGAACGGGCGAGCCTCCCTCCGTCACAGTCAGCACCTCCATGGACTTCCTCTCCGGCCGCCGCTTGCCGTGGCGGCTGAGCATGGGCGAGTCCACGCGCTTCCTGGGAGGGTCTGCTGAGCCCGGCCAAGAGAGGGAGGAAAACTAAGGCTTAAGGTTAAAGATGCAGATAAAACATGGAAAAAAAAAGATCCATGATGCACTTTCCTCTAACATCTACAACAGCCCCACGTCTGCCGAATGACTCACCTTCTGCCAGTAAAGAAAAGCTTAATTCTTAAAAAAATTCTAATTACTGGAGGCTGAATAATGAAATAAAGATAATTTTCCAAATTTATATTTAGTGAAATACGACATTGTTTTTAATTTGTGCTTAAGAAAATAAAAAATCAAACAAAGCGGTCCTGCATCAATGAGAGTCTAATTGTTATTATTAATCATTATATAATAAATATAATAATATTGTTAATAATAATAATGATGATAAAGAATAACTAGGCCGACCTGCTCCCTGTGGGATCATGAATGAGTGAAAATGAAGCGTTTGGCCGTGAGTCGGCGGCCGGCGTACCGATCTCGTTGCGCGGCGGCAGGTTCTGGTCCTCGTGGCTCGGGTACCTCTCCTTCCGATCCAGCAGCAGGAAGTAGATCATCTTCTCCTGGTTGTCGCTGGTTACAGTGGGAGGAAAAGATGCTCCATCATCACAGGACATGCTAAATAGAAGAATTCATCAAACTGACAACTTCCTGCGTCTCCTCGTATGTTTTCCTCCCCACCCCCCCCTTGGATCTGCTTCCTCCCGCCGCCACTCACTCCTCAGACAGCAGGTCTTTGCTCAGCTTCTCCTTGTCTCTGAAGCAGCCCAGAGAGTGCATGCTCTCCAGGACGTCGGGGTCGATCTCCTCGGCCGAGGCCAGCATCCGGATGGCCACCTTCCTGGGGACGGGCTGCTCCGGCTCCGGCTCGTTCTTCCCGGCTCTGCAACACCAAACAGGCCATGAAGAAGAGGAGAAACATCTGGTTTAAGATCCGGATAAATATCACACGTTTCTGACCAATCACAGCTTCTCTCCTGTGCTGCCTGATAGTTTTATAATGAGCTAAAATGAACCAGACTGTAATGAACCGAACCATTTCAGTAAATAAGGTTCATCTGGGAGAAAGTCAAGTTTTTCTCGGTCTCTTAAGCCGTTTTCTCGACAGGTTTTTGTCCTTAGATCATTTTAATTTTTATAGAGCCTAAATGTATTTTTTCAAACAAATTTTCATTGGAGAGAGGAAAAAAAAAAACAGGACAAAAAACTTTACCGTGTTCAACTTTAACATGTGAAAAGCCAGAGAGAAGAGGAAGCTGGTTCGATGTAAACAGGCAGGAAAGGGTGAAATACTCACAGGTACCACGTGTGCTTCTGGATCTGCTCTAACTGTAAGAAACACCAGAGAAAATAAATCAGAACTAAATGAAATAAAAACAATTGTCTGCTGCAACAAAACGATTCATCTTGATTAATTAACTGCTTTACTGTGTTTTGTCAGCTGTATCAGACGGATGATGTTGCCTTGGGAACCCAGAAAACGGGTGTCATTGCAAAACCAGTGATTTGATGTTTTAATCAAAGCCTTTAAAAATCAGAACATTTACAGGAATAAAAAGAGGGAAAAAAAGTCTTGTTTCTGGATTTTCTGGAGATTTCCTCTGATTTTTCATCAGGGATAATATATATATATAAAAACATACATGTATAAACATGTTTATATAAACTATATAAACTACAGCTACTAATGTGAAAATTAGAATATGCTGGAAAAGGGAAAAGTTGTTTTATTCAGGCAGTTCATCATAAAAGGTGGAACTGATTTGCATACTATTTGTCTCTACGTGTACATTTAATCTTTAAAGCTACAGGTATTACTTGGAAAATGAGAATATCCTGAGAAAGTGCTGCATTTCTGTAACTTAACTTCAAAATATTTCAGCTTTTATTGGTTTAGATTTTGCTGATCAGGATTGGCAGCTTCAGAAAACCAAATTAAATCTCATTTTAAATCAAATTCAAAAAATTCGAATATTTTGTGAAATGAATAACAAGTGAATTTTAAATACAAAAATGTCAGGCCTCTGAAAGTAAGATCTTGCATCTGTACTTAATACATAAAATGTTTTAGTTTCACCGTTTATGCTTTTCCATCAAATTTTTCTGAGTAGTACCTGTAGTTTAGATTAATACCTGTAAACATGCTCCAGAGCTGTGTACTGGTATTAATCTCTTTGTCCAATTAGAAATGTTCAGACTGAGTATTGATGACATATCGGTTCCTAATCTGGAGGTAAAAAGTCTGGTTTGAAGTCTCATCAGCACGAAGCCAACAACAGCTTCTTACAGAGCCGAGCAGCTCATCCGACGTGACGCCGGCTATTTTTATAAACTTTCTATTCTCGGCTGGGATGAATCTTGGGCCAGAGATGAGACGACTGTGTGAGTCGCTGCAGGGCCGTCACCGTGCACTCGTCTAAATTTAGCCTGAGCATGAAGGGGGTGTGTGTGTGGGGGGGTCTTACCGTCAGCCTCTTGCCGGCGTCCACCTCGATCATGCCGCGTAGCAGGTTCTGGCAGTCTGGAGGGATGAAGTGAGGCATGTGGAAGACTCCCAGCTTCACCTTCTCCAGGAGGTTCCTCAGGTTGTCGTCGTCGAAAGGCAGCGCGCCCTGAAACAGCGGAGAGGAGGGAGGGGTTACGTTTTAATAAACATCACATCTGGATTCTTCATCATTTCCATTGACTGTGTAAAAGAGTGAGCCACTTTTCCCAGAATAAACGGTCATACAGGGTCCGTATGGAAATGTGTGTGTACGGATTATTAAATGAGAAAGGTTGATAAAGGATTTATCTTTGAGTCTCAGTAGCTGTGACTCCTTCTTTTTATCATTAATGACCATTTCAGATGATATTTGTTAGCAAATAAGTGAAATTCTGGATGAATCAAATGTTCAGGGTCAGAACAGCACATGATAATGATGATGATGATGATGATGATGACGATGACGATGAAGCAGTCTGCTCTCCAGCTTGTTTCTGTTTCCTCCTGGTTAGAAATAAGCAGGACGAAGCCATCTGGCTGCGGCGACCGGCGGATGAATCCGTTTTCTAACGCAGAACACGCTCTCAGTCACACAAACATGATCATTAACTTTCTAGTCTGGAGTCTCACTTATCAACGTCGCATCTCAGAGACGCTCCACCGGCGCTGCACGAGATGCACGACTCACCTAACCAAGGTATGAAACCTGAAATCAGGTGTCAGATAGTTACAGCTGGCGGCTCATTCATCACGTCAGACATCTGCACGGCCTCCATCAGCTTCACCGCTGAGTCAGAGCCAGATTAAAATAGAATCGGTAGGAACTTTATGGAACCTGATGATAAAAATGAGGCCTAAAGACTGCCTGAATTTGCAGAAATAAGCAGGATATTTATATTTTTACATTCTAATATGTCAGTGAGGGAAAACAGACGTCCCATCCCACCTTCCCTGAGCTCAAAGATCCGCTCACGTACAGAAGAACTGTAATAAAAACCGTGAAACCGGATCTTTGTTACTTCCCTCTGTGGGAACCTGGATGCGGCCCAGTCTGAGCCGGTAAACCTGCAGCTCCTTCAGGTAAGATGAGTCTGACACTCGCGTCCTACACCGACTCAAACACTGGTGCAGAGAAACAACAGTTCTTAGAATGACTCATTAAAAACAGGAACGGGTGACGATGAAGGAGACGCAGATGTTTCGTGATGGTGCACATCAGCTGTCACAGATCCGGACTTTTTTAAAGCAGGTCAGAAACTGGTGAAGTTTATTCCCCCATGAGGTGATGATGATGATGATGCTCTGAGATGAAGGTGCAGCAGGGTTCACTCACCACTAACAGCGCAAACAAGATGACTCCACAGCTCCAGGCGTCGGCTTTCCTCCCGTCATACTTCTCCCCCTGGTGGACACACACAGAAACACACACTTAAACACACAAGCTGCTGCTCAGCAGAACACAAATCATCTGCAGGAGAGGAGTTTCTATGCTTTTTGAAAAACTGATGTTTCTTTTTGGTTGTAAAGAACGTGAGATGTTCTCGTGTGTTTTTTGGAAAACTTTCCATCTATAATGAACATAGGACAGGCCGTGCACGCTCCCGAATCAGCTAAAGATGTGCTTAAAAAAAGGTAATGAAGGTGGAGATTTAAACGCGGGCGCATAACAGATTGGATCAAAGCCAACACTTCTGCTCTAAACTCACATTTCTATAGTTTTCACCTTCTTTAGACTCAGAGCAGCGATGCAAAAATGCATGTCTACGTCAAAAAAAAAGCATTTTATCCAGCGGAAGAGGGAAATAAAGGAGCTGTGATGTAAGAGCGGCTTTCAGCAAACGGAAGAAAAGCAGAAAACTCACCCTGATCACCTCCGGGCAGGCGTAGTGTGGAGATCTGAAAGCAGAAGCAAACACACGTCATTCTGCAACGATACGCCCAGGAGGAGCAGCAGAAACACTTTGTCCTGGTGGTTTACATAACATTAAATGGCCTCAATCCAGGTTTCTGTCCTGTTAAATAAGATCCAACGTTCAGACATAAATATGAGAAAGTTCAGGAAACATTTACCATTGTTTCTTTTCAACAAGCCAGATCCCAGGTTTGTTTTTCCCGCTGCAGCCAATGAAATCCCCACTTCTGATTCATTTTTTCCATTTCAAAGAATAATCGACTTATTTACTGGTTTCACTGAGAATAAAATACTCTGAACACTAAAAACAGATATGGACATTTAAAAGAAAGAAAAAGGAATTTCCCTTTGGTTTAATTAGAAAGTAAACATCCTTGAACCTTGTTGCTGGCCCCCACGTCTCCATGGTGATCAGCATCAGCACCGATCCTCCTCGAGGCGGGTATTTCCCAAGACTCCTCCAAAAACTGCAGCACCTTCCAGTCTCTGGAAGAACTTCATAGCTTCTGACCCCATGAAAGCCAAACAGCCTCCTCACATCCCAAAAGTAAATCTCCTTTTATCCTGCAGCCAGCGGGGCATTAAACGCAACGCAACTCTGTAAATACAAGCTTGTCTGAATGTTTAACAGCTCAGGGATGGGAAAAAACGCCGCTCACGCAGAACAGTTTATTTCATTCGGAGCTGAATTTGCTGCCATGAAGCAGCAGGGTGCTGCTCAGACGCCCACACAGGTCATCCCACATTAATTAATTAAATAAAATCATCGTCATGAACAAGATTAGACTGATTATTGGGGGCCGAGGCCCAGCGGCCGTGTGGTGGACGTGAGAGATGCACAGAGTTAGTAGGTTTAAAACCAAGAATAATCTTTCTTTCATTGCGGTCGCATTTAAAACGATAATGTGAACAAGCATACAAAAACAATTGTACTGGGCATTAAGACCTGAACGTTGCCAGATATTGCCCCAACATCCCTGCGATGTGGGGACACATCAAGCAGCAGCTTCCAGATTACAAAGTGGGAGTCAATTTCCCAGAGACTCTCATGTTAAAAAGGCCAACTTTCCAGCAGAATGAAACATGTTTACAGCCTGGTTCAAAAAATCATTTTAGCTTTACCTCATGACACCTGTGGGGAGGAAGAAAAAATTGTATTGCATTCGTTTAGATGTTATTTAATCCTAAAATTCTTCATAATTAGGGGGCGTGTCCCTTTGATTGACAGGTGCCAGATACTCAGGAAAACGAGGCCAAGAGTAGCACAACCGCGGTTTTTGTCTGTCTGCATCATAACCGTTTGTAGAAGAACCAAAACAAAGTGATGAAGCGCGGGAAGCGAGGGATTCATGTAGAGATGGACGCTGAGGGTTTGGAGATCTGGGTGGAGAAGGTCTCACATGTTTTTGCATCCATACAAGCAAACCAAAAACATGCCGTTTCATTTTCCCTGTGGATGAAATAAAATCTGTATTTTCAGGGAATCTGGGAGGAGTTTTCTATGGGTTGGACATCCGTCTTCAGATCCATCTGCATGCAGCAGGGAGCCTCGCTCTGGTCTTCCTCTGAGTAGATTCATCAGAACAATTGAAGCGGAGCGCGCGGCTCCTAACAGCGTGTCATCCCAACTCCCAGAGTAAACACACACTTCATCTTCGCCGCTGACATGCTTAATTATGCTAATATATGTAAAACCAGCAGATTCAAACACGCCGGCGTCACACGGCAGAGACTGCAGCGACTGCAGTCTCCGTCTTTCTGCCGGAGGCCGCTTGTTTGTTTAATGAATTCCATTAACGGCACATGAAGCCAAAGACCCGTCTGACTTATCCACCGGAGAGAGTTTAAAGGCTCCTTCCGTGCTTTGGCGAGGAAGAATCCAAAAGATCGTGTCGAGGATTAGTTTCTGCAGCCTCAACTTCTACAACACACCTGTGAACCTTTTCGTTGGGTCAGGGAGGCAGACGCTTGGAATTTGGTGCTGTCAATCATTTCAGAAGTTTTTCATTCATAGGTTAGAACAGTTCCCAAACTGTACTGGAAGCATAAAACCTAATTGCTGCAGGTCACATGATCCCAATTAGACGGAATCGCTCCTCCAATGTTATGATGTCTGCTTTCTGTGGAGAGCCGACAATCGTCCAACACTTTCTCCCAGACTCTGGTGTTCTCCTTCAGGAAGACACCCCCTGCCACCGCCCCGACCGGCTGAGGCTATTCTGTAATTAAGGAAAGGAAGGCTCCACCTAGCAGCGTCTCTGATGCCGTCATGGCTGCAGGACACCACAGTACTGCTTCCATCCATGAAACCAGTCAGAATTACAGCATGAAAATTATGTTTCAGGAAATAAGAGATCACCCCCCCATGACCCGAGGCCCTGTAGGTAGACAGATACCGCCGAAGTTTTAAAAGCTAATTAAGGTATTTTTAAACACACACACACACACACACACACACACACACACACACACACACACACACACACACACACACACACACACAC
>JBBBVT010000001.1:1212044-1224465 GCA_037177035.1 Craterocephalus eyresii | reverse complement strand
CGTAGATCAACCGGTAAATTGAGAGCTTTGCCTTTGGCCCAGCTCCATCTTCACAGATGCAGAGTCTGCACTGATCCACCTGTCAATCTCCCGCTCCATGCTTCCCTCGCCCTGGGATACTTGAACCCTCCACTTGGAAGCAGTACCTCATTCCCAACCCAGAAAGGACACGAAAACCTCTTCCAGCTGAGGAGCGTGTTGGTGGATTTGGAGATGCTGATCTTCAACTCAACCCCGACGTAGCAAAATGGACCACGTCAGCTACAGAAAGCAGAGATCCAGTCCTAAGCCAAGCAAACCAGAACCCCTTCAAACAGTATGGAGAGGAATGCAGCATCAGCACATCTGCAGGAAGGCACGCTGTCGTATCTCATCAGATGCAGTTGTCATAGTTACAGCATCAACCAGCTACTGGTGCCAGTTCAAAGCCAGACCCCAAACCACCACAGAACTGCACCATTATGTCACATTTTCACAGTCCAGGGAAAATATTTACTGCAACTGACTGTCAAAACATGAGGAAAAACTAAAGCCGGCTTTTAATTTACTTATTTATTTTTTATTATCATTGTCATTATTAGTATTATTATTATCAAGAAGAAGAGAAAAAAGAATGAGTAATAATAATAACATTGTTATTATCATTATTATTTTATTCTATTTTTTTGTGCTGATGATGATGCAGTTATACTGTAAAAACCATCATAGGTTTGGACTCTCCTGACATTTGAGCCGTTTAAAAAGCCATTAGAATTGTCTGATGTGTAATTTAAGAGTATTAATGGTCATAATGTTCAGAAAGGAACATGATGAGGGCACGAGTCATCATAAAAGAAACGTGCAGTAAAATTTCGAAAGGGGAGATAAAATTGATTCAGGCGGATTAAACAGGACAAACTAAATATCACAGCCAGTTAAATTCAGAAAAGGGAAATGCAATCGATGGATGATGTAGTGGAGGCAAAACTGCCTCAGCAACTAGCTTTGATTGATTTTTCTCCCTAATCAGATGAATTCTCTGTGCTAATCGGATCAATATCTCCAGGACCTGTGAACTCTGCATGCCGAGACAGCTGGGACTCCGAGTCCAAACCCTTTTCCCATCAGTCCTCACGCATCTGAGGCGGCGAGTTAAAGGCAAAGCAGGTTTATTCGTGATGCTCAGAGCCTCTGGTTCGCTTCTGCAAGGGATCATTTCTGCATGAAATCAGATTAGACGAGACGGCTGCAGACGAAACTACTCTCAAATCAACTCCGAATCCCATGGTGCACTGCAGTAAGCACCGACCAATCAGAGAGCAGCTCGCTGTTTCGCTAAGAAAGGCCTGCTTGGGAATAAACCACACAGCTTTTGCCTCCAAATGAGATGTTTAAATCTTCTGAATATGACTCTGGATGGAGTGGTCTCCATGGAAATAGCCAATGATGCTTGTGGGTAAGAGTTTTTTTAACAAATTATGGTGAAATATCTTCTATAAGCAATCTTCTGGCAACATTAAAAAAGGAATGATACACGCTGGGAATAATGCAATCTGTCAAAGGAAGGGAATACTGGAGACGATGGCCTGTAAAATAAACGGAGGAACCTTAAAACCAGTGACCCGCAGGTTTCTGATGAAAAGAAGCTCAGTGGGAGGTTCCCACCGTCGCCATGTTGGTACTGTCACAGGCCTCATGACTCCCGGAAAACCCAAAAATGGCCGATGAGGAGGCGCTGAGAGGGGGGCTGTGAGCGTAGGGAGGGATGATTGACACCAATGAAACTCTGAGCTACGAGCTAACAAAGCTAACCTGGAGCTAACGGGTGCTAACCAGCTAACAGAGGAAGGCGGGCTGAAGCTAACGCGCCGTTAGCGGCTAAAAACCACAGTTGTGCTGCTCTCAGCCTCGTTGTCCCGCATATCTGCCCCTGTCAATCAAAAGGACAAGCCCCTAATTATGAAGAATTTTAGTATTACATAACATCTAAACAAATGAGTGAGAATGTTTTCCATCCCCCCACAGGTGTCATGAAGGTAAACCCCAGCTTTTAAAGCTAAAATGGTTGTAAACATGTTTGATTCTGCTGTAAAGTTGCTCTTTTTAACATGGGAGTCTTTGGGGATTGGCTCAATTTTACAGCAGCACCTAGTGGAGGAGGGTGGAACTGCAGTTTTGGAACTTCTACATAGGCTTCATGTATTTAAGCTGGTGATACATGACGAACATGTCATAGACCTCGGAAACATCAGCAGAACGATGCGAGTTAAAGAACATGAATCGCATCCTAATCATGATGAAAAAAATAAGATTCCCATCAGAATGGATATTTATGAACAGAGGGAGTATAGTTTCATATCAGAATAAACTGGGTGCACAAAATATATATATTTTTGCCTCTTCTTCTTCATAATAATAATAATAATAATAATAATAATAAATAAATAAATACATTTCAATTTGAATAAATAATAATAAAAACTGAATAATAAATCTATTTTATAAAGCACCTTTCCAGAAACTCAAAGTGTAATCACCTTTAAAACAGCATTAAAACATGAAATTACCAAAGAATAAAATAATAAAGAAAAATAAATAACATTTAATTTGTTGTGTTTTAAAATTACTGTAGTTTTAGTGGTTAGCCTGATGCAATAAAATAACCAAATCTAAGTTTGGAGTTGTCATCTTATTGCCTCATTAAAAAGCCAAACTAACAACCAGCACTAAAGAAACCCGCAGCACTCAGAAACAGCTCTGGAACATTTGGAGCGGCTTGATGACTGGAATCTCGCTTCATCCCAGCCATCCTGCTTGATGCGCCCTGCCTCTGTAAACGTGGATGAGAGTTTGATGATGCAGATGCTGCTTGGTGTGGATTCTACCTCACACAGCTGTGGTCAGATGTCACTCACCACCGATGAATAATGGATGTGATGTGAAGTCTGTGGGAGTGCACAGCAGTGTGGTGGTTAGTGCCTCAGCCTTAGAAGGTCAGCGGTCTGAGCCTCGGCTGTTAGAACAGGAGATCCACGCATCCGTATTCATAAATATAAAACCAATCTTGTTCTCAGTCGTTATGTGGAACATTTTACAATCTTCAGCTTGTTTTCATGTCCCATTGTTTTTTTAGTTTTGATCAACAATCATAAATAATTAGATATGGGTCATGTATGAACTAAAGAGTCAGTTTTAGCCGATTAAGTTTTGCACAATGACTCATTAACTTGCTTCAGAGACGCATGGAAACCTGCAGGATTACAGGCCTCATAGGAGCACAGTACGCAGATTAAAGAGGCAGCACCAGTTCCATGTTGCTGCTGGTGCTGCTGTAGGAAAAAAACTTCTTGTCCTCAATATGCTGCAACAGCAAAGAAAAGGAGGAAATCAAATAACCAGAAAGAGAAAAGAAATAAAAGCAAACTCAATTAAAATTTTTAACTATTAAGTCACCATGATACCAAACTGCAGAGGAACCTTGGAGGAAAGCGCCACGTTGTCCGGTGATCCCAAACTCTTGTCCTGCAGACCCACCATCCTGCAGACACTAGACTCTACATAGGTTTTTTTTCACCTGGTGGTCCATGGGCCAGAGCCGGCACCCTGCCCATCTTCTCATAAACAGTCAATTCTAGGGGTATGAGAAATGCACCGAAGAATCGGATATCAGGATTTTTTATTTCACACTTTTGAAATCGGTTAATTTTTTCAAATAAATGCAAAAAAAAAATTTTATATACTGTTAACGGAAGTCCACAGACAGCTTCTCGTGGAAAACATGTTGTATTCAAAGGAAAAAAACTTTGGGTCAAAGAATTATTATAGGGATTTTTTAATCCTGAAACTGGTCATATTTACTTTTTTGTTTGCACAAAAAGGCAAGTTGCAGTGAGTTGAGTAAAAATGTGTTGATGCTCTGTATCATACAGCAGATGTTCCAGATGTTTCCCTGCTGCAACACACCTGAATAGGCCAGTTGTGCAGAGCAGAGCTTGTCAGAGATGCTTTTAATCTGAATCAGGTGTGTTTAGGCCGGGGATCGTCTACCTACAGCATGGTGGGCCTCCAGGACCGGGGTCAGGGATCACTGCTTCAGGATGCAGAAGGGAAACCGACTCTAAACTCTGTAAAAATCCAGCCTGTTGTCAGAATGACACAATCTGTTAGTTGTGTGAAGAAATCTGAGCGAGTTCTGCTCACTCATGAACAGTGTGAGATTTACACCTGCCTACAGAATGATCTGCCACTTTCCATTAACAAAAAGACTTCATTTTTTATATTAATTCAAACAACTGGAGACTGAAAAAAAGTATTAATAAAGATAAATTTGCTAAATTATAATTTAGTGAAATAAGACATTGTTGTTTACTTTGATTAAGTAGGAAAAAAGTATCCAGTCCAGAGCAATGAGAGCAGGTATCTGATGAGCAGGGGCCAGAATACTGTTCTCTCTCTGATGGAGAGTTCCAGAAAACAGCTGGTTGCAGTGATGGCCTCAAAGGATTGTTCAGCTAAATATTTGCTGATAAGTGATGTAAATTAATTTCTCATTTTATTTGTCAGTTCCAGCTCATTTCAGCTGGTGTTCCCTCCTTAACACCAGGAGGATAGGAATCATTCAGTTGAAGACAAAGTGTGTGACACTGGGTACTAAACATGTGAACAAAATTTCTTTGCACGGCCGAGCAATAGAACAAGTGACAGAGATGAAATTGTTCGGTGTAATTTTAGATCAAACTATGTTATGGACAAAGCATACAGGCAATGTTGTACCTAAAATGAGCGGAAATATCTCATTAATTAGAATCAATGCTTATTTTATGAAAAATGGAAACAAGAAAACTTGCACTGCAGTCTCTAGTGCTTTAGACAGACTCCAGATAGTCCAGGATAGGCAGCCAGAGCAGCTCCTGGCTGTCCATTTAGAAGCAACATAAACTGAAGCATCATTGGCCGTCCTGGTTAAAATGCAGATCTGGTTAGTCTTTTTATAAAATCTGGATCTAACACAAACCAGATAGCCTGTTCTCTAAATTACAGCCCACCCCTAACAGACATAACTTCTGTACAAGACAAAACGTTAAAAAAAAAAAAGCACTATAAAAACATTTCTGTGTCGAGCTTTATTATATTGGAACATGCTGCCTCCAGATATTATGTCACTGTGTAATCACAATGCAGTCAAAGCTAATTAAATGAATGATGTATATAACAATGAAATTGATTAGACTATACCTTTTCTTACAGCTCCTGTAGTTAGTGCCTTCATGCGACAGCAGAATTTATGGATTTTGTTGAATTATTTGTGTTGTGTTTTTGATGTAAGATTGTCATATTCTATAAGTGTTGTGACTGAACTCCAGGAAGAATAGAGTCCTCATTGGGGAGAGTAATGTGGATCCTTAGATAAAGATAAAGATTCTGCAGACAGGTGTAATCTGCTGATCTTCATCTCCTGCTGCGGGACGGAGGTCCCTGCAGGGAACGAGTTGTCACCACGACTGCTACAGACGGAAACAACAGCCCTGCATTTCATGAAAAAAGGCGGCAACTTTTCCCCACAACGTGAGAAATCTGGACGTGTCAGTGTTTACGGTCGTCTCCTGTCCGAGCGCACCTCAGAGAAGGAAAACGGCTGCAGTCTGCTGCGATCAGCGTTAACGTGGCGCTCGGTGACCTTCAGCAGTCTCACACGCACCCACACCTCCACGGAGGCATCAGCGCTGCCTGGATGCTGTGTCACACTGCATGCCTGAGAGGTGTGAGACGTTTGTCGCTCATCGTTAGCTCACCGCTGACAGATTTAATATGCTGGCTGAGAGGAACAAAGGAAAGCAGACGTCTTTATTTCCTGTTTGTAACTCGCGGTTATTTCTCATGACACATTTTTAGGCCTTTCGCTGACTAACAGCCTGAATAATGATGTAAAGTCTTATTTGCTGTTTTCAAGGCCTCAAAAGACCTAAAAGTATGGAGTGAAAACAGACTCAACATTGTGTGACTGTGTTTTTGTGTGTGTGTGTGTAGGCCTGTCAGGATAACAAATTTTGCTATGCTACTAATTTTCTCTGAAATTATTACGATAATATTGTTATTTTGTGACGATTTTCAACTAATGCAATGATAATTCCAGAACGAGACAAGTACACCCTTTCAAAGACCAATAAACTTTCATTTCTAGATAAAATTTTCACTGGAACAGGAAGAAACTTTAAATGGCTAAACCAAAGAAGAAATAGAAGCAACTCTCAGTCTCAAAGGGGGCCGTTCTGTCCACTAGCGGTGAAACAGGAACCTCGTTCGTCCACGCCAGCTTCCTCTTCAGCCTCGAATCTCTAACATTCATATCCGGGAGGGGGGATGTGTCACGCAGCCAGAACATAAACCCACACCATTAATCTGTCCCCAAACCCAACAGGATGAAGGAGGATGATTCATCAGAGGACAAAAGAAGCACCTGATGACCTGTAGCTTCCCTAAATCGCCCGGAAGCCTCCTCTGCTGTCTTCCTGATTAAAAATGAACATCATCAGGTGAAAGCATGCAGCTGATGGAGTGCATCATCCGGCAGGGCTTCCCGGCTCCTGACAAACTCCGACCCATTTCCATGTTATTACAAAGCTGCAGGACATCCCGCTCCTTCTGTACGCAGCCTGAATAAACAGCAGGATCGATACGTTTTCATTTTCCTGCTTCATATCAAGCAGAAACATTGATTTTCCCCTCATGTCCGCCTGTAATTGCCCACCTTGGTGTCAGTCATCTCGTGCCCACCGAACATGTGAGTTCAGAGTCCCTGATGTTCTGCAGCATTGATTAACCGCTGCTTCAGGTTTGCTGCCCCCCCCCCGGCTCCGAGGCTCGCCTGACGTCCCGTCAAGGGCCGCCGGCCGAGGCTAATGAGATCATACAGAGACGGTCCTGAGCATTGATTTGGCGGCATGAATGAGGCGGCGGCTCTACCTGCTGCAGGTCGGAGACGCTCCACGCTGCAGGACGTGTGGAGCATGCTGGAGAGCAGAGGATGCAAATGCAAGCAGAGGTATCTTCAGCAGATACCGGCTACAGCTACATGATGTTTTTTTAAATTTAGGATTACAAATTAAATGATCTAAAATCTTCTCCTTTGAGTTTACATGGAAATATTAATAAAAAATTCAGACACAGACACAGACTTACCAGAATTTCCTTTACTTTCATAATATACTAGGGGTTTAACAATTAACCGATATATCAATTTTATATTCCTATGATTCAACAGATCGATATGTGCTTGCAAGATCATAGTAAAACCGATATTTACCCATGAATTATCGTTATAAAAGGTTGATATCGATTCGAATTGATAGTGAGAAATAATACTGTGGATCAAAGCACGGAAAATTTTATTTTTGTACTTTTTTTGTTGAGAAAATAGTGGAAGTAGCAGGTTATTAAAATATTGTTTGTACTAACTGTACTTTCTATTTTTTTTTAAAGTATAATTATTGAAAATAATGCCACAAAAGGTTTAGCCCCTGTTGATTCAACTTGGAGAGGTGAACTTAATAAAAACAAAACAACAAAACAAAAAAAGTTGTGAATGGATTTGCTATTAATTATTGTTTCTTCTTCTGTTTATAATCATATTTTTAATTCATACTTGATTCCCTTGCAAGAAACTAAGATTCTTCTTACTGAGAAACCTCCCTGCACTGTCCAGCACCCAGGTATTTATGACAATCACACTGCTGTCATGTCAGTACGGAGCAGAACCTCTAAAGAAGGCTCCAATACAAGAATGAGAGTTTCGAGGAAAATGGAGGATTTAACCTTGAACTGAGGTCTAGCTGATGACGTGGCTGGTAAGTTTAAACGTAATTCTGTTTACTTATTTTATGGGTTTTTTTCAATTGACGGGCAAATATACATATAAGGAATAAAAAAAACAAGGGCATTTTTTTTTTTTTTACCAAAACGAAGACAAAAAACAAAAACAAAAAAACAACAATAACCACTTATCCCCCCAGTCCTACATAATTTGGTAACAGATCAAGAGTGCACGTTTACCATAGGCAAATAAGACAACGTATAAGTAAGCAGTTAAAATAAAATAAAAAAGAGAAGAAGAGAAAATAAAGAAAAGGGAAGCAGGGAGGAAGTGTTATTAATGGACTGGAAAGGGGCAGAGATGACAAAGAATAATAATTCATTTCATTTTTACACAACTTGGTCACCAGACCTGGTAAACTGCCAAACCTCCCAGAGAGGAGAAATTAAAGTAGCCATGACAAACGTTTATAACTGCTGCCATGTTTGGCTGTAAAACATGAAAACTGCGTACCTGTAGGCACATCGGCGTCAGCCAATCAGCAGTGAGCATGAGGAGAAAGCAGAGAAGGAGAAGTCAATGGTTGGTTCAGGAAGCAGAAATCTACCTGGCAACAGATGACGTCGACATTCGGCTCCAACATCCAATCAGCTCCCAGCTGCTCGTGTTTTATATAAGATAAATTCGGGTTATTTTTATTCCAAGATGAGAGAAAAGACTGGCCCACATATCAAACACACACATGCATCCAGTTATTCTGAGATATCTGTGTCAAGGTTACCCCCCCCCCCCACCCCCCATCACCTCACCCCTCCCCTGACAATATGAATCCCGGTGAATATATTGACTATGATCCGTCCCTCCATTCCTCTTCCTCCACATTTTGCCAGAACCAGCTCTCCTCTCTCCATTAATGAGGTGATTAATAAAACCACCTCCTGTTTTCCTCCCATTCTTTCATGAAAGAGGGAGGGGGAGGAGAGGAAGACGAGATAGGCCAAGAAAACAGGTCAAGCCTCCAGAGGCAGAGGAAGAGTTAAAGGTTTCATGCAGCGATCAGGGCTGCAGCGTAGGAAGATGAGAAAAAAGCTCCGTAAATATTTACCCACATCCAGCAGTAACATCATAGCTACACAGATATTTTCATTTAACTGCATTTATTTCATCTTATTTTATTTACTTACATTTAATCATATGTCTGTATTTGTTTTATGACTTTATTCAATATTTTCAGAATGAAATGATTTTAGCAAATACTGTATAAGGGATCTGATTTGAGCTGGAAGACAAACTAAACCACTATTTACAAGGAAAATGTATTAGTAAAAAAACAAGTGTTTATGGGACATAAATAAAAATATAAAATAAAGGTGTGCATTGGTAGAACATCACTTTTTAGATTTTTTATTGTCAGAAGGAGTCAGTTCAGTGAATGGCAGGAAGTTTCACTGCTGAGTTCAGCTCTTTTGTTTTATTTTATAATATTTACTTTTACTAGACGTTATTGTCATCATCATTATTATTATTTAGTTCCTTTAAAAGCAACAAGGCACCCTGATAAACATTTCAGACTGAATCTCAAATGTAAACATGCTGGATTAGCATACTGTATGATTTCATTTTCACAAGTAATTCCCTATTTATACTGATGATGAATTATACCAAAATGATATATTTTATACCTTCAAATATATATTTTCATTTAATGTATTAAGAAACAAAAAACATCCTGTTAAAGCCGAAACTCTGTCCATCCATCCATCCATCTAATAATACATCCATCCATCCATCTAATATATATATATTTGTGATGCAGCAGACATAGTATATATTCTCAGTGTGTACATTTTGTCATTAGTGAAAAATTTTTCTATGAGCTGAAACAGGAGATGCAGATGCAGGGAGATGATGAGGAGAGGACATGTTTTATCACAGGAAACAGTAAATGAAGATGTTTAAACGTTAAAGCGTGCAGGCCCGCTGTATTTGTACTCTTATAAAAAATCATACACTGGTATACTGATGGTTTAAACAATGTGCTGATATCAGCCAATCAGGAAACCCAAGCCTACATCTCAGGATTCTGGCTGGCTTTGGAAGTTCAGGTAGAAAGGACAACATGAGGAAATGAAGACAAATGAAGAAGATGAGAAATTGGAAAACCAATGGTTGAAAGAAGGAAAAAAGACTGAAAAACATGATCATTAAAGTTAAAGTTTAATATAAAGGAAAAATAATTTCAGCCTTGAAGTGTACAGGCCTGCTGGTTATTTCCGTGATGATGCTAATTACGTGCTGATGGCCCCTGCAGCATTCAGACTGAGCTGCTGCCTCCGTGTCTTCAGTCGCCTACAAAGCGTCCGTTTCTGCTGCTGCAGAGGAGAAGCTGAAAATGTGTGAGAGGAAATTTAACAGCCCGCTGTGGGTGAGTTAGTTCCCCGCAGAGAAAGCTATTAGCAAGTGGAGGTCAGGCCGAAACACACTCACATATCTCCGGCGCCGCAACAAACCTGAGCAGAAAGTTAAGTGTCGGCTTCCACTCTAAAAGCAGCGCAGCCCAGAAGTGGTAGGTTAAGCTCTTCTTCCTGCCCCGAGTCTGCAGCACTGCTAACACGTAGCATAGCATGCTAGCATGGAGCATAGCAGCACCACCAACGCCACTACTCCTGTAGCAACGTGACGTCTCCATTTTTAGACAAAAAATACAAACAGTTGTAGATATGAGTACATTCTTCATTTATTTTGGGTTTGTCATTTCAGATAGAAGGTAGAAAGCAGTCCTCGTGAAGAAAGCCTTTTTTTAGCTTTCTGCTAACTAGCATTTAATTGATTGATTCTTGTCTGGGAACGCTTTTTGCAGAATTTTATATTTGATCTTTAACTCTTTATTTTTTATTCTTTATATATATATATTTTATCCTTTGGAAATGTATAATTTTAGCTTTTATTTTCTCTATTTTACCTGCTGTTTTCCGCAGCTCTTTGCGTACCGTAGCACTTTGAGATTCCCTAGCAATATAAAGTGCAATACAAATATAATTTATTATTATTATTATTATTATTATTATTATTATTACTAGTAGTAGTAGTAGTAGTAGTATTATAAGAAGCACAGCAGTAGAAAAGGACACAACCACTTAAAGCAGTTTTTAAACCCTCTGGATGATCCTGCATGTGTTTGTTCTGAATTCCTGCTGCAGCATAATGAAACCTGGACAGGTGTGTTCATCCAGATGTCACAAAGCTGCAGCTGGCTGGTAAAGAGCCTGCAGGCGGGCGTAGGACCGGATGTCTGCGTAAACCCCGTCATCACTGCGTGAACTGAGCGTTGATGCTGCTCTTTAGCCCAGCTTCCAGATGCCCAACGCTGCTTAAAGAGCTTCAATCTTTCATAGTCGATACGTCTGCATGAACAATGGCTCCTCTGACTCTACGGCTCCCCAGAGCTCTGCAGACTTACAGCATCGTTCAAGTCTCACGAACTTCCAGGGCCTAAACTAAGTTAGTAAATAGTTGCTGAATGTAAGGAGTGTTGATCTGTGCAACGAGACATTTCAGCTAAAATGTAAAAGGAAGCAGTTTCCTTCACCAGGTGCACAACTTTAACTGCTTTATGTCAGCACCTACAGAGGTGATCACAAGTTATCAGCTTAATGTGCTATTTATATGCTATAAATACTCCAAGTTTCTATCCATCTGGACAGCTGTTGCTGCGGGAAACATCACAGCTGACTGGAGATGATGTACCAGCAGAGCTTCGTCTGTCTCGTACAACTCAGTCTGACGGGAAAACACAAGATGAGAAAATCTAATCAATTTTTATTCCTCCGTCCGTGTCTACATGCGGCTAGCTGAAGCTAATCGGCTACACACCAAAGCTAACGTGACTCCTTAAACCTTTCGCCCATGCGATGTAATAAATGCACGGGAAGCTACAGGTTCAGCTCCCCCTAGTGGCCAAAAGTTACACAGTATCCCTTTAAAGAAGACAACTGTCTAACCTTAGTAACACAGAGGCTGCTGGTCTGGTATTCAGACCAATATAATCCCAGAAACTTTGGGACGCATCTGCAACTATTTAACAATCTGCCGTCTATTTTTGTTGTTTTTGAACAAAAACATTTTTATGTAAAGGGACAATCAGCGGAAATTCATCACTTCTAGAGTGATGTGACACAGCCAACCAGGCTTGTTTTTAGCAATATTCAGTCATGTTGTCCCTTTTTTTTTTTTTTTTACTTTGTTTCATACATACTGTGCAGTCATAATTCTAGAAAGACAGTTTTATCTTCACACCTGTGATAAATGAAAGCACATTTAGCACTTCTGTCCAGAAGGCTTGTATTTGGACAGAATTCCCATAGACAGTGGATTAATGTGCCTTCAGCTCCACATTTAATGCATCTATCTGGGGTATTAGGATTGAATTGTTTAACATGGTAGGTGTCACACAGGGTCTCACATACCAAATTAAACATCAGAAGCTCGGCTACAAGCCAGCATAAACCGTTTTAAAATATACGAAACACAACTGAAGATATAGCTTACTGAAATGAATCGTGTAAAACACAGATACACGGCACAACTGCAACTTCTGTACGACATTTCTGGCTCCACAGCCTCAACCCCGCA
>JBBBVT010000001.1:1157066-1171173 GCA_037177035.1 Craterocephalus eyresii | reverse complement strand
GTGTGTGTGTTGTGTATATGATGATAAATGTGTGACCTAATGACCTTTGTTTTGAACTTGTTTTTATCTCATTACAAAATTTGTTTTTTTTATGTAAAGCACTTTGACAGACTGAATGTATGAAAGGTGCTATAGAAATAAAGTTTGATTTGATGATTTGATTTGAACAGTTGCCTGATACTTAGCATTAGCTGTGCTGCTAGCTGCCTGCCTGGCTAAATACTGGAGCGATCTTGAACGGTCCTCTCCATCACTCACATGTATGAAAGGAAAGATAAAAACAGAGCCCAGGTAAAAGAAAAAAAAGAAAAATTGTCCTTTAAATACATAAATAAATATATATAATCAACTTGTTCCGTCTTTTATTTTGGCATTGTTTATTTCTTAATATATTAACAAATGTAATCAGGGAAAGAATAAGGAGAATTCAATTATTTAAAAAAAAAATGTAAGAATTAATTATTTTTCTTGATTTATTTGTGTGTATTTCCTCTTTTTTTGTGTCACTCTTATAGTTCCAAACTCACAATCCTGTCCTCCATGATGAGAAGTAATTTCTTCATAAAACTGTGCTCATCTCTGGTTTCTGTTGTATTTATTAAACAACCATGCACAGAGAGAGACATTTGATGCTTTTCTTTATGTAGAATTTAAAAACACCTCTCTGTCTCTATCTGGAGATAAAAACCCAGAGGGAACAATAAACAGCTACAGTGTACTAACTTCCACATGCACGCTGGAAACAAACATCACAGACACTAATTACAACAATGAAAAGTATTCAGCATATTACTGCTTTCCAGTACTGAAGCTGTGTTTCTGGAGGCCGGTTCACTGACACAACTTGTTGTTGTGGACAGGAAGTCATTAGTCCCTCACCCATGAAGTGCAAACAGAGCTTACAACAGGCAGAGTCATGAGTCTGTCTTCATCCAGCTGATGAGACAGCTGCTGACTGATCTGCCCACATTACAGGATTATCAGTCAGCAACATACAAAACATACAAACCAAGCAGCCATATTTTCATCTCAGACTCGTCCGTCTAGCAGGCAGCCAAATCCACATCCTCTTACTGTGACAGAGAGTGAGTGGCAGACGGCGGGAAGCCTGAATGAGACGCAGAAATCCTATTAGGCTGCATGTTGATGTGTGTCGGATGACCCGCTGCAGCTGGATTCTGTCTGCAGGCGCGTGCAGACACACGTACGCTCCCAGTTATCACAGTCTCCTAAATCATGTTTCATTATAAACACAAGCCGAAGACCAGCAGCAGAGGCAGCCTGGGAGGAAAGGTAATAACCCGGCTGATGCTCCGAGGAAGCAGGACGACGCTCCTCCTCCGTCTCATGCAGCTTCTCGCTACACACTGGAGGAAACACAAAGGTGCTGTAGACGATTCTGCAGCAATAATGAAAGCTTCACTCCAGGCAACAGATTTGCTTCTGGAAACTTCCTGGAGCCATGAACTCAGACCAAAAACTAACTGTGAACTAACTATGAACAACTACAGAGGAAAGAGGCTACAAATCCTGACACCAGAATTCATATTTTCTCTCCGGTTTTGATCTATGAAATTAATTTTATTTGTTTCTCTGTAAGCGACTTACATCCATTTAGCTCCTCACCAGAAGCCATCTGTCAGGAGCAGAGGGGTGAGACTGAAAAATGCAGAAATATTTGCAGATGATGCCTGCAAGCCAGCCATTTTCTAAAATATCGGGAAGAAGAAGAACACCGCAACAAATTATCAAAAAGGCACAAAAATCTCTGACAAGCAGCCGCCCCGATCTAATCTTATTTGAAGGGCCCGGGGCCACTCGCGGCTCCGGAGCGCAGGTTAGTTACTTCCCAAACGGCCCCAAACATTTCCAGCACGGTGACGAATGGACAGTTTGTGACAGCGTCTGTATTTATGGGGTGGTCCTCCTCAGTCTGCTGGAGGCGGGATGTTCCATCAGGCCTGACAGCGATGATGGAGACGGACCCACGAAGAGGCCGGCAGCCCTCATCCTTCACATGCGTCCATCGCTCTCCTGCCCCGACTCAACCACGATAAATCTACAAATCCAGAGAAATTCTTCCATCTTTAACTCACCGTCCCTCTTCATCAACGTGAGACGCCGTAACTCACATCCACCTGTCCTACGCCGGGCGGCACGGAGACGGTGTGTGGGCGAGTCTGACCGTTAGAGCAGCTTCAGACGGAGATGTCATCCCAACTGCAGGTTTTAGGAAAATGTATGCAAGGAAGAGGAATTGCTGCATCCGGTTGGGACTACTTTCAGCAGCGGACTCATTTACAGACGCACTCTTGACTCTTAAAGCCCAACCCAAGAAAAAACGAGAAGAGAAGAGAACTTTTAAAGTTGTTTTTTGGCCCTTTAACAAAATGTGGCGAAAAAATTAACAACATTTTTCTTTGCATGTTTACCATTTATTACCACATGATATGCCAAAATGATTACAGTGTAGTCTTCCCCTCCCTGGTGTCCATCAGGGAGCAGAAGATATGTATCATATTGTGTACAACACAATTTTGAGCAAAGTTTCAACCAAAAAGTGATGCTAAACGTCTGGGAAACGGCATGTATCACATGATACGTTTGGCTTTACAGGGTTAACTTGTTTTGGCAGCTAAACTGGAAGAATCAACTTTCTTAAATAACCTCCATTTTCAGACTCAAAACTGAACTTTAAATGAAACCTTAAAGAACTGGACTGGACGGATTAATCAGGACTTGAAATTGAAGTTAAAGCTTCCAGAAATTAAAGGCTACCAGAGCGTGCCCCTAAATAAATCCTGTCCATGTAACAAATGACGGAAACACTGTATGCAGCCAAATCAAAAGGTACTGATGCCCCACTTCCAAAACGATGCTGGCCAATCACAAGGCAAACAAAATAATTAATGTATCCAGAGGGGCTGGGACCATTTTATGATTTTTTTTATGAGTCTTTTTCAATTGTTTGGGTGACGATTTGATTTAAGTTTGTATTGTTCAATACTGGCGATTTTTTGTGATTTTTTTGTTTCCTTTTTAAACCCCAGAACATGTGAAAAAATGAATAAAATAATTCCTTTTTTTTCAACAACAAAACAAAAAAATAAATGCAAGAATTGTGAAAAAAAAGTTTTTTTTCCATGAAGTCCATTTCAGTGCTAAAAAACTGCATTCATACATGGACGAAAAGTACAAATGTACAGAAATCTGCACCTGTCAAAATATCCAAATAAAGCCAACAAATGCCAAAAAATCCTTTACCGCTGAAACCTTCATGCCAGGTTGATGCCCAAATCATTACTAACGGCGTAAAGAAATGAGACGTAAACCATTTTCTGCAGCTACGAATCATCAGCAGAAACAAAAGGGCTCTGAATTCTGTCTGCCTGAAAGCTCCGAGTGTTTCCGGAAAGGGTCCTGTTGATACCAAACAGCCAGCGCTTAATCACAGCGTTTGGGATCAAAGGCCCTTATTGTACAGCGATAGGACGCCGGCCAATTAGGCCTGACCTCGCATCAAGGAGCGTCAATGGGCCACAAGGAGCCGACTCTTCTGGCTGAGAGTGGACTGGAAGCAGGCAGCAGCTGGCAGAGAGACGGCCCGATGACAGATGGGCAGCACCCATCGTTGAACAGTCAGTCAAGGGTGGCACGACCCAAGTCCATGTCACTAAACACTGTGATTCACTCATTATGCATCATTACTTTTACTCAATTACAGTTAACAAAACCAATCATCAGCGCGTTTCATTCCCCTCAGATAGAGCCCTCCTCTGCTTAACAGCCCAAATATCGCAGCTTCAATACAGAATTCATTTTTTCTTAAATATTTACGGCTGAAAATCCAAAGCAAAAAATCCATTTGATTCAAATCTGCTAAAACAAAACAATAACAGCCCTCCAGGTTTACCAGGAAGGGGTTTTATACATCTGATGTCCCAGGTATGTCGTGTTACCTGGGTTATTTTTATTTTTAGAACAAAGTTTTGTCGTCTGTAGGTGGAATTTGAGTCATTGTCTGAGAAAGTTACAACAATTACTCTAAATGTGGATTAAACTAAACATTTCCAGATCTATTCTCAGGCCATCTGAGAAGTTTTGAGCCCAACAGGAAGTTCTTGGTGCCTAAACCTAACCCAGTAGTTTCAATTTCAATTTCAATTTCAATTTATTCAATTTGCGATCTTCATAAAATATACACCAGGTCACAAATCTATCACAATAATCAGATATAGAAAATCAGGATCCCACGGAGCTTATGATTTGGGGCCCAAATAACATAGTTTACGTGTTTAATCCTAAACTACAGCATATAAAAAGTGCAATCAAACAAACAAGAATGGTGTTAAGCTCCAGAATCCGGCATGCAGAGCTTCTGCTAAGAAAGTCTGGGTGAAGATGTGACAACACAAGACGAAAGGAGGCTAAATGAAAAAGAAAAAGTGAAACAAAGAGAAATGTTTGCGGCGGTGCGGTTGCAGAGGGTTAAATCCCCCGAGCTCGCAGCCCGTTCTGTTGCACGATGACCTTTGCAGTAATGCTGCCTCTGCTCCAGCAGGAGCTGCATGCTGGGAAACAAGAATTGGCATCATGTCATTGGCTGATGATGTTCGTATAATTTTCCTTCCATCTACGGCTCCAGCTGTGAAAAGCAGGTTCCACTTCCACAGGCCGGGCGCCGCCGCGCCTTTGTCACATCCTGCCGTCTAATTGGCAGCGCCAAGCTGTCAATCAAACTCTAATCAGCAATTGCAGCCAATTACAAATGATGACATCACTGCTTGGATTGCCTGGCAGACATGGATGGAAGCCAAAGTATCATCACAGCTCATCCCTCAGCCTCTTCTCCTTCTTTTTTCTTCAGAAATCTCTTTTTTTCCTACTTGTTAATTTCCAGGCTTGTGTCTGTGCACTCATTCATAACTCTGTTGTTTCTGCAAGCTCTGTGCTTTAAACCCCCTCCTCCATCCCTTCCTTCCTCTTTCCCTTCCCCCCACAGGCTTTTATTATTCCTCCACTCTCACCCCCCTTCTCTCCCTTTCACTCCATCCACTTCTCCGCCCCGCCCACCTGCATTTCCAGCTCCAGAAACGCTGGCAGCGTAGTCTTTGTCTTTGCCCTGCGTGGACGCTCTGCTGGCGGGGGTCCAGCTACCGACACGGCTGCAGGACGGTCAGAGATGCTGGCTTGTAGTTATAGCTCGGAAGGCCCGAGGGCTGCTTCCTCCTCAGAGAGTCCGGAGGAGCTGATGAGCTTCCTCCTCCTCCGCTCTGAACACAAGCCTCACTGGGAGATGTTTCATTTATTACTGAAGACACAAGCGCAGGTCGTCTACCTGTAAATAAACCTGCTCAGTCTCACTGATTCAAACCCTGATATGAAGATTTTCTCCTCTAACACGAGCTGTGATGAACATCGGTTTATCAGATCTGACATGATTTAGTTTTTATGTTCAACAGAGCGACTTTATAAAAGCCCGGTCAGTTCTGTTAGCAGGACCGACAATCGATTAATCGATGGTTAAGATTTTAATTGATTACATTATTTTTTAATTGATTAATCAAACGCATCTTTAGACTGGTGCTGAAGTTGCACAAAAGCACATATGTTCCAGTTTAACCACTGAATGAATAAAAATGTAAATAAGGCAGCACGCAAGGTTTTTTTCTACTTTCACATAATTTAAATATTAGCTATAAATATGGAATAATAATATATGTATGAATGAAATCTGCACGGTATCTTTTAACTTCTCTTGCTTTTAATCTTTTGAATGATTTTGTTTTTAAATGATTTTATTCTAATTCTTCTTGCATTTATGCTTTTAATTTTTTATGTAAAGCACTTTGAACTTTCTTGTACTTGAAAATGTGTTGTACAAATAAACTTTCCTTGCCTAAAAATATTAATGATTCATCGATAAACGATTGTTAATTCTCCTGATAATCAATTAAGACAATTTAATCGGTAGCGCATCCCTAATCAAAACTCTGTTCTCGTCCGGCAGATCCATCCTGATGTGGACGAGCTGCTTCAGAGACACACTGGAGGACGCCGCTCGCCTGCAGACCTGCAGCGTTCAAGGATTTACAGCCTGTGAGGTCAAGTAAGGCGACTTGACTTAGTTTAGCCTTCCACCCATCCACACCTCCCACTGTGTCACTGCGCCTGAGGAAGAGGAGCACTGAAAGGAAGAGGATGAAGGAAACGGGGCAGATAGAGGCTAATGAGCCCAGTTTTGTGGCGGCATGACATGAAGTCTGAACGTGGCTGTTAATTAGCCGGTAACAGCTTGGTCATGTGAGCTGCTTCCTGCTGATTAATCTTAGAAGGAAAACTGATTATTTGTGTGAGGAGCAGCAGCTGCAGCTCGGGCCTCAATCTGACGATATGAATCGTCTGGACGATAAAAAAAAACATTGCTTCATATGATGCTCGATCATTTACGTCTCAGTCAAACGCTTTACAGCATGCACACTGCAATACGTGAGCCAACATGAAGGAAGACGTAACAGAGCGTCTGTAAGGATGAGCAGACAGCACGGACCTAAAACTTCTGTCACACGGACGTGGGTTGGATAGAAAAAGGCCGACGTGGAGCAGACAACAGTTTGTAAAGTCTGCAGCTCCCCGTCCCCCCAACAGACAACACGATAAACCTGATATAACCCACCCAAACCAGTTAGGGTACCAAACCCTGTGACAACGTTTATTATGGGCTCGACACACGGGGACCGACAAGCGAACGCATGACCAGCCATTTGAAACCGGACACATGTGACGGAATAAACGGCAGCGTCAGCGTCACACTTCGCCCTCTCAGATCGCTCGTCTCCAATAAATATGACTAATCGGGAAACGGGGAAGAATTTGGACATTTCCAAAGCTGTCTCTGACAGACGAGCATCGGGGATGAAAAGTCAGAAGTTTTTGCTGTTGACTCTGATCTACTAAGGAAAAACAAGGAAGCTCGTAATCTAATATTGCTGTGATGCTGCAGCTGGACGAAGATAGAAAATGATGATAAACATGATAAAATCATTTCAGTACAAACTAATCAATCCACCAATCATCATCGATCTTAATCAGTTTGGCGAAGAACAAACTTTTTGTGGTGAAGTTTTTACCATAAAGTGACATAAAAGGTCTCAGAAGCTGAATGTATCAAGGGTGACGTCATAATGGACATAAGGACTAGAGAAGTATTTAACTTTAACTGCTAAATGTTTGTTTTTTGTTTGCAACAAACAAGGATGCAGGATGTTGTGGCCGTGCATGGATCTTCCACATGATGATTCCAGTTCAATAAATAGAAACCATCACACAGGAATCCATAACAGAATCCGCTGTTTGCCTTCAGCACAGAAATAAACAAGCTTCCTAACATAATCCACCAAATCTGAGGTAAAGAAACTAAATGTTTTATGACGTTTGTGGAGAAGAGCCTTTGTGTGTTTCCTCCGTGTCGGACTGGTGTGAGTGTCTGTCCATGCTAAGAGCCCGACACACACCCAGCCATGTGTGTGTTGGGCCATCTGGCAGGTGCTGTAATGAGGGTCATGACCTCCTGTCACACCCTTCTTCTTATTATGACGCCAACTTTTTCACAACAGCAGCAACCGGAGACGTTTCTGGAGCTGCTTCAGCTTTTTATGCACAACGACGGATTCATTTTAGCAGAATTTCATCAAAGAGGAAAAAATAAATCAGACTCATTTTCACTATTTAACCAAATATTACAGAGAGATACTGGCAGATGAGTCGTATGTATATCTGTGACTCTGGTTGTCAGATCCGTCATCTTTTTCTGCAGTAAACATGTTTACTAGTGAGGAATCAGACCAGTCTGTCCACACACTGGATGCTGGGATTACTGGCAGATTAAGGCCACTCCAGCAGGAGTGCTGGTTCTGGGGCCCTGCTATCACCCACAGGCATCCCTGCTTTTGTTTATTCATCCAGGACAGAAAGCAAAGAGGGCACAGCTGTTGTGTTGGGATCATGACTGAGTGGCAACAAAAGAGCCTGCAGTCACAGGTGATGCTTTTACCTGAGTTTAGGGAAACAATACGTTGGAAATACGGATGTAACGATTCACTCAAACTCTGATTGATCAAAACCCCTCAGTAGACAAAGTTTTTAACCAGGCAATGAAACCAGAAAAATCTGAAAAATTCCATCCTACTTGTGCTCCAGTTTGCAAAAAAGGGGGGAAATCATCAAGAAGGTCAGCCAAACTCAAACAAACAGCTAAATAAGTCAGGATTGCTCCTCTGGGAGCATCGGAGCAGATGTTAGGAACGTCTCACACGTCTCTGCAGACATTCCCGCTTCCAGCAGATACCCAGGTTAACGCTCACAACAACACAAACATTAATTAATTACAAATATGCTCTGAATCTTTACCCTGTAAACATGCCAGCGTGAATAATCACACCCCTGAAACACGCCGCAGACCCTGGTAACCATAGAAACGGACTGTAATGCAGGAGTTTTAAAGCCGAGACACAACCAGATACCTGGAACCTGTCAATCAAAAGGACACGCCCCTCATCAGGATCAATTTCCAGAGTAAATAACAGGTAAAAACAAACACACAGCTGGGACCAAGGTTGCAGAAAGACGCGTCTCTTTTTTACGTGTTTGTACGTCTATTTTTATAAAAGGGACAAAGACTGTTGTAGCTTGAATGGAAACATTGGACACGCGTGTATTTATCCACACACTCACACATTAAACACTAACACCACCCCCAGATCAACGTGACAGGAAACAGTAACCCTGTGCACACAAAGACGCACGACAGCCAGGCGCGCTCTGGCTGTAGACGATGATGGAATCTGTTTGCATCGTTTGTGTTCATGAACCATTTTTGTTATGATGTATGGAGTCATTTATGAACACACACACACACACACGGCTGGGAGCAGCGGTACCTGCCAGTGGCACCAGTAAAGTGAGTATAATGGTGTGTGTGTGTGTCCCCTTTAATCTGATTATGCCACATGATTGGACGTTTGTTGCTGCGGCTCGACATGCCGCCGCTGCCGACGGGCCATCCGGGAGGACCGGGAGCCTCTTCTGGGGCCGGACCATCTGTGCTGCTGCTGCTGCATCCGGAGCACGTGGAACGGTAAAAAGGTGGAAGAGCGGCGGCTCATCACCCCGGCTAATGAGCTAATTGAAAATCCTCATTAAGGCCCGGGGCCTGCAGGGACTCCTCATCCATGACGGCCGGGGCCCGCGGTTTCCCCCGGCCGCGGTCTCCCCGCCCTGCAGCCGCCCTGCAGCCGCCCTGCAGCCGCCCTGCAGCCGCCCTGCAGCCGTCGGCTTTATTTGTTCATTAGGAGATAGCCCCACGTGTGATTGCTGTGAAATGAATTGAGGCTGCAGCGAGGGTTTTAGGCCGGATCAGAGAGAGGACGATGATCATTTCCCCGCTTCGCTCCTGGACGCTGCGAACGCTGACTCAGGGGAAAGGTCCAGCATGTTTCTGGAGAAGCATGAAAGAGTTTTAGTCAGAGATTTATGCTGAGTTTCATTAAGTTTCTGGCTGTGGAAGAGGCCTGCAGGGGCTTATCTGGAGCCAGAAGCCATTCCTGTTTGATTACCAGCTATTGATTGGGGCTTTAAACCGGTCGGGGCTGGTACGGCAGCATGTGAAGCCGGGCTATCAGCTGTGACAGGCACAGCGACTGGATTAAAGAGGCGAGATACAAGCAGCCGCCGCGCCTCCTGATGACTCTCGCACGGTCCTGATCGATCGGGGATTGATCACTCTGGAACAAGATCTGCTCCATCTATGATTTAATCGGCAGAACAAAGAGCTCAGGCCATCTAGGAAAACACAACTTGTTCTATAAATGATGTTCTATTCGCTACAACTTTCTAAAATGAGAGATTAACGGTGCAGAGTTACAGAGGTTTGCATGTTCTCCCCGTGATTGGATTAAGCGGTACAGAAAATGGATAGATGAAATTGTTTATTGTGTCATTTTTTATCGTGTCATCTTCCTAGATCTATTGTTAGTCAGTTTTCAGCCCTTTTGGTTTTTAACTATGACCAACATGATGTTTTTATGGTTCTATCAGGTGGTAGCAGAGCAGATTTGATAGTTTTTACCGTGCACTAACGTGTATCCTCATGAAGTTTTAGCACATTAAGGACCGGCTCTGAGAGTAAGTAGAACCCTGTGAGGCAGCAATATAAACACTACATGTAGAATAAGTAAAAGTGTGAATATTTTCTCTCAGACTGAATCAATGCTAGCCGACTCTGTCCATCTTCTAATATTGATTATCTGGATTTTTCCTACTTTATGAAAATCTCCAATCATATCAACCTTAATGAAACCTGAACTCTCAGCGTGTGCTTCCCGTGCTTTGGGCTTAAAACATTAAAGAGTCCAGATGTTGACGGACAGGTGCTGAAGTCGTGACTGGGACCGATGGAGCGGCTCAGCAGGAACTCCAAACCTCATTTCCTCCAGCCCACCAACATTAAACCTGCTCCATAGTTTCCTCCGAGCCAATCAGAGCCGTCACAGCAGGCGGCAACGTGGGCACTCCGACTTCTCCGATGCTCCAAAAAAATGACCGCTAACAGCCAAACGATCAGCCCCACTTAATATTCTAAAGCCATGCAGGCGAGCAGCAGGAGTTGATTAAAACTCTGCCTCCCACATAATAAACATAATTGGTTGGAGACAAATTCAGGCCACGAGTCTGTCCGTACAGCCGAGGTAATGGAGCTGTGAGAGCAGAAGAGTCCCCGGAGAACAGAGGAACGGCTCCTCTGTCTGCGGCGTAAAGAGGGGGCAGATGGAGGCGCAGAGCGAAGGTCACAGCCGCTTCACATATAAAGCAGCCGGCGACGCCGTCCTCTTGTTGCCGGCCTGTTCCAGCTCGCAGGAAGATGTTTGGTCTCTAAACGCATCGGTGAGGATCTGAGATCACACGTTTAACCCGTGATGAGGCAGCAGTAACGAACCAATCAGCTCCGTCGGATTCTCAGAGCAGCTGATGGAAACAAACCAGAGACCAGAATCATTTATGCTCCCATAAATAAATGCTCAGGGTTTTTCCATCATTGCGTAGTCTCAGATATTTACAGACGTGATCAGCAGATTCATTTGATCTTTAATCCAACAGCTGGAATCTGAATAAAGTTATTTAGGAGTTCCAGGAAGTGACTTTTTTCTTCTACACAGACTCAACTCTGCAGAGCGTCTGACATGCAAACCAGCCATTGAAGGGAACTTTGCTCGTTTCATGCAACAAAAGAGGCATGACAGAGATCGACAAGGGCAAACAACACCAAGAACAGTGCATGTGATGTGAGTGGACACGTTAAAACGATGTGAATACGACACTACTCCAATTCCAGGCACAACTATAACTGCAATAAAATAAAACCTTCAAAAACATCATTTTAATGTTAGTTGTTATAAAAACAGCAATAATAGAAATGAATCTAAAAATGTAGAAAAAATGTAATCAAATGAAATAATATAAAATAAAATCTACAAAAAACAAAAACAGCAGGAATAATTATTTTTAAAATGTAAAAATTTTTTAAATTAAAAACAAAAACATAAAAACAAGAGAAAGGAGTGCAACCTATTAAAAAATAAAGCAACAATAATAAAATAAATAATAAAACTAAAAAAGAGAAATTCAAGTTTACAATACGACGGTGCTAGTTGTCAGAATATAATCAACATAAATAATGATTTAAAAAAAATCAATTTAGATAAAACATAATTAAATTTAATAATCCAGATGTAACCAATAGTTACTGGTTCCATCAATGACAACAAGCCCCCCCCCCTCACATCTCAGAGTTTAGGATTATGTGCTGAGAGGGGGTGAGCGAGCGCCGCTGAGATGAAGCTGTGGATAATGTGGTGGACAGCGAGACGATAGCCAGCCTCTGAAGCTCGCTCTGCCTCCCCGTGACGACTCATTCAGCCGGCAGGGATTCACAGACGTAGCCGACGACCTCAGAGAGAAGCGTGGGGGGGCGGGGGGTACGTGAGCGATGCGAGGAAGGCAAGAGATGGGGAGGAGGGGAGGAGGGGGGGTGGGGGTAGATTCCCAGTCATTGTTTAATGGCTCGTCCCAAACCTCCCACATCCCCCTTCCAGGCGAAAGCGTAGAGCCAGAATACCTCCAACCAGCAACAGAGAGCGTTCCACCGGTTGTCATGGTAACAGACCCCCCCCCATTTATAGCCAGGAAGGTGAATGAGAGGGAAAAGGAGGCAAGCCAAAGAGATATAGAAAGAAAAAGGGGGGGATTCCGATTTTCTCCCTGCAGGCTGCAGAGACGGAGAAGCTCCAAACGTTCTTATTGTTTCCCAGCAGCAGCAGCAGAACCCCCCCCCACCACCCCCCAGATAAAAACACAACCCCTCGTCTGAAAGATGGAAGTTTAGTGAGACGGGGAATCAGATTCTAGATGTTTCTGGGTTCTGATTATTCCGATGAAGCCGTGTGTTTCCGTGCATCGCATGTTGGAGTAAATCATGCTGAGTCATGTGTGGACCGACTGGAAACAGCAGCAGAACGAGAAGAAACAACATTTCTGATGGAAACAAACCAATTTAACTTTCTAAGCATTAATCATTTTTAACTGTTTTGAAAAATCAAACACCGATAGCTGTTTCTGTTCTCGCGCCGTGTCCAATCCCGTACTACTGTCTGCTTACGCATCTCAGTTGCTGGTGAAAAAAATCGTTTTTAATAAGAAACGAGATTCTTGTTCATCAAGATTCACAATCGTTTCATAATTTCCAAGAATCAATTTTTCAAAAGGCTTAAAATTATTAGCTTAACTTTCCAAGCTGCTGCTAAGTGACACAGACATGTTAAACTTTACCACGTTAACTAAGTTTAAACCCTTTTTTGATGAAAATGATCAGTTTTCTTTGGACCAGTGGTTTTCAGAGGATTTTCAGAAGTACCCCTTGTGCAGTACTTGTCGAGCCAAGTACCCCCTAACTAGTGCAGAGTAAACGGTACTGGACCATCAGCATCTAATTTGTTCAAATTTGTACCTAAAGAAACATTTTCATGTTTCATTCATTTTAAAAGGACAATCTTATCAATGATTCATAACTTAATTCCTGGGAAAGGTGTTAAAACCACGACAGAAACACAGAATTAAAACTGAATACTGAGAATAAACTAAATAGATTTATATCACAGGATTATCAGAAATTTTAAAGAAAATATGTTTGTGATTTTTATTTTCTGAAGTGCCCCTTGGAGTGTCCCAAAGTACCCCCATTTGAGAAACAGTGCTTTAAACCAATGAAACAATTCCTCAGAGCCGTTTCTGGCTTACAGAGTTTCGGCCTTTTTGTTACTAAAAGAGGAATGAATGTGAATTAAGATCAGTTTGAATCAAGAATTGATACAGAATCGAATCGATTTTCTCCTTTCCAGGTAACTTTAGGGTTTTCTGTCCTAGGAAGCTGGTTCACTTCTAATCCAGACATATCACCATGGTAACTGATGCTGAACAGCTGACCTGGTCTGGAGCAGGTTAAGTTCTCCTCCTGACCAATCAGGAGAGAAAATGGTTTTAGCAATAGATGCAACATTTTGATGAGGAAATAAAACCTCACTGACCACTTTCAAGTTCAGTTTCTGTTCTTGACTCGTTGCCAAGTCCGTTAAACTCCAGCAGCAGGGTTGCATCTGAAATAAATAGGTTAAATAGGACGTGTTTCTTTCCTGCAGCTGTTTCTAATCTTTCATCTTACGTTCCATGCAGACGAGCTGGCGTAAATCTAAGGTTCAGTTTTACATTTATTGCAGCATAATGAGGCAAATGCAGCCCGGCCAATGAGATGGGAGCGTGATCAGGCCGAGCATCTCTCACGCAGACGCACGGCTGTACGCGCTGAGAGTGATGGGAGCGCTGCCACCTGCAACCTGCTGATAATGAAGCCGTATTTCTGCCTCCTGGAGGCAGCCATCTGTGCTGGGGCTCCCTGCACCACCCCCACCAGCCCCACCACTCCTCCACCGAGGCACAATAGTCTTTAGGATGTTTCGCATCAATAACGTGGCAGATTCATTTTAACCCGACCGGGACG
>JBBBVT010000001.1:1126822-1146412 GCA_037177035.1 Craterocephalus eyresii | reverse complement strand
GATCCTCCGTCTCTGAAATTTCCTCCTCTTCCCCACTCAAAACCTTCATGCAAATTACAACATCGCTACTTTTGTTTCTGAAACATCTGTAGAGCGGTTGTTGGTTAAACAAAGCGGCTGCACACAACAATAATATTACCTCCTCACTTCCTGTGGTGGTATGCAGTCACAAGAAGTGAACTGTCCAAACAGCCATGGTTGTGACAAATTTTTAATGTCGGAGCCCATACATGATAGCCTGGCTTTCGCCAGATCCTCATGTATTTCGGCTCAGTCTCATGAGTAGTAATTATTGAACGGACTAATAAGGATCGGCAGGTGGGATATCAACAGGTGTGAAGTATTCATCATGCAACAGTAGTTTCTAAACAATAGCTGCTTACATGCAGGGGTGTGAATACGGCTTCAATGCTTCAATTCTGCAGACGACTTAGATCATCTACCAGCATTGTTGGGCTGTTAATTCCCGCTCCGTTTTCAACTTGAAGCTCTGTTTTTTGTTTTTTTCCTGCATCGAACGGTTGAAGTAGTGCATCATTCAAAATGGCAGACACGTGTTTTCTGCCCGCTGTGCTCCATTCCCTGTTGATACTTTGCAGTTTGTTGAAAGTTTGGCAGTGGGTAGAGTTACACAAAAAGTAAGGGGTATGTGCTTTTAGCTGGTTTTGCCTTAGTTGGTTAGCTAATAATTTGCTTCATCTGTTAGGTGGAAGTAGATGTATTACACTTAATTGTTATACAACTTTTTATATTTGTTAACGTATCCATCTTTATTTTTGACAGTTCTGCTGAACATTCTGGAGAAACTGGAACTGAAAAAGTTTTATCCCAACAAGCTGACTCTTCATTCTGTCTTGGCGATCAACAAAGACAATGTATATGACAGAACAGTTTCATCAGTTGTGGACATACCATGGTGTTTTCTCAGAAAACTTTTTAAGATCAATGCTGAATGCAGAGCCTGCACACAATTACCTTCTGAGAATGATGAAAGTGATCTCTTTGAGTCAGACCTTTACACTTCAGATCACAATGACAGTAACATCAATGTTCTTGACCTCATAGTAGCACTCTTCCTTTGTGCTGACAGTCACTTGCAACAAGAAATGGTCCTGAAGATGTCATTATGCCAGTTTTCTGTTCCACTGTTACTTCCCTCTGGCAACAAGAGTCAGTGTAGTCTTATGCTCTGGAGTCTGAGAGACATCATCAAGGACTGGCGTCCAACTGATTTGTCTGATTCTAAAGGCTTTGTTGAAGACAGCATTGTGCAAGCAAAGATTCCATTCTATTCCTTTGTCAGGCTGAAAAACTCCAGTTTGTCAAAGTCCCAGTTGCTGAATCACGTTCTCAGCCGTGGACAACAGAATCAAAATATTTTCCTACACAGAGATATGGAGGATGGTGCAGTTAAAAGAGAAATAGCTGATGGACTGGCAGAGGTGTGCTGGTACCTTCCCTGTGGAAGAGAAAATCTTGATATATTCCCTGAGCCAGTGGCATTTGCCAATTTAAGAGGAGGCATTTGTGAGTCACTGGCACAATTCAACCTTCTGTTTCAAGTCTCAACTGCTACCTTTGTTTTCCTGGACAAAGTTGAAGAGGATGAGTTAGAGATTCTGACATCTCTAAAAGATGTGAGTTCAAAACTCTTCTTCATTGTTAACTGCAAAGCGGCAAGAGCTAAAGAGGACATGATAACTGTCAAGACAACACTTGACAACTTATATTTACCAAAAAGCAATGTGATAATCAAAGACAACAGAGTAAATGTTGCAGCATTTTCAAAGAAATTCTCTGCAACCATCAAGACCTCGTTGCCACATGCAGTTAGCAGGATGAGCATTGAAAACATGCTTGAAAAAGCTGTGGAACTTGGTCTGTCTGTGGATGAAAGTAGGACTGATAAACAAAAGAAGGCAGCTGAGGATATTATGAAAGGTATTGGGGTTCGAACCATACCAGACTACAAGAAACAACAACTCCCTCTGCAGGGTGAAAACTGGAAGAGATTATCCCAGTTAGAAAAAGAGGAGTGCAGATTAAATCATGGTGGCGACTCAGGTCTGGAAGAATATATATCAAAGCTAAAGGGAGAACAACAAGACATCAGAAAAGACCTTAGTGGCAAAAAAATGTCAAAGGCAATGAAGATTTTTATTGACCACCTATCTACAAGTGA
Organism: Craterocephalus eyresii; assembly: GCA_037177035.1. Lineage (NCBI taxonomy): Eukaryota > Metazoa > Chordata > Actinopteri > Atheriniformes > Atherinidae > Craterocephalus > Craterocephalus eyresii. Next base: position 1,144,230 of record JBBBVT010000001.1, on the reverse strand, counting down.
GAAGGAAGAAATATTTTTTTTCCTTAAGTGGATGAAACTGAAGCTTGATGAACACTCACGAGACAAACTGTCTGCACTGAGAAACCAATTCAAAGAGCAATGCAAGAATAAAGATGCATGGCACATTGCTAAGATCGATCAAGCTTTGCTAGAGAGCTCTGTAGGAATAGAACATTACATGAGAGAAATGGGACTGATGTACGAGTTCTCTTCGCAGTCAGAACACACCTGTGGTGAAATATCTCGTCTCCCTGGTTTGGCAGCTGAAATGCTGCTGGATGGACATCCTTTAGAGCTCCTGGATGGAGATGCTTCCAACATCCCAGAGAAATGGGTGTCAGATGTGCTGATGGACCTTCACCAGAAGGTTGGTGGGAAAAGCAAACTATTGGTTCTGACTGTTTTGGGAGTTCAAAGTTCAGGGAAGTCAACCCTACTCAACACGATGTTTGGTGTCCAGTTTCCTGTCAGCAGTGGAAGATGTACAAGAGGAGCCTACATGGTCTTCCTCAGAGTCGGAGAGGAGCTAAAAAATGAGCTGAATTACGACTTTGTAGTTCTCATTGACACAGAAGGTCTAAAATCTCCACATTTGGCCCAACTTGAAGACAGTTATGAGCATGACAACCAGCTGGCAACCTTTGTTATAGGTTTAAGCGATGTCACCATAATCAACATTGCAATGGAAAACTCTACAGAAATGAAAGATGTCCTGCAAATTGCAACTCATGCATTTTTGAGAATGAAAGAAATAGGAAAAAAGCCAGTCTGCCATTTTGTATATCAAAGTGTTGGTGGAGTTTCAGCTCATTCCAAGAACATGGTAGAAAGGAAACACCTTTTAGACCAACTCAATGAAATGACTCAAATTGCAGCAGAAATGGAAAAACAACCATCTTTTAAAGCCTTCACAGATATTTTGGACTATGACATAGAGAAAAACAACTGGTACATTCCAGGACTCTGGCATGGAACCCCACCAATGGCACCAGTGAACACTGGGTATAGTGAAGCTGTTGCAGATTTCAAAAACAATCTTCTGCTAACAGTGAAAGGAGACACAAGGCCTGATATTTTTCAGATCCCAGAGTTCCTTACATGGATGAAAAGCCTCTGGAGAGCAGTGAAATTTGAAAAGTTCATTTTCAGTTTCAGAAACACTCTTGTTGCCAATGCCTATGACAACTTGTCCAAAGAGTTCAATGACTGGGAATGGGATTTCAGAAGAGCCATTTTCTCCATGCAGTCAGAGGCAGAGGTGGAAATCCGCAATACTGACTACGATTGTGAGCAACAGGTGAATGATCTTGTTGATTCTAAAAAGTCTGAGCTCTTAAAGGAAACTGAGATCCAACAGACAAAAATGCTGCAGAGGCTTCAAGACTACTACAAAAGGAAAAACATACATGTGCATTTAATAGAGAAATACAAAATGGACTTCATTAACAATATCAGATCTCTTGCAACAGAAATGAAATATTCAGTGATCAGAAAACTGGACGGTGTCTTGAAGGTGCAAAAAAGTTTCAAAGAGGTTGAACAAGTGCAGAGGAAATACAGAGCAATGATTGAGGAGCAGGTGATGAAACTCTTGAATAAATGCAAAGAGCACAAACTGTCTGACAAACAGCTGACAGAGGAGTTTGAAAAGATGTGGGACAAAGCTACTGGAAATGTGCAAGGTCTAAGAGACAAAGATATAACAGAAAACATCATGAGCCTGTTTAGGAAAAGTTTTGGAAATCGCCAAGTTGGCGAAGACTTGCAGAAAATTCCAAAACTAGACAGAATTGACATGGATCAATTTAAGGTAAGATCAAAGCATGTAAAACACAGAAGAACAAAAAATCTGATCTTCAAAAAACATGTCAAAAGAGACTCACAAAAAGTAGCCGAAAATACAATTGAGTCTTGCAAACAACATGTACGTGATATCATGAATTCAAACACAGATTATGAAGAGTTTTACACGAAAGAACTTCTGGACAAAATTGATGGCATCCTTCAACAAAACAGCAAGCACTGCAAAATCAGCTTTGAATTTGACCTGAAGCTTCTTATTTGTGCCTTTGCCAGAAGGGAATTCATTGAAATGCACAAAAGATTTCTGGCATCGAACAACCCTTTCACTCTGATGGAGAAGAAGAAGGATCATTACTTGTCATATTTTCTTGATCTATATAAAGAGAGATTAACAGAAAAGAAAGATCAAAGCCAACAGAAGGCAAAGGACTTTGTTGAGGCTTGTATCAAACCTGCTGTAGCAAACTACATCAACAGGTGTCTTGGAATCGACATTGTGGATGAGATTTTAAACAGCCCTGCTTCAGAAGAGTACAGTTCGCGTTCCTTTTTCCAGTACAACATTCAGACAGAGTTGTTGGAAAAAGAGGATTTTGATAGTTTTGAAAAGTATATTTCTAACTATGAGATGTATGTTAAGAACTGGATATTTGAACATATCCTTCAAAAAATGTCTGATGGGAAAACACTGTCCAAACTCAAGAACGGGAATCTGCAGAATATAATGAACAAAATCACAGACACAATCAAAATGGGCTCAAAAGGCAAAGATGGTGTCCCACTGCCAGATAATGGCGAAAGCATCAAAAAGCTCATCAGCAACATGCAAGAATATCTGATTAGAGACATCTCATTATCAGATGAGGCTGTACAAACTACCCTGTTTCCAATACAAACTACCTGCCAGCCATTTATCAACAGCCTCTTGACATCAATAAATGAGCTTAAGGGACAACTACAGAAGGAGTTTTCATGCTCTGAAGATGTCCCTGCAACATTGAACAAACTTTCAATCAAACCACAGGATGAACTTTTCAGAAGGGTGTTTGGTTGTGGTAAACTGTGTCCATTTTGTAAAATTCCCTGTGAGGCTGGAGGCCAAGAACACCAACAACATCGAGCAGCTGTGCATCGACCACAGGGTCTTGGTGGATTCCAAAATGAAGACAGTGGTAAACTGGTTGAAACATTATGCACAACTGATGTGAAGAGTACTTGCACATTCAGAAATGCAGACACTGAAGGAGAGTGGCACCCTTACAAGGACTACACCAAGTATTATCCAGACTGGCACATTCCTCCAGACACCACCATTGAGGCATCTGACTACTGGAAGTACATTCTGGTGAAATATAATGACAGATTTGCTGAAAAATATAAAGCCAAGCCAGCTGATGTCCCAGAGAGCTGGAAGAGCATAACACAGGAGCAAGCACTGAAAGGCCTTAAAGATGCTTTCAACAGAAAATAAAACAAGTCCCAGCAAATAATTCAATAAAAAGTGTTTGGACCCAAAAAATCCTGAAAACACAATCCAGACTCAAAAGGATGCCAGTCGACAGACATAAGGGCAAAAAACATAATCTTTTTTTTTTAAATACCTACTGGTTGATAAGTTAAGGAGATCACTGAACAATGATCTGAGAACAAAGCCAATGGGTTTAATAGTGAATACTGACTCAAAACAAAATGGATTCACTTTAGAAAATTAAATGTAACATTGAGTAGATTTTTTCAGTTGTGTTTTCAGGTTAATATAACATAGACATGTTCAACTTTTTTTCTGCTTTAAGATTGTAAAGGTTTTGTAGGTGGTGAAAATGATAATGTACTGCTAGTGGACAAAGAAAAAAATCATTTATTTACATTAATATAGTTACTTTTAAAGATTACTTCAAGTTTCTTTAGTTATGTTCATTAAAACTGTTTATGATTAATGATGTGTTGAGAAAAACTAAGATTTAGCTTCATATGCAGTGTGTAAGGTACGTTATCTTCTAACCAGTCAAAGTAATTCATCCTCTGCAGCTGGATGAATTCCTTCTACAATCACATTTTTTAATTACTTCTAGTAACTTAATATAGAAAGATTTATGTTGTCAAATCATGTAAACATGACAAAAAAAGGTAAAGTGTCAAGTTGAAATAATTCTTTTTCTTGTTATCAAAACATTTTCATGCCTATATACTACACATACAAACTTATTATTTTTCAGAAATTACATTTTAATGAGCAAACAAAATTATGTGTCCTTCAAAGTGTAATCTGCAGTTTTAAATATTTTTGTGGATTTTTTTATTATATATTGATGCATTGCCGAAATAACAGAAATTACTTTCCCGCCTTTTTTTCCTCGTCATTAAGTTTTACGCTTGACAGTATGACTCGTTGAGTTATGAAAAACAGGACATATCTGAAGAAATTTGCTTGTGTCAAAACTTCTTTAACATGTTTTCATGTTGTAATTTTTTTAACAGTTATGAGATACATAGGGAAGAGAATAACTGAGACTATTGTAGATGTTTGTGGTTATTGAATTGTGTTCAGATTTCGAATATTTTATCAACTATGTTTTTTATTATTTTTCAAGTGGAAATCTAGTGCACTAATGATCTAAAATGTAATAAAATGTAGACTGAACCTTCTTTAAAAAATAAACACTCTGTTCTGACCTTTTTTGTGGCTTTATATTTTTATACAAATATGACATCAAATGGTGACCTTCACTCTGAGAACAGTGGAAGCTTAGGATCATTCAGGCTGAAAATAGAATAATAAAAATGTTTATGGTAATATTTCTTACTCTTACCAGCTTTCTTAATTCCTACCAGCTTGATAAGCTCAAGTGATTTAAAACGGATAACCTGTAAGCAGTAAAGCTAAATAAAATAAAATAAAAATAACTTGATAACGAGTAACATCAGTTCTATTAAACAACCTTTTGCACAGACGCAAATTAATGGCATGACAAGATGAGAATCCCTAATGTAAAATAAACAACATGCCAAGCATTTTAGTATAGTATTTCTTTTTTAATAATTTTAAAATCTTTAGGGGTAAAATTATAGTGAGCAACATTAAACAAAACATAACAGTAAACACAATCCAATCACTTCACCCAAAAGGGTGGGTATCATTTGTAAATAAAGAAACTACTACTTTTGATGATACCAAGTATAATGTAGTGTAGTGTAGGGAGATGCTTGTCATATGAATGGCATCCTCCCTCTTGGCAGATGACTGCACGTGGGGGTCAATTCGCTAAAACACATTCTATTGTACAAAATTAATAAATGTAACTTATCACGTTATTGGTCTCTCCTGATCTTGAAAGTGTTACAGCGGGGTGTGGGAAAGTCATTAAAAGTTACATTAAAACGAACAGAGAGCTAGTCTTCACATTTTGCAAACACTATATGAGAGTCGTGGTTTATGACACAAATTAAATGTAATTTCCCTACCAGAGCCAGAATTCAGTTTAAAACTTTAGTTACTGTAGCATCACCTTGCGTCTACCCGTCCATGCCACTGTGGTGGTGTATTAGTACAAGACTGTGCTGTGAGAGCCTACATGTAGCTATACATCAAAACTAAATGAACACAAACCTAAACCTAACCCTAACCCTAACAAGTGTGCCCTTAAAAAGTGCTATTTAAAATAAATTATCTAACTAACCTACATCCTCACTTTCTCTGAATTAATATTCATCCACAGCAGTGAAACTGAGCCATGTCCTTCGCTGCCATCTTCTGAGTTCAGTACTGAGTATCTGAGAATTGGGTTTTCCGCCTAAAGCTCCAGATGAGGATTCAGAGCCCGTTTTCTTGAAAGATGAACAAATGAAAACTTTATATTTTACAAAAAACTGGTGAAAATGTTCTGTTTTTTCACAATAAACTAAACTTCAAACTTTGATTAATCGGCCCTTGAACAATGTAAGTCTTTTGACTCTAGAAAAAGTTGTTTGTTTTAGCATAAAATAATTAAATGTTGAATATATAAAACACGTTGGAGCACTGATTTACTGAAAAAAGAGGGGCTCAAGTTATTTGTAGTTCATTATTCGGCCACCAGAGGGAGGTGTCAGGTCAATAAATGACACTGACGATTTCCCTTACTGTTAGACCTGAAAATAAAAGTATTAATTCATATATCATCTGTACAAAAGATTTATTTGTAGAGTGAATAGGGTTGGGTGTCATCCAAAAATGTTCAATACTGGTACCGATACTTTCACTTCAATACCGGTTCATCAACGCTACTTTTTCTTATACCAATTTTATAAAAACAGTTGTAAACAATACATATTTAATTAATTTTTAAAAAAGACATTACACATTATGAATAAATGTTCAGTTTTATTGTTTAGCTTTGACATTATACCACTCAAAGCATTTCTCTATTAAAAGTTAGAAAGTCTGTGTCTGGTCTTCAATGCTGGATATTACAGGTTTCTAAAATCGTTCAGGAGGCTTTAGTTTAGCAGTTCTTCTTCAGGAAAATCTGCTTTCTCTCGTTTTGAGAGGTCTTCCCAGATCTTGTAGTGTCCGTAATCTTCTCATTTCCAGTAAATTATGGACGTTACCCACTCAGGACACTTGGATTACATTGGACGAGCATTATGGAGGAATATTGTCAAGTTTTTGTGGACTTTTATGGACCTTTTTGAACGAGAGCCATTCAACATTACTGTAACAGAATTGATTGAGAACGAGAAGATCCCCAAGTCTCCGGCTGCATGATAAATATAAAAAAAGTGTTCAGAGTGTTAATCAGCATGAGGGTGAGTATAAAATGAAGGCATATTATTCTGAGGGTGAATTCTTCCTTTAAAGAAGCTAATATCAGTTACTGTAGTTCATTTGTTAGCTTTCGATTAAACTAGCTAGCAAGCCATAAACTCTAGCTTCTCAATTTCTCCAATTAACGTGATATGGTTAACCTTTTAGGTCACAGCAATGCATTTATGAAGTTAAAGTAGCGGCCAAATTTTAAAGGTAAACATACCAGTTGAAATCTCAGACACAGCGTTCTCCTCTGTCGATTCGGATGAATGAGGGTCCAGTGGTGCACGTTTTGAAGTTGGCCATTCGGGCTCTTCAACGTCCTCGGGCGAACTTGAATGCTGAGAGGATGACAGATGTGGTCCGCTCTTCTTGCAGTCAAATACAGAGCAACTTTCCGCTCTTAAGTTTATTCCATGCACATTCGGATGCTTTATCAAATTTGTCATGTTGCTGGACATAGCAAATTTTTTTTGCAAATATTGCACAGGGCACTGTTGGCATCAGTCTCGCTAAAATGGAGCCACACTTTTGAAGCATTTTTTAAGCGCTTTGATTACTCATACACTGCAGTTAACAAGAAAGGTACATGTGAACCCTGTTGGTGGGTGTAACCACTGAGGTACTTTATTCTGCGTGGCTGAACCACGTGTGTAAAGCCAATTATTGTCAGTATTATCAGATCTTGTTCCTGTGATTAACCAAAACAGAAAAACAAGCCATATACTGGGTAGTATCAAAGCATTTCAGTCGGTGCAATAAAATAAATAAAGTACGGTACCCAGTCTTGCCAGTGAAGCCTTCAAAGTCAACTGGTATTCTCACATGTACGTGCACAAGTCACACAAGACTGCCAGTCGTAACAGCTTCAGCTCTTGATTGATTTTTTGGAATTATGGAGTAATGGGAGACTTAAAGGGCCACACTTTAAAATAAAAAACATTTACACAAATGTTGAAACTACTTATTTAAAGGAAAGCTGAGGCATCAGTTATTCAGTGTATTTCATGTAAAGTAACATTGCTGAAGGGTGTATGGAGTAAACTGTGTGTTTGTCCTTGTTTGCTGTAATTAAACACAGCTGAGGATGCAATCTGGATCTGGCTGCTGACCCTCACCACACACACACACAAGTTGCAGAGGAATGTTGACGATCTGGAGAGGGAACAGGATGGCAGCAGGAGCCACTCCTTTTAGTTTTTATCTCTCACACACAGTGGGAGGAGCTGGTTTCCCTGTCACAATGACATCACTGTGAACCCTTCCCTCAAGGATGAATGGATGCATACTGTAAAACTATGCAGTTCAAGGTTTAGAGTGTCAGGTGAAACCAGCAAAATAACTTTGTTTTAGGTGATTTTTATGAGGGAATAAGTGAAAATGAAGGGTTAAAAATAAACCTTCAACATGTGAAGTGAGTTTGCATGTAACAAGAAAAAGAAAATAAATCATAAAATCATAGTTTATGTGTCTCACTACCTCTGGCCACCTTCAGAGTGACATCACGTTTCATGCCGTGCAGCCAGAAAGGCAGCATTCCACAGCCTCCTTCCTCCTCCTCCTCCTCCTCCTCGGATGGAGTGTAGGTGAGTGTTTGGGTCTCAGTCATCCAGCTCTACAACCAGCCTGAACACACAACAGTGAGACAGAAAATGAAGTTGAATTAACCAGAGAGCTTCAACTAGCAGGTGAGTGTTTAAATTCATAAAATTTCTGACAAACTATTACTTTATAAGAGTGATGATAATTATCTCTTAAAAGCTATTTTTATTTTTTCTAAACCTGGGTTTAATTAATTTTGAAGAGAATTCATCGATACACTGATTTTTTCATAAAAAAATTCAATTTATGATCAGATGCCATCTGAGTGTCTGAGTTTGAAAGGCGTACTTCAATAAATAGTTTTTTTTAATATAAGTTGTCCTTAGTTGTAACAGGGAGCAGCTAATGTACAGTTCATTGATAAAACATTGTATTATTTTAAAAAGAAACCAAAAATTTAGACATAACCTTATTAAAAAGTAAAAATACTTTTTTATACAACAAAAAAGGAGCATGATTTCTTCAGATGATCCTTTTATGTGAATATTTTCTGCATGATGGTGATACCGAAACTGATGCTGAGTGGCGGGACTTTGTAAACAGAGAGTGAAGGTATGTGTGGGTGGAGTCTGCGTCCTGCAGGAATGTCAGCATGTTCTGCAACATTCCTGCTCTCAGTAAACCCGTGTGTCTCCAAACAACACAGAATAAACTTTACTCTGAAATAGCTGGTATTAAAATCAAACAAGCATGGTTTGTTAGAAACTGATCACACAGGAGATTCCTCAACGGACTGAGGAAAATGCTAAATAAATGTTTAGACCTCACAAGTTTAACACACTTCATAGTGTTGGCAAATCATTTATAAAATTATCAATTTATGAAAATTGTACGACAAAGAAGAAACTGCAGCTCTATCAAGTTTTTATTCCAGATGGAAACTAATCTGATCGCCCACATGACTGATTGAACATGAGGACCAAGATTCTCTGAAATGATGAGTTGAATGAAAAATAAAAAAGTTAAACATACGTTTTGAGGAAGTTGAGGTAATAATTCAGTATTATATTCCACTAAAAGAAGGTGACAGAAAGATCCTCTAGAACAAGTATTGATTCATTTGGTTAATCAGTGCTACAGATATCTGACAGCTTTGTGCTTTTTGTTCAGGTAAATGTTTGAGTTGTTCTGTAAATACTTACTTCCATCATATGGTATAGCTTCTTACTCAAAACTACTTGTTCGAGTGCTGATTTCAATGTTTAAGCATAAGAAAAATGCATAACACCTGATGTCTCCAGATAATTCTTCCTGTTTTTGAACACAAAGCCAGAGCTGGGAGTAGGACTAAATTTGATTGGTTGGTTCAGTGAACTGGATGTTGAAACAATTAAAGAATTATCATTTACAGTTGTTTCAATATTTAGGTTAGTTTCATTCTAATGTATTTTAGTAATTAATACAAATACAAATCCAGCCCCCTAATGGGAGCAAAGTAGAATACACAGATACTTGCAGTGATTTCAACAGAAACCATCCCTAGCCCTCACACAGCTTGCCAGCAGCCAAACACGCCCCTCCCAAAGCCAACCCCCCATCCGGTAGGCACCAGCTGAATACAAGCTGAGTTCGTTGCACAAAGCTGCTGCTTGCAGGAGGAATTTGCCAAACTTTTTTCTTTGAAGAACACTATTTTGTATAGAAAGTGAAATAGGTTTTACAAACTGTGTGACTTTGAAATATCCTAAATTAAATTGAATAATGAATTTAATTTTAATGGTTGACAGAGCAGAGTGAACATAAGCCTCAGAACCGCTCTGTTAGCACATACTTATTTCTATTCTATTAAACAATTCAGATCAGAGACAACAGTTCAAAATAATGAGGAAAATGTATGAAATCAGCAGGGAAACATGACTCTTTCAACATGATTAGATGTAAATGTCTAACCACGTTGCAATACAAGAACTGTCAAGTGAAGCTGAAACTCATAGATAATGTGTGTGCAGCTCCATTTAATGACTTCAGTTAAAAAGATTCTCAATGCATGAACATCTATTTAATCTGTAAAAAGCAGTTTACTGCTGTTTTATCTCAAATAAAGAAATCGGTATCAAGGAATTCAATCAACAGGACAGTAGTAAAGAATTCATTAATTTTTTCTGTTTAAATAAAAATATTTTAAGTTTTTATTTCATTTTCTTGCAGAGTACAATTTTTTACAAACATTGTTTTTAAAAAAAGCATAAATTTGGTCATCAAACCATCCACATGTTATGCAATGGAATTAAAATGAACAGCATTAAAATTGATTCGTTCACTAAGTAGTTAGTTATTACCTGCAGCTGTTCTGTAGCTTTTATTCTTGCAGTAGGTTTCCTTTTCTTCCATTTCAGCCACCCTTGATCCACAGTCAGCTGTGTGCAAAGTACAACAAAATTTACTTTTATTAGAGCAACACAACAGTTGAATGATGTAGGAAATGCTCAAGAAGTGCCAGTCTTGTATTAAAGGACCTGTTATTTCTGCCTCATTTGTATTTTCATTAAGTCAAACAGCCCAGATTTGCTACTTATAACATTGGGCTTGAAATAAGATGCTAATACACCTGACCTTCAATTTGTGTTCATACCAACTTTAAAATTAAACACCATCTATTTTCTTTTTTTTCTCATCAAACTGGGTCTAGAATCTTCACTATCCCTCCTACACATTCCTTCAGAGAAGCTTATCATCTACTCAAAATGTATTATTTTTTCATGGCTTTGAAAGACATAAGTTTAGTTCACCTCTATTACTTGACTGGAGTGAAAATATTAATACTAAAAAGACAGCCATAATCAACTTTATAATGCATCAAAGGTTTTTTTTTTATAATTATACAAAAACTGCTGACTACATGTAATTTATCAGGCTTTTTTTCATGGCAAACGTAATTTCAAACCGCTGAAAAACCAGACAAACTGAACGGAAATAACGTAATTACAGTACACGTATCGAAATGACATTTAAATAACTTGTTCGGTCATAAAATGTCAAATTTCTTCCTCCAAAAGAAATAATGTAGCATTCAACCGTTTACTTGACTAACCGTTAATTTACTGCTAATTAAAGCTGCGTCACCGCGCCTAATGCACTTTATAAAACTTAACTAACGGTAGAACACAGTGTTAAGTTCATGTTGGGCTCTTCGTTTGTCCTCTCAACTACACAAAATAAAATGTTCTTAAACGTAGAACAGCTCGTGGCGACACACTTGGGATTGAAAAACAGATCAAACTAGAACTACACGTTAGGAACAATTCATACGATTTTAATTTCATTCAAATTTAATTTACGAAAAACAAAAAAAAAATATCATTTTAGTGAATAGTGGTATTGAGCAAAAAACTTAATTTACATTTATTTTTGAAGAAAAATCAACAGAAATCAGTTTAATTGCCTTTTTCTTAAGACAATTAGCTTCTTACCGTCACAATCAATGCTAGATTTCTTTGATTAATCATGCTGCAATCTGATTGGCCGCTGCTGACACGCTCTTAAAGTGACAGTACACATTTTTAACTACATAAAGTCGACCCTGGTTTGAACAAGTATGAAATTCACTGACACAATATGGCCATGGCTCTGCATTCAGTGTGATTAAAATATAATTACTGTATACAACAAGATTATATACAACCAATGAAAACAGGCTGTTGTTGGATTGTTTAATTAATTAAACAGCCAAACTGGAAATGTTTACTGTTATTAGTAGGTAAACCATACCAACTGGCGAGTGAGAGACAGACATTATGTTATCTAAATATTTAATTTAATGTATTCCTTTCTCCATTCTAAAGCATTGAGGTTAAAAAAAACTAATCACAGTTATTATAACACAGATGGTGTAATACATTCCATGTAAAGAAAGAAAGAATTGGAGCAGGAAGAAGAATTCATATTGACACCAGACATATCCTTTTTCCAAAATAAACCAACAGAACAGCAGACTCTCAAAACGCAAAAAACCACTGGCAAATGTTTTTTTTATTTTGTTTGATCATTCATACAATATTTTTCATATGTTGTAAATGTGCATATTTAAACTGAAGATAGTCAGAACAACATTTTAGACCATTTTTAAATGAGTTCCAATGTTTTACCCCAAACACTGAAACAATCACATATTTGAGTGTAGTTCTTACAAAACGGAGATTAAAGTCACAATGTTGTCAACTTGTTTCATCGTTTACAATAAAAAAGGTTTATTGTCCAGGTGGTAACAAGAAATATTCAGCTTTATGCATAACTAATAACGTTTTTATCACAACCAAGTCCTGCAGTTTTAACAGTCCTGTTGTGTGCTCTTTAGAAGCAGTTTTATTAATTGTTCTAATTTCCGTCGTTTGAAAAATAAATAAAGGCCTTATATTGGTACCACCTAACAGTGCATCAAGTAAATAAAAAGTAAAATAAAAGAACAATCGCGAACTCTCATGGCCTTATAATCGAACATACTTGACTTTACTCAAAACAGCAATATTTTTACAATTTTTCTTTTTTGATGATGCTATGAGTGACTTCCATTTTAAGGAATGAAACCGTCACATTTAAAAAAAAAAGTTAAATAAGCTTTTTCATTGAGGTTTCAATTTTTTAAAAAGAAAAAATATTTCATCACCCTCAAACAAGTATAAATAAATGAAAAAAGTCAAGGAACTTTTTCCCTGTCCAAAGTTAAAAACTCAAACCTCAGGAAAGGACTTTTTATTCATTTAATTTAGTCTTACAAATGAAACCAAACTTTTGGGATTAAACATTAAAACAACACTTTCAGCATCCGGAAATTCAGCTAAATTAAAGAACAAGACATGGATGCATTAAAGATAATAATAATACTGTATGAAGAGTTATGTGTTTTATTATGATCCAACTCTCATGTAAGACCAGCTGACGTGTTTGTCCACCTGCAGGTTGCAGGTGCTGCAGAGCCATGGAGCTAAAGGTGTGGGTGGAGGGCGTGGCCCGAGTGGTCTGTGGCCTTTCCCAAAGCACTTCCTGTCAGGATGTCGTCATCGCTCTTGCTCAAGCGATTGGTATGTTTGTCACGAAAACATGTGCCAGTAATGCAGAAAGTATTAAATTGTTCCTCATATTTTCATGTACTGCCAGAAAAATGTAGCTCATGTTTTTATGTGTTCATCTGTTGAGTTAGGAGCCCTTTATATGCTTGAATGCTTTATCTGTCAGAGTTAAATGGCTTAAAGAAACAAACAAATAACTCACATTACTCTAAAAATGGTGTCAGTGGGAAAAAAAGTAAATTTGGAAGTTGTCAAACTTTAGGAATAAAAAGATTAAAGTTAAATCTGATCAGATGTTTTCTCAAATTCTTTTTAAAGCATTATTTTCACCTGTTCATTCTTTGTGATACATTAGTCTGACCTCTCCCTCTCACAACGAATTTTACTGATTGTATTGAATCAGGTGGGTCATCCTGCATGACCCTCTGACTATAAAGTTTAAAAACTGTCAGTCTTCATAAATAAGGTGGATTCATGCGGATTTATTCACAGTGTTAAGAAATGAAGATGCTTAATGTAGATTTGTATCGTGAACCAGAATAACTGACAGTACTAGAGGGAAATGAGGGAAATTGCTAACTCATATATGCAGAAAAAGTTGTCTCTTCATGGACTAATGCATTATGTTTGGTACAACACTGGTTCACAGCTTGAGTGCAGAAACTTTTTATATAGGCCTCTACCTGAATAATCAATATAGCTCAATGCGAAGTACCTTTTTAAAATAAACAAAAAAATCAACATTTGTCTGACAATGGTCTGAAAAGGGAGACAATGTTCAGAAAAAACAAAACATTGAAAGTTATCCATAAAGCTGGAGGACTATTCATAAAGTTTCCATGTTAAACACAGCAACCCTGTAACCTGTCAGGCTGCTCATGTCATCGTCTCTTCTTTGCACATGCAGGTCAGACGGGTCGTTATGTTCTCATCATGAAGCTACGACACAATGAGAGGCACATGCTTCCTGACGACTGTCCTCTGCAGCATCTGGCTCAGCTGGGGCCGCTGGCTGCAGAGGTCCAGTTCATTCTGCAGCGGACTGGACCCAGCCTCGGCGAGGGGCCTCATAAAACCGCCACAAAGGAACTTCCAGCCCTGCTGAGACCATCAGAACCAGAGCCAATCAGACGTGCAGGTCCTCAAAAGGCTCTCACCTTCAATCTGGGTCCTTCAACACTTCCCAAAAGGACTAAGCCAAACCGGGGCTGGTCTCCGTCTCCGAGGGTGTCTCCTGAGCCCCGTACATCCTCTCCCATCTCAGTGAATCCCACTCCCTCTTCTGCCGTGAAGGAGGAGGTGTTTAGGCAGATCCTGAAGCAGCAGAACATCCTGCAGGACCTGGAAGCTCAGATTGAAGCTTTGGAGAGAGAAACGGATCTGATGGAAAGGGAGAGGTTGTCTGTCACCATCTGTGATCCGACTCCCGACCTCACAGAGGAACTGGAGCAGCTGGACCAGCGGCTGAAGCAGAATGAGATAGAGCTGATATACGGAGACAACTGGGAGGAAGAGTTACAGGCAGAAATGGAACGAGAACAAAGTAAGCATTCAGATCTGGTCGCATTTTTAACATTTTCTTCTGCATCTCATCAGCAAAATATGTAAACGTTGTCCCAAACAGGCATGCACAGGCGCCTACAGCAAATCCACGAGTCCGTAGAGGATCAGACATTTGAAATCAGGGACCTCCAAACCCATTCTGCACACCTAGAGCAGGACTTATGGGTCAGATCCCAGAGACAGAGTCCGCCGGTGGAGAGCCAGCAGACAGACGAGGCCCTGAGGTCTCTGACACAAGAGCTCCACAAACGGCTGCAGATGGGAGAAGAGCTGGATGCAGCGCTTTCAGAGACACAGTGGAAGCTGCAGACTGCAGAGGAAAGGGTAAAGGTACAACTCATATCACACTATAAAGTCATTGTGACATAGAACTATGCTGCTTTCTTGTTTATGCATGTATTTCTAAAAAAAGACACTTTGTTACTTAGTCATTTGATGCACCACCACTCACTGAGGAATAGATAAATTTAACCTCCGATATACTGCATAAGGTAATTACCTAACCTTAGCTATGAAGAGGGAAAGTAAATGATACAGCTTTAATATCAGATGGACATATTCAATAAATTACTTTTCATTTTATAGATATTTTATAAAAAGATCAAATAAATGAAAACGAAACGAAAGTGATACATAGTATCACTTTCGTTAAAATAATAAATAATGCAGCTGTATATTTTAGCAAATAGATGTAGAATTAACAGATTTGATGAAAATGTTCATATAAAAATGATTTACGGCCACTTCAAGAAAATATTTTCCCCAGAATAAAGTAATTTTACAGCGAAAGTCCAAATAATACAAAAAAAAAGTCATTTTAAAAGAAAAAAGTCCTAGTATTACAGGGAACTCTTACAATATAATGGAAAAAATTTGATGAGACCAAAGTTGTAATGTTACAAGTAAAACGTCTACGTTTTATGGGAAAAGATAGACCATGATGTTAGTAAAGTTGTAAGGTTACACCACTAAATCAGTCAACATTAATAGAGTGGTAATATTACTGAAACTATTACTTCAATTACATTACTACAATGCAATTACAATTACAACAATAGTAAAAGCTTCATGGTAGAATTCAAAAGTTTTTCTTGAAGTATTTCTACTTTATTTCATAAAACTGTTACTTTATTCGTGTATAATACAATTTTATTGTCTGTGCTCCTGATACTCAGTCATAATGAATGGAAAAAGGTCTTTTGTTATTCTCGTTGAAAAATATATCGGCGGTATGAACCAAATCTAATACCTAAATTTTTTTCTCCTGAATATTGATATACAATGTATATCTAGATCGCTATATTTTCAGGTAACCAGAAGGAAAGTTCTATTCTGCAACCTCGAGAACAAAGTGCACTTTTAGTAGGGATCAATAGCACATGTGCACTAAATTATTTGACTGAATAAGTTGCTGTGTATCAAAATAACTGAAATACAGCTGTGGAAAATGCAAAAAAAGGATACTTTTGACTCAAAATAATCTCAGTATAAACAATATCCTCTCAATTTATATCTCATTGAGAAGTCTCAGTATTTGAAAATCTCAACATATTTCCCATTTTTAATTCTAGTTAATAAAACTGTTCCAGACCATCAAAGTTTGCCAAACAGCAAAAAGTGAAATAAATTATTCATATGTTTTCATTCATCCACACGGATGTGATCAAGTATTCCTGCTTGTTTTTTAATCACATTGCATGTAAGATCACAGAATGCTTCAGTATTCATCACGAAATGTACAAAATGCCTTCACAGCGTGCACACAGCAGATATAATGAAGCATTGTTCTGCAGAGCATCACGTTTTACATGTAGTATGGGAGGAATTTACCCAAAGGTTACGACTTCTGTGAAACTGGATGTTGTGAAACAAAACTAACCAAGCAGGGTGAGGAGCTGTTGTTGAGATAACATGTGACAAGACGATAACCATAAAATCTCATCTTCCATCAGCCTAACTGTCAGATTCAATCTTAAAACTCTCTTTCTAAACTGACTACTGAGTCGTTAGCAGCAACATTTGGGTTGTTGGTGTGTGATGATGACCTCCTGGTGACATCTTATCCACGCTGTGTTTTCTGCAGGAAAGCTTAGAGAAGATTGAGAAGCTGAATAAGGAGCTGAGGCAATGCAACCTGCAGCAATTCATCCAGCAGACGGGAGGGAGTCTACCAGCCGACCAGACAAAGTCGCTGTCTATCAACGAGGGTTTCCTCAGTAATGCTGGCATTATGCAGTAAAAGCACCTGGGACAGCGTCAGGAATGTAGCAGCATCAACCAAACAAGGAAGAGAAAAAAACATAAAAGTGGAAAGTTCTCTTTTTATTGGTGATCACTGTAGCATTTAGGAAGAAGAGGAACATGTTTTCTACTGGTCATTTGCAACCTTACTGCTGTATGAATTATAAAAATGTCACTTTTTATATATGAAAATAAAGCTTTTTTATTACTTTGCTGAATAAAAGAATAATAAATATCTAATGCATTACTGTGTGTTACCTGCAGAGGGCGCCAGAAGGGCAATAACTAGAAGAGCAGCATCTTACTGTAAAACGCTTGTATGGACCCAGCAAACTATACTATACTATACTATACTATACTATACTATACTATACTATACTATACTATACTATACTATACTATACTAT
>JBBBVT010000001.1:1075352-1085969 GCA_037177035.1 Craterocephalus eyresii | reverse complement strand
ACACAAAAACTTTCATCTCAGAGACTCACATACATAAAGAGGTTTCATCAGAATTTCTGAGCAAATGTAACTTAAGAGTTCAATATTTACATTTTTACAGTTCTTCACTTAAACAAAAACAAAACGGAGGTGTTGAAATGATTAAAGGTCACCACTGAGCATCTTTCTACACAGATAAAAACCAGCAAGCGGACCGGAAATCTTGCTGCAGCAAAGGAGAGTTTTATAGTTATTTTTTCAAGCAGCTGCAGCTCCACGTCTGACCGTCAGCACCAGTAAAACCACAGTCCATCGTCTCCTGTGAGCTTCAGGGTTGGAGGAAATCATGCTGTTTAAAAATTGTTTAGCAAATGGACGGTAGGACAAGAAGGATTTTTCACTACCTGAGATTGTTGGACCACCTTCTCCACGAAGGCCCTGTACACCGAGTACTTTTCCACCTGACGAAGCAGTTCCTCTTTCCGCTCAGCCATCTCTGCGATCTCCATCTTCATATTCTCTATTATCCTCTCATTTTCCTGCACCTGCTTAATCTCCCTCTCTGCTTTCTCTTTGAGAGGTTGAAAGTCTTTTTCCTGGACAGAGAGACAGGAATCACAAGGTTAATCGTCTCTGCCACAGCTGAGATCCAGCGTTAGGTGTGTGTTTCCAACAAACTTTAAGGACGAGTTCGTAGCTGCAGAAGCACTCCTCTTTTTCTTTAATGCTCTTCTCCAGCTCTTTAATGCGCTGCTCCACACTCACCAAATACTGAGAAACAAAACAGACAAAATGATTATTATTATTATCATCATTATTATTACTATTATTATTATTGTTGTTATTATTATCCTCTACTGCCTAAATCACAATTTCCTGTTTTTACCCCCATTTTTTGCTCTGTTTCTATACAAGCCGAGAGTAGCTGTGCTCGACTTTTCCTCGTTTTTCAAATTGTTATCTTGAGATAATGAGTTATTTCCTTGTAATAGATTGATAATTAAAATGTTATTCCTAGATATAAAAGTTTGTTTTCTTAATATAAAGAGAGAATTTAGGTTGGCTCAAAAGCACTGGCTACTGTGTAACACTTCATTTTATTGATCAAAAGAGACACATATTTTAAGTAGGGAAAATGTTTTAAGATAAAAATAGAGATTTTTTATTCAAACTGTGCAAATATTTATCTAATCCACAATCAATTAACTTCGTTTAAAAGTATAGGTTTGAAAATATAAAAATTAACATGATTTGTAATATTTGAGGCTCTGACATAAAGAGTAGTAGATAAAATTTTCTTGAGAGAGTTTGGATTCAAAGTGAGCCACAGGAGGGAAAACCAATGATTGGGAAAAACTAAGCATTTTGACCTTGACACTTTCCGTAGTGATTCCGTGGTACGAGCACACGAGAGCGCGCATCCGTCTACACGTGAAGGGGGCGGGGCTACAGGGGAGCGGAAGTGGACATTTTTAGACATTCAAGCTTGATTTCCCACCTGTTTGCGCTCCTCGTATTTCTTTTCGACCTCGTCCTTCTCCTTTTCCATCTGGTACATTTCCGACCAGGATAAAAATAAATTTCCTTTTGTCCTGGAACCTTTGTTCGAGCTGGTTCTCCATCTGTGAACACACACACACACACACACACGTTACAAAGTTTAGCGTTATGGCGCAAACAGTTCGGCTTCACAAACACCTTCCCGGACACAACTCACTCCGCACGCGGCTGCTTGAGCTTCGCAAACATCCTCATCCGTTTTTTTCTTGGGTTTTTTTGGCAGAATTAAACGATACTCGGTCTTTCAGACTCACTTTCCTTCCAGCTGGTTTTTCACACACTGCGCCGTTTTGGTTCGTCGTTTCTATGCCAACGCGTTCCCTTGTTTTACATCAAATCCAGTTTTATTTATAAAGCTATTTTCATGCAGAATGACACATAAAAGGCTTTATTAATGCATTTTACACATGCGATTAGACGTTTAAGACCAAAGATGGGAAAACGGCAGCGCTTTCCACTAGTATTAATGAAATACTTTGATTTAATCAATGCATTTTAATCCGCATATAGTGATTTCACTGAGCTGAAAAGGCAATGAGCAGTGTTGATCCAGCTCTTATTTATTCATATTTTTCTTTCAAGCAGACATTCTTGTTCTTGGTTAACAGTTCTGCAGCATCACAGTTATTTTTTTCATGTCTTTAGTTTAATCTGAGATAAACAGCAAAGATAAAACATTCTGGCAGCCAAAAAATACTAGCTATTTTTGCAGCAACAAGGTGATTTCCAAAGAAAAATCGCATTTTTTTTTACCACAATCCTCTTCAGACAGTTCAGGAACCTGAATTATATATTAATGTTTAGTAGGCCAAATCCATAGTTCGGTAACGGATCATGAAATAATCGTCTAATTTCAGATAAGATTTGATTTACATTAATTTAAGAAACCTCTGATATCTTTTTTCTTCCAATTGTCACACACTATTTATTTATTTAATTATTTATAATTTGTAATAATAATAACAATCTAAAAATGTTTGCTCTAATTTGTTATGAATAGCATGATTAAAAATATTAAATTTGACAATTTCAAGAGAAAAATTTATTGTTTTAATACTTCCACATTACAGAGTGGCTTGATTTGAATAATTTAAATGTATCTGTTTTACATGATTTTATTATCTTGTACTGCCTTTTATCATGTTTCAATTTAATTTATTTCTGTTTTTGTTCTTTTATGTAAAGCACATTGAATTGCTTTTAGTATTTTGCAGTTCACTCGAAAGGATAGAGGCTTTGCGTTCACATTTAAAACAACATTAGTAGATGTGGTATAATAACTGCTGGTGAAATGGAGGTCATCGTGGAAATGGAAATGGAAATGCAGGTACAGAGATTATTGAGGATATTGCAGCTGTGTTTCATACGGAATATAGCCTACAGCATAAAATGCAGCATCTAGTTTGTAGGTCTGGCTAGAAATGAAAAAATTAAAAAGAGAATCATATCACTGTAAAACATAAAGAAAAGAACGATTCGAAAATATCTTTTGGAAAAAGTCCATGCCTTCAGTCAAGATTTTTTTGGAATATTTCACAAACATACTTTCCAATGTAAAGATCCAATGCGTTTGTAAAGAAGCTGAAAATCCTCGCACACAACCCTGTGCCAAAGAGTTTAACGAAAGCGGAAGTTATAAACGGTGTTTATCTTATCATTTCATTGTTCTTTGATACACATTTAGAAAGACAACTGGAAAATTCTAAAGGGTAAAACGAATAATAACCCAAACAGAGGGTTGTTTTTTATGCTGTTGCTCTGTGGCTTGGATCATATTAATTTATATTCATTACATTTAAGGAAAACATCAGTTTTGAACAGATGAAGAAGGGAACGGACGGATTTCCGCTATCCTGTCATCGTTAACTGCGCAGGCGCAGACTCTTCTCAGTTGTCTGTTGACAAATGTGACCAATGCATCGCCCTGTCCCGTTTGCAATTTCGTCGCTAAATAGAATAAGATGTAACTTTAAGAAATTTTCTCAGTAAAGCGGTGTTACAGGGGGATTCTACATGAACTTGTGAAACAGGTGAGCGCTTAATAGCAGTGTTTTACCCGGTGCAAGGTGCATGACATGACAGAGCAAATTCAATTAATGAACTACAAGCAACTGATAGCCAGCTAGTAAGTTAGCATGTAGCTACAACACTGACCAGGGCTTAGTTAGCATTAGCATTAGCTTTAACCGGTCTTTTATGAATAATACTTGTCTGACTTATTTGCTCCAGTTCCCAAGGCCTTCCTAAAGAAATACCGTTCAGCGTTAGACCAGTATGACCAGTTGATCTTTCATAAAGAGATTCATGCTAGTAACTTAGCTAACCACTGCTAACGTCGACCAACTTTAGGTGACGCTGGACTGATTGTTGGGCCGTGTTTAGATGTGGTGTCTGTGGCCTTTCGGGCTCCTGAATGCTACACATTTGTCAGACTTGCACGTCTTTATGTGTTTTAAAAGCTATCTGAGCTGGGTTTATAAACCATAATCTGCTCATGTCTTAAGTAGACATGGAGATTTATAGCTGAACAGCAAGTAATAAATAGTAAATAAATAGAAATTTTATTTTATACACTCTGATAATTACTCAGCATAAGATGCCAAATGATTTTTCACTTTGTGATTGATGTATGCTGCAATCCAAGCTATCCATAGAAAGCCACAGTGGTGTGTTGGAGCTTTTTAACCTGCTGGCTGTGGTATGTCTGAGACAACCAGTTTGACCTGAATTTTTCTCCTGCGTCACGTGGGCTGGACCTCTCTGCAGCTGAATGGATGTGCCTGATCCAGCAGTCTGACAGGGTCAAACCAAGCCCAGAATCTGCCTGAAGAAGGCTTGTGATTGTTTGAGGAATACCTGCCTGTGTGATTTAAAAAAGAGTTGCTGCAGATTAATGCTTCACTTTTAATATGATTAAAGCTTGGCTCAATGATCACATGACTGACTTGGCAGACCTTTGGCTTGCTTTGTCAGCGAGCCTGACTAAATGAGCCCTGATACTGTACGATGGTGATGAATATTTTAATAAGGAAGCCTTGTGGTGCATGCAACATTATCTGTGTGTTTCCCAGCCTCAAGTTTCCTTTTAGTTTTGGTGCCACTATTAAAATTTTTATGTTAAACATGAGACACTTAAAAATGAAATAATGATCTAATCAATGCTCTAAATCTGGGTTTACAGCTCAGATTTCAGTGTGTTGCCGCTTGTTTCTGTCTCGGACATCAGCGCTTTCCTCATGTTTGGTGTAAATCTGCAAATTAAATGTGCATGCAGCCAATTAGCCAAACTGCAAGTCTACAAACTGCAGCTGCATCATCATATTGATCATTTAGATTCTGAAATCAAATATCTGTTCCCCTTTATGTATTAATTTATCTTCAATGAATTTATGCTGGGAATTATTAAAGGAAATTAGGAATTATTTAATACATATTTGTTAAGCAACAACACAAACATTAAAGATATGGGTATTTACTTATTCTAAGTGTAATATAGTGTTGGAATGGGTGTAATTAATCGACAATTGATTAATTGATTATTAAGATTGTTGAGATTTTAATCAATTACTTCATCTTTTAATCAATTTAATCAAATGCATCCTTAGACTGGTGCTGAACTTGTGTGTAAAAGCATATTTTCCAGTGTAAACACTGAATAAATTGCATTAAACAGACACAATAATTGTCCATTTTGTAATAAAAGTCTAAATAAGGAAACACACTGGGTTTTTCCCTACTTCCACTTCATTTCAACATGTGCAATAAATATTGAATTTTAATGTAGAAACATTAATGATGAACTGATAATCGATCACTGATTCTCCCTATTGATTGAGTCAATTTAATCAAATGCCGTTCCCTAATATAGAGGACTACGTGACCACTACTTTCATCTCTTAGAATAAAAAGTAGGGCTGGGCGATATGGCCAAAAAATAAAATCTCAGATTTCCTAAAACCAAATCTGATTTTCGATTTTAATTGATTTTTTTTTTATCCTTCTGTCTTTTTCTTGAAAAAAAATCACAAATAATATATTTTATGGGAAAACATGCTATTATTTCAATCACCCATTCAGGGAGTTGACCTAAATTCAAATTGTGAAACAAACTGGCAGGCCCAGACACTGTAAACAAAGAAAATATAACTTTCACGCAAACCGTTTTACAGGTGAGGGAAGGCAACATGCGATGATTTTCAAAAATTAAATCCTCATTAACAGCAAATTCGAATAAATCGATAAAATCGATTTATTGCCCAGCCATAGTAAAAAGGAAACCTTTTCTCTGCATAAAGGAGGGATGGATCGGACCCAGATCTGTAGAACACAAAGTTATAGAAATAGGTCTGATGGATAGTGAGGGCTGATCTTGTCCACACATAGGCCGAAGTTATAGATATCTTTGGTCCTGAATATTTTTTTGTGTTTTCAGATCAAACGTAACCATGCTGAAGTGGTTTTCTGGAGAAGAGGGAGAGCCTGGATCTGGGGTAAGTCCACCTGTGTTTGCGTTTCATCGACTGAGGTGTTTGTTATTTAACGGAGCAATAAGGATGATTAAATAAGTGATGAAGAAAATTGATAAATCACTGAAAAACACGTTTTAAACGATTGCACCTCATTACGTTCTACAAACCTTAACAACCTCTGCTGGATGTGGCTGAGACTTAACATGTGAATTTCTCCATTGTGTCCCATCTACCCTGCTAAAGCTCTGTAGCCTATTTCACGTTCAGATAAACTGGACTTAGTAAGACTGCTGAGCTCTGGGCTTTGACTCAGACAGTCAGGTCCCACTTCCTGTTGGGGGACCCACTGGTCCGGCTTAATCCGCCCTGTATCCCTGACCTCTTTGCTTTATCATCGTTGTGCCTGGAACCGTATAGATTGAAAACATTGAACAGATTTTGACTGATACAGTCGAGTTCTCAGATATATCCTGAAATGAGGCAGAATTGTCGATGTTTTATTAGTGTCAGTAAATGCGTCTCAAAGTTAATGTTGATCATTCATGTGTGCATCATGTTGTGGTCTTCCTTTAGGGTCCAGGCTCTCCCGAGAGGCCTGCTGGAGGTGGAGAGGTGGCCGTAGAAGAAATGGCAGAGAGGTTGGCCCAAACCGAGCAGCTCGTCTCTCAGCTGAAGGAAATGATCCGGGAGAAGGATGCAGCACTTCGCTCCAAAGATGACCAAGTGAAGGTCTTGATGTTTCTTCATCAAATTTTTTTTTTTAAATTTTGTTTGTTTTTTGTTTTGTTTTGTTTTTATAATGTTTTAATATTTTTTCAATAAATTTTTTTTCTTTTCTTTCAGTTTAATTTTTCAATTGTATTTTATTTTACTCTGTTTACCTTGGTTTTATTTTTTTTATTAATCTGTTATTTTATTTAGATTTTTAATTGAGTTTTCACAATTTATTTTTGTTTAGATTTGCTTACTGTGATTTATATTAATTTTATTGTATTTATCCTTTTAATTTAAATTTAATTTGCTTTTTAAAATTTATTTTATTTTTCGTTTAATTTTTGAATATTTTTTGGTTTATTTCACTTTTATTTTGATTAATTTACTCTGCTGAGCTTTTTATTTCGAAGTATTATTGAATTTATTTTTTATTCTAATAATGGATGACTGTTTCTCGGTCTTGGTGTGGAGCCTCCTTCACTGTGTTTATATAACATGAAAATGTTAATTATGTCCTCTGTGAGTTAATTTTGACTGTGTGGATGGCTTCTCTCCCACTGACTGGTTTCTGACTAAGCTGGAGCCAGTTTGTCATGTTGAACCTTGTCAGTTTCTGACTCAGATTATTCAAGTTAAACCCGGAACATGTAAGCTATTAAGCCCTCAAGTCAACATCAGCTAATACAATAATAAAGACAGGAATGTGCAATTAGAGCTAAGTATAGTGTTTAGGCCTATAACCAGATGAGAAGCACAAACAAACAGGAACATGCGATCCACTGTGAATCCTTGCATTGTTGATGTCTTTATTCTTTACATCGAGGTGTAACAGCTGATTTTATTTAGGCTAGCCATGTATTGGTTTTTATCTCAGGTGGAGAAGGAAGCATGTGAGGCCAAACTATCCAAACTACGTCTCCAAAACAAAGCCAAAGTGACGTCTCTGACAACGCAGCTGGAGGAGCTGAAGAAGAAAAACGGAGACCCGGGGACGCCGACGCACGGCAAGAAGGTACGAGCTGGAAAAGACACGCTTTTATAAGTCAGCATGCAAACACATGAGGCACAGAAGCATCCAGGAGTCTCATGGATATCATCTAAATACATTTCCTGCTTCCTTTTAGGGTTCGTCAGAAGGAGATCAGGCCAGCAGGGGGAAGATTGTGTTGCTGAAGAGGAAGGTTGAAGATCTGGAACAGCAGCTGGGACAAAGAGAAGCGGAGCTGGAAACCAAAGTAAGGCTTTATTGCGGTTTTTAACTTGCTTTGGTTTCCTGACGGCTTGTGGGTGGGATTGTCTGGATGCGTCTGCACCGCCTGCCAGATGGCAGGAGCATGAGGCGGTCAGTGAGGATCTGAGGGTATGATGGCTGGCTGTTCAATCTTGTTGCTGTGGTCTGCAGAAATGAGTTTCCTCTCCATGAGTTATTTTTGCTTGTTTCAATGACACCATGACGTCTAACCTCTGCTCGATAGATCAACTCCTCTCCATCATATCCAGCCAGTCGTAATGCATCTGATGATGGTGATTTTAATTAATCCTAGCTTATGGGGCAGTGAACCCATTTACATCTAATATTGCAAATAATTGTTTAAAAAAACTCTGTAACACCTTTTAAAGAAAGAAAAACTCAGAATGGTTGCAGAAATAACTTGAATCTGACGAAAGTAATAATAAATAAAAATTCTTGAAGTTAAATCAATGAAAGTCAGACTTTGCTTTTCAGCCATGCTTCAAGAGATTTATTTAAAAAAATAAACTCATGAAACAGAACATTTTACTCATAAAATATATGTTAGGGCTGTCAAAATTAACACGTGAACTTTGATGCGAAACCTAAATATCACAATAAAAATCTGGCAATGGATACGTTTATTTTGAAAAACCACTCAAATATCGCTAAATGTTTTCCACTCTCATGAAGTTTTTCAGACGTATCTTCATCGAATCATTTTACAAAACTTTTAACGGAAACATTTTCTCTGCATTTCCGACACAGCGGGTCACATGACCAGTTTGTTTACGGTGAAGATGCCGCGAACTGTATGAACGGAGGAGGAGACGGGGATATTTTCAATTAACTGAACAATAAAATAAAACATCTGTTCTTGATAACAAACAGCGAAATGCTCCAGAGTATGAAACATTTTATATCTCTAACATCCTTAGAGTGGTAAGGAGATTTTATTAGAGTTACAGTTGATGCACTAAACTCCATTCATTGGGAACATCGGTATATTGCAGCTCTACTTTTGTCAATTTTAGAAATTTTGCTTTTATTTTGCAAAAAACTCACGGAAACACGGCTAATGTTTAAACTCTAAACATTTTCCTTTTGTTTTGTAATCCTTATTTCAGATTTTCCTTTTTTTTGTATATCAGATTGTTTTCAGTTTTGTGGTGTTTTGATTTAATTATTTATTTATGTTGTGTTGGGAGCTGGGGGGATGTGTGTGTGAATTTTTTGTTTCTTATTGTGAAGTTATAAATTTGAGTTGTGTGACAGTTGCATGGCATATTGTACAGTAGAAATACTGTAGAAATTACATATAAGTTTTAACTTCTGCTTACTCCTTTTTAGATATGAGACATTTTTGTGATCAGTGTTGTAAACTTTGTAAATAAAAAGAACATGTCTTAGATAAATTTTAAAGATGGAAAATTTTGCAACTGTTAAAAGGTTTTGTTTTTTTGTTAAATCCAAGTCTTCCTAATTTTTTGCAGACGAGGGAGTTGGAGTGTGGGCGGCAGCGAGGTGAGGAAATGGATGCTATGCTGACAGAGAGGGACAAGAGACTGGCAGAAAAAGAGGCGTACATCGTCCACCTGCAGATGGGTTTGGCTGGAGAGCAACCCATCACACCTGCAGCACAGCAACAGGTCAGACTTATCTCTCTATTCATTCCTGCTGGAAGCTTCCACAACTACTTTAGTTGTCAGAGTTAAAGCATGAATATGCTTGCGTTCCCTTCAGGCGGTGGAGGACGGTGGAGCGACGGAGGAGCTGCAGCTGCTGGTGCAGAGCCTGACCAAGAAAGTGGGAGAATCAGAGGAGCGCTACAGTTTGCTGCAGGAGCAGACGGACTCTCTGAGAGAGCTGCTGGCCTCCGAGAGGGAGCAGTACACCCAGAAGGAGAGCATGTTCACCCAGAATGTAAGCTTTCCCAGCACAACGCTGCATCCAGGCTGGAGTCCCACGCTGCGGTCTGATCCTTTCTCCATGCTGGTTTTCAGATCCAGACCTTCAAAGACATCATCATGCAGAAGGATAATCAGCTGATGGAGATCAACAAGATGCACGAGCAGGAGCTCTTCAAGCTCGCAGCCAAGTCGGACGCCAGCGCAGACCTGGAGCAGGTAATGATGCAGCTCAAAGGAAACAGTTAATTTTTTATTTATTTAGTTTTATTCATGCAACATGTTGGACAAAACGGCGGCGAAAAAAAAAGTTGTACACAGAAAAACAAGCTGATATGCAAGAAAAAAATCAGAACAGGAAGTAATATTAATCAAATTAAGCAAAATAAGATCAGAATCTTATGATAACAATATTACCAAGAAATAATGATAAAATATTTAAGATATTAAAAAAAAGAGGGGAGAAAGATATAAAAAATATAAAAATGAAAGTAAACTGTAAAAACAAAACTAAATCTTGGTTATCAGTAAAATATCCATAAAGAGTCTGTAGAATATAAAAAAGGAGGAAGAATGAGAAAAAGTTTAATTAGATGACTAGCCTAATGATAATAACAATGGTAACAATAATATAAAATTATTATAATAACATGTAATATTTAATAATAATATGAATGGTTAAACAGGGTCCGACGCTAAGGTTTTTTCCTACTTGCCCTCCGGGCAAGTACTTCTCAATTCTACTTGCCCCATCAAA
>JBBBVT010000001.1:1045354-1068382 GCA_037177035.1 Craterocephalus eyresii | reverse complement strand
AGTGGAATGAATATATAAAATAAATTCAAATATATTCATATTTATATAAGATACATTTTAAAATGATTTTAATTATTAAAACATTTAATTTATGTATTATCTGCTTATTTATTGGAGTGTTGTTTTGAACATTTTTTGTAACATATTTATTTTGATGATAATGATTATTGTGTGCTGTGTGTTGGTGCAATTAAATTATTAATGTGAAACTTTAAGAAAAATCCATATATTTAAATATTTTTAAATTGATTAATTGGTTGTTTAATTTTGGCCGTAATCATTTGTATAACCACTGTAGGCAACAGTGACTGCTTTTAACTGAAAAATGTCAATAAATCCACGGGAGGGTAGAAGATAAGATAAACTGCAATCAATATTTTAACAAATATTTAATGTATGTGCGTTTAGAAGTCTCAAAAACTTGTCCATAGGACTGGTGATATGAACCAAATTTCATTTTAAAATGTTTTAAATGTGAATACGATGTTGATCTCAAATAATTTTTTTGTTAAGTAACTGAAGAGACAGTTTTGATTTAAAGTCCTAAATGCACTTTTCTTAAGCAATCTATCTTTTTTGCACAACTCAAAGTGGTGTGCAAAAATAAAAGGTCAGGTCAGCTGATCAGTAACGATCACCAGCATGTGCATTAAAACTGTCAACAATAGTGTGACATGCATTTACCTCAATATTAGTTCTCTGGATGTAAAAAATGTTCTTCATAATGGCCAGCCCAAGAAGTCACATGATAGAACCAGTGCAGATGTGTTGGAGAAGCTGAGCTTAAAGCAGGTCTTTTTATGAGCTTTTACATGAACAGCCCACCAGAAACGCTTGCTTTTAAACCAAAACATGCCCCAGCTCTGATATAAATGTCTCCCTCCTGCAGGAGGATTTTGAGTTTGATGGACAGGCCTCCTTCCAGGACCCCCGGAGCACCTCAGAGAGCACAACCCCGATGGAGGGAGAGAACATGGGAGGTTGGTGGCCCGAGTACAGTACCCCTGACAACACAGGTGTGAGACCCGCTGGACAGTTTTCACCGGCATGCACTCAGTCATCAGCACCTTACTGTGGGAAACTGGAGCTGCATTTGGCTTTTTTTTCATCTGTTCTCAGTAACCTCATAACCCGGTGTTGGATTATTGGTCGGTTTGCTTATTTATCTTTTCATCCAGTCTGACAACACAACATCGCCTCATCTATTCTGGCTCACTGGGTTTTTTATACACTGCAGGGATTAGCCTGGTTGAGCTTGTATCTATTTCTGTTTGCAACCTCTCGGTCACATTAATTGGAGTTATGTTTAAACTCATCCCTGCTTTATGTAAAGGAACTCTGGGACATTTGGTAGAAGTTAAAGGGGCCCTATTATGCTCATTTCAGGCTCATTTATTTTTATATACAGGTCCACAAGGTCAGGAATGATAACAGATTTAGCTGTGCAATTAATCGGCCCAGGAATTATTGCAATAAATGATAATATTGCATGAAGCACTGTTGTCATTTTGAGACAATTTTCAACTAATATAATGATTATGCTATAATAATAATGCAAGGACACCCTTTCAAATATCAATAAACTTCCATTTGTTAACAAAGTTTTTACCTGGAACTGGAAGAAATTCTAGATGACTAATCAAAAAACAATAAATATGAGAGATAATGAGTCTCTGCAAACAGAATATTAAACATGAGGCTAAGACCTCTTTAACCATTTCCATGTTGCTTGTCATACCCATCGGTTTAAGTTTTATTTGCTGACACGTGCATGCTGGTTGAGCTGCCTCGTGTGTGTGAGAGTGCAGAATTTGTGTTAAACGTAGGTGGAAAAATGCTCCATCTGTGGTAAGTTTATTTGTTTTAACTGTTTGCATGTTCGGCTCCTTTTTTCCCCCATTTCCTCTCATCTTGTCTCGTGATTTACCGCCATTAAACCAAAAACTACATCAGATATGGAAAAAAGAACAGGTTATACAATGCACTTTTTAAAGATTGATGTAATTTTTGGTTTCTTGTGGCTAAATTATATGAAATTGTATTTTGCTGATTGCCTCCTTGAAAGTTATTCTGAATATTTATCATGATCGAAACTTTTCTTACTTTGAATCCTTTGAATCTGATTTGTTTACCTATTTACTGTATTTACCAGTGGTACCAGAGCAGTGTGGCTGACTTTTATTTACAGTTTTTAATAATAAATGGCAACAAAACAATAATAAAAATCATATCAGGGAATTATGTGGTTATTTTACTGGTCCGGCACAATGGAGATTGAATTGTGCTGAATGTGGTCCCTCAGAGAATTGACACTGGTGACACTAAAAATGGTCTAAACGATTTTTAACATGCAGTTAAACATGCACACATGCTAAACCCCAGCTGTATAAAGGAGCAAAACAATAGACCCTCCAAAAGGGTTGAGTAACGACCACAGGATAAACATTAAGCTGTAGAAGTAAACGAATAAGGTCCGAGTTGTTTATATAAAGAAGAAAAGTTTTTTTATGCTGGAGTGTGACCTCTTCATGCAATATACTATCTTTGCATCTTGTCCCTTTTGTTACTGAGGCCTGTTCCCACATCAGCTGCAGCTGTTTGGTCTGCTTTCACGCTTCACTTGCAAACAGACTATCCAGTTTCACCAACCTGCACCCACCCGAACCGCCGAAAGAATCCAACCTGATGATGTGTTCTATTTAAATGCAGTGAAAATACCCCAATTTCACGTAATTTATAGAAAGAAAAGCTGACAAAAGCTTGAAATACCACAATATTAAAAAAAAATGCACAATGTCTTTTTTTGTTGTTTCTTTGAACATTTCAATTTGGTAACAAACTCAGCAACCTGACAAACCAAGTAAAAAATGTAAAAAAGAAAAGGGAAAAAAAATAATTAATTTTTGCCATTTTTTATTGAAGATTTAAAAAAAGAAAAAAATCGATTCATAAAGCATGAATAATCACGATAATTATATGAACTGATTATTTTTCCCACCTCTACTGTTTAGAAACAAACTGTTATTGAACCAGAAGAATTGGTCAATAATTCAATGTTTACACACCTTTGTTGAGAATGCCATATCGTACAATAAGTATTAAATAGTGAACATTTGTGTGTGTGTATTTAAAACCATGAAGACAGTGAAATTAAGTTTACGTATAAAAGCCAAAGTGTATTTTAGGTTAATCCTGAGGTCATATCCCTACCCTTTCTGTAAATGGAAGCAGCCTTTCTATCTGGTGCTCTGGTAAACGCCCTCCTGTGGAAGAGTCCTCCACCGTCCCTGTGGTCGCGATTGGCTTGTTTTTGTGGCACATGATGCTGCAGACGCTCACTCTGTCTCCCGGTGATTCCAGACGGCCTGCGGTCGGTGGTGGAGGAGCTGGAGCTGGAGCGGAACCAGCTGCAGGAGCAGATCCTGAGCCTGGAGGAGCGATGCCAGGACCTGGAGGACCGGCTGCAGCTGCAGGCCCGGATCGAGGCGTTGCAGGTAGCTGTAACTGCGTTAATAATGATCCTTAACCGAGCTGTAACGTGAGTGAACGGCATTTTTCCGGCAAGGACGGGGATTTTGTAACAAAGCCTTCTAACACAGGTGACGTTTGATGTAGATGAAGATGAGCAGCCATGTTGGGTCCCTCAGGTGTGTTGGGTCGCTCATGTAGGTGTGCGCTGGAGAGCACCTCCGGCGGTGGCTGCTAATGGTGTGGTGTGTCTGTTTAACACGTTTAAATCGCAACCTTCAGACTCACGTTGGTGTCCGCTTCGTGTTTTACCACGAAGTCTGCGTCACGCGGTGACATTACGGTTCCTCCGGTCTGCTGTTGTTTCTCTCTTGGTGCTGTGCAGTCTTTACTCAGCGATTCTAAAGTTCGATCGTTTCAGTTGGATGTTTTTTTCCACCGTTGCAGAACGAGAGCGAGAAACTGCAGAGCCAGCTGGCCAGTGTTCGGAGTCAACACAGCAGAGAAGCTGAGAAGCATCAGCAGCTGGTGAACAGCCTCAACGAGAAGCTGAAAGGGTAAAATATGAAATGAAAATGAAATAATAACTGTTTCCGAGCTGGGGCGAATAAATGAATTAATTAATGCATTTGTTTTAGTGACAACTTTAAAAAATGTTTAAATATTTGAGCATGTGCATGATCATACGATGATATGTCAATTTATTGTATCAGGATTCAGTGTTTTCTGATATCTCTAATTCAGTCTCAATTCAATTATCAGTTGGATTTAAGAGCCAACAATCTGAGATAAACAGTCATTTGTGTTCATTCAAAATGAAAAAGTAGGGTTGGGACTTAAAGGCGTTATTATTTTAATTCTGATTATTTAGAAATAAATTAGAAATAAATTAACACAGTAAAAAGAAAAAAAATCAACATTTAATCACGGTTTACGTTCCAAACAAAGCAGAATGTTTTTTAGTCGATTACACCGATGGAAATGTCAGAGGCTGGATAACAGAGTGTTATCCGAGTTTTAAGGCTCCATTAGTGACTCTTGAGCAAAAAAAAAAGCAACTAGGATAAGATATAGAGACTTTCTGTGTTGTTATTGAAATAGGCAACATTTAGTCTTCGCATTGAGTAGGGCTGTGCATTGGCAAGAATCTGGCAATATGATAAAATCTCAATACAGGGAAAAATATAAAAAGTTAGAAATCCTGTAACATGTTGTAGAATCTTCATTATTTACTTGTTAAAATACTTAAAATGACACTTTTAACTTCAGGTCTGTTCAGTTATCAATATTTTTTTCTTTTTCAATTTTTAATTTATTTTTAATTTAATAAATGTTATTTATAAATATTTTTTTTTATTTATTTATTTTTATTTTATTTTTGCACAATTTTTAATTTTTTAATTTAATTCCACTGAATATATTTTTCCAGATATTACTAGAGCTTGAATTTACAGTATTAATGTCAGTGTTTATTATTCAGTGGTTAACTATACTCCATTTTAATAGTTTCTTTTTTTTGTAGGCAATTAATGTTATGCAATAAAAATGTGATTAATAGAGATTAATTAATTGCAAAGCCTCTTATTAATAAGAATGATTATTAATTCGACCCCACCCTCTAGAAAATACTGTAAAATTTTAATTCCTGAGTTTGAGTGTTTTTATACGAATCAATTATAATAAAACTGTCGGTTCTATATTAAAGAAGTACTAGTACTAAAGCTTAAAAACAGCCATTTTCAACATTAAAGTATCGATTTTCAAGCAATGTTTGTATTTTGGATCGATATAGACCATAAGATATATAGATGCAAATCAATGCATTGTTATTTGCTACATATGCAGAAAAGGCTCATAAATTAACCTGTTTGTCTTTTTGTTTTCTTGGTAAAAAACCCAATAAATCGTTTTGATATGTATGAATTTCAGGCTGAGTGAAACACAAGAATGCCTGGAAAGTTCCCTCATTGAGAAAGAGAACACGTTGGCCAAGACGTCGGAGAAACTGGAGCTCATCAGCAGCCTCAGAGAATCGCTGAGTGAAAAAGAGATCCAGTACAAAGAGCTGTCGGACAAGCTCCTTCAGACTGAGCACAGCGTAAGGGAGCCGGCTCTAACATTTCTTTACAAAGAAAAGCTGCTTTTCAGCTTCCAGCGATGCTTAATTCTCCTGGTTTTGTTCCCCTTCCAGCTGGAGAACATGAGCAAGAAATGCATCGGCTCGGAGAAACAGTGCTCTGAACTGAAAACAGAAGCTGCTGACCTCACGCAGAAGCTGAGCGTGCTAAAGGAAAAGGTATGCTTCCCTTCAAGGACACAAAATTCATTTAAATCCTTCAAAGGCCAGGTTTATTATAGCCGGCATTATTTATATATTACAACCCACCCCAAAACGTGACCTATTTTCTATATAATAAACAGTAGGAAGATGAGTCATGATATGTAAATGATTAGCAACAGAATTGATTTTATTTCACTGGTACTTGTTATGCAGTGCTGCATACTCCCTTTCTGCATTTTGTTGGCAAAAATGGCCCCATAAACTTCCATGTAAACGGCACATTTTAATCTCGCTGTCATCACAGTTATAAAACAATTATTCTTTATCATTGATATTTCATGCAGGGAAAAATCTGTGATAATTAGCATTTTTCGATGGATTCCACCAGATTCAACTGGTTTCCTACTGCAGGCAGATGCAGGAAATTCTTGAATTTTTACCAATTATATTTTGGAACAACAAAATTTATCGCGTTTGTAATTTTTTTGCAGTGTCGGTTAGATGTGGGCACTTAATCAAAACTAATCAAAATGAATTTCTCTTAAGTATATTTAAAAATATTAATTAAATAAGCATGTATAGTTCAACTGTGTGGGCTTCTTTTCACAGATTTTTAAATGAACAAGTATATCAGCCGTTACCATTAAAAACAATTTATTCTTTATTATTAGAATTTGATTTATTTTGCCAGATTCCACTAGATGAAATTCATTTTTATAGTTGCAAGATGCAGGAAATGAGTGTGTTTTGTCAGTATCCTCGCAATATTTATTGTATCAAAGACAATTATTGCTTTTGTGGGATATTTAAATGAATAATTATTGATTCAGTTAATCTTATTGGCATTTAAAGGGTTAAAATGTAAAAAAAAGTAGTTTTGAGCAAGTGCGAAGTTTTATAAGGCATTTATTACAGGCGGGAGGAAAAAGCCAATTGTTTGTTTTTGTTTTGTTTACATTTCTTAAATTGATTTTTTATTTTATTTTTTTGGGGTAAAAAGATTTTAAATTAATTTTATTTCATTTTATTTTATTTATTGTTTTACTTTTTTACCTGCCAGACATTATTGTAAGCATAATAATGTTTTTTTTACTTTTTTTTTTTTTTTTTTTTAATTTTTGTAAAATATTTTTATAATTCATTTTTATAATTTCAGTAAATGATCAATACTTAATTTCTTTTACTTCACAAAAAATGAAAATGTCACAAAAACTCACAGGGATCGTAATTTAAATTAAATACAATAAATATTGATGATTTTAACACATTTTTTTGTTCGTGGGCATTTCTGGCCACCGGAGGGTGAAAATGCATGAAAAGATTATAAAAGAAATGCAAAAATTTGACTGAAGAGAGAGGTTTGTGCAGAAATCATGATACTGTACTGATTCTACTGATCACCAAGTTAAAAAGATAGAAGTATCTTTTTAACTTAGAAGGAAAAATAGACTCGCTTCACTTGATCTTTCTTTCTCACTTTTATTTTCTATATTTCCAGGCACAAAAACAAGAAGTCACCATAGAAACTCTTCAAACGGAGCTGGACCAGACAAACGAGGACCTGGACAAGCTGAACTCCGCCCACCTGGAGGAGCGAGCCCAGCTCATCCACGACCTGCAGAGCTGCGAGCGCGAAATCGATAATCTGAAAGATATCCTGTCGGAAAAGGACAAGGACATATCCGGCCTGGCCGCCAACATGGCCGAGTACGCCGAGCAGGTCACCGCTCTGAAGCAGGAGATAAAGGTCAAGGAGGAGAGCCTGGTCCGGGTGGAAAGCGCTCTGAGTAAGGCAGAGAGGGAGGCCGAGGTTATCAGAGACTCGCAGAGTTCAGACCAGCAGACGCTGAACAGCAGGATCAGCGAGCTGGTCGGCAAACTGAAAGACACGGAGGCGGAGCTGGGGAGCGTCAGAGAGGAGAGGCAGGCCAAGGCGGCCGAGCTGGAGCATCTCATAAAGCAGGCTGAAGAAGACAAAAGGACCATCCGGGAGCTTCGAGGGGAGATCCAGAAGCAGACCGTGAGCCATCGTCACCATCTCTCCGAATGCGAAACGCACGTCTCGTCTCTGAAGGAGCAGCTGGCCTCGTCCGCGCTGAAGCTCCAGGAGTCCGAGGAGCTCGTTTCACATCTCAGAGACAGAAACTCGAGCCATGAGAAGCTGCAGCAGGAGCGAGAAAACGAACTGAAAGCGTTCAAGGAGGAACAAAACAAGCTTCTGGCTCAGACGGACAAATATAATGAGCAGGTTCAGGCGTTGTCCAAGCAGTTAGCGGAGCATAAGGAGAGCGAGGAGAGCGTCAGGAAGAGCATGCAGGACAAACTGGAAGCCTTAGCGTCGCTGGAGGAGGAGCTGAAAGCAGCCGAGAACGAGCGGCGCAGGTTTGACTCGGAGCTGCAAGTCCGCGATTCAGAAAACCAGAAACTGAGCAAAGAGCTGCAGAACAAGGAGGAGAGCTTCTCCGAACTCAAGAGCGTCCTAAAAAGCACGAAGGCTGAAAAGCAGCAGGTGGAGAAGAAGCTGGAGGAGCTGAACGAGGAGCTGGAGCTGCAGAGGCGTCAGGCCTCAGAGCTCAGTGAAAAGCTGGCGTCTGCCCTCCGAGTCAGCGGCAGCCTGCAGGAAGAAGCGCAGCAGCTGGCCGAGCAGAAAGAGACGCTGCAAGCGGAGGTGAGCCGACGGGACGGGAGCCTTTCAGAAGCAACGACCGAGCTCGGATCTCTGCGAGAAAAAGTCGCTGCTCTGGAAGCGCAGCACCTGGAAAACAAGGAAATCATCCGAGAGCTGCAGAGAGAGAAGCAGGAGCTGATTGTCCGAAGCAGCGAGTTGGAGCGAGTCCTGGAGCAAAGCACAAACTCCAACTCTGAGGTGCTGCTGGAAAAAACGAACGAATGTAGCCACCTCAGCCAGCTGCTCCGGGAGAGAGAGGAGGAAACAGCCGCCCAGCTTCTGGCTCAGACAGAAACCCAACAGAAGCGGCAAACCCAGCTGGAGGAAGCGCTGCAGGAGAGGGAGGCGGCGTTGCAGCAGAAGCTCCAGGAAAACCGAAGCCTGCAGGACGAGATCACGCTGCAGAAAAAAAAAGCATCCGAGCTGCGAGCCGAAGCCGAGTCGCTCGGGGAGGAGCGCTCAGGACTCCTGCGACGGCTCGGTGAGGCAGAGGAGACGTTAAAGCAGACGGAGCTGCAGAATCAGACGTACAAAGATGAGCTGAACCAAAGAAACGAGGCGGTTTCCTCTCTGAGCCGCCAGATCGGCGTCATGCAGGAAAACACCCGGAAGCTTGAGTCTGAGGCCGAGGAGATGAAAGCGGAGCTGGCCGAGCTGCGAGCCGCCTGCCAGTCCAGAGAAAAGCAGCTCAGTCAGCAGGTCCACGCCGTCTCCGAGCTCACGTCGCAGCTCCAAGCCGCCGCTGAGCAGAACTCCAGCCTGACGCAGCGGATCGGCGCTCTGACCCGAGACAATAAGGCGCTGCAGGAAGAGCTCGCTCAGAAAGCCCAGGCCGTCTCTGAGCTCACGGCCGAGAGGCGTCTGCTCCAGGAAACCGCCTCCAGGCTGGAAACGCAAATCTCCGACAGTCAGAGGGAAAAGGAGGAGCTGAGGGGGATCCTGAGGGAGAGCGAGCAGACGAGCTCCGCGGGGCTGCTGGAGAAAAGCAAGCAGTGTGCAAGTCTGTCAGAACGCCTGCAGGAGCGAGAGGAGCAGCTTCTGCGTTTACAGGAGCAGCTCGGAGGGCTCAGCGTGTCGCTGCAGGACAAGGAGAGGACGGCGGAGGCTCAGCAGGACACCGTGTCCATGCTGCAGGAGCAGGCCGCTGCTCTGAAGGCCGCGCTGGTGGAGAAAGAAAAGGAAGTCCGGCTGCAGCAGGAGCTCGTGTCGAAGTCGCAGGGAGAGCTGGAGGAGCGAGAAGAAGCTTTCAGACGCCTAACTAATGACTTCGGGAAGCAGAAAGATGAGCTGGACAGACGGAAAGAGTCTGTGGTATCACTCAGCCAACAGCTGGGAGCCATGAGCCAGACGGAAGCAGAGATCTCCCACCTGAAGGAGTCTGTGCAGAAACTGTCTGCTGAGAATCAGCAGCTGCTGCAGGAGGAGGAGCAGAGGAAGGCGGAGATCGTCGACTTTAAAGACGGCATGCAAGCCCTGCAGGAGCAGAACAGCAGCATCAAGTCCGAGCTGCAGAAAAGGCTAACCCAGCTGTCTGAGGCGCGGCAGCTCATCTCCGGGTTACAGGCCCAAGCCGGCGAGACGGAGAGGCTGAACCTGGCCGTGCAGGAGAAGCAGGACGCCCTGAAGCAGCAGGAGACGCTGATCCGACAGCTCAGCGCTACAGTCGCTCAGCAGGAGGAGCAGCTGCAGCAGAGAGCCGAGGACTGCCTCGCCTTCCAGAGACGGGCTTCAGAGCTGCAGGGTCAGGTGCAGAGCCTCACGGCGGAGTCGTGCTCGCTGAGAGAGGCTGCAGCCACCGCCGAACGTCTCAGCTCACATCTGCAAACCAAAGAGGCCGAGTGTGAAAGCCTGAAGGAGCAGATTTCACACCTTCAGGAGGCCGTCGCCAAGCTCAGCGACTCCCTCCAGGAACAAACAGGCGAAGCGGAAGGTCTCCGAAAGGTCCTGCAAGATAAAGACGCTGCACTCTTGGAGCGTTCCCAGTGTCTGCAGGACCTTCAGAGGAGAGCGGAGGAGGCTTCGCTCCTCAAAAGTCAGCTCACAGAAAGCACAGAGCTGGTGTCGCAGCTGCAGAGTCAGATCCAGTCCCTCCGCACTCAGTCGGAAAACACCAGGAAGTCTGAAGATGAAACCCAAAGTGCCTTCAACAACCTGCAGGACAAATACGCCGCCAGCCTGGAGGACCTGCAGGGTGTGAGGAAGCAGCTGGAGGAGGCCAGAAAGGAGGCGCAGGCTCTGAGGGAGGACAAGGAGTCATCAGAAGCCCTGAGCTGCCGCCTGGCGCAGGAGAAGGAAGAAGCTTTTGCGTCTCACCAAGCCAGCGTGTCTCTGCTGAGCGTGGAGATAGAGCGACTCAGATCGCAGCATCTCCAGGTGGCAGCGCAGGTGAACTCGCTGACGGAGAACCTGGAGCAGAGAGAGATGGCTCTGCACGCCATCAACAGCCGGTACACGGCCCAGGCCCGGCACGCCGATCAGCTGCTGGCACAGATCCAGCAGCTGCAGGAGCAGAACCAGGCGCTGAGCGAGGAGCAGAAGCTGCTCGCCCAGGCGGGAAAGGAAAAGGCCCGTCTGCAGGGAGACGTCAGGAAGCTGCTAGCAGAGAAGGAGGAGCTGGAGAGGAGACTGGGAGAGGCCCGAGCGGCGCAGAAGGAGCTGCAGGCTCAGGTGGAGCAGAAGTCCTGCAGCATGAAGGAAAGCGAGTCCCAGAAGCAGAGCCTGCAAGCAGAGGTTAGTGCCAAAGACGGGGAGATTTCTCACTTAAAAGAAAGCGTTCAGAAGATAGAACAAGTTCTGCAGGACTCAGAGAGGGAGTGGCTGTTAGTGCTGGATAGAGAGAAGCAGCAGAAGAGTCTTCTGTCAGAGCAATTATCGCGTGTTGAGAGTGAAATGAGAAGTAAGGATGTTAAAGTTGATGCTTTGAAGCGAGACTTGGACAGTTTGCAGGAGAAACTCGCCGAAGCTTCGGCCGCCGTCACGCAGGGGTCCGACCAGCTCAGCGCCAAAGAGCTGGAGGCGGCGGCGTCCAGGCTCCAGCTGGAGAAGGTTTTAGCTGCCATCCAGGAGAAGGAGGCGCAGAACCGCAGTCTGCAGGAGGAGCTGAAGGCTGCAGAAGAAGAGCTGCAGAACCCTTCCTCTGCAGCAGAGAAGCCCAGTTTACGGGACATGATCCGCCGGCTGCGGGAGCGCCAGCAGGCGGAGGTGCGAGCACTAAAAAGCGAGCTGGAGAGACACGTTGGACAGCTGCAGGAGACCCAGAGCGCGCTCACCGAAGGCCAGAGGAGCAGCGAGGAGAAAAGTCAGCAGATCACTCGCCTGCAGGAGACCCTAGAGACCTTACAGAGTCGCCTTCATGCAGGCGAAGAGAAAATAAAAGAAGAGTCTGCAGGTTACGCCTCCGAGCTGCAAGCAAGAGACGAGCAAATGAGCTGCATGAGCATCCAGATGAGCCAGCAGAAGGAGCTGCTGGCCGCGCTCAGCCAGCAGCTGAAGGACAAAGACGCGTCCATCGGCCAGGTGATCGAGGCGGCCTCCAGCCAGAGGATGAAGCTGGACGAGGAGCTGGAAAGCCTGCGGCGATGGCAGCACAGCGCCACCACCAGGCTGGCCGAGCTTTCCCTGCAGCTGCAGCAGCAGAGGAGCGAGACGGAGAGCAAACGGTCCGAGAACCTCCAGCTGATCAAAGACAAGGCTGATCTGCAGGAGGAGCTCGCCCGGGCGTCCAAGGAGAAGGAAGCAGTGAAGAAGAAGCTTCAGGCCGCTCTGCTGGTCAGGAAGGAGCTGATGAGGAGAGTGGAAGAGTACGAAAAGCAACGAGTGGACAGCCAGAACAATGACGTCCAGGAGAAGGTTGGTCTTCTTGAAAAGGAGATTCTGCAGAAGGACGGAGAGATCCTGGATGCTAAAGCAGAGAGTCTAAGAGCCGCAGAGCAGTTAGAGGTGGAAAAGCAAAGGTTAGAAGCTGCTTTGTGTGAGAAGCAGGGCGAGGTGGAGCAGCTGCAGCAGAGCTTAGAGCAGCTTCAGAGCGAGATCCAGGCGAGCAGAGACGCCGTGGAGTTAGAGAAGGAGCTGCTGCAGACGAAGCAGGAGAAAGCCGCGCTGCAGAAGAAGGCTCAGGCCGCGCTGCTCGCTCGCAAAGACACCATGAAGAAAGCCCAAGACACGGAGAAGAAGCTGAGCCAGGAGCTGGCCGAGCTGAAGGAGGACTACAAGGCTCTGCTGGAGCAGCACTGCCAGCAGAGCAACCAGCTCAACGCCGCCCACATCAGCCTGGACCAGAAGCTCCGCGAGCTGGAGGAGCTCCGCCACAGCTCCCAGTCTCATCTGGACGAGCTCAGCGCTCTGAAGGAGCTGCTCGGGGATTTAAAGACGTCTGCGGCTGAGAAGGAAAGCTTGCAAACGGAGCTGCAGAGCCTCGTTTCTGAATCTGTCGGTAAAGACGAGGCTCTCAGAGAGATGGAACAGCGACAGCAGGAGATGCAGAAACGCTGGGAGCTGGAGACGCAGAAAAACGCTGCCTTACAGGCTGAGCTGGAGCGAGAAAAACATGAAAACCAGGAGAAGAGTCACAGTTTAACCGAAGAGAAGAAGCTTCTTCTGGAGCAAATGAGCCGCTTGAAGCTGGAACTTCAGACGGCGGTCGGTTCGGTTTTCCAGAAATCGTCTGAAATTTCCAGCATCCAGAGGAGTTTTGCAGAAATGCAGCAGCAGCTGGAGAAGTCGCAGAGAGAAAAGCAGGAGAAGGAGGAGGAAACGGAAAGATTCATCAGTGAACTGAGGAGAAACGCTGAAAACAGCGAGTCCCTGCTGAAGGAAAGAGACGAGGCTGCGTCGGCTTTACAGGCTCGGCTCTCTGAGAAAGAAGAGCTCATCTCTGCTCTGGAGCTGCAGCTGCAGCAGCAATGCAGGACGCATGAAGCTGCTCTGCAAAAGATGAGAACGGAGGCCGAGGGGCTCCAGAAGTCCCAGGAGGAAAAAGGCAAAGCGGCTCTTCTCAGCAGGAAGCTTCAGGCCGCTTTGGCGTCCAGGAAAGAAGTCCTGAAAGAAAACTCTTCGCTCAGGGAGGAAATAGAAAACGTGTCTGCGAGGCGAGACGAGAAAGAAGCCGAGCGTTCGGAGCTGCAGGCGTCCGTGCTGAAGCTGAAGCAGCAGAACGAGGAGCTGGAAAGGTCGGCGGCGTCCGTCTGCAGAGAGCGAGAGCAGCTGCTGGGCGACAACAGCAGCCTCTCCGCCGCCTGCGCCAGCCTCAAGCTCACCATCCACAGCATCACGCAGCAGAAACAGGCCTTCTCCTGCCAGCTGGAGTCGCTCAAAGACTCCCAGACGGAGGAGCTGACCAAGTGGAAGTCGGAGCATGGAGAGCTGAAGCAGGAGTACGAGACTCTGCTGCAGGCGTACGAAAACCTCAGGCAGCTGTTGGAGGCAGCCAGACGGGAGCGGCAGGACGCCGTCGGGGCGCTGCACAGCCAGCAGGCCGAGGCCGAGAGTCTGCAGGAGCAAGCCCGGCAGGCGGAGGAGGAGAAGCACAGGCTGAAGGAGAGCATGCAGCAGAAGCTGCAGGAGCTGGAGGAGCTCAGAGGAAAGCAGGAAAAGCATCAGAGCGAGCTGAGAGACAAAAACCAGCAGCTGGAGGCAGAGATGGGCCGACTCCGAGAGGATCTGGCAGAGATGCAGGAGGAGAACGGGCGGCTGGAGGAGTCCAGCGCCTATTTAAACGACATGCAGCTCAAACTGGACGAAGCGCTCGGCTTAAACCGCGCGCTGACGGCTCAGATCCAGGCGCAGCAAACGGAGCTGGCCGCCCAGCTGGAAATCAGCCGCCTCTTACAAGAGGAGAAGCAAAGCCTGTCGGAGAGGATGCAGAGCGACCAGGAGCTGCAGCTGGGACGGAAAGACGCCGCCCTCCGGGAGCTGCAGGACGCCGTCAGCAGGCACGGCCAGCAGGCGCTGAGTCTGAGCCAGAAGCTCACCATCCTGCAGGACGACAAGACGCTGCTGCAGGAGGAGCTGGAGAGCGCGCAGGAGATCTCCCACAAGCTCAAACAGGAGAAGGAACATCTGGAAACGCTCATCCTGCAGAAGTCGGAGCGGATGGACGAGCTGACGGAATCCCTGGAGGCTCTGCAGACGCAGAACGCTGAGCTGTCCGCTCAGACGGCCGCCGCTCGCCGCCTCCGCCAGGACAAGGAGCAGGAGCAGCTCCAGCTGCTCCGAGAGTTCGAGGACAAGCTCAAGAACGTCCAGAGAGGCAATGATGGGGCCAAGAGCGCCCGGCGAGAGCTGCAGGAGCTGCTGAAGGAGAAGCACCAGCAGATCAAGCAGCTGCAGCAGAACTGCATCCGATGCCAGGAGCTGATCTCAGACCTGGAGAGCGCTCTGAAGAGCTCGCAGACGGCCCGCGACCGGCTGGAGAAAGACCTGAAGACCAGCGGGGAAAAGCTCCGCGAGTCAGAGGAGAAGCGTGAACGAGCCGAGGCGGAGCTGCAGGGCCAGAGGAAACTCCTGCAGGAGGCCGAGGAGAAGACGGCGGCGCTGCAATCTGACAGAGAGCGGCTGCTGTCTGAGGCGTCCCGACTCCGACGCTCCGAACCCACAGAGCGGAAAGAAGCGGGCGACTCGCCGCTCAGCCCGTCGGCTCAGAGCCCGTCTGAGCTGCAGCAGCAGATGGACGAGCTGCAGAGTCTGAGAGGCAGAGAGAGCGAGAGACTGGAGGAGCTGCAGCAGCGGCTGGAGCAGCAGGA
Organism: Craterocephalus eyresii; assembly: GCA_037177035.1. Classification (NCBI taxonomy): domain Eukaryota; kingdom Metazoa; phylum Chordata; class Actinopteri; order Atheriniformes; family Atherinidae; genus Craterocephalus; species Craterocephalus eyresii. Next base: position 1,053,225 of record JBBBVT010000001.1, on the reverse strand, counting down.
TCTGCAGATCGACTCTCTGAAACGAGCCGGCGAGAGCAACCAGGTCAAGCTGTCGGCTCTGACGGCCGGCGCTCAGGGAGCCGGCGCCTCCCGGCTCTGGGACAGTCTGTTCCACAAACAGCTGCAGGAGAAGGACCAGCAGCTGCTGGAGCAGGGATCGGTGGTCAGCAGGCTCCGTCAGGACCTGAGGAGGAAGGAGAAGGAGGCGGCGGAGCTGCGGGCGGCGGCGTTGCGGCTGGAGCGCACGCTGAGCGAGTACTCTGTGGCCGCCGCCGCGCAGCAGAGGCAGCTGCTGGTCATGAGCGCCGCCAACGCCGAGCTGAGCGACACGGCCGAGCTGTCAGCGGCGCGCGCCCAGGAGCTGGCCGCTCAGCTTCAGAGCACGGAGCAGGAGCAGAGCGCTGTGAGCCGGCGGCTGGCCGAGCAGGAGGAGGCCGCGTCCCGCCTGCAGCTCCGCCTGCAGCACACGGAGAAGATCCACGCCGACGGCGAGGCAGAGCTGCGGCGCCTGCAGGCCCAGCTGGACTGCAGCCGCGCCGACTTAGAGAAGCAGGAGGGCGTGGCTCTGCAGCTGAGAACGCTGCTGCAGGGGAAGGACGCCGAGATCTCCTCGCTGCTGTCCTGCAGGGACGGGCAGCTGTCCGGCTACCTGGAGCAGCTGCAGGCCAACCACGGCCGCCAGGCGCAGCTTTACGAGGACAGACTCGCCTCGCTGCGCTACCAGCGAGACACGGCCGACAAGCAGCTGAGGACGCTGGAAGCCAGAGCCAAGAGTCTGCAGATCCAGGCCGACAGGGCCGAGCAGGAGAAGGAGCAGATGGAGGCCAAGGTGGAGGCCTTCAGGAAGTCCATGGCGTCTCTGCAGAGCGAGCGGGAGCGGCTCGTGTCCGAGAACCGGCTGCTGCAAGCCAAGAGCTCCGAGGGGCCGGACGGCTCGCTCGGCGGGGAAACGGGCGCCAACAGAGGCCTGAAGCAGGAAATACGGAAGCTGCTGCACCAGATGGACGACCTGAACTCTGAGAACGCCATGCTGCGCGCCCAGCTGCTGCGCTACCGGGAGGACCTAAACCAGGTTCTGTCTCTGAAGGACAACCAGCTGAAGGTGCTGCTGCAGAAGCAGCAGGACGTCATCAGAAGCCTGGAAATGCAGAAAGCTGCAGCCGAGAAGCAGCAGCGAGAGTCTCAGCTGGAGCTGCAGCGCCGAGAGGAAGCCGGCGAGGCCTTAAAGACGGAGAACTGCAGCCTGAAAGCTCGCCTGTCGCAGCTGGAGGCGCAGCAGGAAGTCCTCGCTCAGAAGGAGAAGGTGCAGCAGAAACAGCCGGACGAAGCCCAGCGAGGCCACGGCGGGGATCTGCTGAGGAGCGAGCGGGAGGCGGCCGAGCGGAGGCTGGCCGAGCTCGCCAAAGGTCTGCTGGAGACGGAGCAGCAGCTGTCGGAGGCGAGGGCAGAGAAGGAGTCTCTGTGTAAGGCCATGGCGGCGCTGCAGGACGACCGCGACCAGCACATCCGCGACTTCAAGCTCCTCCGCAGCCGATACGAGCAGGAGCTGCAGGAGGCCCGGGCCGCGCTGCTGAAGGCGGAGCGCAGCCTGCAGGACGCCGCCTCGGACGCCGCCGCGCTGGCCAAGGAGAGGGACGTCCTGGTGCTCAGGCTGGGCGCCGTGCAGAGCGGGGGGGACGCCCACGGCCAGCTGAGCCGGCTGCTGGAGCAGCTGTCCGAGGCTCTGAGCCAGAAGGAGGCCGAGCTGACGCAGGTGGCCGGGGAGAACCGCAGCTACAGCCGGCAGCTGGAGGCCTTCTCCAGATCCATGGCCAGCCTGCAGAACGACCGCGAGCGGCTGCTGGAGGAGCTGCAGGGGGCCAGGCAGGGGGCCGACGTGGCCCCGGAGCCGGTAAGTCTGGCTGCTGCTTCTTCCTCGGTGTGATGCTTCATCTCATCCCCAGCATGCAGGATCCTTCCTCCACCGCATGCCGGCGCTCGCTGCAGCGTTGCCGAAAAAAGCAGCTGCTGGCCGTCCTAAACCTTCCCTCATGACCTCATCCTTTCATTTGCATAATCGGCCTGGTGCTGCGGTGGAGACGGTCAAAATCATCACCTTTCTTCTGTCAGTATACTACCGGGAAAATGAGAATATGCTGGAAAACATGACATAAAAGGTGAAACCAAAACCAAAATCCATTTTTTCTTATTGATTTCAAGCAATATTCTACATGTCTGAGTTCTTTAATTTGGGTTTTCTGCTAAATCTAAACAGATAAAAGCTGAAATATTTTCATTTTCAGACTATTAGTCTACATGTGTGCATTTCATGTTTGAAGTTAAGTTACAGAAACTTTTACGGGATATACTCATTTTCCCAGTCGTAGCTGTACAACATGTTTCAGTCTTCATCTGTTGAAGTGTTTTTGTCCTCACTCTTTATTAATAACGACTGATCCTGTGCTATGGAAGCAGCAGAAACCAAACCTGCCCTCATATGTCTGCAGAAACCTCTGAAGTCTCCTGTAGTAACAGAAAAAGCTACGGAAGGCTCTGAAATAAGTTGGCAACACTGTTTGGCTGGGATGCACGTTTCTGGTGGCTGTGATGATGAAGATGATGTTACGGTTATCTTATTTCTTTGTTTACTCTGTGCAGGTGAGGAGGCTGGAGGCTGAGCTGCAGCACAAAGAGGTCAGCAGCTCCCAGGAAGCCGCTGCAGAGACCAGGTAAACACCATCACTGTTTTAATTGGTTTGAATTCTGCACCTGTGACACCCGGAGTAGACTTTGTTGGTTTTAAAGGTATACAGTGTAACTTTTGGCCAGAAGGGGTTAAACCTCTAACTTCCCACAGGCCACATAATGCAAAATGAAACTGACTTTCTGTTTCTGGGCTCCTCGGACCCTGTGTTCACCTTCTTGCTTTGTTCATATTTGAGCAACTTTTTAGGAAAAAGTAGCACTAATATATATCTGTAGGGCAAAGCTGCAGGTCACATGATCCATGGGAGACGGATCCGCTCCTGCAGAGTTAGCCTGTCTGGTTTTTGCGGAGAGCAGCTCCCTGGCAGCGCTGACCCCAGAAACCATCCATTCATGCTCACATTAGGCTGATGTTCGGGTCAAAAGATCACCTTTGAAGAAAGTTACAGGTTTAGGACCCCTAGTGACCTAAAGTTACACAGTATCTCTTTAAAATGCATTATAAATAAAGTTGCATTATATTTCACTTCTATTCATTATCTCATTTTCTTCCAACGGTGATGTTTATTATTATTATTATCATTATTATTATTATCATTATTATTATCATTATTATTATTATTATTATTATTATTATTATCATTATTATTACTTTTACTATTATTATTTTATATAAATAATGATAAAATGTTATTTGTCATATTTTTCAGAATATTTCTTTGAAAAAAGTGATTGAATGGTGTGAATTGAAACAGTGGGACCTGATCTGGATGTTTTAATGTTTTGGAAAAATTTGCTATTAAATGGGTTGATGTTCCTAATATTTCCATTTATTTTCTTTTTCTATTTATTTACCATTCTATTAATTTATAAAATTATTTTTTTTTTAAATTATTCCTAAAGATTTTCTTTCTTTCTCAATCCATTAATATTTTTTTAATATTTTTGTCAATTTTTTTGCTCCTATTATATTTCGTCATTTTGTTTTTTCCTTCTCTTTTCCTGTTATCTATTTAAACATCAGTTTTTGTTTTATTTAGCTAATTATTCATCCATATATTTATCTTCTCTAGCCTCCCGATACTTCTTTCATGTTTTTGTCCACCAGTAATAAACTTTTTTATGTTAGTGTGAGGTTTCAGACTGAATGATACTGAGGATTTTTCTGTTCTGCAGGTCTGAAGCTGAGAGGAAGGAACCTCCTCCAGTTAAGGTGAGTTAAACCTCCGAGTCCCTTCTTTAGTCTGAGGCAGAGTCCTGCAAACGGTCGCGTTTTCACAGTCATAGTCATGCATTTATTAAGTGCAGGTGATGATGATTTAGTTTTGTTCCTGCTACACACCACACTCAGACCTGTGTGTAATCACCAGACCTGTGCAGAGCTTGATCACAAACCTTCAACATCATTTAATGTGGCTTCCAATTTGTTCTCCAGTATAAAAAGAAATGCAAAGAAACGCTTTTCTTATTTTTTTTTCCTGCTTGTAAGAATTTTATCAAAATGTGTGCTTCATAGAATGAAAAGATCATTTGTTCTGTTTCTTTGTCTCTACGCAGCAGGAAGCCGTTGCTTTGGTGGGCCAGAGCGGACCAGAGGAGGCGGAGAAGATGCAGCTTCATAGAGACCTGCAGCGCTGCTTTTACGAGATCCAGCAGCGGGACCAGTACCTCCAGCAGATCAACACCAAGGTGAGAAGCAGGGAACTGGTTCAGCTGTTCGCTCCATGCGCTCGCTGCAGGCCTCAGCTTTGCATTTCCCCACAGCTGCAGCAGGCGGTGGAGGAGAGAGGCTCTGTCGCGGCTCAGCTGAGGGCCGTTTCCCAGACGCTGAGGGACACGCAGACCCGCTGCCACTGGCTGGAGAGCCAGGGCCACGGCCAGGTCCAGGTAAGCGGCCAGTAACATGGAGATTTTTAAATATGTGGCTACAGTTACATGACGTTTTAATTATTCCAAATTAAAATATTCTCTTTCGGGTTTACATGGAAACATGGAGAAGTTCCTGTAACTTAACCTCATAAAACCTCCAATTAAAAAACTCAGAAAATTACAAATTTCTTGAAATCAAGTAGTCCAAGTAGTACCTGTATTGTTATTCAGGAAAAAAAGATTTGGTTCGTATATCGCCCAGCCCTGCAGCCCTGCAGCCGTGCTGTAAGACGAAGGGCAGTTAGTAGAATAAAAATGTGCGTCTCTTCCTGCAGGGTTCAGAAGTTGCACCGGGAGCTCCGCAGGAGAGGAGCAACGACTCCATCGTCCCTGAAACCGCCGAGGCCACCCAGCTCAGAGAGAGGTGATGTAATCAGTCCAGATGCTTTTTGTAACCCATAAGCCGGCTGATTGGTGGAAATATCGACGTGTTTGTGCGTTCAGGCTGCTGGAGACGGAGCTGAGTTTGGCCGAAGAGCGAGCCAGGAGAGAGGCCACCGAGGAGGCACTGCGAATCGCAGAGGACCGAGCCAAGAGGTGAGTCTCTGAAGCCCTCCCCCTTCCCACGACGCGAGGTAGAGTTCAGATTTTAACCCTTTTAAAGTCAACGGCGCATTTATTCGACAAAACTAAGGAACTTTAATAGAAAGTTTGTTTTTTTTCTGTGAAGAAAACACTTCCAACTTTAGGCTGATAGTTCCGGTTTGTCTGTGGGACGTACAGAAGCTAAGCTGTGTGTGTTGGAAAGTGTCCAATCGAACGGTATCACATGAGGTGAAATAACCAATCATAGAGCTTCTATTCCGTCACATGCTGAGTCAAAGATCATTAAATGTAGAGATGCTTCACTCTTCTGTCCTTGTGTCGTCTTCATGAATGAAACTGTGCTGTGATACAATAATTGATGTTTAAACATTGTTATGTGGTTGAAAAAGTGTGTAATTACACACACTACTGTAAAATATGCTGCTGCTAGCCCTGTTACTTATTTTGGTGCATTTCGTTTAATTCTATAATAGAAAATTACACTACAACGGGTAAAATATGTGATGTAGCTCATAGCAGATAGAAACTGCTTCCATCAGACAGTGAGCGGATGGGAGGTTTTGTTTTATAGTTACAGGTTTAATTTTTTACTCCAGTATCCCTCAGATTATAACCATTTCATGCATGAATTATTAAGCTTATTATGAATTTTTTTGCGTACAGTAATTTACTTCCAGAGACACATACAGTGATGCTTTTTTATTTCTTGATCATATTTTACTTTATTTTTTTATGTATTTTGATAGTATTTTCAAAATTATTAATTAGATAAGCCTTTCATATTTATATTCAATGGATATTCTATAAAAATGTGGCTGTATCATTTTTATTTTCCTGTTTATCACGAAAGAAAGTTTGGTTATTACAATGTATGAATTTACATATATAAATATTCATTGTAGAGTAAGTGACAGTGTATTGCATGACTCACTGATGTCCCCTGAAGTAGAAAAATTACAAATTTTCTACATCCACCCATGAATATACTAGAAAACAGCTGTCAAATAGGTGTCCACTGTAGTGGACGCTATGCATGAAAGGGCTAAATAACATTTCTTTAGTGTCTCCATGTTTATTGCAGCTCACTGGGCCTTTTCCGTAGATGTTTGTTTACCGTTTAGTTTTTTCCTTTCTCTTTATGATTCTATAACTTTTATATCATTCATGTGACATCAGTGCATCATGAATATTATGAAAGCTCAGGTTTTCCTGAAAAGAAAAATGTATAATACTTGATTATGCATCATAAGATGATGTGTTATTAGAATAATACACAAGAAGAAGGAAAATACAAAATAATCCAGCAGGACTGTGAAGGGTTAACAGTGTGTTTGTGTGTTTCTGTGTGCCAGCGTCGGTGCAGGCCTGTCCAGAGACGCTCAGAGGGACTTCAGCATCGACATGGAAGCAGAGGAGGAGTGGGAAGCTGTGAGTCTGAACCCCAGCCAGCCTCTGCTCACACGGAAGGTACGAGTATTCGGTCGGCTGCAGGATCCGCCCTGCAGGCGTGTTTCGTGTCTGACGGCTGCTGCTCCCCCTGCAGGTGAAAGGCGGCGTGGTGGCGTGCCGCCGCTGGCTCCGCGGACGCAGCCTCTACTTCTCCAGGCTGCTGACGGGTCGCGCCCGCTCGCGCTACGTCTTCCTGGCTTACCTGCTCACGCTGCACGTCCTGGTCCTCATGTGCCTCAGCGGCGCTCTGTAACACAAACGGCTTTTCTTTTTGTTGTTCGTTACTCAGCAGGCAGGACAAAACACTACAACGCCGCTGGTTTTTAGCTCCAGGTGTCGGCTTCTCTAACTCCTTCTGTTAGTTTTCATTTTATTTCATGAAAACTTTGGTTCTTTTAAGGTGAACCGAGCCTTAAAGCGTTTCCTGGCTTGTTTTTAGCCACGTCCTTTCCGTCTCTGTTGCCTTTCTCAGCTCTCAGAACAGACACAAACTCACACCAGCTGCTGCTTTACTCGCCTGTCTGATGAGCAGAAGTTGCACATAATCGTAATGCTGAGTTAAAACCATGCACTGACGTGAAGCACTACGCCTCTCCCGCCCTCTCCCTTTAAACTGCGAAGCCAAAGCTGGCCGAGGACGCGGATCCACCCGGAAGTGAACTCCTGTATGGACGTGTGCCATTTAAAGTGAACGTACATGCTGTGTGTATCTAAGATTTTCCAGAGAGTTGCTGTACAGTAGGTGTGTATATTTGCCTTTCTTATCTTCTCTGGCTGAAGATCGACGGCTGTATATTTCCTCTTGATGTTGAACTTTCATCTAACCGGATCAGTTAACAACCCCGAGCTTTTCCTTTTAATTTAAAGATGATAATAATAATAATAATAGCGACGGCTCGTTAATTCATCTGGTTTCATGGAAAAAGACGCTTTTCTGGTACAAAGATGTGGTCTGTACATAAAGGTTAGATTCCTGATCCCGATCTATTTATAAAAGAAAATGAAACTACTGAAAAAATCTCCAGATGACTTATTTTGTCTACTGTCTCTATTTTTAAGAGTTAGCGATGCTGTCGTCATGACGACGGGAAGCTGAACCTTGTGCAATACTGAGGTCACCGTTTACCATCTCCAACACAACTGAATAAATTCTATTGGAGACTTCATCTTGTCCTGTTTTTATTGATTGTTCTCCACTTAATCGGCGGAGCTGGGACCTTGTGCTTTCCTCCCGACTCCAACTTTCAAGATTTTTTTGGTAC
>JBBBVT010000001.1:950118-965160 GCA_037177035.1 Craterocephalus eyresii | reverse complement strand
CTATAGAGGGTACCGATGTGCAAATATACACACAAGCCTACATGTTTGTACACATATTCATACCAAGCCTACACACACACACAAACAGTACATGCCCACTAGTACGTACAGACATATGTACATATGTACACATTCGCCCACTTAATTAACATGCCTAGGATTAAATATAAAATCTTACTGTCGTTGAAAAAATATTAGCCAATAATGTTCACAAAGCTGATTGCCAATAAGCTTTATGCTTTAAGCTCTTTTTTAAATGAGATATAAGTAGGGATAGCTCTGATTGTGTTAGGTACATTGTTCCAACTAGAGCATCCTTTAATAGATAAAACGTTTTGTGCAAAAGAAGTTTTTCTGAACTGGATTTCACAGTCCCCTCTAGACACTGATCTAGTGGAGCTTTGGCTGTTTTTTCTCTTAATGAATTCTTCCAAAGGTGGTGGAGCTGTACCATTTACAGATTTATAAACAAGACAAACATTTTTGAAAACCTTAAAGTTTTCAAAATTGAGGAATTTGTGTTTGGTCAAGATAGGGCAAATATGACTTCGTCGTGACTTCCTGTCAAAAACCTTGATAGCTTTTTTATCCAGTTGCTCAATAGGTTGCAGAGCAGTGACACCAGCAAATGACCAGACTGTGAAGCAATATTCAATATGAGATAGAACCATACAGTAGAGATAAGACCTGGCAGCAATAGTTGCAATAAATGGTCTAATTTGCTTGAAATTTTGTAAGTTGAAATTAACAGTTTGAGTTACCTTTTTAATGTGTTTTTTAAAGGAGAGGTTGGAGTCCAAGATAAGGCCCAGATACTTAAAATGGGTTACCAATTCTAACTCCTCTCCCTCCAAAAACACAGAAGAGCTGCTAAACATTGGCAGACATTTAGTGCTATCGAATTTAATCGATTTTTTATGAAACATCATACAAACTCGTACATTAAAGAGAAACTCTCTTCCTTAACAATACATCCGTATTTTTTATTTTTATTAACCTTTTTTTACCCCCCCCGTCAGACGCTGCTGGAGCTGGGGGCCTCTCCAGACTACAAGGACAGCCGCGGCCTGACTCCGCTGTACCACAGCGTGGTGGTGGGGGGGGACCCGGGCTGCTGCGAGCTGCTGCTGAACCACCAGGCCTCCGTCTGCTGCCAGGACGAGAACGGCTGGCACGAAGTCCACCAGGTACACACACACAGGTAGTCCAGGTACGCTGTCCTGGTAGCGTTTACCTGCTGAAGAGGCGAAAGCCTTTTGCAGAGCCGCCTGCAGTAGCGTCGGCGTGTGCGTGTGCACGTGTGAGTGTGCGCTGATGGCTCCCATCAGTGTTATCAGATAGCATTCTCTCTCTCGCTGTCGGGCTGCAGGAACTCTGCCGTCCACCTCTGTCCCGTCCAGACGTAATAACCATCAGCTGTCAGCAGCGGGAGGATGCTGCTGCTGGTTCACAGGGTCGAGGTCGCGCTCACTACCGCGCACGATGGCAGCAGCTGTCGGCACCCTTCTGACGTGTGCACTGCATGTTTACATGTCGTTTAAACTTTCTGTTCAGATTTTCATTTTCATCAGGCAGATGTAAATATTTTCATGAATAACTGCTGATGATTTAAAGATTATAAGCACCAATAAATAAACATGTTTCCATCGGTATCCAAGGATACTTTATTATTGATGACAGTGCAGTCAAGTGTTTGTGTAAAGGGGCACTTTGTAATATTGTTGGGAAGGGTACTAAGAAAACCTGCTTTTCTAAATGATTAGTTTTATTTTTTTATTTTTTTATTAGTATTACTACTGTCTGCTGAGCAGCAGAGCTGAAGATTTTGCGCTTCCTGATGAAAGTCAGCTCTTCTTATTCTTATTTCCTTTGGTGTTCTTATGAATATTTGTACTCTTCATTGTATAATTCAGTGTTCTTCTTCGTATTCTTCTTTATTTCCCTTGAATTTTTATTTTTATATTGTTCACATTTTCCGATATCATCTTTTCATTTTTACTTCTTCTTTTTCTCATTATTACTATTGTTATTATTATTATTGTTGTTATTGTTATTGCTATTATTATTATTGTTATTATTATTATTATTTTATTATTATTATTATTATTATTATTATTGTTGTTATTGCTATTGTTAATAATAATTATTATTATTATTAACAATAATAATAATAATAATTTTGGATTCGTTATGAATTTTTACCTGCCAGTCTGCCATTGTAAACAATAAACAAATAAATAAAAATAAAGGTAATTTCCAGTAATCGCAGGTCTGAGATTAGCCTGTTAAAGTGGTCATTGTTCTGGTTAAATCAGCCACTTTAAACTCAGTCCAAGTCCATCTGTTGGACCACAAAAGATGATTAATCCAAGCAGCACCACATCACTTATTGTGTCTTCATTTTCATTTCAGCTCATTTTGTCTGAATATTTGTTGAACAGACCGACCTCAGGCTTATGATAACATCCTCGTCAGTGGAGCCATTGCTCTATTTCCTTTCGCCCATAAAGCTCCTCTTGGCAAAGGAAATCTGCTCGGCATAAACCAGCAGCCAGAGCATCATTCTGCTGCCATGATGCTGGACGGGACAAGATAAAACAGGAAAATAAATAAAAAACAGAAACAAGTTGTTTTTTCCCCCTGAACAGTAAACAATCCAATGACTCATTCTTCAGCAGATCTGCATGTTATGTGATAAAATATTCCCAGGTGATTTAAAACACAGATTTCCTTCTTTTTCTGCAGAAAATACAAAAAACACCAAATCAAATGACTTCCTCTGATCTCTGAGTTAGTTTGAGCCATCAGAAGACAGAGCGAGATTAAAATGGACATTTTTAAGCTTCATATTTTTGCTTTGCTGAGAAATCATTAAATTTGCAACTCGCTGCTCAGCTGATGAGGACGCACTCTCACACGCAAAGTTGGCTGATAAAATAACGATTTTGCTTTCAACTCCACGTCTCCAGCCACTCGTGGATTCACTCATGCACAGAAGCAACGTCATATAGCATCACAGCCCCTTCAAACTTTCCCCTCTCCCATCCCATCCTAACCGGGGTCAGACGGAGGGTAGCAGCTGCTCCTCATCCTCATCTCCTCTGCAGCACACTGACACCTAGTGGTGAAGACGCCGTACTGCAGATAACTTCACAGAGGAGAGTGGAAAGCTTTATCTGACAGCGCTGCTTTGTGTGTGCAGGCTTGCCGTCACGGGCACGTGCAACACCTGGAACATCTGCTGTTCTACGGAGCAGACATGAGCGCCCAGAACGCCTCGGGAAACACCGCCCTGCACATCTGTGCCCTTTACAACCAGGTGAGCAGCACAGCGGGTTACTCTGCACACACGGCCGACGGACTGAATGGACATTTGTGTTTCCTCTCACACTCAGAAACAATTAGTGAGATGAGTAAAATGTAAAAGAAGAGATGTAGAACTCAGAGAATCACATGCAGGGCAGGAAGCTGCATGATGCATTTCATGTGTCATTTTTATGATATTGCACATTTTTTGTCAACAGATAAACTGAGTCTGGGGTAGGGGATTAATTCTGAGTCATTGTACGAAGTCTCTGTATGACAGAGATAAACTGGTGTGATAGTGGTGGGTGAAACTGGACATCAGCAAAGTGATTGTCTGCTTTTATTTCTGCCTGCAGCAAAGGTTGAAGCTGAAGTCTTAATGAATGCAGCTGCAAAGGCTTAAAACGAGACAAACAACCACGGTGCTGGTAGATTCCCTGTCATCCAAGTCAAATGTCGTCCTAAGAGCTGGTTCTTGTTCTTATTCTTTTCTTAATAAAAACAATAACAATATACAGTTCTGACAAAAAAAGGAAAATACATGTATTAAGAGACATGAAAATTGAAAACTGGTTCCAAAGTTCACCCCCTCTGGGTCTGATACAAAACTGAGCTCTTGATGTGACACATTTAGACAGATGAAAATGTTGAATTTGACGAGCATTGTAATTATCAACCATAGGACTAGTAGTAAAATATGAAATGTTAAACCCAAGTGGTTTTATTAAACTGAATTTTAAACATAAAAATACAAATATGGAAAATATTAATATCATAAATATTTAATAAATGTAACGTTCTTGAAAATGCTCCACCTCATGTCTACATTTCTAACTCGGTTGATTTAGAAAAGAAGAAACCTTTCGGATAAGAGGTGAAAAAAGTTTTTTTTTCAGATATTTCACCTTTTATTTCTTAATGTTTGATTTCAGCACAGAAACAAAGACAGAAGTGCATGAAAAGTTGAATCTTTTTACACTTTTCATAATATATATTTAGTTGCAAGCAAAATGAACCCAATGAAATAAAACCACATTACATCATTCAGGGTGATATTCTAGACCAACGTTAAAGGGAGGCCAGGCAGGGGCTTTGTTTTAGAGGCACATTTATGAGGAAATACACTGAAATAAAACAATTAAAACATGGTAGTTTTGCTTGAAATATGAAAAAATGCCAATGGACCAAGTGAAAATTCTCTTGATAAGATTGCTTGGAATAAGACAAAATATTCAAGCCTTACTTGACATAAGCTGGAAAAACTTGTTCTTAGCTGTATTTTACTAGCATTGTGAAGTTTTGTCTCATATTGTAAGTAATTTTAAGTCATATTTCCCCCCTTTTGTCTTAAAACAAGTTCCTGTATTTCACTGAAATGCTGCTCTTTAGCTGATTGTATCTTATAACAAGCATGATAAGAAAATGTGGCCAGAATTTATAGTTTGTGCAGTGTATCATAAGACAGCCTTCACAGATATCAACATCTCCTGTATGATTTAGGCAACATTATGACGGCAGTTTGTATTACAATAATAGTATTTTCACAGGGTAACGGTATGTCTCAACATCACAGCCAGTTGTCGCGGTGATAGTTTACAGGTGCTGCAACTCTGGAAGGTTAAAGCTAAAAAAAAGTGGTAAATCGTCATCAAATTCACATTTCTGGGGTAAAAATGCTTCAAATAGAGCGTAAGAGTTAGTTTTATTAAACATACAAAACCTCTTGACCTACATTACAGTTTGTTTTGCGCCCATATAAATCTGCAGTCCAACAGCTCTGTAGCTCATAAAGTGGAAGCTCTGCCTGTGTTTCTGCTGCTGATGCCGCCTCCTTAACTCTATTTGTGTAAAACCTGCAGGGCCTTTGTTCCTTTTTCCCATGAGACAAATTATTTGCACTTTCCTTGCATGTTATTTATCATGCTCAGATAGTTGTGGCTCTAATGGTGGGCAACTGGAACTCCAGCATCTCAGGAGTATAGCCACACCGCCTGGTCTCTTGCCTCCCTCTAATTGCAGTAAATAGTTGGAGTATATGGCCGAGGAACAGGATACTTTGCCTGAGGCCGTTTTCCAGTTGTAATGTGGAAATTAAACATATTAAATATGGTAATACCCTCTTTCATTACATGAAAACTACACATCCCACGCATTCTGATTTTAGTATCACCCAACAGTATTTTTTACTTCAAACTAAGTGATGTTTTTATGTATTGCTTCAGGAACCAGGTGGTCTGCAAAAAGCTGAGCATCTGTTCATTTAACCCACTGTGACATAAATTACTGTGTGAAGAAGTTTTTTTTATTTATTCACTTATTTATAGGCTTTATAAGAGGCAGTATCAAGCTGACTTACCTTAATTTGATCTGGTTACCCTTTTGCTAATCTATTAGCTTGTCCGATTAGCTAAAGGCTAATCGGACAAGCTAATAGATTAGCTAATAGATCGGACAAGCTAATAGATCCAGCTAAGTTAGCTTTTAGCAAACTTAGCTAATCTAAATTATATATTCAAACAGCTAACTTAGCTTTTTATTCCTTAAGTTGGCTAGTTAGTAGCTAAATTAATTAAATAAAGTGAAACTAGTTAGTAGCTATTTTAGCTCAGTTTTAATTTTTTATTTTACGCGTCAGTAAAACAAAAACAGATTAAATTGAAAATACATCTATACTTAACAACTACACAACACATTTGCATTATAAGCTTTATCAGGTAATGTAAATGTAGGATTCAAAATGTCTCACTTAGCATGTTATGCTTTGAATCCTCTGTAATTAGCTAGATAGTGGCTAACTTGGTTAACTAAACCTGAACTAGTTAGTAGCTAACTTGGCTAAGTTTTGGTTATTTCATTTTACATGTAAATAAAAAAATAGTACAACTAGTTAAAGTAACTATACCTGATATTATTTTATCTTTCTTGGAAAAATAGTTTCTACACGGTATATTATGCAGTAAAAGGGGTAAAACCCCATTGGCAGAGAGAGAGAGAGCGTCACACCAAAGCTAAAAACTACCCGCTTTCGCTAACTAAAATGCCCTGGACTCGTACATATGCACAATCAATGAGTCATTCATTTTTGTGGACTTCCCCCTTTACCAGGTAATATACCATCTAGAAACCATTTTTCTTAGAAAGATTAAAATAATTTTAGGTATTCCTCCTTTAAATTAAAAAATATCTGGCTTACTCTTTAGTACTTAATTAATAAAAAACACGTTTTGTATTAGCATTGTTAGTTAATAGCTAATCAGACTGCCCAATCTCTTGCCATATTGTTATGAAATTGTAAAATATTGTATGGAATAAAAATGGTACAGTTAGAATATTTATAAAAAAGACTGTTTATTTTCTTCAGTGTGGTCATTTTTTGTCTCCATGTTAATTAGATATTACTATGTGTTCCACCGTAATGATGTCCACTTTGACTCATTGCTAGTTTCTGCATGACCAAAAGAAGAAGCAAGCGGAAGGTTATAATCATAAACTTGTGTAGCAGCAAGAGTGCTGCTACTCAACTGAATCTATCATTAGACTAAAACATTTGAGATGTTAAACCTTTAGATTTTATATTAGGTTAATAGACTTTAACGTATTTATTTATCAAAATATAGGATCTGAAAAGGCCCTTAAAGTTGCTGTGAAACCGGCTTTCTTGAAGCTTAAGAGGTAAGACGTCTGAAAAGATTAAAAGAGAAAGAAAAAGAAAGAACTTACTGTAACCTGAATCATATAAAGCACCGCTGAAGTGGTTTCATGCTCTCAGCTACAGGTCAGCATTAGGCCACGTGCGCTTGTTGGTACTGCCAGTCATCGGAGACCGTTAAGTCATCACCCTCAGAGCGGGGCCAGGGAAGCACCGAACCAGAGCTTTTAATGAAACATAGCTCAGTGATGTTTGAACCAAAGCAAGCGTCAGCTCTACTCATGAGAAGAGAGAAGGACACATGTGCTGTTGGCATTGATAAAGTGCTTTTTAAGTGATAGAACTGAGTCATTAAAGCTCCACTGGAGAGTTTAGCTATTTTTCCTCCAGCAGCGCTGTCATAAAACCACTAATATCCCCTAGAAAAGAAGAGATTTAAAAAGATTTGGTAAAAAATGTGAAAATTAGAATAAAAAGGTAGAAAGAGATCCATAAAATGCATTTTAAACATGTTTGGCATGAACTGATATTAGATATACATAGAAACAGAAATATACAACAGAGGCAAGATGATGGCAATAAGAGACATTAAAAAGTCTATTCTGATATGTTTCCTTCATTCTAATCCCTTTTTTTGTTCCTCTAGAGAAAATTCTGTATTTATGTGTCTGTTCTGGTTTTGAAGTTTTATAGCTTTACTTTATGAAAAAAAATAATATTCTAGTTTCAAGCATCGGTCCTGCATTCTCTATCCAACCTGATTGATTCTGCAAAGAAGAATGAACATCAAACTGGCAGAAATCTGAGAGCTAAGAAAAGCATCTCTAACTGTAAAGCTCTGACCTTCATCACTCCTCTACCTCCGTTCATAGCTCTGAGATGGGCCATATTTTAAATGCATCTGCAGAGAAAAGACGACACATCGTGGGATTGCCTCCCCTCTAGCTGGAAACATCCACAAATAAAAATAACCCCCTCATGCACGTCTTAAATAAGAAGCCAAATGCAATCACCGGAATGTATTTAATGCCGGCTGTAGCGCAGATGATGCCTGCGTCTCTGTGCATGAGCCATTTCTTTTCCCAACTCTCAATAGCTCATTGTGCATCTAAAAAAAAAGAAGTATTTATATTCGTGTGTGTGTGCACAGTGCATGCGTGGTTGAGCAGTTTGTGGGCGATTTGTGTAGCAGATTCAAACCCCTCAGCTCTTTCCAGCTCTCTTTCTCTCTCGCCCTGCTTCTGTTGGAGTGGAGCAGCAGATACACACTTACCAGCAGGAGAAGCTCCAGTCCTGAAATGCTGTAGGTAGTAGATGTTCTGGTGTTCCTCTCGTCTCGGAGTCCGTGCTGGCATGTAGGACCGCGGTGACCGGTCCCGCTACCACTCCCTCTGCTTCCTCTGGAGAAGCCAGAAGCTAATCCTCCTTTTTTCCTCTGCAAAGTAGGAGAAGTAAAACGGATTCCCAGAGTCTGTGTGAAGGATTTCTCTCTCAGCTTCTAACCGTTTTCCTGCTCTCTCCTCCTCAGGACAACTGTGCCAGAGTGCTGCTTGCTCGTGGAGCTGACAAAGAAGTGAAGAACTACAACAGCCAGAGTCCGTTTCAGGTAGCTTTGGAAAAAAAAAAGTCATGGAAATGTACCTTTAACTCATTTTACATGGTTTATTTAGGCTTTCAGCACGGGAAGGGGGGTGTTTATACTAGCAGGACATTTTCTTCATCTCATTTGTTGCCATAGTAACAGTGCAACATGACCAAGGTCAGCTTGAGCCACAGATGTAAAAGCCTTCTTGGCGGCTGTTGTAATTGTTGTGATTAAACAATGTTTGGAGGCGGCGGGAGACGTTGCTTCTTAAAGTGCGCAGGTTTGTCCAACTTAGACGGATCCTGTGAGGAAAAACCCCCAGAAGCTCTCAGAGCTGCCGAGGCAAGGTGTTTGACTCATAACCTACGCCCGAGTTACAAAAGAGCCCCATCCAGGCAGGCGTTTATGGAAGGCAGTCCCACGGGGTCCTCCACGGTCCTCCACTCCACTCGAGCAGATCGTTTCATTAGCCGGAGCGCTGCATCCGGGAGCGAGCCCAGGCCCAGGCCAGCCTTAGTCAGGCTGAAGTTTGCTGCACGGCTCCAGATTTTTGTGATGCTTTTCTGCTCAGAGAATCATCCGGAACCGTTTTTGTTGTTTGGTGGAGATCACATGCAGACCTGAGCATACTTAGCACGATGCTTACATCACTGCTGCCCATACGCAGCACAGTCAGAGCTGTGCTCATCTAAGCATCGGGTCCCGTTAACTGTGACAGATCAGTTAAACACTGGCTGATGTTGCTTAAACTTCTGGATTTTATCCTCATCACAGGTAAAATTGTTGTGAAAACGCAGCTTTTGGTGTAACACTGGTTTCGGATCAGAGGATTTCGTCTTGTGTTCCAGGATAGTTGCTAAAAACTGTTTATTTTTAACGTTTTAAAGCTTTTCTAACGCTGTCATGAGCAAACCTGCCTGTGCAGGCGGCTGATTGGTCCAAACTGTCGTGTTCTGGGAGGACAGAGTCTGATGGTTCTGGTTAATCCACTTTCTTGCCAGATATGAGTAGCCGGGTCAGAGTCGGGTCCATCCTGCAGCTTCCGGTTGCTTCCCTGCTGCAGCGCGCCAGGTTCAGATCAAATGAACCCCTCAGCTTCCAGTTTACCTTTTCACAGTGCTCCATTTTATTCATTAAGCTTGAGATGTTGACTCTTTAAACTTGACTGTATTCTTATTACATATTTGTTTTACTGCCTGTATGTTTGTGTAAAGAGCTTTTGGTCACCTGTGTTGTTTTTAAAGTGCTTTATGACACTGGTTCCCAAACTTTTTGAGCCATAACCCCAAAGATGACACATATTGGTGTTTGTGACTCTTCTTTCCACGATGACAGTTATTAATTATTTATCAGACGGGTCGTTCTGCAGGATCCTCCACATATCAGGCTTGACATTGCTGTATCTTCATAAATAAAGAGAATTCATGTGGACTTATGCATTAATGTGTTAAAGAATTAAGGTGTTAAATTTAGATTTATCTCTTCGTTAATGCTTTAATCTTAAAAGCCATGATAAAAATCCCACATTTATTTTTCACAATTATCTGGCGAAATAATCTTGTGACCCACAGTTTGGGAACCACTGCTTTAGATAATAAAGTGGAGCTGGAGCTGAGACAACGCATCATTTCAGCTCTGGATTCAAACTGATGCATTTCTACTGGAACCTGAACAGAGAACTTTGATGCATTTAGAGATGCAGATGAGTCCTCTGTGGTTTCTTTTCTGCCGTATCTACATCTACGGCCTGTCCAAGCTTTGTCATAAACGATGCACAGTACCTGTCGTCAGTGCAGAGAGCTGTTCAGACATGGGACAATAATGTTCTCTGCCATGTTGAGCCATCGAGGTTTGACTGAAAAGGATGCGAATCATTATATACGATGGCCTTCAGCTTGAAAAAGAGAGAAAAACTGCAGAAAGAACACAAACGACAGGCAATGTGTAGGACAGCGTTTCCCACCCCCGTTTCTAAACCAGTGGCTTCCAACCTGGGTTCCTCCAAGCATCGGCTGTCCAGTCAGTGTGATTTAAACCAATCCATGTCCACTCAGAGGCAAGTTGAGTTGCATCTGATTTAAGGTGCACCGGGTAACTTTTGGCCACTAGGGGCAAAACCTGTAACTACTCACAGGCCATGCAACACATTTTTCTCATTCTGGGCTCCTCAAACTCAGTGTCAAAAGTATCGTCTTGGAGGAAATTACAGGTTTAGGACCCCTAGTGGCCAAATGTTACGCAGTATTCCTTTAAGTTTTTTCATTGTTTTTTGAGCCTGAAAACTTTCTAAACCAGGTTCCAAAGTGAATAAATGGGGGTCATGAGAATCTACTATATCAGATATCATTAGTAAAAGATAAAAAAAGACACTTAGTAGGTCACAGTAAGGTGCATCCAGTCAGTGAAGTCTCGTGGAGCTACAATAGTTCATGTTTATCCTGGTAATCTGCACTTATCCGGCAACATTTCATTAATAAAAGATCACAGTGCAAAGGATTTCCTGATGATAATGATAATAATAATAATAATGATAATGAGAAATAAGGCTTTTTTGGTTGTATTGAAGGACAAGAGACTCTTTGTATCATCTGTGGTGAGAAGGTATAAAACCTGACATTGTGGTGGGGGTCCATGGCTTTTTGGTTGTTACATGAAGGGTGTCATTGCAAAAAAAAAAGGTTGGGAACCACTGATCTACACCATGAAAATGAAGTCCTCATATCTCCATCTTACTGAAAGAAGAGGAAATAAATGCAAAGAGAGAAGGCAGAGCGGTGCTCCGTGAAATGAGCTGTGCTCCTCTGTTACGTAACCAGCAAATCTCTTCAGGCTTGTAGGAACAGAACACAAGTGACAAATTTCTGCTCCTTAATCACATTTGATTTCCATTTGTTCCTCTGGACAGCATACTTCTGCACATCAACACCCGTTTTCTGCAGTTGCAGTTATTTCCCTCGACTTTCAAACAATACCAGCCAAACATCGACTACTGGCGTCAGTCCCTCCGAACTTAAGAGCTGCTTTGGTGGTTTGTTTTTAAAAGGAGCAATCTGTTTGTTCAGAGACCCAAGCAGCAGCTTTTGTATTGACAGCAGGCTCAGCGGTGGAACGAGCAGCCACTAGACATGTTGGACTCTCACTTGTTGTCGAGTGGAAAAAAATCACTCTCTTGCTCTTACTATCTTTATCATTGTTGCACTCCCCACCTACACATGAAGCCAAGAGCTGAATCCAACAAGTTTATGCCTGTTTTCTGACCAGCAGACATCTCAGAACTGATGGAAACTGATGCAGATAAAGAAAAAAAGCAACCTGGGCATGAAAAGATTTAAATTACAGCACATTAGCTAGTCAGCCTTAAGACTTGAGGAGTGTTGGTGCAATTTAAAGAGAAAAACATTTTAAAAATCCAGCCGTGGTGCTGGAAGCTTCCAGAAGAAGTTCATCCAGCTTGTTAGATGGGTGTCGTTCCTCTAAAACAGCTGTACTTGCCACAGCGTGATGATTTCCTCCCATTAATTTCTAAACTTACTGTTTGTGTCCATTCATGTGGACATGTTCAGTAACTTTATCAGATCCAACCTCTAGCTATGGGTCAGACTCACTTATTACCTCAGAGCTATACCTTCTTGGTGTGATAGATCCAACAAGCTGATGGAAACCTTCCTCAGAGGTTCTGCTCCTTACTGACATGCCAGCATCACATCCAGGATGAGAATATTGGATGTAGATGTGGTGGATGCGGACTCATTGCATGTTGGAGATGATCTGGAGCATCATCCTGCTGATAGCAGCATCAGAAGATGCTCTGCTGGGCTCAGAAAGGGACGGACACGGTCAATCCTTCTTGCTGCCTCAAGACATCTAGTTCATTATAATAAACCAATGTATAGTTAAATTCCTGGACCAACTGGACTATTTTTGCTGGACTCGTCTAACTGGAATTCAGTCGCTTCAAAGAAACTGCTCAGAAATAAGTGTTTACTGAATTATATGCATCGTTCACGTGCTGAATCTCAGCTTTCTGTGTCAAATATCGGGACATCTGGCACCAACGGGTTAAACTGAGCTGGAATTGGAAAGAAAAATGGATTTATGTAGGGCTGCACAAACTATTGTTTAAGCATCGTCATGGCAATGTATTGCAACCGTCACATCGCAGGTCCACAGAACCAAAAGACTAAAAAAAGAGTAAAAAACTGAGTTGCCCCTGTGCTGCAGGTGATTTTTTTTCCCAGGATTTTACTGGATTTTAGTGAATGATCATTTTTTGTAGACCTTTGACTTCCTTTGGGGTTTTTACTCTGGATATTTTACGTATAAAAGATCATTTTTAATCTGGTTTTATAGGTTATTGCTTTATTAGTGGTTTTTAGTGGTGATTTCACTGGATGTCAGGTTTGATGGCCAGAAGTGCGTCGGTGTGTCGAGAAGTGTCCTCCATCACGATGAAGATGGTGTAATTTTGTTCTCGCGGCCCTGAAAACAAGAACAAAGTTAGCTTCCCGTTGAGGACTTAGGTGCCTTATTCCTTTCCTAACCCTAAGCCCAAACCCTCTGCTGGGCATTCTGCTTCCTTCTGAATGCAACAGAGAGCACTTCTCTAACAGCATCATTGGCATCCAAATTACAGTGCAAAGTGCAAATGTTCATAAAAATGGCTTGAAACAGCTGATTGAGGCAGCTGAGGATGGAGTCCTGCATGAGCTCTTAATAAGGCCCCTGTGTGGGTGTATGCTGGCTACTATTATCTGTCATTTTTCACAAGTGTGTGTGCCACAATTTAGCCTAATGACCAGTGTTGCACCTAACAAAGGGAAAATAATTTGAAGCTCAGAAAACTGTCATCATCTTCTTTTTCTGACAGAAAGCTTTTAAAGAGATAAAGTTCATGTCCTTTAATTAAAAATCCTCCAACAATTGTTCTTATCTTCGCATTTTTGCACCTTCATGTTGTACTTTTTCTCCAATCTGACCTCCAGACCTTCAGAAGCTTTTAATCCGATATTCTATAAAAACTAATTTCATTGAACTTTTTTTTGCTTCCTCGCTGCTTTTCTATCTCCTCGTCGCTGTCTTCAGCCCCGTGCTTCTAATCCGATTCCTTTCTCCTCATTATATTCATTGTCTGCTCTCCACATCCTTCCTCCTCATCTCCCCGTTAATTTCCTGCCCTCCATATGCACCCGCCTCACCACACACATTCACACAGAAATTTGCCTTTGGCCTCTGCACGCTCACTGTAAGTCCACATGATTTCCCCCTCCGCCTCATTATTCAGTGAGTTCCAGTAACACGCCGACCGGCTCAAAGCCTTGTCATGGATGCATATCCCTTAGTTGCATCACGTTACTGCAGCCACCATGTCACTGGGACAGTTTTGGATGAGCAGTGGAATTTATTTTCTTTAAACAAATAACCAGATTCAATCCCGATGACCAGCAGCTGATGTCACGTTTGCAATGCATGATTTACAGTTACTATGGTTACGTGATGGTTTTTCATGTGCAATTAATTATTCTGAATTGAATAAGTGAGAAATAAAATATTTTACTACAAGTTTCTGTTGAAATATTAATTCGGGTGAAGGTTTGCATTGAAAACACGTTCTGATTGGGTTCTGATTTGTTGTGGGGTGGAAGTGAGATACTTGTTTCTTTTCGACTCCAACATGAAAAACCACAGAATAAAAAGCATTTCCACTGGATGTGGCTTCTACTTGTGAAGCAGCAGCTAGTCTCTAGCGTACTACTTCACCTTCACCTGGACACACTCACTATATGAGTCCAACGTTGGCTTCAGGCAGACAGCACTGTATATGGTTGTCATGGCAACAGGACGAGAGGAAAA
This sequence comes from Craterocephalus eyresii, assembly GCA_037177035.1. NCBI lineage: Eukaryota > Metazoa > Chordata > Actinopteri > Atheriniformes > Atherinidae > Craterocephalus > Craterocephalus eyresii. The sequence continues at coordinate 950,770 of JBBBVT010000001.1, read as the reverse complement.
GCATGTGAAAAACCACCAAAGTTAACTTAAAGCAGAATGAAGGTTCACATGATAGAAGAATTGTATTCAGAATTAAAAGTGGAATAAACCAGCTGCTTCCTTCAGGATTAACTTTCATTCAGAATTAACATTTTTCATTCAGAACTAAACCTTTTCATCTGTTTAAAGCGAATTAAGTGTTTATGCTGTCATTTTTCATCTCTTTAAAGGAGAATAAAGCGTTTACCCATTCGTTTTTCATCTCTTCAAAGCAGAATTAAGCGTTTACCTGGTAGTTTTTCATCTCTTTAAAGCAGAGTTAACGTTTTACCTGGTCGTTTTCATCTCCGTAAAGCAGAGTTAACGTTTTACCTGGTCGTTTTTCATGTCTTTAAAGCAGAATTAAGTGTTTACCTGGTTGTTTTTCATCTCTTTAAAGCAGAATGAATCATCAACGCGGTCGTTTTTAATCTCTTTAAAGCAGAATTTAGCGTTTACCTGGTCGTTTTTTCATCTCTTTAAAGCAGAGTTAACGTTTTACATGGTTGTTTTCATCTCTGTAAAGCAGAGTTAAGCGTTTACCTGGTCCATTTTTTATCTCTTTAAAGCAGAATTAAGTGTTTACATGGTCGTTTTTCATCTATTTAAAGCAGAATGAAGCATCAACGCGGTC
>JBBBVT010000001.1:932228-942800 GCA_037177035.1 Craterocephalus eyresii | reverse complement strand
ATATATATAATGTTTGGTTGCTGCATGTTTTCCTCCCAGGAAAAAATGTGAACTCAGTCAGCACACTGTTAAGCTTTAATGTGAAGGAAGAACATGTGACTTTCCATATGTACAGTCTGTACGCTGCATGTCTCGTGTGATCTGGAACACAGATAAAAAGAGAAACAAGAGATTTTCTGTTGATTTAAGCTGGAAATAAAACATATTGAATGTTTTCTGATGGGATGTACAAAGTTCCCTGTGTGTAAATGTGTGTGGGGTTTGCATTGTAAGTGATTTTTCCTCCTCACTCTTCTCTTTTCTCTCTGCAGGTGGCCATTATCGCAGGGAACTTTGAGCTCGCTGAGCTCATCAAGAACCATAAAGACTCTGATATAGGTGAGTCACAAAGCAGCAGCTCTTCTTTTCATGGCCGCTCACCTATTCTCCCAGCGCCGCAGGACGCGTAATCCCAAATCTCACTTGGGATACATTTCAAATCCCCCATCGTTTGATCCCCGCCAATGACTTCCCCATTTAATCCCCCACGGAGGATTACAGCTGCGCTGCCAAGGGGGGCAAAGTTTATGTTTACACCGGGACAATCGCCATGCCAAACCGGCTGGGAGAAGTGGTCAATGCCGTGGTCAGAGGGAGCTTTCTATGTTGTGGAAACTGATTGGTAAAAACTGTGCTTGCACGGTTTGATTAATTCCACAGCTGGATGGACCGAAGTCGTTCTTAATGCAAGTTTCATGCATGTTGTGGAGGTTTTGATTAAACTTTATAAGTCGGACGTATTGTTTCTATGAAGTCACAGTGGATTAATACTGTCGTTGTTGGGTTTTCATGATCCTGAAATAAACAGAAGAACTGCTATTTTATCAGCATAGAAAGCTCACAGAGGAATAGCACTATTCAGAGGATGGTGAAGGAGAAAAGGAGGAATTTGAAGCAGCGGATGCTTATTCCAAAGTTTAGGGTTAAACGTAAATGGAGGCTCATGCTTATCGCGTATGGCATGAAGAGAGCGTTATGTATGACTCAGCCTCCTAAAGAAGACAGGAAATGAAGGAGAGAAACATGTTATGAAAAGGTCAAGTCAAAATATAAGATTAAAGGAGGATTTTAGAGCTGTGGTGTTTGCAAATGACCACAAGAGGGCAGAGTTTCACCAGATGATGCGTGTCGTTTTAGGTTTGTTTGTTTAAAGGGAAATTTTGTGACTTTTGGCCAGTAGGGGTCCTAACACCCCCCCCTCCAAAAAAAAATCGTTCTCTTTCTGGCCTCCTCGGATGTCGTTTTCACCTTCTTATTTGATTCAGCCTTTCCAAGCTTTAGATGGAAGAGGAGGGAAAAAAGCATAAATCAGAGCCATAAATCAAACCTCCTCTGACACCATGTCCACCTTCTTACTTTGTTCAGGTTCAACTAACTTTTAAGGAAAAAGTAGCATGAAGCTCAGCCCGCTGTGTTTTATAACTGTAGAACAAAGTTGCAGGTCACATGACCTCATGAGAGACGGATCCGCTTCTGCAAAGTTACAATGTCTGGTTTCTGAAGAGGGCAGCTCCCTCAGAGCGCTGACATGCATCAAACACTGTTTATGACCCCAGAAATCATCCGGTATCACTTACATCAGGCTGATGTTTGGGTCAAAACTACAGACTTTCACTTTAATTAGAAGTCTATATACATTTCTTTTTAAATCCTGCCAGATTTCAGATTTTGTCTGTCAGTTCAACTGAGAATTATAACAATAAAAGCAGAAGTTCTTATCCCTGATCCGTTTTCACATCAGGGTTCTGCCTTATCGCTGCAAAAAAGACGTCTGCATCACCGAGCGGAAGCAACTCCACAACGAATGAGAAAAACCTTTGTTTATACTATAGAGTATATTTATTTAGTCACAAGTACTTAAGCTCTGATCTGTTAGTCTAAGGGAAAAGCTTCACGTTCTGCGTCAGATTTGAATCCTTTTCTGATTTTAGAGCAAAGGTGGTTTGATTCGAAACAGTGAGCGTAAAATCAGACTGGAATAGTTCCCATGGTGTCCAGGCTGGATGGATCCATGTTTCCATCACAATGTGAGCCTAGCATCAGAATGTGGAGCTGAAATCCTAAAGTCACTCTCGGGATCCGGTCTTGCTTCGTACATGTCTCCAATATTAACCATCTTCATGCAATGCCCTCGGCTATGCTTTGCTGGTTTCCTTGTACGGTTGTTGGTTGGATGTTTTGTTGGGCCAAGAAATCTGGCAAAGTCATCTGAAGCATCTGTTGGTGAACCCTAACCCTAACCCTAGCCACAGGATGAGGCACCCTGAACCTTTCCCAGTCCTGCTTTTATGTCTCTTTGTGCTGTACTTCCTTCACAAGGAAAGTCCTCCAGAAACCACTTTATGCATATCACTGGGGCTTTGGAAGTGACGTTTGGCTCAATTTGTTGAGTCAGTTTTGGAGTTGTTTGTTGAGACGAGATGGTCTTCCAGCTGAGAGGACACTGTCCACTGGGTGTCACTGGTTGGTCTGCTGCTTGGTTGGGTGTGATCCAGTCCAGTAAGAGGACAGAAGAGACCATGTACCCCTGTTTCACTCAGCAGTAAGACTGCTGAAGTAGTTTCCAAAAATTGTTCTTCAGACCAGTGATCACCAAATCCAGACCTCCTGAGTCAGTGTCCTGCAGGTTTTCTTTGCCTCCCTTTTGCATTCCACCTGGTTCAAATGAAAGAATCATGGAATTTTTAACTAAAAACAGAATTCGTTATGAACGGCGAACATCAAGGAGCAGAGGGAAAATGTGCATATTTTTATAATCCAAATAATGAATGTTTCTCTTTGGGAAATGATCCCAGGGGGTCACTAAAGTTGACCATTGTTAAAAGTTAAACATTTTCTATTTATGTTAAAGAAGGAAAGGTTCTGTTGGACACAAGAAATACCAGTGCCATGTTTTTTGTCTTTAATACGTTTAAAAGTGTGAAAGCTTTAAAGTTTTTACTTATAACTGAATAAGTTATAACTATATATTTACTTTATACATTGTGTTGGGGTTAAATTTGGGATTAAACGTGAAAAGGATTTTGTGGGACCCAAAAGCATATTCCTTTCTATTAACAGCTCCAGGATAGAGATGTTCCGATACCATTTTTTCCTCCCGATACCGATTCCGATACTTGTCCTATGGGTATCGGCCGATACCAAATAACGATACCACTAAATTATAAAAAACTGTCATATTACACCTGCATGACTGTGATATGATTAGCATTGTGGTACGGCCTGGCTCAGGTTAAAGTCTTTGTAAAACATGAATGAATACAAACTAAAGCCATTTATCTACAAATTTAGTCTTGCTGGTGGGAGAATTCAGTGTGAAATACTGCCACACCGCTGACATCATTACTATCAGCTCTTTGTCTAACTGTCTAAAACATTCGGCTGCAGATGGCGGCACGGTGCAACTGTTTAAAGAACAATGAAGACGAACTGTGTCAGAGCTAATCAGTAAATATACTTATTTTCTTAAATTATGTGGTATTGAATTGCGACCTGAACTCCAGTACTCACTGATACCGATACCCAAATTTTGGGTGGTCTCGGAGGCATTTCCGATACCGGTATCGAAACAACTCTACTCCAGGATGTGACGCATCCTTTCCTGAAGAGTTAGTTCCTGTCTGGTGTCTGTCTTTCCTGTTGAGAAGGGCTCAAAGTTCCATAAAAGTCTGCTTTCACAGATTTTTGGGGAACATTTGATGTCCGCTTATAGACAAAAAATATGTCTGAATCCAACCAGACTTCCTAACACCTTCGGTACGTTTTGCATGTAAGAGAGGAAACATAAAGATGCCTTTGACAAAGTTCCATGTTTCTATTTGCTTCCCGTGCTGCTGAATAAGTCCTGAGCAGACGGCAGATTGGCCACAACGACGGTTTAACACTTGATAAAGTGCTAAAATTTCTGTCCTTTAGCCGAGCAGACAGCATCGACACCACGCTCAGCGCCTCATTTTCATCTGAAGTCACCCACTGAAATGAGCACCAGGCATCGCTGGACCGGCCTTTATGGGCGCAGAGATAGCCGGAGGATTACACGGCCCCAGAGAAAATAAGAAAAGATGAACAAACAAATAAATGATTAAGTTTACGGACAGAGAAAGGCGAGGCCGAGGCTGAATGAGTGAAGATGGAGGGAGGAAGGGAGAGAGAGGAATCTAATCTAAAGATGTAATCCTGTGATTGTTGACCTCTTGCCCATGAATGCCTCCCATCCTCCTCACACAGCAGCGACCTGCAGCAACAGGCCGGGATTACCCCAAAGCCTCTGTGCTGCCAACATCTGCTACAAGCTCCGTGCTCCGGGAATTCATACTGTCTCCATTTTTTATTCCGGATCATTTAGTTTTGCTTCCATCTTTCCCAGAGTTCCTCGACTCCTTGGTCCGACGATCCCGATGAAAGCCCAGCCCACTCTGTTCTGCCTGCGAGCTCGCGCCGTGCTAAGCCCCTTGATAACTGTATGCAGCTTTGCACGACTGTGATCACGGACTTTTAGTGTGTCCGTGTGTGTTTGATTGTGTGTGTGTGACTAATCGACATAAGCCCGCAGCTTTCACAGTTTCTCTTATGTCCTCGGGACGGATGATGTAACAGTTCAGCCAAACAGATCAGCAGTTTTCTGACATCATGACTGCGTTGCCCTGAAGTGGCGGGAGACTCGCTGCTTGTTTGTCCCACTCAGAGAAAGTGGAAATTCAGTTTTGAGGTGTGAGGCTCCGGGGCAAAACAATCCAGTGAAATGAAACGAAAAAGGCGTTTAAGCATCACTTCTTCATCTCATGAAACAGATCCACTTCCGTGTTATGAAACACAAGCATCTTGACACTATTGGCCAGAGTTCACAGATCTCTTCTGGTTTATACATGATTATATAAAGAGACTGCTTTTTATTCACCGTGCTTCAGAATGAGCCTTTCATTCCTCCGTTTCCGTACTGTAAGCCCCTCATGTTCGGCTCATTCTGCTTCCACTGGCCAGGCTTGGACTGTCCTGTCTGCAGGCCATCTCTACACCCTGCTGCAGATATCTGGGACATCATGACAGACTACAATCACAGACTGCTGTCTTCTGGAAAACTTTAACAATTACAATCTTGGATTTTTGTTGTTTGAAGGTTTTCATCATTTCATTTACAAAACATCTCTACAAATTTGAAGACATGGATTTATTCTTTTACTATGAAGTAAACAAACAGGTCAATGTGCAGAACTATTCACCTCCCTGATGTCTTCGCCTGGGATCCTCAATCCTGGTCCTCGAGGGCAGAGCTTGTCTGAGTCAGAGTCAGGTGCATTGCAGCAACGAAACTTCCAAAACCTGCAGGACACTGGCCCTTGAGGGCCAGGGCGAGGACCCCTGCACTATGAGCGTGCCGCTTGGAATTTAGCCCTTTCATCAAGGAAAAATGGCTCCAGCTCCTTCACTAAGCAGCAATCTGAGTCTGAGCAGGTTATCAGCTGGAGTGGGGTCTGGCCATTTCAAGTCCAACACATTTTCCCTTAAACCCCCCAAGTGTTGCTTGGACTCCTGTCCTGATGCAACCCGGGGACACACCAGATTGAAATGAATGGATGTTTATGAAGAAGTAAGCAGGAGCGGTTTGGTCCATTTGGTTAGATTCAGGTGTTGGATTAGTGAAACAATGAACTTCTGCTTTTTGAGTTTGAAACCCCTGCTAGTATGGTGGGGTCACTGAGCCTCTGTTCCCGTCTCAGATCAGACAACTGACTACTGCAGGTTTTATCTTTCTTATCATTCTTTAGCATAACTGCTTCTCCATTCCCCTCCTATCTTCATCACGATAGAGCAACTTGAGCTTTTTGCCTTGCAACCTTTCCACCTGTCTACTGACTCCCTGCTTTACCCTGTCACAGTCCCAACATTCAAAGATCCATCTCTCAGTCCTACACTCCTCTTCTCTCTGCTTATTTCTACCTCCTCTTTGTCTTCTTCGACCAACAGCAGCTCTATTCCCATTGGCAGCCTAACAGCGACGTTGTTAACCTGGGCCACCACCCATTCAGTCTTTTTATGTCTCTGCATGTTTTGTTTGGCACATGTTTTACGCTGGATGCCCTTCCTGATGCAACCCTCTGCTTTTATCCGAGCTCGGGACCAACCCCCAGAAAACTCTGGCTCGTCTTCCCCTTGGTGTTATATCAGGACCATTCTGTCTTATTTCCAGCTGAAAGTAACGGTTTTTCTTCTGGAGTGTACGGCTTATTGCGGTGCTTTGGACACACGCCGGCCTCTACTGTGGAGCTCTGCAGCTCCTTCAGGGTTACCTTTGGGCTCAGATTAATGCCCTCCTTGCTCCGTCTGTGAGTTTTGGTAAGCGGGCCTCACTTGGCACGGGCGACCATGCTCTCTCCGTTTGATTATCATGGATTTGATGGCGCTTCCGGGGATCATCAAACATCTTCGTCCATGGCCGGTGTGGAGACTTCTTTCGTCTTAATGGCAGTGTTTGGCTGCTTAAATGTTGCAACCTTTTTAGAAAGCGTGTGTACTGACAGGCTTCACTAATCATGTCATTCCTGCAGGTCATCAGTTGCAGCAGAGCTTTTTTGGCTTTCATAGCTAAGGAGTTGGACACATGCACGCACGGGCCTTTTTTTCTATGCAGTTCCATCAAATAAAATTCAAATGAAAAAAATCTTTTAAATTACAGGTTGTAATGTAATAAAATAGGTAAAAAGCCAAGGGGGGTGGATACTTTGTACTTCCTCCTCCACAGTTCCAGCTGTGAGCACGCCCCTCCTGCAGAAAGCCTCCAGCTGGGATCTTCCATTTACCATCGGATCAGTCGTAGAGTTTCGTTCCTGTAGACTTCAGGCTAATCAGCAGAAGGTTTGGGGAATAATATTCCAGCCATGTCTGAGACAACATGTAAGATTATCAGATCGCCGTGGCAGCCGCTGGCTGTGTGGGTGCATGATTAGTGCAAGCTGAAAGCATGACAGGAACCAGAAATGAGCATCAGCGCTGCATATTATTACCCAGTCCGTTCGCCGGTTATGAGCTTAATCAATCAGTTATTTCATCTGCTCGCTGTCATTTATTCCCACCCAGAGAGATGACTAATCAGAGTTCAATTTCAGATGCTTGAGCAGAGTGAATTATTTCACCTGTGGGGCAGATTTGCAGACGGACCGGTGTTGGGAGCTGTGGACGGAGCTGTGAAGTAGAACACAGCGTGATGGCTGTAGGAGGAGGGAATGCTTGACAGCCAATTACGTAAATAGCCTGACGCTTTTCATGCAGCGAACATGTGTGTGTGAGTGTGTGTGAGTGTGTGTGACCTATATTCTGTCTTCAATAGCTAAATATTCAAAGCTCTGTGCATAGAAACATGTCACCGTGTAGTCAAATATAGCTCCCAGTAACCGCTTCCACATGCAGCTAAGGAGTCGGTCTGGCCTGGGCGGCGTTCGCTGCCGCGCTCTGAGGGGATTTTTTAAACCAGTATGAGTAAATTACTGTAATATAGAAAATAAAAAGTACAAAATCTTTTACTTATTGATGAAGACTAAAGCAGCAGGATGACTTCTGAAGTGTTTCGGGCGATATTATCTGCTCATATGCAGTCCGATGCTTCAGAACTTCCAAGTGCAGATGGACGACGACCCGAAGCCAAAGCAACCAAACGACTTCTGTAAGGAAAATGAGTGGAAATATGCAAAGTCAATCTCCTGATATGGATCCGACTAAGCTTGAGTGTCACTTGATGAAGACAAAACTGAAGGAAAAATGCCCCGAGAAGCAGCAGGAGCTGCAGATAGTTGCAGCAGAGGCCTGGCAGAGCATCACAGCTGTGATTTACTGCAAAGACATCACAACTAAATATTAAAAAGTAAAAGTTTCTGATTGTTTCGTATGTCCCATTACCAAAAAGAGGACTGTGTCAGTTCGGCCAATAGTCATGGACCCGTATTACTCTTTGATTAATAACATGATGCCATGGAGGAAAGACATCAGCAGAGATCTGAGAAGCAGATGTTACTGGGAGAGTTTATAGCTCATTTCCACACATCCATCATTTATTTTGATCAGTTAAAAGCTAACATGCAGGTTTTCCCGTGAGTAAAAGTTCAGAGTGGGACATGCATGTCAGCTAGCGTTTTAAATGTTAGATGTTTTGTTTGGAAGGGCTGCAGCCCGGCGGTAGGATTTTCTTTTTGCAGCAGGAATCAGGATCAGAGGTTGAAGACTTGCAGACAACCCAGACATGTTTGGGCCGAGTCCGGGCTTCTGCTGGTACTTATGGCTCAGTCATGTGATGTTTGGGCCAGAAATGGACCAGATTTATTTATTTATTTCATGCAGGAAAGGATTAAAAGCCAATAAGTCAGCATAAACAAATTTTCATCTGGTGGAAGGATCAGGTCTGCACTTTGGTTTTGGGCCTTTAAGTCCCGTCTGTTCCACAGGCAAATCAAATATTTAGTTTTTGTGTTGCAGCGTTTTGTTACTTGCAGGTGTGTTGTGGGTTTTCCCGGCCATAAGTTAGGAGTTTGCAGGAGTTAGCTCAGGGTTCCCAAACTTTTGCTCCACGAACGACAAGATATTTTGATGTTCGCGACCCCCCCTCCCACAACAACAACGTTTGGTTGTGTGATATCAGTCGGGTCGTCCTGCAGGAGCCTAAATATGAGGCTTGAAAACTGTCAGCCTTCATGAATAAAGAGGATTCATGTGGATTGATGCATTCATGTGTTAGAAAATAAAGTTAATTTTAGATTTATCTCCATGTTGATGGGTTCATTTTAACAGCAATGAAATAAATCCCAAATTTTCTTTTTGATTAATATTGGTGTTTTTATTTTAAATGATCATGCAAGCCAGGTTCAGGTCCGACCCCCAGTTTGGGAACCACTGATTTATCTATTGGGAGGCTTTTATCTATAGACTGTGTGCATAGCATACTATCACATTTATTATTACTATTTATTTGCCATTTTCTGTAAATTTCACTTGAAAGTTGAACATCTCTAACTTTTTATCAAATACATAACGATTCAAATGTAAACACGGATTAAAAGTCCCAGTTTCCCCAGCACATTCTCCCAGAGCAGCCAGAAATAACAACTCCAAAAAAAGCTGTGTTTAGGCAGAATAATAACCAAAACATAAGCAAAACATTGATGGTACATTTCCACTTTAACTGGGAACAATGGTTCACACCCCCCACTGTTATCTGCTGCCTCGGAGAAGCAACAAGGGAAAAGTCCCGAAACAATGGAGGGAAATTAGGGAGGAAAATAAGCTTGAAAGAAGAGTTGGAGTGAAATGAGAAAAGCGGAGAAACGGAGTGAAGAGGGGAAATATGTGTTGTTCCATCTCTTTACTGCTCTAAGCTGCATAAGAATGATTGACTGATGGGCGTTTTACACCACCCGCTGCCAGAGTGTGATAATCCCACCGGGCCAGTGCAGCGCCCAGACACACACACACACATGCAACAAATAAAACACACATTTCCGTGCCCGGTGTGAGCGGTTGGTCCTGCGTGGCGCTGTACCCAGACAGATGCGTCTCATGGCTGGAAGACGGAGGGGGGTCATGCAAGGGAAACTCGCCGTTCAGGCTTCAGGTTTGTTTTTATAATTGTTGGTGAATAAATCTCAGTAAGAAATAAAATATTTTATTTAATAAAGATCAGATTTTAATCCAGTTTTATTTATGCACCACCAGTTCACAACAAAGTCATGTCTAGACACTTTTATAGACCAGAACCAGGAAGGAATCTGTTGTGTTTGCCCTGGTTGGTGTATAAAACCTGACAGAGTGTATGCTGAGGGGTTCACTGTGTGCAGAGCCATGCTGTCAGACCTGCTTCCTGCATCTGGAGCTACGCTGCTGCTGCTGCAGCATCAGGGTTCACTGACTCTGTGTTTCAGCTCGTACTCCAGCAGAGACGGATCCTTTCCTCCTGTAAGTGACTCCTAATGCCATTACTGCCGCCTGATCAGGCAGCGGGACTTCCTGCTGCAGGAGTTCCTGCTGCAGCCTGCAGCAGCTGAGTGGCTGATGGGGGATTTAGTGAATCAGGAAGTCATTCGGTGTACATCCTCCTGCGCTCACAGCTTCTCTCTGTCTCCTCTTATGCAACAACTGAATTGTTTTAGGACTTTGGCTCATTCTCCTTCCACCTCCTGAACTCTCCAGCCGGCTTTGCCCGGTTCCAACCTGCACCTCTGAGCTGAAACCATCCAAGTCGATACAGTTTCCTCTTGTTTTGCACTGAACTCAGATTAGGTTCTGGAACAGGAACCGGACTTACACATCCTCAGCACGGAGGAAAACGTTATTACTGCTCACGTTTCTTCCACTCCTCCATCACATGGCCACATTTCTGCTTTTTCTCTTTTCTGTAGTTTTTATGTGAATAGATGCTGAATTTACTAAGATAGAGATATTGGAATTCTCTACTGTCATCCTTTCTCCATTTCTCATCTGGAGGGATGGATGGATGGATGGATGGATGGATGGATGGATGGATGGATGGATGGATGGATGGATGGATGGATG
>JBBBVT010000001.1:892032-903283 GCA_037177035.1 Craterocephalus eyresii | reverse complement strand
TCAGCATCCATCACATCCATCAGCATCCATCACATCCATCACATCCATCCGCATCCATCACATCCATCACATCCATCAGCATCCATCACATCCATCAGCATCCATCACATCCATCACATCCATCCGCATCCATCACATCCATCACATCCATCTGCATCCATCAGCATCCATCACATCCATCACATCCATGTGCATCCATCTAGCTGTTTGCCTTCTTCTGGGTGGCTTACTTTAAAGCCTCGCCCCGGGCCGTTGGCACTGGCAGCTTCTGTGCCTCGTCCAAGTTGCCCTCAGGTCTGCCTGAAAAGAAAGCCTGTCAGAAAATGGAGCACAGTATGGCGGCTTGCAGAGAGCCGTTCGTCGGCGGCGGCGGCCTCGGCCACGGGTCACCTGTGTGCGTCTGCTTCCAGCCCAACAGCTGTGGCTGCAGGGAAAATCACCCTCATGCCAGGGTGACGATCATTAGATAATTAATCGGGTGGATGTTGGTCTGGCTTTAATCCATCTTCCTGCCTGCTGTTGCTTCATCGGGACCTTCTAGTATCTGGCAGGAGCCTGTTTTTTATCACAACCAGGTGTTGGAAATGAAGGATGTGAATCGCCGCCACTGAGATCGATTCGGTTCACATCTCCATATGGTGCCAGCGATGCGATACATTGACGATTCAGAAACATCCTGCCAATACGATACGGTATGATTCGTTAATGATCCGACGATTTGACTTTAAACAACGTTCGGTTCAGTTCGATACATTTCATGATAATTCAACACAATACAAGGTATACACAAGCCTGCATCTATTTTGTCCTTAACTTAATAACAATCCAACTTTACTTTGTCCTGGTCAGATGCAACTGAACATGGTGCAGAAAGAGGATATTTTTTGTTTCTAATGAACAGTTTTCAAAACATTTCCCATGCAGAATTCTTATTATTATTATTATTACACATTAATTATTCATCTTTCAGACTGAAAAACTTAATAGTTTAAACTGCTATATAAAGTTTTGTGAACAGAAATATTTGTTATTATAAGAAATTTTATAATATAATTAACAATTGCTTCATCATAGGGAAATGCACATGTTAGTTTTCCATTTTCCTTCTTAAAAATCGAAAGAATAGGTCAACTTTTGACTCCAATGATACGCTGAATAGCTCCTCTTACGTTTCTGCAAACTAACTGTGTCTGTGCCAAGTTGCTCCTGGATGTTTTGATAATTAAAATTAGTGATGATGAACTATGATAACTGTGTTATAATGAATGTAACCGTGACATTTATCCTTACAAGAAAGAGCCGTCATAAATATGGGCCAACAAAACTAGCGTGGAGCTCCCCAAGGCTCCATGTTGGGGCCCCTAATTTTCAGCATCTATATGTGGAGCTGAAATGGAGACAGACCAGTTTATCCAGTTCTGGTGAGTCTGATTGAGCTGTAGCCTCAGTTTACTGGTCTTAGCTGACAGATGAGATGCTGTCCTGCATAGCTTGGTTGTATTACTTTAATATTTTAGCCATTAAAACATAGATATACCCACCTTTTTGGGGTATTTTTTCTTCTTCAGCCCATTCTCTGGAAGCCCTAGAGATGGTTGAAAATTGAAATCCCACTAAAAACTCAGACCAGCAGCCATAAATCTACTTCCTTCCTCATTCTGATGCTCAGTTTGAACTTCAGCATGTGTTAAAGAATCCTGGAGATTTAATGCTGTGACTGTCTCCTTGCAACCAGCACGGAGCTCTGATTTCCCAAAGTCTGAGTATTTCTATAAGGTTGCCTAGCAACCAACAGAGAGGCTCCCCAAAAGACATGGATAAATGGATGCAGTAACTCCAGCTAAAGGTACCCATTCATCACCGTGTCAAGCCGTCCACGGTGTCGATTCTCCTGAAACAAACTCCTAAAGAAAATGTTCCAGTTGCACGTCAAAACAAACCCGATGGAATAAATTTACCTCTCAGGTCTCCGGCCGCTTTTAGACCCAGTACAGCACTGATGCTAAGCTACGCTAAGCTCATTTGCTCACCTTCATCAGATGGATGTCAGAGGTTATATGCAGGCAGTCTGTATTCTAACCCTCAGGATGCTTTTTTATAAGAAAGATTAGCCTCCATAAATATGTCCCTCCTCAAACTTAAACTTCATAAACTTCCCACAGAAAGTCAGGAAATGCGTGTTTGGTGTTTCCTTGTTGTAACAATGCTTCTTGCTAATGAATCTGAAACTGTCGGGTTAAATGGAGCCACGTGTGTTTGGAGCATGTATGTGTGGGATGAGCAGCAGAGGGTTGTGTCCATGAAAAATGTGCCCAGTCCTCTCTGAACAGACGATCCTGTTTGGGGTTTTTGGACTGAATGATAGAAAGAAGAGAGGCTTCAGGAGGCTCAGATCTGTGCATGATCACATAATCCTGCAACCTCTTATTTATCTGACCTCCTTTCAGATTATGAACCCTCACAGACCCTCGTCTGGTTCTGGTCTCAGCTGTTCCCAATGCCAGAACTGGACTATAGAACATCCTACCGGAGAACCTCAGATGCTTTTCTTCAGTTTATTTAAATTGTTTTTAGGAAAAGCACCACTGTCCTTACATGGTAAAAGGAAATAAACTTTCCAACATTAAAATGATTTATTTCCAAGAAGCATTGTTGTAATAAAGAAATAATGCGTTGCTTTTATATATGGAAGCTCTCTCTGTGATGTTGCATGGTGATGCAGGGTAAAGATGCAGACGGGTGCAGGTATGAAAGGTTTAATGATGAAAACTGAAGGTAACATGGCTGAAAAACAAAAGCAGAGGCACTGAGGCTGTGAATAAATGGAACCAGGGGGTAAAAATATCATAATGGATATAATAAGGACTAGATGGCCCCGAGTGCTGCTGGCCAATAGGGGCGAACAGCTGCACCAAGCGGCCATCTTACCACAGGCAGCTTGCTCACTCTTAACATTGATTTAATAATAACCATACCTTGCTCAATTTTTTTTTTACTGATTTTCTTACCACTTGATGTGTTATAAACGTCAGACATGTGGGTCGGACCCTGCATACTTATGAATAATTATAACTGTGAAATAAAGTAACAGGGGCAATTTATATCCACAGGAACAAACATTTATGTTAACTCGATGTTTTTAATGTGTTTGAAGTAAAACTGAACATCAGAAGTTACCACCGACACAACGGTCAAAAATGCCTTAAAACGTTCAGTTGACTGAGTTTGAAGTTACATTTTATGGCCACCAGACGGCGCCGTGATTGTGTTTCTGGAAGTTTTAAAAGATCAATTCTTCTCATGGAATAATTTTTTCTAGACAGTTTGCTCTCCCAAATGTTCCAAATGATCCAATTTCCAAATCAAAATAATGTGATTTATCCTACTATATACATTGGAAAAATGCTTTTCCTAAGATTCGAGTTTGACTGTGGTAAGATGGTGAGGCTGTTTGAAATTCTGCCATGAAATATCAGCCTTTATAATGTATGTCTATAATAAAAATACCCTGAAGTTAAGTAGTTAGGAGCAAATGAAACCAGTCGTGACAATGAACAGGAAGAGGATAAACCTACAAAATAAAACAGGAAACCACACCGGACTGGAAAATAAAACCATAGATCAAGGAAGCCTCTGGTTCCCTTCAGCTTCCAGAGACATTTTCTGAAACAAATCAAACAATCACCCTGATTTTCATGGTTTTCTGACTCAGATGGACAACATGACCACCACTTTTTTATTGTTCTTCCAGTTTTTATAGCAGAAAAGCTGAAAAACAAACTGTTTACAGACCAGATTTGAAAACATCTCCTGCTGCCAATGACTCATGTAATTAGATCATTACCTACATCATCAATTATTCATCCTCGCTGGAACCTGAAGTCCCTCAGCACACTTTTTCTGCTGTTTACGGCTCCAGCTGTTCTGTCTGCAGGCTACGCTAACACTGCCTCAGATCACCGTTTTCTCATCCAGCGTCCAACAAAATCAGGCCCACAATCTTCTTTGTTTTGGAAATATTCATTAATTGAATTTAAATCCCAGGAAAATCTGCCTCATACTCCCAGTGGGGGAAGTTGTTTGTGAACGTTTGTGTCCATAGTGTCGAATTTAAGGCGGTAATCATGAGTTTGTACGATATCACATCATTTGTTACAGGAAAAACATGAGCGAAGAAGAAAAAACTATCATTATAAACAAGACCGAGGCAACTGGAAGAATGCTTCTCCCCCCCTGACATCCTGCAGACAAACTCAAAATTACACAAACACTGGAACACTTTAATCCCTCTAATTCAGCCGACATGATGCCGGCGGATTAAAGCCTGCTTAGACATGATTTGTCAGGCTTCAGGTTCAGACCCGTGAGAGCACTCGAGGGGCTGTTCATGAGAAAGGCAAAAAGAAACCGACAGCCTGCGTGCCTTGGCCGCCAGACCGCGAAGCAAACCTGCAGATTGTAGTTAAATTATCTGCTGTGAAGCTGAGTTAACATTTCAGGCCATGAATATCACATCTGATGAAGTTTCTCAGAACTCTTGCATCACTTTGTGGTAATAACTAGTCTTCTTCCCCCTGGTGGACACTATGAAGATAATTCACAACAATAATTTAGATGTATCACATGGTCATAAATTATAAATAAATAAAGTTTTTTCTTTTACATTTTGTTTAGTGGTCAAAAAAGAATTCAGATATTAAAAAAAGCTCAGTCAAGCTTTAAGGGTTAAATATCCTCTCTATGAGAAAATATATTGGGTCAATGGTTTTTTAATTGAGTTTGGCACCAACCGAGACCAGCCAGAGCAAAAATAGCAGAAATATAAACTTCAGGTGAGTTATTTATTTATCGGCAGGCTTTGTAATTAATCGATTTTGATAATCACATTTAAATCGCATATCAAGTGTTGCTTAAAAATGCAGCTTTTCTTTATTTAAATGGATTTTAGTGGATAACTGAGTCAAATAATAGACACAGATATTAATATTTTAAACTCAAGCTCCAGTAATGTCTGGAAAAATAATTTACTTGTGTTACAGTAGAAAAAGAAGTAGAAAAAAATCTGAACTGGCCACAACTGAACAGACACAAAGTTAAAGTAGCAGCTGAGGAAGGGGGTGGGGAACCTCGGCCACCATCCTGCAGGTTCTCCTACTCCAACACGCCTCGTTCAAATGAATGAGCCACCGTGATTGGCTGCTGGATCCATCTGAATCAGGTGTGTTGGAGCAGGGATGAGTGGAAGACTCGCAGGAATGTGGATCTTCGAGGACCAGGGTTCCCCACCCCATCAGCATGTTACTGAACACGTTTTTATTACTCTTCATTAGTAGTCATTAATATGTGGGTCTGGGTTAAAAAAAATCAATTAATCGATTTAAATCGATTCAAGAATAAAAAATTTATTTTTTCTTAAGGAAGAAAGCTTAGTTTTTATTTGGTCATTCTTTTTTACTGCAGTGTTTCTGTTAACACTGGATTCTGTTTAACATGTAAGACTGGTTATTTTCACAAATAAATGTTAGTTATGTGTGTGACATGCCAGTGCTGGACATTTTTTAATGAAAACAGGAAAATTAAATGTATATAAAATACACACTGTTGAAAGATTGCTTCAGTGTTTCATAGAAATTGCCATCTGCAAATGTCTAATATTCAAGAAATATTTATGTGACATGAATATCTGAAAATTAATTTATATTCATCCATCCATCCATTTTCTGAACCGCTTCATCCAAGTGGGTCGCGGGTGTGCTGGAGCCTATCCCAGCTGTCAAGGGGCGAGAGGCGGGGTACACCCAGGACAGGTCGCCAGTCTGTCGCAGGATTTTTGCTCTTGTGAATCGAATTGATTCAGGAAATTATAAGTGATACCCAGCCCTACTAATATGCGACAGTAAGCCAGGACAGATCGGCCAGCAGCAGCTGTGTGCTCCTGCAGCAGAGCAGGCGTTTACTCTGACCACCGATTGACACTGAGAGAGATTCTGGAAGGAGGCGGAGCTTACGTCAGCAGCCACTCATTGAGACGAGTAAACGTTATCTTCTTTCACGTCAGTCTGTAACGACACCACAAAAGGCTTTCTGACTTGTCTCAAGTCCATCGAGTGCTCTGAAAACTCACTAATTATAGCGCAGAGTCACTAAGTTAGCAACACCACGTTAGCCGAGCACGGACATGTGTGTCTGTGTAATCAGCGTACCAGAAATCGTGCGTTGATGAATCGTATGTTAATATTTCTATAATATATTAATCGTAATTTTGCTGATCATACTATTCATCTGTGTCACCATTTGAACGTTTTTTCCCCGTCTCCCTTTTTTCTGTATTTACAAGGATTCCAACAGCAGAAAATGTACAGTATTGATAATTATATTGTATGTATCATATCTCCACCATGCTTGGAACGCGATGGATGTCGTGCCATGGTGCATTCTGGGATAGCAGGCTTTCAGAAGTACACAGAAGTCACAAATGCTGTTTCCCCTTGTCTATGACGGTGTCATCGGTCAGACTAACTCCTCATCGGCGCTCTTGGGAAAACATGCTGAAACCTCAGCAGTTGTGGAACATTTGGGTCTTTTCTGGTTCTAGAGAGAGCGAGACGGTGGCATCCGCCAGATCTGGGCCTTTGTAACGGCTGTCGTTAGACCACGGTGATGGTGATGTTCACTTTGTGCACGCTCTGTTCGCAGCTTTTGTTTTCACTGCTGCTAATTAAACCCAAACCCTGAGGCGGAGAAGAGGAAGCTGCGGCAGAGGTCAATGTTCACTGCTCATCTGGCAGAGTCACCAGCTGAAAGGATGAATGAATGAATCTGAACATGACGCAGACACTACATGATTCCCTCTGATCTTCACCTTTTCTGGCTCTGAGCTCCTGAAGGCCTCAGTAAAGATGCTTCCTGTAGGAGTCTGCATGAAAGGGGACCATCCTAATTGGTGCGAAGCTGCAGATGGAAATGTGAATTAAAATGAAAGACACAAGAACCCTCTGAGGGAAAAGCATCAGTGATAAATGCACATTGGTTCTTTAATAAGTGTTGGTCTATTCGTCACCCTAAAGAAGCTGCAGGCTGACGTGCAGCACAAGCAAAGCAAAGAGGATTATTTTACGGTTTTAACTATTATAATAGTATAATAATTATTAATTATTATATAATAATTACTTTTATTTTAACTGACGTTGAAAAGACATCATATTCACACAGATTTGGTTGAAATGTGAAAGGTGAAAAGCCGTCGTTTTCAGGTTTTCAGGTTTTCAGGTGCTTATGTAAAGCACTTTGAATTGTCTTGAACCTGAAAAGTGCTACATAAATAAACTTGCCTTGCCTTAAACTTAGCCCCATTTTCAACGTCTATTTATGCTCTAAATCATGGCCATGAGGGACCGAACAGATTTAGCCCAAAAAACAACGTTACGATGACGTCTAGTGTTGGTTGGGAAGTGTCCTGAAATGACATTTCTGTGAACTGGTGCTACAAGAATAAACTGACTTTGATTTAACAACATGTGAGAGAGGGGGGAATGCTGGAATGCTGAGACATTTTTAATGCAAATCCATACATACGTAATGGGGAAACATCATTTTTACAGGAGATTTTCTTACTAAGATTGATGACTGACACTTTTTCTTTGAACTGCCAACCTCATGGCAGCATTAGACACCCCCTCATCACCACATCCTCCTCCCCCCTCACCACCACCACACACCCTATACACTATGCATCGTTCGTTTTTATGATTCTTGTGTCCTTGCTTTAATAGTTGACATCATTTTTTATTTTCATTTTTATCTTTGAATAAGCACAACGTCAAACCTAATTGAGTCTGCAAAGAGTTCTTAAAATGGCATTTGGATTTAAAACTGTTTAATAGACCTGAAGCAGATTTGGCAACTGGTAAGGTTATACACCCCAAAACCAAGGTTTTTCCAGGAGCTCACTTCAAACAAAGAAGATTTCCCAGAATGGCTGAAAATGAGTCCAAAGAAATATATGACAACTATTGTGTTGTTGAGTTTAATGTTTTTTCAATGTGTAATGCATATTTCCTTCATAAGATGCACATGAAAGAAATGACTAACTAGCACTACATTGAGGCTTCAGTTACGTAAATGATAGCCGACTGAACATCATGGTGCTCTGTAGCTGGAAGCCCTCATAATCTACAGAAATGACGTTATTGTAAACAAGAGAGATCACTATAGATCAGAATTATTATTAATAAATTCAGAAATGCAGCTGTTTTATATTAAAAATGAAAACGTAAAACAGTATTAATTTGTTAGATTATCAAAAATATTCAGAACCAGATTATTATTAATTATAATAATAATAAAATAATAATAATAATTATTATTATTATTATTATTATTATTATTATTATCAATAAAAATAATAATATTAAATAATAATAATAATAATAATAAATAGCAATAATAATAAAATAGTATAAAGAACAAATTTTTATTTTATATATGTAATTTATTTCTGAAAAATGTTGTATTCTGTTTTATTTTTTCTTCTTTTCTTCTTTCATAAGCCAAAAACCTGGTCACATTATGTATTAAAAATAACAAAAAATAGAAAATCAACAGGGATAAGAAATGTTATGACTGAACGATTATTATGCAAACAACAACAAAAAAAACATTAAAATATAGCCTCAACTCAAACTGAAACTAATGTGATGAAATAATCCGTCTCCAGCTCCAGCTGTGGAAGCTGCCACGATGGAGGCGCTGATGCTGATGCTGATGCTCCTCCATCTCATTCGCACGTCTCTCCCCCGTGCTTTAAAGTGAGATACGATTAAAGAAGGTGAGGGAGGGAAGAGAAAGCGGGCAGATGTCCAACACTCTCACACTCTCGCAGTGAAAACAGCCGGCGGGATGACAATACGCTTCCAGAAGTTGTTCACACGTTTTCACCCAAATACCAGCACTGTGCGCTCGTATCGGCTCCACGCCTGCAGCATGGCTATCGATCTGTGACCATAGAAACCAGCTGGCCGCAGTCAGACAGCAGTTGCTATGGAGTGTGACGATGAGGACATACTATTCTCCTGCTGTTCATTTCTCCTCACACACACCAACTCTCACTTCTTTTCCTTCTTCCTTCCTCACTACAAAAAAAAGAAAAATTGTGGCCATAACCCCCCGCCCCCTGATTTTTTTTTCTTTTTAATCTCCGTCAGTCAATCATGGACCTCCATCCGCATCCTCTTCCAATCAGACACTGTGGACACAGAATTAGAGAGAGAGGGGGGGGGGAGAAATGCTCTTGCAAAGATGACAAGATGTAAGCCGGATCAGAGGAGATGGAGTTTCTGTGAAAGTGTGACAGCTGGTGTGAGAGAATATGTGAAGGAACTGGAGGGGGGGGGTGAACTGGACAAATCCATGAGACAGACGGGAGGATTCGTAGGTTTGTTTGTTTGCAGCTCCTTCCAAAAAAGCTGCTCTTTTTTAGAAGAAGAAGCCGTTTTCACACTGTAAAATAATGCCGCCATCTTGGTTCTGTCACCAGGCTCGTGACTGGGGAGGGATGATTGACACCCATTAAACTCTGAGCTACGAGCTAACAAAGCTAATAAAGTTAACGGAGGAAGGCGGTAAAGCTAAGGCGCTGTTAGCGGCTAAAAACAGCGGTTGTGCTACTCTTGGCCTCACATACCCGGATATCTGCCACCTGTCAATCAAATGAACACACCCCTAATTATGAAGACTTTTAGGATTAAATAACATCTAAACGAATGAGTTAGAATGTTTTCCCTCCCCCCACAGTTGCCATGAATAATGATAATAAATTTTATTTATTGTGCACTTAACATTTCAGGGAAATATCAAAGGTAGACCAGAGTTTTTAGAGCTAAAATGTTTTTTTGTAGCTGCCAGGCTGTAAACATGTTTAAGTTGGTCTTTTAAACATGGGAGTCTATGGGGATTGGCTCAGTCACCCCCTAGTGGAGGAAGGGGGAAACTGCAGTTTTTGGTACTTCTGCATGGACTTCACATTTCTAAGCCGGAGGTTGCAGCTGGGTAAACACTCTGCAGGATAATCCTGACTATTTTTGGCCCTAAATGAACATATTTTCTTCTTCGTTACTCTCGGACGGGTAGTGCTTTGCTCGGGGAGTACTGCCCTCTACTCCGGACTATCCCGGTGTAAATGCATCCAGTCTAATTTCTCCTCCCCGTCTTTGATTTGTTGAGTTGAATGACCGCCATCTCTGATTATTTTCCCTGAGTTCTCTTCTTCCAGCTGAGTCCGACTGCAGCATATTGTGCAAAAACGTTTACGACTTCTCATTAGAAGAGTTATTTTCCATAAAAGGACATCAGCCAGCATGCAAAATGTGCCTGCTCCAGATGTTCCAGATGTTGATGTGGTCTCGCTGTGATTTGACAGATTCCCGGACGGACCGCGCTGACAGACGGAAGCTCTTCAGACACTACACCGTGGGCTCCTACGACAGCTTCGATGCCTCCAGGTACGACCTCACACCAGCCTATTCCACAAAAATAATCATCAGACAATGCTTCTGTCCGTTTTAGATCCTGTTGGTTTAACATTTATTATCTTTAAAAACTCTGACCGTGCACATCAGGCTTCCTTTTTATCAGCTAGAAACCTTTCCAGCAGATGTAAGAAGCAGCCTCGTCTTTAAGCCGCTGTAAGTGAGAAGTTCTGTCTAATGGTACCTGACGTCCAATCCCAAGGTCTTCTTTTCTCAAGTTATTTTGCTCGTCTCCTCCTTTCTGCTGTCACATCCACTCCGGCGTGCGCTCTGCTAGAAATGAGGATGGATGTATGCTGCTGAGAGAAAGAAATGGTTCATTAATATGTTCTGTTCCCTGAACGAATCCTGTCTAAAAGAATCGGCCGTTGCAGGATCATGCATATTAATGAGCGCTGGGTCGGGTTCGATCGAGCCAGGTCATCGGTCCGACATCATCAGACAAGCTGCTGTGATTTTAGATTTGTTTTAATCCTAAGGTTTAATGTATCAGGAGATCATTTAGTCTTCTGACCTGAGAGGCTCTGATGGGACCTTTAGAGAGCTGCAGAAACCGATGCTGCAAACCTCAAAGAGCTGAAGAAACGTTTTATATGTAATATATGAATAAGTTCCATCCATCCATCCATTTTCTGTACCGCTTAATGTGATAGATAGATAAATAGATAGATAGATAGATAGATAGATAGATAGATAGATAGATAGATAGATAGATAGATAGATAG
>JBBBVT010000001.1:462878-473064 GCA_037177035.1 Craterocephalus eyresii | reverse complement strand
GTTGCGGCGCGTTGCTCTGGCTGAACGGGCTGAACGCATAAAGAAAACATTGCGGACAGAGGGAAGGGAGGCTGTGCCGACCCGGAGGATGAAATAAGTCCACAAGGAAGCAGCATGTTTGACAACGCTGGTTAAAGATGGACTTTACTGCACATATTCCATAATGTAAGTCTAAAAATAGCTCAAAACATAAATGCAGCAAAAATGCAAAGCTGTCTTTCACACGGATTAATTGAAATAATTTGACAGTATTAAGATGTCTCTAGTTTATTTGTTTAAATATATATATATATATTAAACAAATTAGAATAATATTTTTTTTTAACAAAGAAACTAGAGACATCTTAATACTGTCAATAAATAATTTCATCATTATTAGAAAAGCAGTACAGAAAAAGAATTAAAAATGAGAGTTATATGAATGTACTGAGAGATCGCTGCCCTTTTGTGCAGTATTCTTTAAAAGTATTTTAATTACATTAAAGTAGCCTATGGACAAGAGGTTAAGTTTTTAAAATACTCCTTAAACTGTATAAAAAAATTGGCACATTTGATTCCCACATTTAGGCCAGTGATCGGATCGGTGATCGTTTTTTTTAAACTCTCTGATCGGTGATCGCCCCTAAAATCCTGATCGTGTAAAGCCTAGTACCGTGTGATCGTACCGTTTTATCGTACCGTGTGATCGTACCGTGCGATCATACCGTGCGATCGTACCGTGCGATCGTACCGTGTGATCGTACCGTGCGATCGTACCGTGTTATCGTACCGTGCGATCGTACCGTGTGATCGTACCGTGCGATCGTACCGTGTGATCGTACCGTGCGATCATACCGTGCGATCATACCGTGCGATCGTACCGTGTTATCGTACCGTGTGATACCAGCCTTGTGGCCGTCTTCTCTCCCTCCCTCCAGAAGCTCAGCAGCGCCTCCTGCTGGTGACGGTGTTCGCTCTCAGCGTGCGCTACCAGCCCGTGGACGTCTCTCTGGCCATCTCCAGCGGGCTGCTGAACGTCCTGTCGCAGCTCTGCGGGACGGAGACCATGCTGGGGCAGCCGCTACAGCTGCTGCAGAAACCCGGCGTGTCCCAGCTCAGCACGGCGCTGAAGGTGGCGTCCACCCGCCTGCTGCAGATCCTCGCCATCAGCACCGGGTGAGACGCCGGGCCTCTCCGCCCCCCGAGCACCGGGGGAGGACGCCAGTAACCGCGTCTCCGTCCGTCTCCGCAGGACGTACGCAGACAAGCTGAGTCCGAAGGTGGTGCAGTCGCTGCTGGACCTGCTCTGCAGCCAGCTGAAGAACCTCCTGTCTCAGGCCGGAGGCAGCCTGCTGTCCTCGGGGACAGACCAGGAGGACGGCAAACACGAGGACGGCTCCGAGTCGGAGAAGAAGGACTTCAGAGGTGAGACGCGTTAGCCAATGAAAACTTTGCTTCAGACGGAGTCGCATTTTTTCCTATTTATCCGAAGAAATTATTTTATTTGCTGAAGCAGCGTCCTGAAACCTTCGCTTCTTTAACCCTCAATACACAACGGCATCGTAAACGACATCAGCGCATATTTTATTTTATTTGTCAAAAGGATCCCTATTATCTTCCGTGAGGTTGTTGCTTGTCTTCCTAAAGTCAAAAAACCATTTAAAGATTAGAATTTACAAAACATACAAGTATAAAAATGAACACTCACTAAATATTCACAAAAAAAAAAAAAGATTTCACTCAAAAAATACTTCACATATGTTCTATAAAACCATGTTTATCTTGGGAACGGTAGAAGATGGCAACTTACTCTTTTTCTTTAAAAAAAGACATGAAATACCTGATTGGTAATTATAGGAAGACTGTTTTATCAGTAATAATACGCAAATAAATCCCCGACTCTGAAATGCTGAAGCCTTTTAGGAACTGAGGTGGATTAAAATGATTTTAAATCGGAGTAAATCTGCGGTAATAAATGAAAATTTCCCGTTTTCCAGCTCTGATCCGGAAGCAGCACACGGCCGAGCTGCACCTCGGAGACTTCCTGGTTTTCCTCAGGCGGGTAGTCTCCTCCAGGGCCATCCAGTCCAGGATGGCGTCCCCTAAATGGACCGAGGTCCTGCTCAACATCGCCGCCCAGAAATGCTGCTCGGGTAAGACCGCTGGCGTGGAAACGCAGGTAAACACGCAGGCTGAAGCTGAAACTCTCCGCCGCCTGTTGACCGTAGGCGTCCCGCTGGTGGGGAACCTGAGGACTCGGCTGCTCGCGCTTCACGTCCTGGAGGCCGTCCTGCCGGCCTGCGAGGCCAACATGGATGACGACCAGATGACGCGGGTACGAGTCCGCCCAGCCCTCGGCTGGCGACGCTCGGCGCTAACGCTCGGCGCTAACGCTCGGCGCTAACGCTCGGCGCTAACGCTCGGCGCTAACGCTAGGCGCTAACGCTCGGCACTAACGCGTTGTGTTTCAGGTGGTGGAGCGACTTTTCTCTCTGCTGTCCGACTGCATGTGGGAAGCTCCGATCGCTCAGGCCAAGCACGCCGTCCAGCTCAAGGAGAAAGTGCAGGAGCTCAAGCTGCAGGTACGAGCTTGCATGCACAATCTGCTGTTTGGGAGAGTTTCAGGGCCACCGAGGGAAATAAACCTTAAAATTCTGAGAAAAAAGTAAAAATTCAGAAAAAAATCTGAATTCTGTGAAAAAAAGGTCAAAATTATGAGAAAAATAAGACTTTTGATAAAAATTGCAAAATTCTGAGAATAAGAATTTTGAATTCTGAGAATAAATGGTCAAAATTCTGAGAAAAAAAACCTCTGAATTCTGTGAAAAAACGTCAAAAATCTGAGAATAAAGGTCAATATTGTTAGAAAAATGTATTTTGAGAAAAATTACAAAATTCTGAGAAAAAATGAATCTGAATTCCGAGAAAAAAAGGTCAAAATTCTAAGAAAAAAGATTCTGAATTCTGAGAATAAATGGTCAAAATTCTGAGGAAAATGTAAGAATTTTGATTGAAATGACGGAATTCTGAAAAAATGTCAGAATTTTGAGAAAAATTACAAAATCTTGAAAAAAAAAATTCAGAATTCTGAGAAAAAAAGGTCAAAATTTTGAGAAACGTAAGAATTTTTATAAAGATGACAAAATTCTTAGAAAAAAAATTCTGAGTTCTGTGAAAAAAGATAAAAATTCTTAGGATAATGTCAGAATTTTGAGAAAAATTAAAAGAATTCTGAGAATAAAGGTAAATATTCT
Source organism: Craterocephalus eyresii (assembly GCA_037177035.1). Lineage (NCBI taxonomy): Eukaryota > Metazoa > Chordata > Actinopteri > Atheriniformes > Atherinidae > Craterocephalus > Craterocephalus eyresii. The sequence goes on along the minus strand of JBBBVT010000001.1, from coordinate 469,831 downwards.
TAGAAAAATGTATTTTGAGAAAAATGGCAAAATTCTGAGAAAAAATTAATCTGAATTCCGAGAAAAAAAGGTCAAAATTCTGAGAAAAATGTCGGAACTTTGAGACAAATGAAAAAAATTCTGAGAAAAAAAAGGTCAAAATTCTGAGAAAAAAAAGGTCAAAATTCTGAGAAAAAAAGGTCAATATTCATAGGAATATGTCCGATGCTGGTTTCTGCGTCTGACCCTCAGGGGGAGGCGGAGGAGGAGGACGAGAATCTGCCCGTCCAGGAAGTGTCCTTCGACCCGGAGAAGGCTCAGTGCTGCGTGGTGGAGAACGGCCAGGGCCTGACGCACGGCAGCGGGGGGAAAGGCTACGGCCTGGCCTCCACCGGCATCTCGTCCGGCTGCTACCAGTGGAAGGTACCGGGAGAATAACGGGGGGACGGGGGGGGGTCGGAGCTCCGTGTGAACTTCTGTTCCTCCCGCAGTTCTACATCGTGAAGGAGAACCGAGGCAACGAGGGAACGTGCGTGGGCGTGTCCCGGTGGCCCGTGCACGACTTCAACCACCGCACCACGTCGGACATGTGGCTGTACCGGGCGTACAGCGGGAACCTGTACCACAACGGCGAGCAGACGCTGACGCTCAGCAGCTTCACGCAGGGAGACTTCATCACCTGCGTCCTGGACATGGAGGCCAGGACCATCTCCTTCGGCAAGAACGGGGAGGTGAGCCAGAGTGCATTCATTCAGTCATTCAATCATTCAGTCATTCGTTCATGTATTTATTTATGTATTTATTTATTTATTCATTCATTTATTCATTCATTTATGTATTTATTTATTTAATTATTATTATTATTTTTTTTTATTAATTACTTATTTTATTTATTATTTTATTATTTATTAAGGCATATATTTATTTATTAATTTAGTTATCTATTCATTAATTAATAAATTTTTTAAAAATGTATTAAGTTATTCAATTATTTTTATTTATTTAGCCGTTTAATTTTTTTATTTATTTATTAATTAATTCAACTATTCAATTACTTTTATATTTGTATTTAATCATTGATTTATTTAATTATTTAAATATTTCTGTGTATTTTTATTAATTAATTAATTCAATTATTTAATTACCTTTTTATTTTTATATTTATTTATTTATTCAATTATTTAATTATTTTTGTGTTTTTATTTAGTCATTCATTCAGTTATTTTTGCATTTGTGTTTATTTTTTATTCATTTATTCAATTATTCATTGATTCTGTCATTTTTTCTTAATTTATTTCTTCATTCTTTTTTCTTTTATCATTCATTCAATTAATTATTTTTCTGTGTTTATTTATTTATTGTAAAAAAAAACACATTTTTATCAGACATTAAACGTAATTCTTCTGTTTCAAATGTGTTTTACATTGAAGTGAAATGTGTTACATCCCCGCGTTCCTCCGAACCTTCTGTCCGGCGGTCTGTAGCCGTAGCAACACAGCTGATCCGTCCTCAGAGATGTTTTTCCCGTAACTCTGACTTTTGGTTGAGCAGGAGCCGAAACTGGCGTTCGAGGACGTGGACGCCACAGAGCTGTACCCCTGCGTGATGTTTTACAGCAGCAACCCCGGAGAGAAGGTGGGCAGGGTCTTATTTAAAAAACTCAACTCAACATTTAGTCAATCTTTGACATTAATATACTTTGAACGTGCATTTTTATTTATAAATATATTTATTCCCAACTTCGTCTTGCTAAATCTTTCAAGGAATTCTTTACAGTTAACTCTCAGATTCATTCATTCATTCTTTATTTTTTAATCAGCTCAGGGAGATACTTTGAATAAGCCTATTTTGGGCTTTTTAAAAAATCTATCCTGCACTTGCTTCATGTATGTTTTTTTTCCTGCATATCGATTTCCTTTATTGTGAAAAATAAAACAAACGGGCTGTGCTCCGTCTCCAGGTGAAGATCTGTGACATGCAGATGCGCGGGACGCCGCGCGACCTGCTGCCCGGCGACCCGGTGTGCAGCCCGACGGCAACGGTGCTGGCCGAGGCCACCACGCAGCTGATCCGCATCCTGCACCGCGCCGACCGCTGGACGCCGCGCATCAACCGCACCATGACCGAGCGCCTGCACAAGATCAAGCCCTGCTTCCGGGACGCCGCCGCCGCCGCCGCCCCCGGCCAGAGGCTCAAGAAGAGCCGCTCGGTGCAGAGCCGCGAGGAGCACGACGCCCAACGGGAGAGCCAGGACGCCGCTGGCCGGGCGGAGGAGGAGCGCGGGCGCCACGGGCGGCAGCACGGGCTGGGCGAGCTGTCGGAGCCGCACCTGCGGACGCTCTGCACGCAGGTGTGGCCGGTGCTGGCGGTGATCGGCGGCGCGGACGGCGGGCTGCGCGTGGGCGGCCGCTGCGTGCACAAGCAGACGGGCCGGCACGCCACGCTGCTGGGCGTGGTGAAGGAGGGCAGCACGTCCGCCAAGGTGCAGTGGGACGAGGCCGAGATCACCATCAGGTACCCGTCTGCGATGGCGGCGCCTCTTTCACCAGCAGCAGGAACATTACGAATGTTTTTCTCTCATCCGACGGGCGTTTTATCAGATGCATGAGCAGGAACGCGGCTTCAGGCTGGAATCAAATAAAATCCTGGAAGTTTCCGTCGTTTACGTTAAAAACATGAAGGAAAAGAAAACATGGAAGCACAGAAAAGTTCAGGTTCGCTTCGGTTTGGTTTCGGTCAAAACGGTTAAAATGACCCGAGACGCCGTCAGACACAAAGAAGTAGAAGTTCTTCCGTTTTCCTGAGATGTTGCTTGTGCAACGTGTTTAACGGGAAAAGGATAAAATCGCAGATATTCCGACAGCTTAAAGGAATTCCAGGTTCGTTTCCCGTTACTGAGTCCAAAGCTTCATGTTCTCTCAGAGACGCACTGTTAACGCTCCATGTGAGGATGAGGATGATGATGTTGGTATAGGCACGGAGTGATTTTCGATCGGATCGAAGGGGAGGATCATGACCTTTTTTTTCAAATAGCTGCTTTAATTGATTAAGTCTGGAAGCTTCGCTCTGCTGTCGGATTCTCCGGATGTTCCTGGTGCAGCAGCATTTCTGCATGCGGAGCCCCGATCCGTCTTTTTTTCCTTCTCCGCGGATGTTTGCTCTCTCTGTTCTTCATCGTCTTGCTTGTTTACCATAAACTTCCTGCACCTCAGCTGGTGCTGTTTCATTTTCCTTTTCGGTCACAAAAGGAATAATTAACGCACTGAACAACTATAACTTTATTAAATCGAGACATCAGCGTTAATTAAATGCTCGTTTATACTCGTCCGCGTCTTCAGGACGTTACCGCGTAAATAAATGTCCGGGAATCCGGGAAGAATTTAAACCGACTTTGCATCTTTTTCGACACAAACTCGTTCTCGGACACATTATTTTTTTATCATTTTAATGATCTGAAAACTGGGCCGATTAAAAAACCACATCCTATGTTGGTGATGATGAAGATGCTTGCAGCCATGTCTCTCTGAATTTCGCCATCTTCGCTTTGTCGCTGCTTCCCGCTCCCTCTCACCTGCCTGCTCTTCATTGTCGTGTCGCGCTCTTCCTCTCCTGCCCTTTCCCTCACTTTGTGTCTCCTTCCCTTGTCTCCTTTACTCCTTCCTCCTATTAAAGCTTCCCAACTTTCTGGTCGCCTAGTGACACTCCGCTGTACAACCTGGAGCCGTGCGAGCCGCTGCCGTTCGACGTCGCCCGTTTCCGCGGCCTCACCGCCTCGCTGCTGCTCGACCTCACCTACCTCACCAGCATCCACGAGGAGACGGCCGCCAAGCTCAGCGCCCGCCGCCACGAGAAGAAGCATCGCAACGCCGCCTCCGCCGGCCACGAGCCCGCCACCGAGGACAAGGCGGACGCCGAGGGCCACAATCGCGCAGAGCAGAAAGAAAACAGCGGGGGCTCGTCCGGGGCCTCCGACCTCCGGGTGTCCCACAGCCTGGAAGAGGTGAAGGCGCACGCCGCGCCCAACTCCAAGTCCGAGAGCGAGATCGCGTCCGTGGCCGTAAGCGGGAACGAGGGGCTGTTCTCCGCGGCCGCCGCGCCTCCTGCCGCCGAGGGGGGCAGGAAGAAGGCGCACGAGCACGCGTCCCGTGGGCACGAAGCCGCCGCCGTGGCCACGCAGTCGGAGATCCACGCCGTGCAGCTGTCCTACCTCTACCTGGGCGCCATGAAGACGCTCAGCGCCCTGCTCAGCTGCAGCAAGTACGCCGAGCTGTTGCTCATCCCCAAGGTACCAATCAAGACCATTTCGCCGTCCGATTATTCACACCACGGTTAAACAACTTCATTTACACGTTTAACACGACAATTCACACGTTAAACACAATTATTCACACGTTAAACACGATCATTCATACGTTTAACATGATTATTCACACGTTAAACACGATCATTCATACCTTTAACACGATTATTCACACGTTAAACACGATCATTCATACGTTTAACACGATTATTCACACGTTAAACACGATCATTCATACGTTTAACACGATTATTCACACTTTAAACACGATTATTTACACGTTTTAACACGATAATTCATACGTAAACCACGATTATTCATACATTAAAAACGATCATTCACACGTTAAACCTGATCATTCTCACGTTAAACTGATCATTCGATTATTCACACACGTTGGGATGGTTAAACGACTTCATTTACACGTTAAACTGTTACGGTTATTCACACATTGAGGCGTAATCATTCACATGTTAAACACAATTATTCACATGTTGAGACGGTTAAACTTCATTTACACGTCAAACACGATCATTCACACATTAGACGGATCATTCAACGTTAGACACGATCATTCACACGTTAGATACGATCATTCACACGTTAAACACGATCATTCACACGTCAAACACGATCATTCACACATTAGACAGATCATTCACACGTTAGACACGATCATTCCCACGTTAAACACGATTATTCACATATTAGACACGATCATTCACATGTTAAACACGATTATTCACACGTTGAGATGCGATCATTCACATGTTAAACACGATCATTCACATGTTAGACACGATCATTCACATGTTAAACACGATCATTCACACATTAAACACGATCATTCATACGTTTAACACGATTATTCACACGTTAAACACGATTATTTACACGTTTTAACACGATAATTCATACGTAAACCACGATTATTCATACATTAAAAACGATCATTCACACGTTAAACCTGATCATTCTCACGTTAAACTGATCATTCGATTATTCACACACGTTGGGATGGTTAAACGACTTCATTTACACGTTAAACTGTTACGGTTATTCACACATTGAGGCGTAATCATTCACATGTTAAACACAATTATTCACATGTTGAGACGGTTAAACTTCATTTACACGTCAAACACGATCATTCACACATTAGACACGATCATTCAACGTTAGACACGATCATTCACACGTTAAACACGATCATTCACACGTTAAACACGATCATTCACACGTCAAACACGATCATTCACACATTAGACAGATCATTCAACGTTAGACACGATCATTCACACGTTAAACACGATCATTCACACGTTAAACAAGATTATTCAACGTTAGACACGATTATTCACACGTTAGACACGATCATTCACACGTTAAACACGATCATTCACATGTTGACACGCGATCATTTACATCTTAGACGTGATTCATACGTTAAATACGATCATTTACACGTTAAACACGATTATTCACACGTTGAGACGCGATCATTTACATCTTAGACGTGATTCATACGTTAAATACGATCATTTACACATTAAACACGATCATTCACACGTTAAACACGATCATTCACATGTTAGACACGATCATTCACATGTTAAACACGATTATTCACTCGTTGAGAGGCGATCATTTACATCTTAGACGCGATTCATACGTTAAATACGATCATTCACACGTTAAATACGATCATTCACACGTTAAATACGATCAAATACGATCATTCATACGTTAAATACGATCATTCACATGTTAAACACAATCATTCACACGTTAAACCGGACCATTCACACATTAAATACGATCATTCACATGTTAAACGCAATCATTCACATGTTAAACACAACCATTCACACATTAAATACGATCATGCGCACGTTAAACACAATTATTCACACGCTAAAAAACGATCAGTCACACATTAACTATGATCATTCACACGTTAAACACGATTATTCACACGTTAAACACAATCATTCACATGTTAAACAACCATTCACACATGAAATACGATCATTCGCACGTTAAACACAATAATGCACACGTTAAACACGATCATTCACACGTTAAACACGATTATTCACACCTTAGACACGATTATTCACACCTTAAACACGATTCTTCACTCGTTGAGACACGATCATTTACATCTTAGACGCGATTCATACGTTAAATAGATCATTCACACGTTAAATACGATCATTCACACGTTAAATACGATCATTCACACGTTAAATACGATCATTCACACGTTAAATACGATCATTCACACGTTAAATACGATCAAATACGATCATTCACACGTTAAATACGATCATGCACACGTTAAATACGATCATTTACACGTTAAATACGATCAAATACGATCATTCACACGTTAAATACGATCAAATACGATCATTCACACGTTAAATACGATCATTCACATGTTAAATACGATCATTCACGCGTTAAATACGATCAAATACGATCATGCACACGTTAAATACGATCAAATACGATCATTCACACGTTAAATACGATCATTCATACGTTAAATATGATCATTAACACGTTAAATACGATCATTCACATGTTAAACACAATCATTCACATGTTAAACACAACCATTCACACATTAAATACGATCATGCGCACGTTAAACACAATTATTCACACG